>JAUMJK010000811.1:932500-1664494 GCA_033558105.1 Coccyzus lansbergi | reverse complement strand
CTCCCGCCAATGGGCTCTCTCGCTGAGGGTGACGCGGCGCGCGGCGCCTGCGGGGCCCGGGAGTTCCGGTGGGGCTGCCCGCGGCCGCCATGGAGGCGCAGCCAGACAGCTTGGACGGGTGGGTGGCCGTGCGCGACACCGCCTTCTCCGAGCCGCAGCAGCAGCCGCCGGCGCGGCTCCGCTTCCTCGTGGCCTGGAACGGCGTGGAGGGCGCGTTCGCCGTCACCTGCCACGGGCGGGCGGAGGAGGAGGCCCCGCAGAGCTGGGCAGGGCTGTTCTCGGCGCCGGCGCTGCGCTGCGTCCACCGGCAGCTGTCGGACGTGTGCCCGCGCCTGGAGCCGGCCTTCCCCGCGCTGCCCGGCGCCGCCGCGGGGCTGTGGGCCGTGCTGTTCCCCGGCGGGGCCGCCCCGGGCGAGGCCGAGGGGCAGCGGCTGTGCCGGGAGTTGGAGCGCTACCTGGGCTGGGCGCTGGAACTCTGCGGGGCCCGCGTGCTGCTCGACGCCCTCTTCGCCGCCGACCGGCAGCGCGACGACGAGTACTTTGAGAGCCTCCACGAGCTGCGAGGGAGGGCCCTGCGCGGTCATCTGGCCCGGGCCAAGGAGACCCTGCGGCAGGTACGGGGTGGGGCGGGGGGACGGGGAACGGCCCCTCTGCTCCTCTCTCGTGACACCCCACGGGCAGCTCAGGCCTCAAGTCCCCACCGTGAGGACATGGAGCTGTTGGAACGGGGCCTGAGGAGGCCACAAAGATAATCGGAGTGCTGGAGTGTGTTCCTGGAAGTGTCGGGAACTGGCATGATTTAGAGGGGTCCAGCACCTTCCGTGCGAGGACAGGCTGAGAGAGTTGGGGTTGTTCAGCCTAGAGAAGAGAAGGCTCCGAGGAGACCTTATAGTGACCTTCCAGTGCCTGAAGAGGCTGCAGGAAACCTGGGGAGGGACTGTTTACTAAGGTTTGTAGTGATAGGACAAGGGGAAATGGCTTTAAATTGGGGAAGGGCAGATTTAGATGAAACGTAAGGAGGAATTTCTTCACCATGAGGGTGGTGAGGCGCTGGCCCAGGTTGCCCAGGGAAGCTGTGGCTGCCACATCCCTGGAGATGTTCAGGGCCAGGTTGGATGGGGCTTTGGGAGCCTGGTCTGGTGGGAGGTGTCCCTGCCCAGGGCTAGAGGGTTGAGATTAGATGATCCTTACGTTTCCTTCCAACCCAAACCATTCTCTGATTCTATTCTAGGTTCCTAAAACTCCCAAACAAGTGTCAGAGAGTTTATTTGATGGCACTTTCGGTATCAGTCTGAAGGTTGCCCAGTGGGGTCAGTAAGCTGCAGGGCCACCTCCTCTCTCTGCAGGCCAAGCAAGGCTCCCCTCGGTGCCTCTGGCTTCCCTGGGGTTTGTGTGCATGAGGCTGGCAGCCTCTGCTGTGGGAGCTTTAGTCTCTTGGGTTGGATTCACATTTCATAGAGTAGAATCATAGAATCACCAGGTTGGAAGAGACCCATCGGATCATCAAGTCCAACCATTCCTATCAAACACTAATCCATGTCCCTCAGGACCTCGTCTACCCGTGTTGAGTAATGTGAGCAAAGATGACAGAGTTGTTAACATTGTCTTGCCTGTAGTGTTGTCCAGTGCTCAAATTTGTGCTTACACAAACACTTCTTTGATTGTTTGGGAACTGCTAACTCAACTTTATCAAGTGCTGAATGTCATTGGTCATTGTAAGTACAACTTTAAGTGGGGAATAAGCCAGCTCTGGGTGGGATGTCACTGTAAGACATCGGGGCACCTACTTAAGCTGCAAGTGCTCCTACAAAAACACACTGCTAAAAATAGCCAGCGGTGTTGTGCAATAGGTGGAATGGTAACTGAAGGGGAGAGTACAATCATGCTCTAGTTTTCCAACCTCCTGTGGAGGTCTCAGACTGCCTGTTTGGAGGAATGTCTTTAACTGGGGTGTTCTCAGTCAGTACTTTTTTCCTAAAACCAAATTTAGCCATTGACCTATGCCAGATAACTGGTTTGTAGTCAGACAAAACGTGGTATGTTCATTTGTCAAATTCTGGCAAATGATGGTATGAATTAATGATGTTAGTGCTTTCTCTCTTTTGTGCCGTAAGCTTCTTGCTGTAGATGTGTTCCTGGATTCCCCTCCTACCCCTTGTACAAATTTTAAAGGATGGCATCTAGAAACGTGGTTCCAGTTAGGACATTGGTATGTTAAAGGAAGAATTACGGATACTTCAGGCTCACCAGTGTTGTGGTTACAGTTTTTTGCAGAATCTTTTTGCAGTCTATTTCCTGGCAAAGTAAGCTGAAAGGTATTTTGTGAAAATGATCATGCTTTGGAGGAAAGTTCAGACAGTTGGCTTTAGCCTTCTGTTTCCTGTTTCAGTATTTAACAGCTGTAACAACATTACTCTTTTTCTGAAAGACACTGTTTTTAAAAAGATAACTTCTGTTTAAATGAACTTTGTGTGCAGTGTTGTATACAATAGCTCCAGTTTCTGTAACTGACAGTTTATGGCCCACCTAGAAATACCTTATAGCCACCGTGCTATTCTGCAAGCCCTGTGAGCATGTAAAGCTGAGTGGCTGTTTGGGATTTGGTGGTTAAGTGTAACACCAACTCTACTTTAGAAATGTCTAAACATGCTATAGAGCATCACTGTGATTGCAAACCTAACAGAGACATAAATTCATTTTATTCCCATCTAGATCAAGTTATACAAGATTTGAGAAATAAAACATGCCTCTTCTGGCTCTAAAGAAGCCTTAAGTATCAGAGCATCCTTCTTCACTTTTTACATGCATGTTCTTAAATAATTCTTGCTCTGGACCAGGAAATTCATTTTGAAGAATGCAGAAGGTACTGGTGTGAGATGGAAGAGGGTAGTGTTGTATGAATATTGTTTGTGTGTGTGTGTATTTTCAAAGACAAAAGAGAAAATCCCAAAAGCAATATTGTTAAAGCAACAAAGGAGTCAGCTAGGCTAATGGTGAACCAGAATTCTGTGTAAAGAATATTGGAGTGTGCAAAAGCAAGTATTTTACTTTAATACAGACAAGATGTTGCCTTCCCCCAAACTTCTCCTCCCCCACAAAACAAACCCAAACTCTTGTAATGAGTAGTTGTCTCATGAGTTGACTTTAATATTTCACCAATACTTTCCCTCTACTCATCATAAACATACTTCAGGAGTAGCATGACATTTGCTACTTGCTTTGAGTGTGGGAGCCGAAAGTTAACAGTTGTGTTTTGATTTGTATTCAATAGTGAGAAAAAGGGCAGACTATTGAATTGCTTTATGTGGACCCTGGAACTGTGTCTGAGCTACCAGGAGTTCCTGGGGAAGTGTAAGGGGCTGCAGGACTTTTGGGATTATCGTAGATCCTTTTGCTTTACTAGGCCTGCAAGGAGGAAATGCTTTTAAGCTGAGGTCCAGTTATTCCCTGGGAAAATCCCTCCACAGCTGGGAACTTAGCTTCTGCTGTCTCACCCAGGCTCAGCTGGCACGAGGTGATGGTTTAATTTCAGTGCTCTTCAGTTGCAACACCATCAGGCTTATGTTTCTAATGCTTTTTCTCATCATAGTACTGAACATCCCATACTCCCATCCCTCTTTACAGAGCTGTGGAGAAAATGCTGTCCTTCCAGGACAGTCTGTGATACTTAGTAGAGCTTAGCTCTGTTCTCTTAACTGGCTCACACTATCCTCGTACATAGAGCACTTTGTGGTCTGTGCGAGCTGCTGTCAAAGTAAATCTTTAAAGCTTTAATTACAGCTAGTAAACAAGTACAAATGCGGGGAAGGTTCCAACTTTGTATTTTGTCATAGAAGCAAACCTTAAATAAGGTATAGTGTATCTTCCATGAAAGAATTACAAGTTATAAAGTACAATATCACTAGGACTGAGATTAGAATAAACTGTTATACAAATGTTCGAGAAATTTAACTGCAGGGTACATCAGGAGTAGAAATCTGTTTCTGGATTCTTAAGTGGCAATCTGATTTTTCTACACCTGAAGTCAGAAATTTGGGGCATTTTAGTAATTGTGGAAGCAGTGCAAGAGCTAGTTTGAGAGTACCTTACTTGTACTCGAAATATACAGGCTCCCCTAGTTCCCTTATGTTTATAAAAAGCAGCAACCCAGTCATCTGCACACAGCTATTTCTGTGGTGGAAGCCTGAGGCATCATTCTCCTTGCAGTCTTCCAATGCAATATACCGCAATTAGTGCCTTTTAGCTGCAAGGTGTTAATGATATTTCCAGCTGAGGGTGGCTGCTGAATGCCTGGCATATACCTCCTGTGTAGCAGGAAGTCTCTCCAATTCATCAAATGACAAAAGGCAGGTTCTTTGCACCAACACTTGTCAGCAGTCAGTGTGTACAAATGCAAAGCAGTCAAGTCTGGTTTCCCTTTTATCCCACTAGGTTCTTCAGCAGCATAAAAATGCTGACACAATGGTGGCTTTGATGAAGGTTTATGAGGAAGAAGACGAGGCTTATCAGGATTTGGTCACCATGGCAACACAATTCTACCAGTATTTACTGCAGCCCTTTAGAGATATGCGAGAGCTGGCAACGCTGTACAAACTGGAAATCCTGGTAGGTTTACCTTTAGAAGGTGAAACCCAAGTTATGTAGTAGGGCATCAGCTGCTCTTGCAGCAGTTGAGACTTGGATCACTTTACGTCCCCTGCTCTGTCTTTACCTACCTTTTTTTTCCCCTGACAAACATGACTGAGAAGTTCAGAGTTAATGTAGAACTACTCTTGGAGGATGTTTGAGTTCATGTTATTAGCTTGAACAGAACTGCATCTGCCTCCTGACTAGTGCCCCACTTCCCTTTGCTTTGAGGAATTAAAAGGAAAACATTCCGAAGCTCCATCTCTCAGTGGTTTGGTCTCTGATAGGCTAAATTTACAGAGATTTAAGTAGCCTTTGTTGTGCCACCTTCAGTGGGATTAGGTCGTGACATTGAGAATGCCATCCCCTGGCATCACTCATGCACCAGATTACCACAACTGAGCTAGAACCAGAAAACAGAGGAGACTTTACCCCACAAAGCAGTTTTCTATTGCTGCTACAATCTGCCAGGAGTACAGATGCAGTTGTCACTTCATTTAATATTATGTATGTCTTAAACTGGAAATGCATACTGGAATTTATGATGCCCTGGGAAAAGACAGACATCTACTGTTTTGACTTTCTTCTTAAATAATATGTTAAAATTAAAGTGAGTTGTTCTTGAGAAGAGCAGAACAGTTTTCAGTTTAGACAAAGGTTCTTGGGTACTGAGGGTGTAAATCTGAAGATAAAATTACCTGTATGCTGTACTGAAAATTGAAGTGAAAATTGGAATAGATGAAACAAAGTTTGTTTCTGTATTAAAAAAAATCTCAGAAGGATATTTACACTAGTTTGAAATCTTAATTCTTTTTAAAAAATAGCATACTGGTCTTGTACCATGTTACTTCCCATATCCGTGTTCCTGCCAAACTGGAGAACCTGACAGTGCAATCTGCTGTCAACACGTGGGGAAAAATAGAAGAGAACATTGCACGTACAAGAGTGGTTTTGAGTTACTTTTAGTAACAGCTAAAAACACTTGTGTTGGACATGGCTTTTAAGATGATCGTTTAGAAATATTTCAAGTTATAAATTAATCCAAAGTTAAGCATTAAGGCATGGTTGGGGAACAAAGGTTCTGTGTTAGCCCAGAGAATAAGGAGCAGGGCAGTACATAGGCATGAGCAGTGATGACACTGTGACAGGTGAGGCGAAGATCACGTTTGCCACTGTGCTCTCCCTTGATTGAAATGTCTGTTAAGTATAGTGTAACGTGGGCTGCGCCACTGTGGTAACCAGCTGGTAACTGAGAATTTTGTCTCCTTGCAGAAATCTTTGCAGTATGATAATTTGGGGCCAAAGAGAGTAGCAGCTTTGCAGAAAGATGCTGAAGAGTGGACTAAGCGAGCCGAGAGTGCTGTGTGCTCCATTCAGGGTATCACTGTGAACTACTTCAAGGATACTGTGAAGGCTCTGACAGGTAATCAGAATGATTTACACAAAAGGTTTGCATGAATACTTGACTTAAGGGACTGAGGACTCTTATCACTGTTGCTGGTCTCTCTCTGCAGACCCTGAGGTTAGGATGAGTGTCTAGCTTAAGAAAGAAACATTTTATTCACTTAAGATTTATATCTTTTAACCAATTTGATTTAGAGCTTGCATTTGCCTTACATAGAGACATTATCAAATCTTGAGAGGTACAACTGCAAGCCTATGAAGGAAAACCAAGCACATTTTTAATGTTTGATATGCAAACCGCAAGGATTTCAGCATGTTAACTGACTAGATTGTTGTGTAAGTGTTAAGGCATGTTTCCATGGTACAATGAAGTATTTTACTTACATATATAAAATCATAAATTTGATCTTTTAGTCTTGTAGATTCTAAAGAAGCTTCAGAAATTGTTTAATAGCATCAGCATTTTTAGTGCTGTAGCTATAGTAGAAGCATGTGAGACCTATTAGTACACTGCATTTCTCATATCTTATTGAAATGTTTTGATCTGCAGCAATGCACAAACAGATGGAACAAGATCAGGAAAGATTTGGTAAAACCACATGGGCATCAGCTTTGCCACGACTAGAAAATCTGAAATGTATGTTGGCTAAAGAAACCCTTCAGCATCTGAGGGCGAGAGAGTTGTGCCTGAAACAGAAGAGGGCTGCCATTCAGAAAAATGTAAGACAGAATCACAGAACAACCAGGTTGGAAGGGACCCATCAGATCATCAAGTCCAACCATTCCTATCTAACACTGAACCAAGTCCCTCAAGACCTCATCCACCCGTGCCTTAAACACCTCCAGGGAAGGTGAATCAACCACCTCCCTGGGCAGCCTATTCCAATGCCCAATGACCCTCTGTGTGAAAAATTTCCTCCTGATGTCCAGCCTAAATCTCCCCTGGCGGAACTTGAGGCCATTCCCTCTTGTCCTGTCCCCTGTCACTTGGGAGAAGAGGCCAGCTCCCTCCTCTCTACAACCTCCTTTCAGGTAGTTGTAGAGAGTAATGAGGTCTCCTCTCAGCCTCCTCTTCTCCAGGCTAAACAACCCCAGCTCTCTCAGCCGCTCCTCGTAGGGTCTGTTCTCCAGCCCCTTCACCAGCCTCGTCGCTCTTCTCTGGACTTGCTCCAGAGCCTCAGTTTCTATCACTGTTCTGTGAAGGGCTCATCAAAGCCTTCCAAAGTGGTCATGGGAATAGGCTTCCAAAGTCATTGTGAAAGAGCCACATGGTTTTAAGTTGTAGAAAAATGCATGTTTCCAGTTTTTTAATTTGTTCCTGCATGTATCATGACGCGTAGCAAAGGTTAAAATACGTGGCTTTACTGTTCAAGTGTTGTGTTGGTATTTGTGATATTTATCTTTAAAATAGTTACTTTTAGGGAGGTAAAGACCAGATATGATTTTCAGAGGACTCTGCAAAACAAACATACTTAGTTAATCTTGAGTTTCTGGATACCATCTAAGTGCTGTCAGGAGTACCTGATATTTATTTCCCTCGAGTAGTGTACTGCCCCATATATAACTGTTATCAGGAGCAGTATTACTTGTGTGGAATATAATAAATTCTTTCCTGGTAGACTTAAGGTAAAATTGGACTTTAGTTTAATACGCTCTGAGTTTCTGCTACAGGACGTTTCTAATGTTCTGCTATGTCCATGACAAAGCAGCTGCTGGTTAGGCCAGGCTCTGTGCTGGTATTCGTGCTTCCGTGTGCGTTTCATCTGTGCGTATTTTGTTATTGATGCTTCTTGTTTTATGTTTTGGGCTATACAGTTGGAGGAACTCAGTGAACAAGAAGAGAACCTAAATCTAGTGGAGGAGCTGGAAATACAGTATTATGAAATGCAGCTAGAATTATACAATGTGCAGCTTGAAGTATTGAAACATGAAGAGATGCTGCTTATTGTACAGTTGGACACTTTACGGAGACAGATTAAAGGTAAGAAATAGATATTTAAGCACACATCCAAAGCCCAGGAGAGATATTGCCTTCTTTGTTTTCATTTAAACAAACAAACAAAAGATAATTATCGCTGCTCAGGTCTTGATAGTAGAAAGTGTCATTGGAAAATGTTGATGCCATGGCACCATCTAATATTTTGTCTTCTGACTAATCATACGCTAATTTGATAACACAAGTTTATAGAACACTCGCACTGGTATCTCATTTTGACAGCACCTGTGAGACGTGCACGCGCTGGCTTAGCATACAGAATAACTTGCACTGAAAATACTCAGCTGCTCTCTTAGTTACAGGATCTATGCAGTGAAACTTTGAGTATCTTGACCTGCTGAAATGGGTCCTGAATGTCATCACAAATCTGTTGTAATTTAACATGTAGAAGTCACAAAATACATCCTCCGATGACAAAAAGAAGTGATTATACTTAGATAGTACTTGAGTACTGATATATTCCAGTTTGAGTTGTTCTTGGAACGTTCCTATGACCAAATTAGGCAGCAGCCTTGTTTATGCTTCTTTGTGCTTATGAATTCTGTATTAGTTTGTACACTGTGAAGTAAATATTGCTTCTGCTTCTTGCATAATTAAAACACAGTGAGTAGTAAAATAAGTCACTCAGTGTTGCAGAACAGTCTTCAGTTTTCCAGGAAAATTCCAGTCAGTGAAGGTAGGAGTTAAAGCACAAAGAGGCGTTTGAAAGAGGAAGCTAGATAGCAGCAAATGCTAATAGCATAAATTTGATCCTGCAAAGCACCCCTGTGAGTAGGATGACATGTTTGCATGAAACTGAAGGCCCAGCTTGGCTCTGGAGCATTACACTTTCTAATAACTAATTTATTGCTTTCAATGGCTTTTAAAGTGTCATTAGTTCTTTTAAATGTTTGAATAACTGTGGCAGTTTTGGGGTTTTTAAAAAAATGCCAAATGCCTTTTTAGAGATACAGGATGAAGTTGTTTACTATGATACATGTGAAAGTCCTGAGGAGCTCAAGGTCATTGAACAGAAAATGGGACAACATTACGCTAACTTGTCAGAAATGACGGTGCTGAGGCAGAAGACTAAGCAGTTGGAGACAAAGCGTGGGACTGTCTGTGCGAGGAGAGCCTACCTCAGGAACAAAAAAGTAAATGCAGTCCTGGAGATGTGCATTTTCTTTAGCTGATGTCTTGACTCATGAAGTATAGACAGGCAACAACTAGGGGAGCTTTGGGTGGATCATACAGGATGATATGTGACTCAGTACTAAGGCCTCCAAATAGAAAGAGGAGCAATCTGATTTTAAGCCATCTTTGCACTCCACTGTGTTGCAAGTACCTCTCTGGTTTATTAAGACAGCACAAACTTCTATGCGTGACCCAGGAGGTGTTCCCCTGTCAGCTGAACCTTACCAGAGCCCTGCCCTGGCCAGCTGGAGCTTTGCTCTGGTAGCATTTTAAAAGTAGCTGTAGTACAGGAGAAAACCTGGCCTGCAGTGAAGGACGCTGCAGTGACAGAAAACCCACACAGTGATACTTTACCCTTGCATGGGAGCAAGGGGAATATTTAACTACTGCCAATACTCTTTCCAGCATCTCAGTTCTGTGGAAAAGGCAGCTTTTTCCTTTGTTTCCCATTCAGAGCAGAACACTAGGAAGAGACAAGTGAGATCACAGTTGACTGTCCTGAACCTTCCCAGTTAGCTGAGCTTACCTTACAGATACACAGTCCTGCTGGGGCAGAGCACAGAGTTTAAGCTCCAGTCTGTATAGCTTTCTATCCCTTGCTATGAGAATGACATTGGAAATATTTTGAGCCATCATTGTTTCTTGTTTGCAACTACTTCCTCAGCAGACACTTCCTTTACCTCCGTTTCATGCACTTAATTGCTGTCTGTTGGTTATATAACACTACAGCCAAATGCCAGATGATTTGCAAGTGCTTACCCAGCCATGTGGATAATCCCCCTCTGTACAGTGGCAAATAGCGACTCCCAGAGAAAATATTGAAGCCTACAGCTTCTCTGTGGCACTTTGGTAGTAACAGAAGGTCCCCTTGTTAGGCGTTCATTGTACCTCCCATATTCCCATACCTTTGCTTCTCTGGCTTTTGTCCTTGGGAGCTGTGGCAAGTTAGGGACAAGGGGAAAATAGTCTTGTATTTTTGTAATGCCCTGCTAGCTCCCCTCTTGCATTCTTTCTTATGTCTTTGTAGTGCTTCCCTCTAGCTGGTACCTAGGTGAAATGTCTTCAAAGCTTGTTGCTGCTTTTTTTTTTTTCTTTTTTTTTAAGCCCTAAGTGGAAGACAGGGATTGAGTCAGATCTGGGTATGTTCCCTCTGCAGCATGAGTAACCCTATCACTAATCAGGAGAACAAAAGATCCCATTGGTTTGAGCCATGGAGGAGTCCCACATCTGCCACTGATCAAGCTTAGCCATCCTTCTTAGCACAGCCAAGCACTCAGCCTTGGTCGCTGTTTAGTGGCTTGTGCGCAGGAGTTAGTGGGAGAGATGGTGCACAGTAAATGTGAAATAACCAAGGGTTGTATGAATTTTGCTGTTCTACCAGGACCAATGTGAAGCAAACCATCGGCAGAGACTGCAACAGGCAGAAGAGAGCAAAAAACGCTTCCAGCAGCACCACAGTATACAGATAGTGAGTACTGAGTAGCAGCCTGGGAGAATGTGGCAGCTGCTTGTTTTCACACACTAATGCTTGCTTATTGTGTTTTAATGCAGAAGAGAGACAAGCAAAAAGAGGAGGAGAAAAAGAAAAAAGCTTGGATAAACCAGGAACGTCAGAAAACACTGGAGAGGTTGAAAACATTCAGAGAGGCAAGTACTGTGAACAGCAGTGATCCTAAACAGTGTCAAAACACAACATCACGTGTGAGTGTGGCCAAAATCAGAGACAGCTGTTTGGATAGCCTAGAAGATAACTGTGTGTAATGAGTCAAGAGGATTAAATCTACTAAAGGTGTAGTTTCCAGGTGCAGGGCCTGTTGCAAAGAATGCAAGTGAGGAAATGGCTTTTAAAAGAAGTATCTTGATTCATTTAAATCTATTGTGCTTGAGTGGGTGGGTGGGACAGGTCTTTACTCCATAGCGTTTTGTCTCTTTGGGGTTGATGTTTTGGCCACTCCAATGGAGATGTGACCTCCTGCATTATGATTTATTTTTCAGAAATGTCCAGCTCATGTTGTTGTGAAAACATCTCATCCTGAGCCTCTCAGTCCCAAGTTGCCACAAAGCATCACTCGTCGGGCTGCAGTCCCGTGCCCATCACCTCCATTACGAGCAAGGGCAGCTCCAGAGCAGCCAAAGAGCATCCTGCTAGTGGAAGCCAAAGAATCAAAAGCTTCACATCGGAATACCCCAGCAGAGATACCAGTCCAGATTTTTGTTACTGCTGATGACCCAGAGCAACAAAAGCACAGTGAGGAATTGATGGTCCCTCCATCCTCACCACCACCTCCTCCACCTCCTCCTCCTTTGCCCCCTCCTCCCCCACCTCCACCATTACCTCTCCAGTTAAAGTTACCATCAGCAGCAAGGGATAAGCCGCTTCCCCTTAGCTCTGATGGCCCCACAGAAAGCCTTCCACCGCACAAAGAGGATGACTCATCCAGAAGGTCTCTAAATAATTACATAGGTAAGAAGGCTCTTATCTGCTGGTGGTTTGGGTTTTCTTCATTTCCTGCATTTTTCTGTTTTCCCTCCCTCTGGTTCTGGACAGGGGTAGAGCTCAGTCCTGCTAAAGAAAATGAAGCTCTTGGAAAACATGGTCTAAGAAACCATATAGAATAACACTGACCATAACATAGGATGCTGAATGAGTAACAGTGATTTATGTATCCCATTTGATACACTTCACAAGGTCCTGATGCTCTGAGTGTTTGACTCCATATTTTTGGGACTCCTTGTCAAATTGGACAGGTGTATCTTTGTAGGGCATTTGAACTTGACTCTCTGCTGGATTCCTACATTTATTAAATAAAGTACAGCCTCACAAGTTAGTTTAAACCTTGCTTAATCATAGCACTATTAGTTCTGGGGAGATCTTAGTTCAGGACCTGCATTTCTTACCACACTGCAAGCTCCACTGGTGTAGTAGGTAGGAAAGTGTCGGAAGAAACTGCAAAGGGAGGGGGTTTATTCCTGTTGCTTGATGAGGAGCAGACTATTACCAGATTTGTTCTTGCCAAAGTTTTGAAACTTTTGAACTGAATGTTGTGTTCTGATTGAGGATTAATCACCTGTCTGGTCAGAAGGCCACTATGGGTCAATTTGTGTTTGTACTAAGGCTACACTTCAGTGTTTATGATTTGTGTACTGCAGAGTTAGTAGTTGTGTTGCTCACGTTTCTAAGGTATGCACAGCCTGTGTCCACTTACACTTTGCTTGGCTTCTAAATAAAGGCTTCTTAAGAGAATTTGTGCAGAATTCAACTGGAATTTGAGAGGCAGATCAATTGCTTTGGCTTGCTAACATTCCTACGGTACAAATTCTGCTCTGTCACACCTTTGCTTTGTTAGCAAGACCATGCAGATCTAATTGAAGGCTGAACTTGGCAATTGAAACAGTAGTTTGAATGAGGATAGAGCTCAGCAGCCTCCCAAGGCTGCTTTGGTTACATCCTACTAACAGTCTTATTTTTTATCTCTAAAGGGAGATTGATCTAAGTTTGGAGGCAGGTAGTTTTTATTGTCATTTTTCACAGTGGAGCTTAGGCTAGAATGAAACGTGTCTTCAAAGGTGGTACATTCCTTTTCCTTTTCAGACTATTGACAATACATCTACACAGCCTTTGTATCCTCTCAGTTAAGAGCGAAATCACAGGCAGAAATACCAAGGGAAGTTCAGCATTTTCCAAGGTGTAGGGAAGTAGAAGCAGCTGAAGGGCCGAGATGCGTCGAGTTACCATGACAAACTACTGTGCATCCAGTGGATCAGTGTGTGGACTTCAGTCTGGGAGATCCATGGGATTACGACCACTGATACTCTTCAGAAGCATTGATTAGCAACACTAGTTGTATACCAGAGTAGTCTGATTGCTACTGGAACCACTTTGCTAGTAGCTAATATTTACTACTTTTCGCAGCATATCATCGATGTCCTTTCATTATTTTTGTATAAGAGACATCTTTTTTCTGTTTATTGGAGAGATCAGATGATTTTTTTTATATCTGTTTCATTAAGAAGACCAGTATGTTAATTGCTGTAATACTAATTGATGAAATACTGCCACAGGAACTTACTTGAAAGAGCTTCATAAACAGGTTGGTTTTAGTGACACATGGACTACTTGTGTCTTTGCATGTGAAAAGCCAGGAGAGGTTCAACACCAGGAGAGGTGTTGAAAATATTGTCTGCAATGTGTTAGTATAATTTCCAAGGGGCACTTCAACTGTAATTTTAGTCTGACTTGTCTTTTACCAGGCTACCTATTTGATTAATAGATGTAGGACTTTCTTACTTAAAGGCTTTGTAAGAGAATTGGGTGGATCTTTGATCCTTTTCTGGCATTTCAGTCTCTGGATTTAGCAGAATTTTACATTTCAAGTGCTTGATGTTAATCACATAACCATCCATGCCCTGCATGTGGCAAAAATACTCCTAGTTGTGAGGCACAGATGGTCTGAACCTGTGGCCGTAGGAGTCGACTGCTGTCCAGGGAAACCGCATCCCTGTCCCACAGTCCAAAGCTGGCAACAAAGAATTCAGCAGAAGGAGTAAACCACAAATTACTACATTTATCAAGAGAACTAGTGGAAGCTCTCTCAGTATGGTATCCTTTATGGTCTGAGGTTCAGAAGCATACTCCTGAGATTTAAATCATGTTGTAAAATAGGAATAATTCTTTAAATCTACACAGAAGAGAGCTGCCTGCCTGCTTATGGCCTGATCTGGCTCCCACTGTCCTCAGTGGTGCAGTTTCAAGCCCCTTCTACTCAAATCCTTTCATTTTTCTCTTGGCTGAGCAAAAATGCAATTGATAGTCTCGGCAAGCATCAGAGCAAGACAGGAGGAATGGTAGGTTGTTTCTAATAGAGAGCGTAAGAGATTTTTGGTTCAGTGAAATGTTTTTGAAAGCCCGTAAAGTTGTAATGAAAAAGAAGCATCCTCTTTTGTATGTAATTTCTTCCTTGGAGCACAACCTTGTAGAATGTTGAAGATTCTTAATTCAAGATATAAAAGCTTCAACTGTTTTTTAAAAAGCATTTCTAGGGCCCGATGTTGCTGAAGCTTGAAAGAGTCTGTGCCAGAGCAGGCTATTCTTTTTCCTGTTTCTGGCAAAGATGAAAGGTAGAACTCTGAGCACTTGAGTAGGATTTGTTTTGTTCTTTCTTGTGGTAACAATAGATTTATCTGTTACAGGTTCCATGGATGAGGTTTTAGCTTCTCTAAAACGCAGTGAAGTTCATCTTCGCAAAGTGGAGCAGCCAAATCCATATGCCTCTGTAAAAGACAGCATCCTCTCTGCCATAAGGCAAGGAGTTAAACTAAGAAAAGTGAATCGAGATACTGAGAAAGATGTCAATAAAGGATCCACTAATGAGCTAGAGAGAAGCATTAAGGCAGTCATCCAGAGAATTAAGAAAGTGTCTGCTGATTCTGAAGAAGAGGAAAGCAATGATCAGAATAATGGAGACTGGGACGGCTAACCAATTCAGAGTAACAGACGTACTGACTGGAACAGAGTGTCTGTCTTGTTTTGCAAATTGTAGAAGACTTTCCTTTTCAAAATGAAAGAATAGCGTCATTGTGTGTGTTCTCACAATCCAAAATGTCTTGTAAAGTACAAATATCTATTGATTTTTCTACAGGAGCCGCAAATCACTATTTTGGCATGAGAAAACTCCATAATATGCTTGCATTAATAGGTATTTCTGGCTCAGCCACATGGAGTTTTCACATCTGAAGGCACTTAAAATGCTGGATTGAAACATACATTGTTGGTTGTTACTACAGAGTAGGTTATGCTATCATAACATGGTTTGAAGATTGAAAAACTTCACTGTAAAACTGTTTTGTCAGATAAAATTAGAACCAAATACATGATGATAGAGGCAGACTAGAAAATTCAGCGTAATCTGGAACCTCTCATTCCTACCTCCTTTGTTCAGAAATTTCTTTAACATTTGCTTGTCTAACACAGTTCACGCTCAACTAACTACATGGATACTCCTTTTATCATTATGTTATAAAGTGTGCACTTACAAATGACCTTGGTCATGCTGATGGGGAGAAATTACTGTCAAGTTTGAAGTAAGCACTACTGCAGGAATTACTGAAAACTTTTTTTTTTCAGCTGGAAGCCTAAATGAAGGGTATTTTTCGATGCTAAATGTTTTCCATACATCTACATTTGCAATGAACTATTGGAAAGAAAGGAAGAGCCAAAACGTTGTGTGAAACATTTTCTGGGATCTAGCCCTGTAATACAGAGCTGCATTTCTCCACTGAGCACATCAATATGTGTTTATAGCTACTGTCATTAATTTAAATTACCTGATAGCCTTATGAATGGCAGGTATTTGCATCGTGCCTGGAACCTGACTATTTAAAATACAGCTACATTGAATGTAGAACCTGTTTCTATGTTGAGCAGGCAGTGACAAAAATGATTCAAAGTTTCTTTTGATGTTTATACTGACCCTTAATAAAAATACATCCTGACCGAAGTGGATTCAGAGTGCTCTCATTTTAGGATGCTGCTGTGAAGTCAGCGTTCCTTACAGCAGCCTGCTCTGCTTTTTGATAGCAAAGTTGGGTAGCTATAGAGCAGCTCTGCTCTCTCACTACAGCATATGTAAATGCCCTTATTTCTCAAATATTTATGACTTGTAATTTTGTAACAGAATTGCAAATATGGTGCTTTAATTCCCTGTAGAGCAGCATATCTGTTTAATCGGCACGGTAAATATGTATGCAACAGTTTTGCTGTGAGAAGCAGAAGCAGCAGCTGAAGGTTCATTTTTTACTGCTTCAGCACCTACTGCTATTTGAAAGTCAAAGGAAAGCATCTCTTTCTTCTCCACTGCCATCAAACCGGAGATGAAAGTGGCAGCAGCACAAGTCCGTTCTTATTCAACACTTCTGACACGATGTCTACGGAGTAGCTAGTGACTGTGCTGTGAGCACCCTCACCACCCTGGCTCCTCCAGAGCTTGGCTTGGGTACAGGGGCTGTGCTGAACCAGGGGTGAGTAAGGGCATATTTATTGCACAGGCTGCAGATGAATTCCTCCCATAGACTGGAACTGAAGACAAAATCTGATCCTTCAAAAGCAGAGATCTTTTCCCTAAGGATACCCGGGGTAGAGGGGGTCTCAGCCCGCAGCAGGGAGGGTGGAGGAGGCTGGTGCTGGGGTTGAGAGCTGCCCTCAGGAAGGCTATGCCCTTTAGCAGTGTGGTTATTTAAAGCTGAGGGAAAGGCATAGAGGCTCAGCTGTCTCACGGCCAGTGCCTTATGCTGAAAGGCAGCTCAGACTCCAGGGCAGAGTCCTTTCCCATTTTGTTACTGTGGTTGAATTTTCAGCCAACAGTGCCAGGAAGCTAAATACTGCAGTTCAAAGTATGCAGATAATAAATTAGTTGCAATTTCTCCAACAAATCATAGTTTTTGTGTACAAGACCTTATAGCAGCAAGTAATTTTATCCAAGAGAGACCATCTGTGTAACAAACACAGGAGAGTGATTTCTCCTACCTAGAGTTTTCTTTTCCAACCCTACGTGGAGCTCAGCTCAGGCTGAAAAACATCCTTAAAAGCTCATTTAGAACCTGTCTGAATCCACACGTTTTTCTGAACCCTGCTTCATTTGCACCATGGCCAGCAAGGCCTGCTCTGTGCTGCTGCAGTTTTCGAGTTGATGTGGAAGATTTCCCCTCTAACCAATATCTGTGTCCCTTAGTTCTCTTCCACAATTTGCAGGCTGCTGCTGGGCAGAGCTGAGCCCTGATGGGATCCTGCACAGTGATCCTGCCAGGAAGATGCTGGTGGGGTCCTGGCGAGAGGCACCAGCATTCCTGAATGTCCGAAACATGACAGGGGAAAACCAGAAAGCACCGGTATTAGCCTGAAGAGAAGGCAAGAGAGCGATTTTCAAATACGTAAGAGGCTGCTGCAACAAGGAGGGGAGTGATTTGTTCTGCATGTTCACAGAGAGATAAGGGGCTTAAATTATAGATTCAAGGAAACAGTAAGAAAATGTTTCTAATGAACGGTGGGAGCTGAGAGGTGTGCAGGCACAATGCTTGGGAAGGTGGTGGAGTTTCTGTCTCTGGCAATCTTTAAAACCAGGTTAGACACACCCTGCAGTGCTTCTGGTATTGCTGACATACTGTGGCAGGGGGAGGTGTGCAGCCTGTGGCCAGCTGATGGGTACGAGTGTGTCTCTGCACTGTCTAGAGGCTTGGTTTGTTCCACAAAACCAGAGGTCGTTTCCTGAGAGATGTCCAAACATAAGGAGACTGAAAAATAAAAAAATCTTACTGAATCACCTTCAGATTTTTCTTCTGGTGCTCCTTAACTATGAGCTGCCCTGTGCCTCTGGCTCTGGGCTGCAGAGGGAAAGGTGGGTAGGAACTGGTCCTGCTGCCCTGAGGCTGATTTACCTCAGACTGATGGGGCAGTCAAGAAAAGTTGAGTGCAAGTGTCTAGAGGAGAGAGGCCTTAATTCGGATTTGAGCTCAGACTTCAGCAGGTGCCTTCCTTCCTCAGGAGGTTCAGTTTAGCTGCTGTTGCCCTGTGCTTTCAGCAATGTGAAAAGGCTGATGTGCAAAATGGGAGAAACTGGAGTAGTAGGTTGGCTCCACGATGACCAGCTTGACTGGACTAGATTAATATTAACCTGCAAAACTGCTGGGACAGCTTTTTGTCATTTACTACCCCTCTTAAAGTATCTCACTGTGGGCTAGTAAATAAATCCCTCAACGGGAATAGCCTCCCCTGACCATCTAGCTGTAGAAATTGATTTGCTGAAACACAAAAAACCACAGTTGTCTGGCTTTAAAGAGTTAACGATGGACAGACTTGGTGGCAAGCTTGGTAATGGGGGAAAGGCATCAGTTTCTGTATATCAGTATCACTGTGGCTTGCGATCTCTAACTAGATGTGGGCAGTCCAGACAGCTGCTGGTATTTTTAGGGAGGTTTAAAGTTAATGTATTCAAAGACGACTTGGTCTGACTAAAAGAATTTCACTTTGAAATCCCAGTGCTTTGATCACAGCAAGCGAAGAGTCACAGTAGCTTTACCCAGCGTGTGGAGCACCGTGGCTGTGGCTGGTAATGCCCGTGCGGCTATGGATTTGTCAGCATTTCTGTCGACATGCCACTTTTTTTTGGGATTTGTAAAGCTCCTTTATAACCCCCCTCCCCCCAGTTCAGCACACAGGGATGACTCACAAGCTGGATATTGACTTTTTCCTTCTATATAATGGTATTGAATCAGGAAAATCAAGTCTGAGTGAGAACAGCTTGAAGCGATCCCGACTCTGATGTTACAGGGGCCAAGCAAGTACATGACCTTATGTGTGCATGTTCGAAGACCCCTCCTGAATGAATTTAATACTAAATGGAAATTGATGCTGATTTATACAAGGTGCTTGCACAGAGACAGCCTGTCCTCCCCTGTGGGCTTCTCAGCTATAGGAACCACTTCATCCCACTCTACAGGTTATGGAGATACTGCTGTTTCCACAAGGGACAGAGGAAAACGTGCCTGGGGCTGGAAGATACCCAGTCCTCACCACCAGTGCTTGGAAACCGTGTCCCCTTCCATGGGACAGTCGCCACCACTCTCCTGCTGCCCCGAAATCTTGTGGGACTACTGAATGTGCCTAGGTTTGAAGCAATGACCAGGAGGTTTTGCAGTTCAGTGCCCGTGATCCAACCTTCAATCACTTCCACTGCCTTTTTTTTTTCAGTCCTTCAAAATGAAACAATGCACATGCACACCAGGACATGAGGAGCAAGAGGGACAAAGAGGATCAGTATGAAGGCATTCACTAGGCCTAACAAAAAAAGATGGGAAATGCTTCTTTTTTTTCAGTCCTCCTTTACAAAGAAAGGGTTGGTAGGTGAGAGTATACACCCCTTGGAGAAAATTAGATTTAAGTCTATGCTTGCCTTCACTTGAAAAGCATGATATTCATTCCAAAACTTCCTCTTTTCATCCAAGAGCACATCTGTGCATTACACCCCATAATAACATGATATCGGTAGGAAAGAGGGATCGATCAATTCAATTAAACCCGTGGTGATGATAAAAGGTGAATGGTGTTGAAGGCATCTATTCATAAATGCCACAGCAAACCTTGGCAGAAAAAGCAGCTCAGAACGAATGTGAACGAATCCCTGGGGGAAACACATAGCGGAAAGTGCTCCCAAACATGGTATTTCTTTTTTCTTGGAGAAAAGGTATGTGATTTTCATTCTCAGCACGTCATGTTAAGCTGAGAGCAAGAAGCAGCACAATTAAAACTGCTCAGGTAGCAGTGACATTAACAGCTAAGCTACTTGTGAAAATACTTCGTAAAGCAAGACATCTTTAGCACACCAGTGCTCTGGCAGTCAGAATGAGCCACAGACTGCTCAGAAAATATATATTTAGCAAAACCACGGTTGCTTATTTTCCACTAGAGCCCCCTTTTGCCCCACATCCCCAGGAAATCACTGAGGACGGGGTGGAAAGCAGCCTCCTCAGCAGGGTCATGTGGCTGTGGCTTGGGGACAACCCTGAACAAGGACAGAATCAGAATCACAGAATCACAGAACAACCAGGTTGGAAGGGACCCATCGGATCTTCTAGTCCAACCATTCCTATCTAACACTAAACCAAGTCCCTCAAGACCTCATCCACCCGTGCCTTAAACACCTCCAGGGAAGGTGAATCAACCACCTCCCTGGGCAGCCTGTTCCAATGCCCAGTGACCCTTTCTGTGAAAAACCTCCTCCTAATCTCCAGCCTAAATCTCCCCTGGTGGAGCTTGAGGCCATTCCCTCTCATCCTGTCCCCTGTCACTTGGGAGAAGAGCCCATCTCCCTCCTCTCTACAACCTCCTTTCAAGTAGTTGTAGAGAGTAATGAGGTCTCCTCTTAGCCTCCTCTTCTCCAGGCTAAACAACCCCAGCTCTCTCAGCCGCTCCTCGTAGGGTCTGTTCTCCAGCCCCTTCACCAGCCTCGTCAATACCTCATTACAATACAAAGGGAGCAGAGGTGCTCCCCAAGCCACAGCTACAGAGCTGCCCTGCTAAAGGGCAAGCAGGCTGGTGGAATGCTGGCTAGGCTGTAGCTTGGGAAAGAAAGTAGATATCCTACTGGGAGACAGGGTTTACTTCCACTTCAAAGACTCAATTAATCACTCTTAGTGTCATAAAGAAATTTGCAGCTTCGTTCTATCCCAAGGCAACAGTCTAAACACCGTCCCATGGGTGTCTTAGCAGAACCAAAAGGTATTTTTTTAAAAAGAGCTGCAGCCTTCATTCTGCCTCTGGTTTCCGTTCTCCTCTCCCTGAGAAGCTGAAAGGGAACCAGCTCCAGAGCCAACAGCGTGGGGTCTGTTCGTCTCAGGGTGATGGCAGTGGGCAGTGCAGATGCTGGGAGTGACGAAATGAAGCTGTCCCATCCCTGGCGACACGCTCGACTCGCTATTCATCAGCTAGTGAGTCACTGCCCTTCCCACAGTCTCTTCCTGCAAAGCAGAGGGGATGGTGAAACAGGATCAAGTGCCTACGCTTCCCTCAGCCTACGTGGAAACTCTGCTCCAGGCCCTCTCCTGAGTTGGCAGGTTCACTGCTTTGGAGGAAAAAAAAAATGGATAGTGTGTAGGAGCACGGAGGCACCTCCCGTACGAGGACAGGCTGAGAGTTGGGTTTGTTCAGCCTGGAGAAGAAAAGGCTTTGAGGAGATCTTATGGTGATCTTCCAGTACCTGAAAGGAGCTACAAGAAAGCTGGGGAGGGACTATTGATAAAGGCTTGGGGTGATAGGACAGGGGGGATGGGTATAAACTGGAGAGGGGCAGATTTAGACTAGACATAAGGAAGAACTTCTTCACAATGAGGGTGATGAGGCCCAGGTTTCCCAGGGAAGCTGTGGCTGCTCCATCCCTGGGGGTGTTCAAGGCCAGGCTGGATGGGGCTTTGGGTGACCTCATCTAGAGCGATGTCCCTGCCCACAGCAGAGGGGTTTGAACTGGATGGGTTTTAAGGTCCCTTCCAATCCTAGCTATTCTATGATACTATGATTCTATGCCCTGCCTGGTGGCAAAAATGAGGCTGGTCTATGGATTCCTACAGTATGACTGCCAGCAGCAGTATCTATTTATCACATACAGAAACAAGGAGCTGTGTAACTGCAATAGTTTATCCATACCTTGGTGATGTTCTAAAGAGAAGCTAGATGTGATCAGCAATGTTGGTTTATCCAGAAAGCATTAAAAAAAAAAAAAAAAAATCAAAGCCATCGTAGAAATCATATCTGAAGAAAATTCAGATCTTGGCTGATGACAGGCAGACATCCTGGTTATCTTTCATCTGAACCAACAAGGCATCCAAAATACTAAATCCCTTGATTTAGAGGAGCTTTTTTTTCCTTCCTGTGTTTTAAACAGCATTTGTCTGTCTGTCTCATCCCTGTCCCAGAGCTGTTCTCTTCCCACTGATATGACTGTGCTGATGACCGTGAGACCTCTGCAGCATAAGGAGAAAGTGAATCACTGCAGTTTCTCAGGTTTCAGAGCCAGGGATTATCTTTAAAAAAAGCACCTAACACTGCTATAGATAAGGGGGATTTGAAAGACACAAACGTTTTGTTTCTTTTCTGGGTTATTTGCTCTTCAGTGTGCTCTGGGCTCTCATGTTGCATCATTCATCTCCAGTCTAATAAGCAGTGCAAACCTGCAGCCACACAAAAACTGTGGCTAATGGCAGTGATGAAATAAATGATAAAAGCCTGTAAGAATATACTTCGAAAACTGATATACTTCAGTGTGACATAGCAAGGCAGAAAAGTTGCCGGTGCTGGTATTATTTATAATTCCCCAAACGTGTGAAATCCCTCCAGCCAGCATACATTAAGCACAACCCAGGGAATATGCAACAAATCATAGTCAATGATGGAAAGTTGGGAGGAAAGCAAGAGCTCAATCTCTCTTGATTACAGCAGCCACAGATTTCTTTTTCATAGACTGCCAGTACTAATGAATGAAGAGGACGTGTAAGGAAAACAAAAATACTCAAATCAACCTGCTTCATGTACCAATAAATGTTTCTACTCAGAAATTTGACTAATTAAATGCAAACCATGTCAAGAAATGTTGTTCGGGGGATGTAAGCTGTCACTCAGCCTGCAGCAGCCAGTCACGTGTGGAAACATGGTCCCGGAAAGCTAAATGGGGTTAAGCTCTGGATACAAACCACTGTTGTAGACCAATTCAGGCACACGTATGTTTATGAAGAGACACAGTTTATGATGGAGAACAGCTGGACCCTGAAGCTCCGCTCAAGGCTTGATTCAGTAAAACATTTCTAGAAGTGCTGAGTATTTGGGATACCAGGCTTAAAGCCAGAGATTGGGCCCTGTACTAGTACACAAAAATACCTTATTTTCAAGCCAAGTAAAAATCCACACTTTTCCACCTAGAGATCATTTCAGACAGTGCTTCTGAAGAGATCTAACAGTTCTGAGAAGTTACTGAAATAAATATATTCAATTTTAAAGTGTTACAACCCAAAGGGAATTTCATAGCATGGAGATCAATCTGTGAAAAATTTGCAGGCAGAGGTCAGAGTTAAGTATCGGCTGTGATGAGCTGTCAAATGTTCCCAGCAATGCATTATTGCAATAAGATTGGAGATGTTTGCCTTGCAAAGGTTAGCCAAGCTTTTAAAACTCACCAGGTCTCAGATCTCACAGCTTGGGACAGAAATGGGATGGTGCTACCCTTGCACATGTTAAATGATAAAATGGGAAGCTGTGTTGCAGGTTACTGGCATAGTCTTTGCAGAGAGCTGCTTTACGAGTATTTGGATGGCTGGTTTATATCACTCACTGAAATTAAACCCATCAGTACACCTGGCAGGGGTATTATATTTTTTTTCCTGCTTTTGAAGGATGGTTGGACTTCACTCCAGGCAGTTCAGTGGTCGAAGCTCAGCTGCACCATCCCTGCAGGTCAGAGCCCATTGCTGAGCTTCATTTCCTCAGCTGCTACTGCTGTATTTCTATATTTAACATAAACATTTTAGTGGTTCACAGGAGAAGGTTAGTCTGTTATGTATTACTGGTGCTGCTGTTCTGCTCTGGTTAGCAATGCTAATTATGTAAGGGATAGTTCATGTTGTAAATCATTAAAATTATTTACAAGCTTTTTGGATATTTCTTAGAAGATAAAAAAGAAATAAAAGAAAATGTATGCACATTTCTTTATGAATCAGTGGATTTGTGCATAAACGCTCAAGCCTCCTAGGAAGTGGGAAGACAGTTAAAGAGAATAATATATAATTAACACATCCTCTTTTCTTCTCTTGTTGATGCAGACGTGCCTTTAGATAAGAATGCGAAACATTAAAAGTGTTCAGAGTGCGTGGGACAGAATAATGTTGAATTTTATGTAAGTTCAGCCCTCTCACAGCTACATGTAACAGAGAGAGCAAGCCAGTTCCTGCTCAGGGATCTCATCCGTTGTCCTGCTTTTATACAAACCTCCCGGGTGGTGTGTGGGTTTTTCTTCTCCAAATAGAAAGAGATTAGATTTTCCAACGCTCCTGAAGGAATACAAGCTGACCAAAAGGAGTACAAATTACAGGGTCATTCATCCACCGAGGTGTCAAGCATTAAACTTAAATTTCATCTCACTTTAGCCCATATTTTCGCCATACACCCCAAGGTGGCACATCACAGCTTAGTGTCACACAGCTAAGGGAAAAGCTGTTTAATGGATAACTGCAGAAGTACAAACCCCATTTAGGAGGCTCCCTGAGCTTTCTGATCCAGCTGAACACAAAAATTAAGGTATCGCAGAGATGCTGCAGCAGGTTTTCTTGATAGGAGCATCACTCACCATGGCTCCCAGACCAGAATCACTCTTTTGGAAGCGTTGGTCACCTGCGATCCGAACAGCTAGTGGGGAGCAGCCTTTCACACAGACCAGTGACCTCTGCAATACTAAAAATACACCTTGGACTTAATGAAGCCATTAGACTACAGAAGTGTCAGATGTGCCTGTACTGAAGATGCAGTATGAAGCTCTTCCCCACACCTGACAGGAGAGGGGTGCTCCTGCGGATAAATGGAAATACACACTGCAGGATCACCTGCTCGCTCGGTAACAGGAGAACGAGGCTTGTTCCCGATAACTGGAGATGATGCCATGTACACACAGGCATTTCTATCATACTAATCCTTACAGTCATGTAAATCCAAATATAGAAATGCTTCTTTTGCTAAGAACTAGTGATCGTTACTTGCACTTTAGCGTACATATGAGCTGCTTTTATAGCTACTGGTTATTCAGGGAACACCGGAATTTACTGAGCTGCTGTTAGAGAAGATGGCTCCTAGTAGAAGAGCTCTGGTGGAAGGTCATGGCAGATGTGCCTCTTGCTCACTGCAAAGCTGACTTTTGCAGCCTTTATAGACCACAGTAACAAAGGCATGATGAGCCTCGGTCATTTAACAGTCTTCAGACCTTATTTCCTTTGCAGAAGCCTGGTTTGGTGCAATGACAGCTCACATCACTTCTGTATGATGAATACAATGATGCTGAGAGCATCACTATGTACTGTCACTAGACAGACTTCAGTGTTATCCTCTCCCAAGGATGCGCTGTTGAGCGTAGACTGTGTCACTGGACACCAGCAGGGACCTTGGGAAAGAGTCTCTTCTGAGAGGGCTCTTACTCACCATGACGTGCTGATGCGGGAGATGACTGCTGTCAAAGCATGTCTTATTTCAATAGAGGGTTTACTTCTGAGTAGTGGGTACTTCCTCCAGAAAAAAACCACCAGCTCCAGCTGCCACCAAGGAATCACAGGAGGCTTTTCCACGCCGAGCATCTCCCAAACAGAGGAACAAAAAGTCATCTCCTACTGATTTCTCAGCATGGAGTAAATCCTCAGTTTCAGGCCATAATATGCTTTTCCAGTTTAGTGTCTATGTATCCACCTCGGTCCTGCATCCTCCTCCGGATTAGCCAACAGTATCCAGTGAAGCAAGATCAACATTTTAAAGCTCTACCTCCTAAAAATCTACTAAAAATTATCTGAGGAACTATACCATATTTATAGATCAAAACCAGATTCTTCTTATCAAAGGAAAGTATCACCTTGAGTTCAGATTTGCAACCAGATGGATGTTCACCTTCCAAAGTCAAAGAAGACAGCGAGACAAGAGATTTTACTTAAACTATATATTCTTACATAAAACAACTTTATGTTACAATAAAATCAGATAAAAATCACAAAGTTATATAATATAAAGAAAAAAATCAAGTTTTCATTTTATATTTATAAAACCCAGCATTTACTGCTACTAGGAGTTTAAATGTTAACATTGACTGTCTATGGTCAATTCGAGAAAAAAAGAAGAAAAAGGAGGAGGAAACTACTTTTTCACAGCAGACAAAATGATGAGGTAAGAGATGTTTTCACAATAATCCAACTGTAGTAAACACTTCAGTTTTCATTAAACCATGTACTAAACATAATAAACCCAAATAAAAATATACATTAAGAGCACTGCAGTGTTTTCCCACAGTTGAGTATCAACAAACTGTCAGTCATTCACTAAACTTTACTTGAAACAGTAAAAACAGGGTGTATGTTTATCTTCAGTACTAAAATCTCATAATAATGTAATTATTCTGGGATAGCAGACCACACTAAAACACTCTCAGAACTTTCAACTACAAGGGATATATTCATGTTAAAAACTATGTGCTTTGTTTGTCATTTGTGATGAGTTTTATAGAACAGCATGTTCATGATCACTATTAGGCAATTAAACGAAAACATCTAAATGCTGCAAAATACTCTCTTCTTGAGCGTAACTCCCTTTTCACATACCCAAATTAATCAATGTACTGCAAACTTAGAAGCTTAGTTCACAAATCTTAGCTCATCAGTCCTTTTTAGCAAGTATATGGCTAAAATAATTATTGCTGACCAGTCTTAAAAAAACCCAAACCAACAAACCCAAACCAAAACACAAAAGCAGTCAGATTTTTCTCAAGTGCCTTATGTGTGTCATTATTATTAGGTAACTAAATGACCAGAAAGGAAAGAGAACTCTATTTCAAAATGTGCATATAAAATTTTCAGAGGTATAGGCACCTTCATCTGAAGACTGTGTGTTCAGGCTGTTTGAAAAAGCAAACAAAAGAAGAGCTAAGACAAAACACAGTAGAAAATCAAACTGGTTAGTCACCCAACAAACCCCAGGGGTACGGGCAGAGCTTTCCTGGCCAGGACCAGCTCTGCCCACAACGTGGAGGAGAGCCCTCCTTTGGGAAGCATCTTCATCACATTGATCATTGTACTCCTAACTTTATTTCATTTCACGTACTTTATGGTTGACCACAGAGAACAGCATTTAAGACATGCAAACTTTCTGCAACCACCAAGTTTCTATTCTAATAGGGAGCCTAAAGCACTGCCGAGCGCACAGGGCTCCAGGCAGGGTACCCTTGGCCAGGCTGGGGCTCTCCATCTGAAGATGAGCCTGGATTAAACTCTGCAGCTACGTATTGCTTTGCTTGACACAAATGTGCTTGTTGAACATGAACCACGGAAAGAAAAATTACTTCAGGGTAGTTCTGTGCCCTACCTTTGCTAAATCACACCCACAACCAGGCTCTGCCAGGCCAGCCTAGGGTTCCTCACTCCTCACAGCCCCCCAGAAGCTGACCCTGCTCCTCTGCAGGGTCTCTGGTATTGCTGAGCCCACACGGGGCGGCAACACCTTCTCCTCTTTTTGACTGAAAGTGTCTGACCATAAACCAAATGCTGCCCAGCTGTGCATGGATATTTGCCTTTCCTACCTCACATCTGTGATATGCTGAGGTCTTTTTGATATTTACAGGCTTGACAAGCCCAGACAAAGGTGGATGAGCTGATGGTTCAGTGCAGCCACCCTACGTCTTTCACACATCCACAGCTTGTGGGCAGAGCACGTCTTTCACTGAAGCTTCTGCTGAAACAATCGTCAAAATTAGCTGCTGTTGTTCGAGTCCCTCTCCCACCCTTTCCATTGGGATTCAGCATCAATCATGCACTAAGCCAAGGGGGCATTTCACTCCGATAGTGGTTTTATCTTTGCTAATCCATAGGTTCAGGAAGACAGCACTATATTCCTTACAAGCCACTGACACTTTGAAGGGTTTTGCAGAGGTAACTATTTGGAAAAGCCTAATAAAGAGCACGGTCTTGGAGCTGAGAAGCTCCCACCACTACGAGGTGGTGGCAGCAACAGGAAATTCTCCTTCAAGCTTCAGGAAGCAGCCAAAAGCAGTGAAAAACTAATATGGGAGAAAACAAACGGTTGGGAAAAACCAGTGCAACAGAAGAGTGGAAGAAGCCAATGCCATGCTGAGAGGAGGACGGAGACTCCTTGTGCACAGCAAACACAGGACAAGTGTAAGGTGAGCACCTGTCTGAACAAACCCACTTTTGCTGATGCACTTTGAAATCAATGGCAGTGGCAGGGACAGTAGGAGGAACAGCAGAAACCCTTCCCAATCTCCTTGACTCATTGAGCAGCTTTAAAGATTGTTCACCTTAAATTGCTTACATAAAAATTAAATGAGGTGTTTCTCTAGAAAAAAAAGGCATTGTCTAAATAACATTTGTTCCCTGGGCATAGAGGCACCCAGTGTAGAAGTATTTTTAAAGAGAAGCATCTTTTGAACACGAGGATACAGACAGTGAGAGGTGACACTGAATTTCTCATAGAAAAGAGTTTTCTTCCAGTGAGCGCACTTAGTAGAGGTGACACCAAATACACACAGACAGAAAGACACTGGAAAGTACTGATTCAGCTGAAAGTGCACTTCTAGGCCAAACAAAACTACTGATGAATTTGAGTTAAAATCAGCAAATAAAGAATCAGCCAAATAAGAAAAAAGCAAAAGACTAACCTGTTTTATTGTGGGGTGTGAAACAATGTTTGAGGTTTTCATTTTGAAATAACTTATCCAAAGATGAGGCTAAGGTCATTTTCCAAAATGTGAAATAACATGTCTAACGAGACACTGTTTCCCCTTAAAAACAATTATCTCTATATATTTTTATGTCACGGGATATTTTTAGGTTTTGTGATAATACAGAGTGGATCTGTTCAGTTCTCCTTTTGGCCACGGAGCCAGGTAAAAAAAAACCCATTATTCAGCAGCTCTAACACCAGCTCAAAGGAGCATCTCACCAGGAAGCCCAGAAGGCAGTAGATATTCTCTAACATGGGGTCAGAAGAGGTCAGCACACAGTTTTTTAATTCCACCAGAACCATCTCTTCGTTGATGCCACCAGGGTCAGGCAGGGAGAACGGGCAGTGCGGTGGGATCTGCGACAACGCAGCCAGCAGCCACCAGCAGTGCAAGTGCCAAGCGCAAGACCTTTATTAACTAAAGACCATGTAACTGAGGTAGGATAGATACTGCCACTGACCACTTTGAGGGAGAACCCTGCATCCAGAAAGTGAACCCCGAGTTGCACAAGATGAGACACAACCTCATATAAAGACATCTCCACTCAGACTGAATGGAAATGGAGCGATGACCCACTTTACCGCCGATGGCAGTATTTTAATAACAAATAAAATCCAGCTCTGCAGACCATCTCCTGGAAGGGGATAAGCATTTCCTTGCCCCAGCAGTGTTTGGGACCTAAGCAGGCTCCTGTCTGAGGGTGCCCACAGGGACGGGCTGAATCTCCAACAAACACAAAAGGAGGAATAAATCTATCTGTAAGATGGTGCAGGCATTTCAGTGGGGGAAGGTGTTCCCACTGGGAGAGACGGGGCATTTTAACAAGTCCCTGAGGAGTGGCATGATGCTCACAGTTGGGTACAGAGGGGTTGTTGCGGGGCCACCACAGAGCGTCAAGGAACAAGCAGCGTGAGACACCAACGCGCCCCACCAAGCCAGCAGTGACAGGGCCAGGAGAGGGGAGCTCTGGGTGGCATCCGGACACTCCTGAGAGCAGGCATCACCCCTTCCTAGCATGCTCTGGAAGAGGAAAAACACAATGAAAGAGAGGGAAAGGCTAAAAGAGATGGAGTCTGGGTGAGGTTTTTAAGCGGTCACACACAGACGCTCTCAGCTTACTGCTGTTGGGAAGGAAAAAGAGAGAAAGAAAGTAATTACAGCAAGATCTTCAATGCCTGAAGGATGAAGTTTCCCACAGTGCATATCTGTGTAAAAGCATCCCTAATAGCTACAGCAGAGAAGGAAAACATACATTCAGGGCAAGACTAGAAGAGACAAGGCAGGGAGTTCTCTAAGGACTCCCCATTGTTCCTTTGGTGGGCACAAAGCACCCAGAAATAACCACCCATGTCAGAGCTCTGCACTGGTTTAATGTGCCAGCATTAAACTCTATCTGTTGAACTGATGCAATCCCATAGAAACACTTCTCTTGCAAGTCAAGAGTAGCTTAATACATCCCTAATGAGCTGAATCTGAGGAAGACCTGACTAAAGTGGAAACAAAATATCTAGAATAACCCCAGTAAAACAATTGGTTCACAGAGTCTTTTGCATCCCTCTACCCAGAATCATGTTAAAAATTGTATTTTATACCAAAACCAAGAATGAAGACCTAACATTGCTCAGCAGAAAAGAGGAAACAAGATGGAGCAGGATCCTTGGTGTGAAAGCAATAAACTGTGATGAGAATATCCCTGACTACCTGTATTGCTTGCAGCTCTTAGTTGTATCAGCCCCAATTCCCACCTGACGCAGGGACCAGCTGCAGTTTGGGAACTCTAAAGCAGCATGGAAGGAGAAGCAGAACAAGCTGCCTGTTAAATGATGGTGTCTATCTGACTTGTTATCAAATAAAAGGACTAAAAATGGAAATTACTGGAGATTACTTGTGCACACAGTTTCTGACGTAGTTTTCAATTTTGAGAATTCTGATCTAACCCCACATTATGCAACTGTTGATTCTTCCGTGCTGGCAAAGCCTAATTTTCACACGCCTACATGCTATGTACCTGATTTTTATTTTTATTTTTAAATATCTACAGCCTACACCGATGTTTTTTTAAAAGACTCAATTGGTCATCATAGTTACGAAAGGTCCCAGCTTCACATCAATTGTTTAAAAGGAGCAAAAGAAAAAATACACAAAGTCCTGTCTAAAAACCAAGCAATGAAGATAATGCAAGAGTAACAGATGAAATGAAAATTCAAGGAACAACTGCAGACAGAACCAGCATGGGGACTGAATATCCATGTGCAAAAAATATTTAATGCATGTTTCATCTATAACCCATCTTTCTTTTAAAGGTCACTTTTATAACAGAGATGTGCCAAGAAAGGAAAAATGCCCCTAAATGAAAAGTCCAGTCCCTGCTGGAGTGAACCATTGTGGTGCTGACCCAAGTTTTTGCTTGAATTAAGCAAACAGAAGGATCACATAAATAAAAGTTCTTTCCTGAATTAATTCAGATCCTGCGTGAAGAACCTCTCAAATGAGGTTACGGAGAAAGAAGAGAAAGATGCTGAAGGTTGGAGGCAAGAGCAAAACTTGGTCTGAATTCTCCTTTCTGGCCCTTTTACTTCAAATTTGTGAGGAACTGAATGTCCTTCTCACTGTAGCCCAACAGATGCATTTCTCAAAACATATTTAGAGCTGCTGAATAATCAGTTTAAGACTACAACAGCATTTTTGCCTTTCGGGTTGGGATTTTTTTGGGGGCAGTCTAACTTGATGACTAATTCTCCCTCTACTGTCAAATATACAGGAGGTGAGAACGTAGAAATTATAAGGAAGGATTTTGATTTCATGTGGTCTTGACCCTGCCGGACTCCTAAGCAGAAACTTGCTTCTCAACAACACCTTCAAGTATCTTTATATTGCTCTTCAGATCAACGTCTCCTTCACTACTGCAGAAGTTGATCAATAGGGACCAAGTTGCACAGATGGACAAGAGACCTGCATGCTAACCAGCAGCATATTACTTTTAAAAATAAATACCTGGTCCCAAGACTCAGATGGGCATTTTTCAGAGATGCACATGAAGACGGAACTATATGAGTTGAAAACTGAAGGCCAAAGAGAGATGGTCTTGTTAAGCAAGAGAAGTTGTACTTACCTACTGGGTGGTAAGATGTGTGACTTGATGAGTTGAAATTCATTTCTACAACACTGACTTTGTGCTGTATGGGTTCAGACGAGCACATGCAGCCTGTATCGAAGGTTAACTGAAAGCCACTGGGGTTTTTTCGGTGAAGCAGGCCTGATTGACATGGTCCCTACAGATTCTGGTATGTGTGAGAAGTGATTCAGTTGACTGCAACTCATCACAGGCACATTGTACAAACTGCAGGAGCTCCAACTAATCTTCTCTCTGGCCCACCAAGGAATAAAGTAGATGTTGCTAGGAGTGCTGACAGTCCAGGCAAGGAAAAGACTTGTTTTCTGTTTCTACGGTTGCAACAGCCCTTAAGAAAGATATAAATTTCCCTGCAACAACTAACTGCATATTCATTTCAAGGTAGATCTAGTTCCAGATTCCTGAGACAAAACCCTCTACCTGCTCCCAACCCAACAAAGCCAGAGCAGCAATATTGGAAGTTTCTAATCTCAACAGAATTCAGTGAGCAGCATGATTGGTTTGGAAAATAAACAAATAAACAAAAAAAACCCACCCCCCATCAAATTTTCAGCCTCTATGTACAAAAACAATGCAAACAAGTGGAACATTCTGGTTATATTTTGCAAAACACATGTTTGGGATCAACAAAACGTCAAACATCCAGATCCTAGATTACAAAAAATAGCTATTGCCATCTAGTTGTCAACCCCAAGTTTAGATAGTCCTTGTCGGAAATCGTGTAATTCATCTATCTTCCCATCTAGTACATCTAAAAAATTCTTTAATTCAGTTTTAAGGTTGGTCTGCCTATGTTTGCTCTCTTCAACTTCTGTTCTTAGCGTTCTGACCTTCTCTTCAAGATCTTTGTTCTTTTTCTCAGCAGCCTTAAAGACAAGAGAGACAAGAAGATGATTATAGAGAAGAAAGGTGAACAGCATTTAATCAGGTAAAGCAACAAAAGGCAGCCAGGCTGAAAAAGTTTGCTCAGACTTCTGCAAACTGATTAAGACAAGTATCTACAAGAGCAAGTGACATGGGCTAGTGAGATTGAAAGGAAAGAAATACCAAGCAGGAAAGGACACAGTTTAACTGGAAAAGATGCTTTGTATCAGATTTTGTCATTTGGATCATATTTTAAAATTCAGCTGGATTTAAATTGTGCACTGTGCATATATTTCTGTCATTGCTGCAACTGAAGAATTAGACACTGCGCCACAAATTACACACAGAATTATCTACGGTGGTTTAACCTTGAAAAACAAGCTTAGAAAATACTGCCTGAGAAATAACATTGTTTTATTAAGCACTTCTGAACTTACTGGCATCTTTTTAAAGTTCCACTCTGCATGAGCAGCTAGAACAGGGCAGCCACACAACACTTGCCTTGCCGCAGTCTGTTCTATTGTTCTCCTGTTTTATTAGCTCTTCTGCCTACTGTTCTCCATTTCATGAGCGTAAGCACATTTATTCTGACCAAAAGCCATAGACAACATCTTTCCCATACTGAATCAAAGTAAATTTAAACTAAATTTATATTTTTTACCATTTTCTTCATCTGCACTCCACAGCAGCTTTCTAAGTGATTTTAGATCATTTAGACTATCAGAGTGATAGTTTATTTGATTGACTGTGTTTCACTTCACTGATGAGACTGCTTCCACTTGTTCTCCTTTCATGAATTATATTAATTTATTGCACTTAAGCCCTGACCTTAACAAGTGATGCCCCAAGCCCAGCTTCTGGCTGGGGCAGGGCTCTCACAACCCATCCAGCTCTGCTCTGAGCGAGTACCTCCCAGGAGAGGAGGCACGCGTAAAACCAAGCCACAGCGAGCTGTGCTTTGGCTGGAAAGAAATGACGCAGCGTGCAAAGGCTTTTTCAGGTGAACTTTTTTCCCCTGGTGATGTGTAGCTACACTCATCTGCCTCTTTCCAAAAAGCCTTCCCTGGTGCCACTGCAGGAATTAGCCGAAGGTCTCGGCATGCTGCTCGGCACACACGGCTGTGGTGAAGCTCCACAAGCCCAGAGCAGAACAAATACGGGATACAGGGTAGCCTGGAATCTGTGAGAGACAGAGGCAACATGATCCCAGGCAAAGCAATTTCAGCAAACAGCAAGACAAAGAAATGGAGCTATTTAATTACTCCTGTGCTGGGAAGGGCACAGTGTATTGTACACATAATTAGCAGGTTTTGTTTTTACAAACAGGAGCTCTTTCACCTTCCAATATTGAATTCTGAACAGAGAAAAGCATATAGTTATGAGAAAGAAAATTAACATCTCGACTACTTTAAAGTTATTTTCATTGCTAAACTGTACCTCTAGTTGTTCAGATACAGATTCACATTCTGACATTAGCTGTGGTATAATTTCACCCTGCTTCCGCAGCTCTTCCAGTTCCTTTGAAAATATAAAAGAGAAAAAAATTAATGCATACTTCAATTTAAAACATAACAAAAATTTGATACTATGAAATAACTTTGCATATTTTGTTCTATTCTGAAAAGTATCTGGATGTAAAATAATCAAAATAGCATGTTTGCATTCCAAAACACATTATTAATTTTCTACTATAATACATTTTTGCACTATGTACTTGACTTTGTATTTCTAAAACAGAAACTATAATCCAATCTCTAGCATGAGTGCCATTAATTGTATTAAAGAGATCTTAATCTAAAATACACACCTATGCAAAAGATACATTCAATAGGGGAGAAATGTGAAGGGCTGTAATGCTACAAGCAATTTATAGATGGTAGCAAAGAGCACATTAGACATGAATTTACAATGATATATGGCAGCAAAAAAAGGCCAAAGGCACCAGAAGTTGAATATATAGAGGACTCATAACAGAGCACAGCGGTGATAGGTTCTCCTTCACTGTAAAGCTCTGAGAATCCCCCCACTGAAATTCGTATTCAGTTCTGGCATCTCTACGAAAATTGAGAGAACAAGATGAAAGGAGTTCACAAAAAGAGCACGCAACTTGATAAGAGATCATGTCTCTGATGGAAATCAAGAGAGCTGAATTCATCAACACCACAAACTAACACATCTGATGTGGGCAGCAGGGAAAGTCTCGAAGAAAGACTACACGTTTTACAGAAGGACTGTAAGAGCATCTGAGAAAGCACATTTTGAGGTCCAATAAAAACTGTGCCTTGAAGCGAGTGGAGGAGCCTCCTCCAGAAAGTGCTCGTGTAGGTGACAGTCTCAAGAGTAAACAGGAATATATCCTCTCTGAGCTGTACTGACACAAGAATGCAAAACCAGTCCTATCTGAAAGCAGATTCCTTGGCTACGAAACGTGATTTCTTCCCTGAGAAGGTGAACTTCAAGCACAATATGACTGTGACACAATCCATAAGTCGAGCTCTTCCACAAAACAAGACAACAACACTTTTCTCTCAAGCCGCCCTGATTCTGTGTATACGTGAATAATGCTTAGGGGCTCACATCTCAAAATATAAATATATTATCCTATATGTACTTGCCTGCTCTCCTAAATACACAGTTCTATACTGCAAACTTCCTTTACATAGGACATGGCTTAGTGTTTGATAGGAATGGTTGGACTCAATGATCCGATGGGTCTCTTCCAACCTGGTGATTCTATCATTCTATAGTATCATAGAATATGTGACTATTTATATACATACTCTATATATGGTATGTGGCATATGTTATATATATGAATATAAATATTTCACTAGATAGCTCTGTCCTGACTCCTATATCTTTAAATTTCTTTCTCCTTCATAAAGAGAATACTGGCAGCTTCCCTTACAGGCCATAAGCAGGCTGCATGCTGGTTTGAATTGCAAGCCATGAAAAGGTTACTTATGGGTGGTTTAGACCTAATCAAGGAGCTGCTAATGTAAGCATGCAGTTGGAAAACAAGTTACGATAGTGTCAGTGTAAATGGAAGATAGGCATGTAATATTCACTAGTCAATCAATTTTCTGGTTCATTTGGTACCATAAAAATATGAATCTTGAGGGAAATGCTGGCAGAGAATAAGGTTATTACACATGCTATTACCACAGAAAGGTTAGGAAGAAAGCATGACATTTTCCTTTGAAATATGAGGCTGAAAAACATATTATATCTATAACAGCGCATCAAAATCCATCTCCCTAAAATATTTCCTTGTGCCATCTTAAAATCCCTTAACAGCACTGCTTTTAAGAGCACCAGAAGAGATGTTGTAATGGTACATGGCAAACTTTACTGCATCTGCTGACAGCTTTTTCTCTTCAGCTAGCACAGGGCATTTGGTCACTGTAACAAAGGAATAAAACAAGGATCCCATTATTTTCCCCACTGTTCAGGGGTTCCAAGTCATCAAAATCATTCTCCTTAGAAAAATGAACGCCCTGTATATCAAAAACCACAAACTGGGGTACTCTAAATTAATCCAAATTTCTCGCTCTTGACCTAACTCTTGAGATCAGGAGACTGTAAACCAGCAAAGCTGAAGACTACAAGCCATCCAGATAAGGAAGCAGGACTTGTTACACCAACGCCAAGTTATTTTGTAAATTATATCTTTTAATGACAGTCCTGATGTCTGTGGGAACTCAGGACAAGGGGACTGAAAATCATAACTTTGTTCTCAGCATAGGTCTGTCTGGCTTTGGGCAACTTGTTTCACCACTCTTCTTTAGAAGTAAAATGTTGTATATGTACAAGGATTGTATTCATTAACCACTCCCAAATTAATGTGTGCTGTCACGGGACATAACGCATCTTGAAACTGAGACTCTGGAACCCCATCAAATTACTGCTGAAGAGTTGTACATGGAAAAATCTAGAAACAGCACTGAGGCAACTAGGCTTCTTCCAGTTGTAGGGGAGTGAGTCCATAAATCTACATCCCAAGTGAGAAGCAGACAGAGTTTCTGTGTTCTGGGCACTTACCAGCTCTTTGTCCTGAAGCTCTGTTTCCAGTTCCTGGAGACGTCTACTTAGTTGTGCATTTCTTTCCTTCTCTTTATTTATTTCATTGCACTGTTCCTCCAGTTCTTCAATCTTTAAGAAATGTCAGACATTCAATGAAAATCTTCAAATATTTGGAAATCTGGGGCAGACCACAGCTGATGTAAAGGGGGATTGTTTCACTCAGCAAAGAGAAGCATGGACAATTTTAATTTGCTGTGGATCTGTTTCCTAGATCATAGCACTTGATTTACTGCAAGAACGTTATTGCTTCTTCCCTTAAAAACAGCCAATTTACACAAGCACTAGTAAGCTCTGGGACTGTGTATTCTCTCTTGCACAGTATCACAGATAATTACCCAAGAATGCTCAAAACACCGAGCTGCTAAAATATGTGGGGCTGAGGATAAAATCTGCACTTCACTTTTATGAAACCAACACAAGACTATAAGGGATAGGTTTTCTTAATGCAGCAAGGAGAAGAAACCTCTTCAGTGTTCCCGGCGCTGCCTCCTCTGGGCCTGCTTATTATTCTAGCTGGAGTACGAGGGACACAACATCAAAACTTTGGAGGAAGAAACAGTTCAGAGCAATGTACACTGCTTTGTTCTGTCACCCAGGGACGTGCTTTGCTTTCTCCATACCTCCTCCTGCCAGCTCTGGACTTAGCTCCCAAGAGATGCACTTCCCACAGGCCGACAGGCAAGCTCATTAAAGTATGTACTTTAATTCTCAGCTTCATGTTGCTTTGGGATTATAACTTCCCTCATTTGAAGGTAGAGCAATATGCAAAAAATCCTGACCCAATTAATAAAGGAGAGGGAGCTTCCCAGGGCACTGCAGTGTTGCAGAGTGAGCATCGAGCAAGGAACCTACTTGGGGGAAAAGCTCTGAAAACCTCTCTGCATAAAAAAAGAGAGTGCATTATACAGACAGCACTGCTGCACAGCCTGGTTAGTCACCGGTACGATGACTTTGCAGCTGTAGTAAGTCAGTGTTTTGATAATCTCTTCATATCAAGGCTACAGCTATTGAGATGTGGCATGTTTCATCGGTTAATGCTAATGAGAACCAGTTTTCCCTACAACAGTACAGAGAAGTAAAAAAATACAAATTAGTACTTAATAATTAGTAGAAAACAGCAAATTATGCAATATATTGCTATATACTGTTCCAGTCTCTCACTTTTCCTCTATCCAAAAGAGACTGGCTATAGGAACTCAAATCATGTAATGCTTACTATTAATTTGTTACCGTAACATCAGTTAATATAGGTCTGATTTGACTTCTGAATTATCGCTGTGCACAACTAAAATATATGTGAATAGGTAGAGAGTATCTGTCTGGGGAAAAGGTTGCTCCACATGGATTTTCAGTGCCGAGAGGCAACCCAGGTCACCTCCAACACTGAAATACTCTTTACAGTGTACTTGCATAAAAAAGATAAAAAAAAATCTTCCCCTTTCTGAAAGCAAGTGCTAAGTAAAAATAAAAAAATTCTCACCAAACTGATACAATCTGATTCCTACACCAAATGTCTCAGTGATCCTTCTAAGCAAGCTGGGAAAGGGACCATTTTTTTCAAAGACATGATGAATACAGTGAAATTATCCCTGGAAGTGGTGCTCATGGAAACCAGGTCCCCTCCATGCCCAAGTTGCTGCTAGTGCTGTGTGGGGCTGCTACTGGTTCTTGACAGACAGTACAGTATTATTTGAAGGGCAATGCCAATGACTACTCTAAACTGAGGCTTAAAAAAACTGAATTTCCCAATTGTTCTCTGTTCTAGCTGCTGCTCACCTATTGGTCTTACACTACTGAGAAACACTGTGCTTAGTAATGCAGGGGAAAAGGCTTTTGACGATGCCCTTTGGCAGATTTCTGGACCACATGTGTCCCATGTTACCACTGGAGGACCCAGCTCACAGTCCACAGTGCTGAGGATGTAACTCACATCCTCATTCCCCTGCCCAACGTCAGGATTTACTTTTAATCCAGAGTGCTTTCCAGCTTGGCTTCCTGTGGGTAACCAGGCCATAACCTTCTACTCATTCATCACCTGGCAATATTTAAGTGAGCTCTGAAAGGGATATGCAACACTACTCCCACTTTTAAAATGTTTCTGTTTTATCACACCAGCCAGCAACCCCCGCCAACACCAAGCCTCCCAAATCAAGAGGCACGGAGCTTCATTTGATGCAGCAGCACCAGTCAGCCTGCTGATCCTCAGCCCTTTGAACTTCCCTGCCTGCTGGGCACAGAGGGAAGCAGCTGCTTTAACCCTGCCGTCCACCTCCCTTTCAAAGACAAGAGCCATCTCCTAACAGACACAAAGATAAAGTAGCAGAAATCCAAGAGCAAGAACAATGGCAGGAGCAGCTAATTGAAGAAGCGGCTCTCCTGTGGGTATGCTCTGCTACCTTGCTCCTCAGCTGGTCATTTTCCTCCTTGCAGGCTGAGAACTGCTTCTTCCAGTGCTCGATGCTGGCTGCGGACTCCTGCAGCGCCGTGGTCAGCCTGGCATTGCTCTCCCGCAAGGTCTGCAGCTCCGTCTCCCATTTCTTCACATTGCAGGAACTGAGGAAAAAACAAGGTGACATTAGGTGGCTTCACCTTGCAATCCAGCGGATCATCATTCTTCACCTGACTGCAAACTCATCCACCCATGGTGCGTCTTTACCAATGACCCATTGTCTATAAGACCAAACATACAGAGACGCAGGTACTTGCCCCTGGATGTCTGCCCCCGTAAGAAGAACACAAGCCTTTATTTGACTGCGTCTGCCAAACAATAGGGTCTATCAACTCCATTAACAGTACCTATATTTGATTATTTTTTTTTTAATGCTCAGTCTGGAAAATAAAAGTGTTGCGTAATGCTGAAGAATTAAACTGCTTATTCCCCAAAGCCTCAAGATGCAGTGTACAGCGTGAGATTAGAGAGTAAACGGAAGGAAGGCTCTGAAGGTCCCCATGTGCTAGTTGCTACTGGCCTGTGGAGGTGTCTTCAGCACGAGGAATGAGCAAAAGTTATGATTTGAAATAGATTATGCTATTGAAATGTCACTAAAGAGAGATGATGTACAGCAAATGCAATATATGAAACCTCATAATTGCTCATTGAGTAATGCTGCTTATGATGCTGCTGACCTATTCTTTAAATAGCTTTTTAAGAGTAGCTTGATCCTGTTAGATTTTCTTTCATTCACAGATACATTCACATGCAAGATGCAGACAAGGCAAGATCCCAATAGAGACTTGTTCTATTTTAATGTTGGAACTTTGCATATTCCAATGCCTGTATTTTCACTACAGCTGCAAATTACAATTCCCAACATTTTCAAAGATTTTATCAAAGTATATAGCAAAAAATGTGACTTCAAGGGGCACTGTCCACCAACATTTTAGAAACATACTGTTAAGACTTCTGAGAAGCCCAGTGAAACAATTTCTCTCACTTCAGCTTTTTACGGTTGGATTCATTCCCTTTTATAATTTTAAATTTCCATATCTATTTTCATCAAAGTAAATGCAGCAAACTCAAAGAAGAAGAAGAGATTCGTTTTGCATGTTATCAGTAGCAATTGCTCCCCCGTGGCTTTAATGTTATTTCTGTGGCTCTAAAACTTCAGAAGTGAAGAGTTGGGATCAGCAGAATAAGAGAGATCTTATTTCATCACAAAGTAGATCAGGAACAAAATAAACGGTAAATATCTCTCAACTGCATTTTGGGAGGTAATTGATAAAATCTACTCATTCATCTATTCTGCTGCATCATTTTAAATTAATGCAATTGCATCTGAATAAATTCTGTTAATATCATTAGCCATCAGATAATGACCGCACACTATTCCAATGCAATTTAGGTATTAAAGAAATTTCACCTTTGGGCTAGAGCAATTTTTAATTTATCATTCTCAGACTTGAGATGTGCCTCAGCAGGGCCTCCATGTGATGCCTTCTCATCATCTGTCCCATTCACACTAGATGCTCGAGTGGAAGATGGTGTTTCACGTCCAGACTCCTGCAGAACAACACACAAATGAACTCTGGGCATCTCTTGCATCACCTTGACATCAATTGCTTTGTAATCTTGACCTCACACCACCCTGCAGAGACCTAGGCTGTGTATGCTTTCCTGGCAGAACAGTGGTAATAAACACATACCCTCTACATCTTGGCTGCAAAATGGGTCTATTTAAAAGAATGAAAAGATTATGATAGACTTTAAACGGAGTTTAAAGTGTTAAAAAAATGTGTTTTAGTCGACAAGGTTTGGTTTTTCTAAAGGCCATTTTGTTTAAGATAATAAAGCAATACGGTGTGCCTGCAAGCACACGAAGTCCAAATCAAAATTAATAAAAAAAAGATACTACTTCCCCAAAGAGATCCCATTCACAGACTGCTTGGTGCTGATCACTACCAGAGATCGAAGAAAGTGACCCATAAAGGCCGTGACCAAAGTCTTTAAAATAACCCAATGTCAGCCTCTCAGATCAATACTGGTGGACCCCACAAAGGGGTTAGTTGCAAGACTAAAAGCATTCAGCAGCATTTTTTCCTGAACATGTGCCTGAATTTCTCTCTGATGAAAATTTGTCTACCTTTCCTCCAAACATTAGCCCAGGCCAAGAACGCAGCTGAGCATGGTTCACTCTTACCTAATGCCACGTATAAGACATTACAGTGAACCATTCATAGAGACTGGGACAATGCTGAATTCCTTCAGTCTGGGTAAGAAACCCAGATCTTCCTGGGTGTGGAAGCACTTGTATCAAGCTGTGATACCTAGAAAAGTGTACTGTAGAGTACAAGCTTCTTCCAACCTCTTGCTAAAGCACCATCTCTGTTTCCACACCGCAGCCTCCCCTCAATGACCTGGATGAAGGCATTGAGTGCACCCTTAGCAAGTTTGTAGACGACACTAAGCTGGGTGGAAGTGTTGATCTGCTGGAGGGTAGGGAGGCTCTGCAAAGGGATCTGAACAGGCTGGACTGCTGGGCAGAGACCAATGGGATGAGGTTTAACAAGGCCAAGCACCAGGTCCTGCACTTGGGGCACAACAACCCTATGCAGCTACAGACTGGGAGAAGTCTGTCTAGAAAGCTGCCTGGAGGAGAGGGACCTGGGAGAGTTGGTCGACAGCGACTGAACATGAGCCAGCAGTGTGCCCAGGTGGCCAAAAAGGCCAACAGCATCTTGGTCTGTATCAGAAATGGTGTGACCAGCAGGTCCAGGGAGGTTATTCTCCCTCTGTACTCGGCACTGGTGAGACTGCTTCTTGAATCCTGTGTTCAGTTCTGGGTCCCTCACCCCAGGAAGGATGTTGAGGTTCTGGAGCGAGTCCAGAGAAGAGCAATGAAGCTGGTGAAGGGGATGGAGAACAGGCCTTAAGAGGAATGGTTGAGAAAGCTGGTGTTGTTTATCCTGGAGAAGAGGAGGCTGAGAGGAGACCTCATTGCTCTCTACAACTACCTGAAAGGAGGCTATGGAGAGGAGGGAGTTGGCCTCTTCTCCCAAGTGACAGGGGACAGGACAAGAGGAAATGGCCTCAAGTTCTGCCAGGGGAGGTTCAGGCTCAACGTAAGGAAAAAATTCTTCACAGAAAGGGTCATTAGGCAGTGGAACAGGTTGCCCAGGGAGGTGGTTGACTAGCCTTCCCTGGGTGGGTGGATGAGGTGCTGAGGGACATAGTTTAGAGATTGGTGGGAATGGTTGGACTCGATTCGGTGGGTCTCTTCTAACCTGGTGATTCTGTGATACTATGATCAGTCGCACTTAAGCAAGGAAACACTACAGCCACAAAGTCAGTCTCTCCATTGGCAAACTGAACTCCTCCAGAGGTAGATCACAGATTATAAAAAGGCATCTCAATGAATCTTATTCACCGTCTGCTCAAGCACTATACTGACTTACTTCCCAGTGACCACAACAGTACAAATCAAAGAATGTATTCCTTTCCCTGCTACTAAAAAAGTTGTAACAGCTCAAGAACTGCTAAAAAAGATATAAATGAAGGCAAAGAGCATGGATGGATGAAAAATATTCTACTGACAATGTTAATGTCCAGCAGCTGATAATTACCTTTGGCAATCTTCATTTTATATACTTAAACCTCGCTGTCAGAAGCTGGTACAGTCCATTACAAGATTTAACTTTAAATTACTTACCCTGTATGCTCATAGGCATTAAAGGTAAATTACAAACCTGTGAATGATTGCTTGAGGTCTCAATTTTCTCTTGAGATCTGTCTCTTGCTAGTTTGGCAGCTTCTTTTACTTCTTGGAATTTCTCTGCAAACTGAGAAAAACATGACAGATATTTATTAAAATGGTTTATCATCTATTAAAGTGTTCAGATTACTACTTACAGGGTTTACACATCTCCTAAAGCGAACAATTAATATTGATAATTTAAAACTTTTGGCAAGAAAAAAACATTTTAATTCTTTGTCAGGGAGGTTCTTTCAAAAGGAATGGGAGTGTTTCTAGAAGGGGGACATGCCTATAACTCTGGCAGATCACAGTAAAAATCCATAAATTCTCTCTCCTGGAATCATGGAAGCGTCTTCTGGTTTGATTTGGTTTTGTTTCCCCCCTTCCCTATTTTCTCCCCTTTCACTCAATGTTGATAGCCTATTAAAGCTGAAAGTATAAAAGACACATTTGGATAAAAAAAATTATCCATGTCTTCTATTCCTAAGAGCAAGTCAATTAAATTAAAGAATGCAAATGAGTTCATGAGACATCTGCAGGATGCGAGCAAGAGATTATCAAGACAGAAAAAAGGATAAAAAAGTAGATCCGAATGTGCAGTGGGGCCATATGAAAACACAGCTTTTCTGGTCTAATTTTCTTATTGCTGGTAAAAATACAGGTATCAGACATCAAGGAAATGCTTCCTGTAAGAGGGTCACATCAAACTGAGGGAGGCAGGGGAAGGGAAAGATAAAGGTGGAAAAGCAATAATACTATTCTCTACAAGTTGCTGCAAGATATCTGCTCCAAAGCCAGCCTGGCACTTTTGCAAAACAAGTATTACCACAGGCAGTCAGTGGTGCACAATTTTAAACACTTTAAACGGTGTTTTAAGTTTTAAAAGGAGGATTACAAAGATGGAAGAAAAGGCATAATTCATAACTTTTTTTTTTAAATTAAGATATATCCAGTATAAGAACGATAACTTTGTCTTTCTGCTAAAGCAAAAAGGTCTTGCTTACCTGAGCTCTGAGAAACTTGAAATGTTAGAAAGGAATGACTTGTAACAAGTAAAAATACAAATAGATGTATTTTATCGCACAGCTTGTGAATTAAAGGCTTGCCTCGGATAATTCAGAACACTTATGACAAAATTGTACATAAAATCATGAAAAAGCCATCATATTTTATAGTCAACGAATGGGAAGAATCATTATCCACTTACTAATCTCATCTTCTATCTTTTAGTTTTACAGCAGGTACTTAGTATTCTCTCTGTTAGGGTCTATAAAGATTGATAAAACAAATCTTCTCCAACTGATCTAAGAGAAATCTGGATTTATACACTGAGGCACCTGTGTTTTGTAAAACACAAATGGAAATTTCCAACAAACACACATACATCATTCTTAAACACCACGCATGAGCACATTCTCACAGCCAAGAGAAATTTTGGGTGTAGACCACGATCTGTGATGATGCTTATGAATGAAGATTGATCTCCTGAATCCAACTGTTTTCTATACAACAGCTGAAACTGTATATGCAAAGCAGGTGCTCTCGGATGGCAGTAGCTGCTATCTGATCTCATATGCAATCAACACATGCACAAATGACTTGATTACCTTTGTAACACTATAAAGATCATCAGGAACGTCTACATTATATTTTCACCTTAAGTGATTTAACTCCAACTTACACAAGATGTATCTCCTGCTGTGACAAAATCACTATAACAAATGGGTTATTTCTAAAATATTGTACCAACAGTAAGTTCTACACTCAGGTTTCTTGCAAATAGTAAAGGGTCTCATTTGAGTCTCTCATTTACAATAAATCTTTATGGGCAAGTATGAAAAATTTATGAGGGTTCTTCACAGATTATATGAAATATGAAAAGACAAAAAGAATTGGAAGTGATCTATCAAATTTTATTTCTGCAGCTATCTTCATAAAGCACACAGGAGACTGCTGTGAAAAATTATGTGAGCTGAGAAAAAAAAGGACATTTTTCAACACTTCCATAATAAAAAATTGTACACGACTGAGCAGAGCAAACCCTCAATATAACACTGATAATAATCTCATTGCATGATAGAGCTCAGTCATGTCTCTAGTTTACCAACATATGTATTTAACATATTTGCTATTACAAACAGGTACGATAACTGAATTTTTCCTGACATCTTAGTGACAGATCTTCATCTTTAAAAGTCAAAATATCACCCTTCACTTTCATCTTCATTACAAACTTTAAGACGGCTGCAATGATGAAATACTGTCTTTGATATCTCTTTATCCTATATGCTTGGAAACAGTCAGTCCATAAAGACTTAGTTCTGGTACTGTTTCTATTTTATTCTTAGCTAATTGGTACCTACTAGATTTTACTAACACTCTATTTTTGAAAGCTACAGAGGATCACTTGGCTTGTTGTGAAGTTAAAGCCTTTCACCTGATTACTCAACACAGTGGTGACAGCCCAAACTCATGCAGCATTACCAACACTAATTGCTACAGCAGCAGACCAGACGTTCCTGAAGCTACAAAGCTCCCAATGCTGCCTGTGAGAGTGAAAGCATGGCCACAGTCTCTAATCACTGGTAGAAATCAGGGTGATGCTTTCTCCTCAATTCTTCTGTCCCAAGAAAGTTGATTCATCTTCCCTGGAGGTGTTTAAGGCACGGGTAGACGAGGTCCTGAGGGACATGGTTTAGTGTTTGATAGGAATGGTTGGACTCAATGATCCGGTGGGTCTCTTCCAACCTGGTGATTCTATGATTCTATGAAACACAACTTCACTGATATTAAAACATCATGTTGCCACCACCAGGATCTAAGTAGACTTCCAGCTATCAAACTACTACAACAACACAGACTGCTTTTCAAATATGAAATTCCCAGTTAAAAAGTCACATAGTCTTCTATTTAGAAAATGAAAACTTGGTAAATATGGTATCGAGGGGCAATGTGTGTATAAATATCTAACACAAATTTAAAATGTTACCACATCCCTCCATCTATCTTCACTCCCTTCATCGTCCCTTTCCTCCACCCTTGTCCTCCAGCAAAGTTCACCAAAATTAGTACAAAAGACTGGAGTAGGACAAACATCAGCTAAACACCACTCCAATACTCCATCACGGATTATATGACATGTCTTCCCACGCTGTAGGAAGCTGTGAGGCCAAGCTGCAATATGGAAAAGATTTGCAGCTACAAACACTTGTGAAGGCTTTTAGTCTAAGGCTGCTGCAGCCCACAAGCCCTGGGGTTTGATGATGACTCTTGGCCAGTGAAATGTAATGGAGACTCAAAGATGCTACTGTGCCTATCACGAATTATTTAGAGGCTATTCAAATCTGCAGCCAGCTTGTCACCTGGAGAAAAAAAAAATAAATGTATATATATATATATATATAAAAAATAGACCGTCTTAATATTTTCTACATTGAAAAGCATTGTTTTGTATGCATAGATTTTAAGCGCCTGATCTGGCATAATATTTTATGTCTCCTACTGTCAAACTGTGCCAGTGTCAGATGAAACAGCTGCTCCCACCCAAAGCAGTCTCATAAATTTTTCATTGGCCTCTCAGTTCGCAGCAGGCTGGCTGATGCGATGGGTGCCGTGACCCACAACACACGTGTGGTTTTGTGTGGGTTTCTCTGGATGAGCCCTCGGTACCAGGCAGATTGGCAGCAAACAAGGCTATTTACTCCAGCAAGTGGCTAGTAATTTGCTGTAGCACAGCCAGGGCACTGCCAGCACTGATGCAGGTTAGACCAGGGGGGTCCGTGCTGCATGCTGGGGGCAGGATCTGCTCCAAGCTTTCTCCCCTGTAACACAGTGCCTGGCAAATACACACACACAATGAACACACGTGCATAGAAATAAAGTCTGGTGTTGCCCAGATGTAACAAAACAATGCGCAAAGCCTGGGTTTACTGGGTTTCTCACCAGCATAAATCTTTGTCCCTATACTCCTAACTACCTCCAGCTCCTCAGAGAGCACATCAGCATTGAAGCACCTTGAATAATAGCAGAAATTTTTCTTAACTGCTTCACATGCAAAACACATCACTACTTTTACAACACCAGCTCTGCCTCTTCATCACACCCAGGCACACTAGTAATTCTCTTTCAATTCCTGTTTCCATTTGTCTGTAGCAAAGTTTCAATAACTTCTTGAAACCTTTTAGAGGCACAGGGTGGGAAGGGGGTAAAGGAGGGTCTGGAGTTCTGCAAGAGGGGGAAAAGGACCCTGAGTAGGACATCAGCTTGCATTCTCCCAATCAGTGTGAACAGTAATTAGGCTACTAGGTCACTGAATGTACTTTTCATTAATGGCTCATATTTAATTTGAACTGCTTTTCCCTGTAGGTAAGGATTAATGCTTAAGTATCTAGAGAGAAGAAGAAGAGGCAACATCTTTTACTAGGCCAACCAAAATACTTAAAAATGTAGATGTTTTTAGATACGTTAAGCTCTTCTCAAGTCTCATTATTCTGTATTGTTTTCAGTAGACATTTTTCATCCTTCTTTCTTTCTTTCTTTCTTTCTTTCTTTCTTTCTTTCTTTCTTTCTTTCTTTCTAGTCAGGGCTATTGAACTCTGGTTCCAAGAGGTGTTGTAGTGTGCCCTGTCAGCTCCTGACTAAAAGCTTCAATTACTTCCAGTAAAACTGGAAAGCTTTAATTTATATCTTTTATAAGAGTATAATATCATCAACATAAAATGAAACTTGATTTTACTATTCCCAATACATTTAGACATCTGTAATCTCTCCACCATCTCTGATCTTTTGTACTAATAGTTCAATAATTAAACCGAGGAGCATGGATGGTAAGGGATTTCTTTGTCCCATTACTTTGCACGGTGGTAATAAACTAGGTTTTCTAATATCTTCCAGCTAGATAACTGTCAGACTTTTTTTTTTTTTTTTAGTTCATCTCAACCCACTTTCAGCAGTTCAGCAGTGCTCCCCTTAAGTTCCCCTTCAATCTACTGACCAGAAAAAGTCTTCCTGATGAGCTGGGAAGCTTTTCCTGCAAGTATTGTTGGTAATGGGCTCTTGGTGCCCAAGCCCCTGTGTCAATAGGTGTTTCCAGACTTCTTCTAGTCCAGACATGCACATGTTAAAGAGCTGCTTTCTGATACCAGCATTAGTTTTACTTGAAGTACATCTTTGGACAGATTTGGTGGAGAGTATGTTAAAATCTCTCTGATTAGGGTGTGAGGACTTCCAAATGTACCTCGTGCCTCACTACACCTCTCGTCTCCTGCGCCAGGTTCAGCATCACGCTGCTCCATGTGAGACGTATGTTTAACCCCAGTCAGTAGTGAGGTACCGTGTGGTCACTCATCACGTTGCAGAGGTGCAAGTTCAGTAATCTGGGATTAAAAACTATTATCCAAAGGTGACAGTTCTTTGGAGGTGGTTGAGTCACCTTCCCTGGAGGTGTTCAAGGGACAGGTAGACGAGGTGCTGTGGGTCATGGTTTAGTGATTAAGGGGAATGGTTGGACTCGATGATCCAATGGGTCTTTTCCAACTTGGTGATTCTATGATTCTATATCATGCTTATCTGTTACTAAAACCACACCATTCCCCTAGATCCACTTTAATCCTGCCATATTTCCATACTACTTAATTAACTACCATAAACACATCTTAGCCACGAGAGAGGAGAATATGCATAGGTGAAATAAGCAGTCCTCTGCACTTCACTATGATTCTATAACCAGCACTAGAACCTTAGTTCCAGAAAATAGGTTTGCGTGTGATTGGTTGTGCAGCCTTAGCATCCCATGAGGGCAGATGATCGCCATGGCACCTTTACAGACAACCCAAATCCAAAACTAATTCAATGTGAAAAGTAAAACATGCTTTATCTTTAAGAAATACTTGCAGAAAATGAGTTGTCTGGAAACTGCAGAACCACAGTATGACAGACTCAGGAAAACAAATTCCTATAACAATTCAGTTGATGGAAAGGTCCTCTTTCTATTGCGATGGTCTGCCTTTGCTACTGTAGAGACTACAAGAAATACCCTGTTCTCCTGATTCTTTTCATATCAGAGCACACAAGAGGACAGCAACACAGGAGACCGTGCACCCTGCCCAAGGACACGATGTTGAGTTAAGAGACAAAATCCAGTGCCAAGCAGCCATGCTTCGAGTGTCAACCTATGTGTTAAATAAGTAGATGTTTTTTTACTGCAAGAACAAACATCTCAGCTTTTGATGAGCAATTGGGGAGACCACTAACCTAATGACAAAGGAAATATTGTAAACTACTCATTATCCATGAAAAGAGGCAGCTCAAGACTTCACAAGCCTGCTGTTGTAGCTAATCCCTGATCCAGGAAAGTGTTGCATTAATACCAAACGCAGGTTTGGGGTGCAGCTCTGAGACACAGCTCTGACAGAAAACCTGCCATGAGACCTCCCCAGCTACTCATACTCCACCTCTGCTGTAACTCACCACCTCCTCCTCAGGTCTGTGATAAAGCCACTTTGAGTCAGGGCTGCAAATATCGTTACTGAGCCTAAATGTCCAAACTGCAGTATTATTTTAAGCCATGTCAGTTTACTGAGGCTGCTGAGAGCAGCCTGACCATCAGTGGTATCTGTAAAACCGGCGTGCCAGCAAGATCCAGGGACAGGCACCTGCTGCATCTCAGTTAGCTACCAAGTTAGCAAGTCATCAAAACATGTTTCTGAGGCTGGGACAGCAACTCTCTTCTTTCAGACATATTAGGCAGCCCTAATGCCAACAGTTCTGCCATATCAGTGGTTCTCTTTGGTTTTGGTGTACAGGGCAGGGAGATACCAAAAAATACTTCAGAGTTCAGGCTGTTTCTGTAAACATCTAAAACCAAAAATGTTTTCAGCCACACTGGGCAAGATATTGTTGAGACAACCTCACTAGTACCATTGTCAATGCCCAGATTTGATTTAGAGTTTTGACCGTAAAGTTTGTAATATTGCCTGCTTCTTTATAGAGGCACTGGGTAATTACAGGAGAGGGGCAGCTCGCACAGATGAAGAGGACTTGCAGAAGCATGTATCTCAAGACAGACCAGATGGGTATACACAATTCTTCATTAATAAGAAACAAGACAGTTTTTGCAGAAATCCAGTGAGCTCCAGTACCTTTGTCAGCTGCTGCTCCGAGGGAAAACCCAAACCAAACACAGTATTTGCTCTGCTGTCCGCCCACTGGCCAAACTTCTGCGATGTTTTTGTGAAGGTCATGTTAGGTGTGATTGTGCTATTTATGATCACCTGTTTAAAAAGAGATCAAAAATTAATTAAAACGTAGAAGCCACATTGGAAATGCATATCCTAGCAACGACAGGATCCCATCAGCCAAAGCAATTGGCAGTCTAAATTGGGAAATTGCTGCATTCAGGTGAGTTTTTCCCCAAAACAAAACAGTTTATATCTTGCCTTGATTCCTGCAGGAATTTTGAGGGTTTTTCTTCTTTTTCCAAAGCACTATTATGGTCCTGCAGCTAAACATCACCGCAGGAACACCACTGAACTCAAAGCAATAGCAGGTTTAGGAGCTATAAACCTATCCCAGCAGAAATGCAGATGTAAAATCCTCTTTTTTTTCAGCATTACAAAGGCACATGGCTACTCCCAGCACCCCACCAGGCACCTGGGATGGCCTGAGACCTACAAGCAGGGTGCCCAGCAGCAACACCTGCCCTCAGACAGGAAAATCAAAGGGATATTTCTGCACTTCTCCATTTAGCCTTGGGACTAGATGGAGGTAGGATGCTAGAGATGTGTCAGAAATTAAAAAACAAAGGAAAACGAAAGGAAAGGAGAAACGGATAGCTTAATAGTGAGCTGAACGCAGGAGGACTCTGAAGTACAGCACCAACAATGTACACACAGCACCAAACAAGGGCCTCTTCAATACAAATATTCTGTCACTTCATGCCACTCAACTAATGTCTGCATGGTCACCCACCACCTTCAAAGAAGAGTTGTTCTCGTAATTAAAGAAATAGTCAACAAGAAGGTGGCTGTTGGAATGAGGTCTCTAAGGAACTCAGTGGAACAAGCATCAAATGTGATCTTGTAAAGAGAAATGAGATATATATCAGTTCATTATCAAATACCTTAACTTTATTTTCAAGATACATCATTATATGCATCTAGAGACTCCTCTCCCTGGAAATTAATTCATGTACAATGTTCTTTCTGCTAAGAGAATAGGAGCTTTCTTTAGTAACGTGCACCATCCTTTCCAACATGCAAATTATGCAGTAATTAAGCCAAATCTGTGGGACAGTTTAATTAACATGATCAGGAAGTATCCCGGCAACATAATTTACTACGTATTCCAAGCAGCTTTTCCCCTAAGCTATCATTTACATTTAGCAAAAGGTGTGAATTAAACTTACCAGAGAAAGATCACAACTTGCCTGTGTCCCCTCCCTAACTTCTGACCTCTGTGCTGATGCTTTTATTTGCTTTCTTAGGAATTGCTCAGCTTCAGTGATTCCCTCTCTTTGCACCGCACCTTTCAAACATACAGACCATGGTCTGCCACTGAAACTGGCAGGATGAGGCATGAGGCAGGATGAACCCATGGGTTCTTTTTCATCCTAAACTGCATTCCAGTAATATAATTCTGTAAGAAAAGGCCACTTACCAATTCAAATGGGCTCTTACAAAATAACTTTGCTTTTGGCCCTCGTGCATGTAACAAGCACATAGTGCAATTCCAGCTGCATCAGAAAATGGAATAAACCTCCATACTTTCATCCAGGATAACGGATTTAAAAGACGAACTATTCTCTAATCAAATGCAATCAATACCTAAGTGTAAGTGGTTAAAGTGGTTAAATCAATACCTAAGTGGTTAAAGAGTCCTCCCTAAAGAGAAAGCCAAAGAGGAGCATAATATAGTAAGGACCTTACAGAATAATAAACTCATTCATCATGTTGACTGAGTTGTCTACATGGAGTTAGGAAAAAAAAAAATACCTGCTTTTGCTCTCATCTACATGCAAGTGCATCAGATGCCAAACATTCCTGTTACATCTGCGTAAGTCAAACAAAATCTCATACTAATTTCACTTCCTTTGGGAGGAAAACAATCCTGGCAAATGTAAATTTTTATTTGAAGATGACACAGAAGAATGTTCTCAGCACACAGTAACGCTACATCAACCAGAAATTATTCCAAACATTTAGAGACACACCGGGTATATTTGTCAGATAAAAGTGAATGCAAATAAGCTGGCGTAGAGCAGAACATTCATGGGCCATAACACACCCATCTCGCTGCCTTCCCACAGAGAGAAACTGCAGAATAAATCAAGCAAGGAGAGGTCACAAGATGACCTGAGTGTGTAGAAGGAAAAAAAAAATGTATTGGCAGCTCATGCTGCTCACAATATATTAGCAGGGTCCATATATACAGCTGACATCTCTTTTAGCAGATGCTTTGAGTACTTAGGAGGTTCCCTTCTCACACCCCCTGTGTCACTACAGCATACAAAAGGGGAAAAGCCGATGTGACTCCTGAAAATGTATTTCCCCAAAGAGGAGGAGGGCCAAGCACCAGCAGGAATCAGCCAGGATGCTTCCTCTGATGAGACACCAGCCAAAGCGGTCAATGAGCCAATGCAGCCAGCCCTGTCACAAGCTTCTCTATCTGGGAAAAGACTGAAATAACAGCTGTGAAACAGCTAACCAGTATATTAGCCAACATATTCTGGAATGATGTTAGATTAAAATAGAAAAGGGAACCTTATTCTGGGACAAAACAGCCGGATTAGGAATTATTCTGGAATTTCCCCTTTAAATTCACATCACTTGTAACTCTGAAGTAACCTCACCTCCAGAAAAGCCCCAAGGCCATAGGATCTACTTATTAAGAAGTCACTACCTTAAAACCTCCCCACTTCATTTTCACACCTCTGAATATGTGCTTTCCAGTTTGCAGGCCTTGTGAAATTTAATTTCCCAAACCTACCAGACTGTTAATCTTCAGTAGAGATGTATCTCAGTCTAAAAAGAGAACTAAAGAGAGAAAGAAGCTGCTAATCCTCTGGCCACAGCTACCACAGGCTCAGCAGGTTCTTCCAGCTCATCAAGACAACTTGAATCAGGAGGGTTTGTCACACTGGATGTGGAGATGAGAAAGGGATGGATTTGTCAAGAAATTCGCCTTTAGTCCCAGATGTTCAGCACATTCCCTTGTGGAATTAACCCGCCTACGTTTCCATGATTGGCATTATCCTTTGCCATCTACCATCCTTCCTACCTTCTAGATGTACAGATGTAACATCTGTTCACCAATATTTCACTAGTGATAAACCACCTCAGTTTTAGTTCAGCGCACACACACACACGTTAGTCAAGACAGTGCTACGAACAGGGAAAAAAGAGAGTCCCTTCCCAAGGTCACCTAACCAAGTAAAGCAGGAGCAGCACAAAGACATGCTCTGCACTCTGCAAAGAGGAAGATGTCAGGATGCCTTTCAAGCCACAGAGGACTCTGGGCAGTCCAAAGCATTCACTTCTCAACCTGGGCTCCCTCTGAGAAAGGAGAGTCACCTTTTATGGATAAAGTAGCTCACATGCTATTGCTTGCTTTAAGGGGAAAAGGGCCATTTCTACAGTTCCACGTAGCTTTTTTTTTTCCATCTTGCATCACCTCCTGTCCCCAGGATAATTCAATGAATGACAATGTTCATTTTTAACCCCAAAAGCCAACAAATCAAACAAAAAACATACAGCTCGTGTCCTCCTTCATGAAAAGAACAATAAAAATAGCCCCTCTCTCCAATAAAAATACCAATAACTGTTTTTCCTCTGGTAAAATATTTCTCTTGTAAAGCCCTCACTGAGAACCTGTCTAAATGCAACGGAAGTGGGTTCATGATTATGTGAATTCTATTAAGTAAATCTCCTGCTACACCTACTCCGTTGCGCTCTTTTTCTTCCCAAGGTAATTAACATCTCTGCAGAGCTGGCTTCCCACCTCCTCCACCCAGTCTAAATCTCTAAAATCTCCTATTTTTGCTTTGACATCTGACTAGATTTTTTTTTAACTTTTAGGCACAGCACACACATCCACCCACCCACTCAATTCAAAGCACCAGCAGCTGTTTCATGAAGAAAACCTACAGCAAGGATTTTCAAACCCTCAATGCTGGAACAAATTGTTACCCAGGAATTTCATGCAACATTTTATAAAATATATAAACCATGATGTTTGTGTGTTATTTTCACATGAGAAACAACATTCCTAGATTCTCAAAGACAGGTAGATGAAAGAGCGGAGACTCTGTTTTTTATCTAATGACTAAAAATAGGGTGAAGGAGAATGTTGCCTTACCTACAGTTAGACACAATTGAAAAAAACAACCTATTGATATATCACATTCATGCTTTGGATGACTTAATAAAAGCATTTAGGCTTTGTGTAGATTACAACCACACACCTATACAAATCATTTAAGCACTGAACATGTTCTGCATCCTTCAAGCCATACGACAACAGATTCACTTAAACCTGAAGGTTCCTTTGCAGATGTCAGAAACAAGGTGGCCATGTGGCATCATTGAAGACTCTGGCCCCTACTCTTTAACAACCGACACACCCCAGGGAGTGGTCAGCAGTGGCATAACTTATAGTTTCTTCTCTAAAATCTGGAAAAATTACCCCCTCACATAAGGGCAGGTGCATTAGTTTTAGATGTTAGGATCTACTTGGTGTCTTCTAAAACACCTCAAAGTGGTCACTGCTAGATGACAATTAAGGGCAACCATGTCTAGAACATTTGGGAGCAATAGAATAACACAACCAAAGATACAAATCATCTATGAGATTCTACAATATGAAATATCAATCATAAAATCATAGAATTACCAGGTTGGAAGAGACCCACCGGATCATCGAGTCCAACCATTCCTATCAGACACTAAACCATGACCCTCTCAGCACCTTGTCCACCCATCCCTTAAACACCTCCAGGGAAGGGGAATCAACCACCTCCCTGGGCAGCCTGTTACAGTGCCCAATGACCCTTTCTGTGAAATTTTTTTTCCTAATTTCCAGTCTAAATCTCCCGTGGCGGAGCTTGAGGCCATTCCCTCTTCTCCTGTCCCCTGTCACTTGGTAGAAGAGACCAGCTCCCTCCTCTCTACAACCAGGTAGTTATAGAGAGCAATCCTTCTGCATCTTCAGAAATGCCTCAGCTCTTATTTTGCTGTTAGAAAATAAAGCCAGGTGGAGGTTAGCTGGGGCTCATGAGATCACCCTGTTCACTCTTCAGGGACAATTAGCTTTGGATTTCAGGTAGTATTTAATGCTTGGCAGTCATTTATATTATTCCTCATTTGCCATCTAACAACCACCACGCCCTTGAATGCAACCTCGCAATCCAGAATTGAGAAAGAAGCCATGTTTAGGAATTATTTCTTTTTTAAATAGGAAAATATTGCCTTGAATTACGTTTACTGCTCGAATTTCAAGAATATACAATGCAGCACAGTTTATTTATAAACTCCATCTGGCATGACTTGATTAGAATGTCTGATACATTAATTCTCCTAACAGGGATTTCCAAGTATTAGATACCTCCGGCACTCCAGCAGGGGGGAAAGAAAGGAACAAATAATTGATAGTGCATTTTCATTGGACAAGCAATCCTGAAGAGTTTCATGAAGCACAGCTTATAGGAATTTTTCTTTATTACTTTCAGATGCTGAACTTTTAAAAAGAGGGAGTAAAGTCCCAGGTTATAACCAGTGCCCATTTATTGCAATTTTTGATGCAAGTCCCTAGTACCTTGGGAGGAGGCTGTGTAAACTTCGAGGGGTTGGAGCGTGTGCTCCGTCCACCTCTGGGCACATGGTTCCTCAGGTTCCTTATAATTCCTTTTGGAAGAAAAGGGCAGCATAAAGCAAAACCCGCAAGAAAACTGATCACCACTGTGCAATCTGGAGTCTGGAGAGCAGCTATGAAAGCTTTTCTCAACTTCAAATGTGCCTATTACAGGTTTTGTTTTGAGCAACTCATGAAACCAGAAAGATGACGGAAAAAAATTGCAGATTCTACCATGTTGTGCCCGAGTTAATGATGTTACTAAAACCCTTACATTTCCCTTCAGTTTTCACTAAATATTTATTATGTATGGATTCTTCAAAAACTTTGCTAAGTTCAAGGACCACGACCTGAAACAGGTATCCTTTGCTTGATTCCAGGTTTCTTTACAATAACATCATATGGTTTAATTAACCCCTTCGGCATGTTCAGACGCTGCATTCATGCTTGAGCTTGGTGATAAGAAAAAACTCTGTGTGAGGCAGTTATGTGCTTTGTTTCATAGAGCTTTTGCATGAAATTTTACAGAAAACCTACCAAGACCGAAGCTTCTCTATTTCCTGGACAGTTGTGCTCCCTTTTTTTTTTTTCCCTTTTTAAAGACTAACAAATAGCATTCATGAAAATGTTTCTGCAGCACTGATCTTTTAGATTCAGGTGTGTGTGGTCTTTCCACTGGGCCAGTGACACACACATGCACCGTACATACAAGCAGGAGAATGAGCCAGATAAGATCAAACAGTGCCAGATGTGCTTCTGTTCTTCTGGCAAGGATACAGCTGTTGCCAGTACTTTATTATCTTCTCTCCTAAACTTACTAACCAGCTTCTGAGGGATTTAGTCCCAGAAATAATCCACGCAGTGAACAGAGGATTTTTCACATTTCAAAGTTAATAACTTGGAAAGAGATTAATATAGAAATATTTAAGTGATATGAGTTCTACAGCTGAAGATTTTTTTTTCCCTAAAAACCCAAAATACATCCTTAGCAGATGATCAGGATTCCTGGCTGATATAGTCTCAAGGGACCCACAAAATTTACTTTGCTCCACCTCTCAGGTTTTGACAAGCCCTCTTTAACCTGCAGCCCCAGGTCTTGCTTATGCAGCTCATGCCCACCTGGTATTAGCAATTCTGAAATTACCACTGCAGTTCTTCCCTAACATTGTATTTTTTTTATACTCTGAATACTCAAGGATCCATCCACACAAATACACCCAATGTTACGAATTCTACCCATCTAAACTAGTCTTGGTGGCCGCTGAAAATTCTCCTGCAGACACAACTTCAGGCAACGTACTGTCCTCCCAGTTATGCAATCCTGCACCTCCTCTCAGTCTGGGTTTCTGAATACTTGATATCACATTAACCAAACAAAGGCTGATGCAAGTGGGTAGTCTCATCCTTAGCTGACAGTTCTGCTTCCCCTTTATGTTACATTTCTTCATCACCAATTTCTAAAGAAAATGCTCTCAAGTGATTTTAACATCTAGAGAGAAACAAAAATGCAAGTAACTTTATGGTAAGTAAACCACAAACACAGAGAACACAAGCGTTTTAAGATCACTGGGGAGTGTTATTTTCCTTAATTTTATTCACTATTATTTCAAAGATGTCTTTGAGAAGAATGTGAAGCCCTGGCCTATGCAGCAGGGGGTGACACTCAGGTGCGTTAACCCCACATAGGTCCTCATCCTCAGTTTTAAGTGTGCCTTTCATTTTCTGTTTGCATAGGTCCTGCTTCAATGTCATTAACCCCAGGGTTCACTTTTCTCTTTGACACACCACATGCTGAATGATTTATACCTTCAAAAGACACTTTGGGCACACCCCACACTCTCGAGGTGCCTGACTGGCCATGGCACACAGACGCCTTCCTTCTGCTACACCCGCAACCCAGTCTTCACCAGAGCATAACCTCTGCCTAGATGGCACAGGCATTACTCACCAATAGCAGGTTTTCCTTAAATCCACAGTTATCCCTGAATCCTTCAAAACCCTGGAAGCTGCATCACCTCAACCCTTAACATCTTTAAACGAAATCAGGAAATATCTATCAAAACCAGCACAATAAAAATACGAATTACTTAATGCAAGTTGTTTCACTGTCCGAAAGAGAGAGATTGGTCCAAGCTTAGGTTAGGCTGGTGGGCTATGACTCAGGGCAGGTAGATAATTCTCCTGCTCTTATTCTGCTCATCATACAAAATGAAGGAGAACTTCACTACAAAAGGAGCAGCTGCCTCTCAGAGAGCCGCTCGATCTAGCTTCATTATTTACAGCAACCACAAGCCCCGAAGGGACTGCAAAAAGCAGCTAGAGACTCTTCAGGCATCTTTTACGAAGTACTTTAGTTCAGTACAACTGGTATTAGAATGCGTTTCTGCTAAACGAGCACTGTCCTCCAGCACCGGCTGGGAAATCTGAACTGAGAAAAGTCCACACTGCAGCTGCCTTATGAAACACACTCATCTGATTATAGTGGATTAAATGGCATCAAATTATTTTAAAGTCTCTAGTATGGATTGACAGCATATAGACACTGATATAGTTGCTCAGTCTCAATGGTAAAGTACTTATCAATTATATGGTGTCTGTATAAAGATCATAAATTCACAACTAACATTTTTACTTAATAGTCATCTCACTAGCATAAAAGCAATGAGATGTTTATTATAACCTGCACACCAACTGCATGCTGAAAGACAGGATTATGCATTAAAATTATATTTTATACCGTGTTTTTGTATTTCAAAAGATGTTCTACTCTTTTATGCGGGGGATTAATTAGTTCCATTTGTTGGAATTACTCTTTTATGGTTCTGGTATCATTTCCAGTGCTACTAATCATGTTGAAATTAGCTCCAATAGTTCATGAAATACTTAACGTATTATGATAAAAAGAAGGAGGCCACCAAGTACACTCAAACTTCTGTACTACAGTAGTCAGTCGGTACTGGAAATCTTTCTTATGGCATATGAAGATGTCTTTTGTGAACAGGCATGGCCAAGAATACTTGATCAGTTTAGAATTCCAGAGGGCAAAACCTGGTCACCTTCCCAGCAGCTTACCCTAATATTGTGTCAATCTTAAGCTGGGATATGTCTTTTAGACTCTTTAAACACTAACAAGGGTCCTACATCAGCTTTTGATGAAAGGTCTTTTTTTTTTTTTTTTTTTTGTCCTCGGTGCTGTAAGTAGAACAAGTATCAAGCCCCTGCTTTCCTGACAACCACTCTAGGGTTGGCACTCTTTCTGGGATGACCAGAAAGATGGTTGGACTCGATGATTCGATAGGTCTTTTTCAACCTGGTGATTCTATGATTCTGTGACCAGAAAAGTAGGGATTTTACACCCAGCCCGGAAGAGACACCACGAAGGGCAAAAAAGAGCACAGTAGAATAAGTTTTGAAAAAAAAAGAAATATCCATCTCAGTTACCACCAGTAAAGACAGTGGAATGACAAAAATATTATCTACTAATTTAATCAGATTTTACCAGCAGGAGCTCCCTGGAAATCATAGTCCTGTCAGTAGTGCAGTCAGCAAAATAATCTTTTGGGTGAGGAGTGGGACTTGCCTGTATTTCAGAAGGCGCTGGGCAGCCAGCTCGGACCCCAGCAGCACCACACTCCTCTGGGATGCACATGGCACTCCTGACAAGCGATGGCCATAAATAAAACTAGGGCAGGCAAAGTTGGAAATAAAAGATTCTCTGTCCCTTCGACAAAACACACATATACGCTCACCCACATTTTGCAGAATCGTAGCATTTGATTCAGAATTTCTCTATACACGTTAAAAGAAACGACAATACATCACTTTCTAAGGTCACGTTCCGTGTTCTTTTTATCCTTTCATCTTTTGCTGCTCAAGGCTATGAAACGTCCTCTGATCATTTCACTACAAAACTATTAAACCTGATAAATTTAGGTAGGTAAAAAAAATTTGGTATTTTAAAGAAAAAGTTATTTAAAAAATATAAACCACAGTACATTGCTCCACTTAATTCACTGAGCACAGGGTCAGTCAAACAGACACTGATACTTTGAATGCCCAGAAAGAAGATGATGTGATTGCTTCCATTACACATTATCACAAATCAGGTCCATAAGGTCTTAGAGTAACAGTTAAATGCTGCCACACCAACACAGGCCCCTGGCGAGGTACACATTGACAGAAACCTTTTTTTAATTCAGTGCAAAAAAATCTGTACTATCTAAATTACTTGGTAGTTCTCTCCTGAGAAAGAGTTGCTATTGATTTAATAGCTAAATTTACGTCAATGAAAGTAAGAAAAAAAAAAAAAAGAACATAAAGCACCAGCTATTTGAAGGAATTTCATCCATGCTACCATACCCTGCAATTCTTTTCCTGTGTGAAAGGAAAGCTTCTTAAATCTAAGAGTCACCTTTTGGCAAAATACCCTGGGATATTTTTAACAACTATGTCTTAAAATAATCCCATTTCCATGGGCAAAGAAAATTATTTGTTTTGAGTATCTGAACACAGCACTGGAAGAACTCTGAATTTCCTCTCCATGTGCCCAGGATGCCTGCCTCCAGTCGTGAGAACAAAAAAAAGCGTGGTTGGGAAGAAGTGGGCCGCTATTAAATTAGGTAGCAATTAGGACTGGTACAGGAACTGAGGCAGCCAGAAATGCATCAAATATTAGCAGATTTACATATCACCCTCTCTTAATTCCCTAAGTCTCTGCTACCACATGCTGCTGGGGCTCTGTTCCTGTCAGCTTCATTCCGCTCTGGAAATCCCACCGTCCGTTCTTGCTGTGACACTCACTGACAGATCCCATTTTACGGGTACATGTGCCACTTCATCAAACAGCTTCATCATCCTACATAACATACTGAATTCACTTTGGGGCATATTATGTGAATATGGATTGGCAAAATTTGGCCCATTTTCTTATTCTTGCTAATTGCAATTGACTTCAGAAACAGACCCACTGATTTCGCTTTCCCAGCACAGCTATTTTTCTGGTTCTCTCTTCAATATTTTCACACAGTTATGCTTAACTTAGCTGCTGATCTTCAATATTCCAGGCAATTGTTAGCTAGTAAGCTCTTTTAAATGATGTACCAACTGGGAATGAGTACCAGCCAACAACTTATTTTTCTCTGAAACACAATGTCTTTGTTTCTGTTGCATGTATTTAGCAAAACTACTCCTGCAATCTATTCACCTTTTTAACCCTGATGTTAATTTCTTCTAGTCATCTGATTAAGCATTTCACAGAGATGACTTAGGACTAGCACCCGACATAACTCTTGCTGTGTCTCTTTGCTGTTGCTGTCTCAGAATGTCTCATTTTACTCTTTAATGCTGGCTATTAATTTTTAAGATAGCTTCTTATTCCTCATTAACAGCTTATTTCTCAAAAGATAAAAACCATGTTGTTGTAATCACGGGTTCTGTAGAAATATAACATCTGAACATTTGAAAATGAGAAGAGAGTCTTGTTTCTGAGAGATTATATTTCCTTCTCAAATTCAAACAAGTTTCTTATCCTTTCCCCCTCCACTATAATGTTTGGATAACACATATTTCCAATTTACAAAAAATAAACAAACCCAAGAAACAGGGCACTAACCATGCATTATTCCTACAGATGATGGATGATACCCGTCTGAGTAATTTTTATGCTTTCAAACTTTCTTTTCACCTCTAAAAAGTGGAATAATGTAGGTCACTTCTAATGAGGAGCTCTGTGTGTGTCCTTCCCCACACACTACACAGCAAGCAGGCACTTAGCAGTTCGTGTTCTCCCTGCATCATCACCATATTTTGTCATTTTTTAACAGGGTTGACTTTTGCCCACAACACTGGGCACTTTCATACAATGGAGCCTCTTGCCTGCCTCATTACCACTAAATCAGTGTGTGCCCTTGCATTTTACTGTATCATTTCCTCCAGCATTCATTATTCTACAGTTTAAACAGCCAGCCTCTGGCAAGAAACTTCTTAAAACATCGTGATGAAATTACTTCCTTGACAACATACAAGTCAATTATAATGTAATTAAAAAGATATACTAATCTATTCCATTATTCAGTAATGGTATCTTGGTTAAGATCATTCAGTGCCTGCTTGTACAATGTCTGTGAAATCTTTTGCTATAAACTGTAAGCTGCTGTCTACAGCAGCTGTTTTTCTATGAAAGACACAGGAATTACAATACTTATCCTCTTCTACCTTTAGGACAAGGAAGCAGTACAAGTCGTTTTGCATCTAGTTTTTCCACTTCTCGTGGTCTGACTTCAAGGCATTTCAATGGGTTTTTCTGTTGTTGGGCAGGGAGGATTTGGAAGAAACGTGGGTTTCTGGAAGGTGTGCACGCTCTCCATCATCGTAGACTCCTAGTTTTCACCATGAGCCTCTTGCATATCCCTCTGCAAGGGAAGAGTTAAGCTCCCTTGAATTCACTCTGATCCCTACCTTTACCCTATTCCCTTTCTGTCCTGTTTTTCTCTTTGCTGCACTGTCTATCTTCACCACCTCTCTGTTGAGCAACAAAGCTGCTGAAGGGGCTGGAGAACAGGCCTTATGAGGAGCGGCTGAGAGAGTTGGGGGTGTTTAGCCTGGAGAAGAGGAGGCTGAGGGGAGACCTCATTGCTCTCTACAACTACCTAAAAGGAGGTTGCAGAGAGGAGGGAGCTGGCCTCTTCTCCCAAGTGGCAGGGGACAGGACGAGAGGGAATGGCCTCAAGCTCCACCAGGGGAGGTTTAGGCTGGACATTAGGAAAAAAATTTTCCCAGAAAGGGTCACTGGACACTGGAACAGGCTACCCAGGGAGGTGGTTGATTCACCTTCTCTGGAGGTGTTTAAGGCACGGGTGGATGAGGCACTGAGGGACATGGTTTAGTGATTGATAGGAATGGTTGAACCCAATGATCCGATGCCTTTTCCAGCCTGGTGATTCTATGATTCTATGATATACCAGCCCAGCCCTTCTGTTATTCCCCATAACCTGGCAATGGGTAAGGACCCAAAGGCAGAGGCTGTGCCAGCAGCAGGGCCAAGTGACTCCCCTACCCCTCTGCCAGCCACGCTCACAAAACGAGTTCCCAGTATCTCCACTTTTAAATGTATGGGCTCAGTGATTCCCTAAATCCCATGGTGACACTGTGCTACTAACACATGTGATATTTGCTAACACATACAAGACTTCATTCTAATAAGCGAGGTGCACATAAAGCAGGACACCACCAACTGATGCTGTCTATAGTACTCCTCACAGTCCTACCCAGTTTCATTTTTGGCTAGAAAAGTAGGTCAACATGCTAAACAATAGTTGTTTGAGGGAGAAATGCACCTTTTAAACTTATCTGGTTATAAATATCCTTCTTTTTCCATGTCAGCACTCTTAAAACAGGCAGGGAGGGTAACAGGGGACTCTCCAGAGGCAAGCATGAAGGCAGCATCTTTTCTCAACCTGTTCCTTCATCAGCAAAGGTTCAATACAAGAGGAATAATTCATGTGGCCAGCAACGGATTCCTGGTTGGGAACCCCCAGGGGAGAATGTCAGTCGTGGAAAGCTCATCTTCTTCTGGGACACGTTAAAATGGGGGATGACTCCTTCTGAATGTCTTTCGGGCAAAAAGCAAGGCTTGGCTGCTCATCATGTTCTCAGCAAGCATTTTGCAGTTCTCGGCAGGACCCTCTGGCTATGGGCATGCGTTGCCCCTGCAGATTCTCTCTGCCACACACAGTAATTACTGTCTTTTCATTAATTGATCTTAATGCATGCATGCACATTCACAAACCAAGCCACTCACTGCTGCGAGTACAGCAGTTTTGGTTTGGAAGCGGCAGTTGCCTGGGTTTGTAAAGCCACCAGCCCACTGCCACCAGCACCAGCACAGGAGAACCGTGGGGTGTAAGCAAATCTGTGGGGGTCCAGCTTTCCCCAGCAAGTTGCAGAGGCTGTGTGCGCAGACTGCAAACCGAGGCAGCTGGGGCACTGAGCTGGTGTTTGTGGAAATGAACACTGTAATGATGGTGATATATTAACTCTGTACCAATGTCAGTGAAACATTACCATCAATTTAAGCAGGCAGTATGGCTGATTTATAAGCCAATATATAACCAAACATAGCACAGGAGATATTTGGTAAAACAAGTACGTGAAACAGGCACGACAAATAGAAAAGTTTTATTAAGGGATGATTTCTGAGATCTCTCTCTCCCCAGACAGTGATATTTTAGATATCCTCATCCAAATAGGAACACAGATAAACAGGCTATAAACTTGTCTTGTTGCCCTGTGGTTTGTTCTTTGGCAGAAATGACTGATGTTTTGTCATACATGAGTGAAATGTTCTAACTTTTACCTCTGACTGGGGTCTGCTCAGGGAAAGCAGTGACCTTACAAGTTACTCTGGGGTGACTAATTAAAAGGATAAAACTAATATGCCATAAAAACAATGGTCCAAGCAGCCCACTCCATTCAACTGATCAGGAGTCTTATAGGAAATACTTCAGCATGCTATCTGGTAATGCAAAACTAAGAAAAAAAGAGTGAAGGGGAGAAAGCCTTTACGTCTAATTTGTCACCTAAGGCTGATGAACTGCAGTAAGAAAGCTGAAGAAAATTAAGTGCTAATGTGTAAACAAGTTCAACCAGGCAAAAGTGAATATGCATTTACATTAAAAGCTCTAGCCTGCACATATCTGCCTCCTCATTCCCTTTAGAAATAATTTTTATTTTCACTGAAAAGGCCCCAGCCTATGGACAGTGATTTTAGATACTGGGCTATGGACTCAATCTGGACAATTAAAGCTCTTGGCTCATTAAGATAGTGAAGTCAAACTAGTCAGAGATAAAATCAAGTTTGGCAAAATAATTTTTAGGGTGCCCTGTGTTCTTCCAAGTATTACTACAAGTATCTATATTTAAAAAAAGAGAGTATTTATGAAGGTAGGTGCTTTACATAGGCCACTTATATCTATCTTCAGCCAGGATTGACAGTCACAATCCTCTCCACACCGTAAACACGCCAGGGTACCATCAGCTTCCTACCTTGGCTCCATCCACACTGATAATCCGATAGCTGTTTCTCGTGCTGTCATAGAAGTAGGAAACAGTTACAGCCTGCTTGCTTGCAGGAACCCAGTTCTTCTTCGTGCTGGGGTCAATTTGGAAGACATGGGCTCTGGTGGTGAAGATGGGCTGTTCTCTGGAATAGGGAGGGACAGGAGAAATGGATGCATGAGTCTGAGGAAGATGAAATGTCCCAGAAGCCCAGCCTTGACCAGGCATGTTGAAAGTACAAGCCTGGCAATCCCCCAAATGAAAAGGCAGAACAGTGACACTGCCAAGCTATAATCCAGCCTTGGGAACCTCTCCTCGGCATTGCTAAATGACACTCAGTGCTCTAAAGTTACTGCCGTAGTCCAGGAAACAATTAGCTATCTTCTCCCCGTGCTATACTAATGTGGTACCCACCTTTTCCTCAAAATACTTATTTCCAGAAAAGGACACTCACATGCATTCTTTCTCTCCACACCCATATTTTTGCAAAAGCAATAACAAGTTCCTCCCAGTTGGTTTTCCTCCTGCTGCACATTCCCATGAACCACTACCTACAGCCAGGCTTCCTCTACAGATGCATCAATGATTCCAGCAATCTACAGGCATGAAATAATTGCTGAACTATTAATGTCTATCCTTAGAATCACACTGTTCTGTGGATGTGCATGGAAATTTCATCAGAGGCAAAAACATTCAATAACCGTGGGGAGTGAGGGGTGGGAAAGAATTACAAAATCATAGAATCACCAGGTTGGAGGAGACCCACCAGATCATCGAGTCCAACCATAAAGAAACACAACCAAGCCTCTGTATTGATAGATACTGCCTTTGAGATCAACTATCAGTGGGTGAGGTACTGCCTGGGACACCTCGTTCCTAAACAAACCAGCTCTCCTCAGATTCTTTTACTCATCAAGGAAACAGTGCATGCAGTGATGAGGTTTTGTTTTACCTTCAACAAATGACAATGCAAATCACACGAAAAAAATCAGAGAAGATGCAGGACAACGAGAACAAGATGCAATTCACACAAAATCATCCAGAGTGGAGGCCAGAACTAAGACTTACTTAAAGGCCGTAAACCTAAATTCACTTTCAACTATACCTTTAATCCAAGTTTAGAAGTAGAAGTGAACTACAAATCAAACTCTGCTGTGCTTTTATATACATTTGCATGCTTTTCATTCTTAAAAGCTACAGTAACAGCCAATATTAAGTGCATTGCTCAATATATTCTTACCACATACAAAATATCATATCATGAATAGTTACAGTTGACAGTTATGACAGGACTCAAAACCAATTGCACAACAATTGAGTTACCGCCCAAAAATGTTTACCACATGGAAACTGAAAAGGCTGCCAGGTTGAATTTTGCACAAAGCAAATAAAAAGAGGTAGGTGGAAGGCCAGAGAGGTCTCTTGCTCTCATATGCTGTGCTTTTCTATTCATATAAATAATTCTCTTCTATTATTATCAGTTTCATAGTTTTGGAACTATGTTTTTATTAAGATTTTCATAATCTTCAGCTCTTTGTATATCCACATGTGCGTTTTTAGGATAGAATAACTTCAGGTCCTTCACGTAGGAACTGTATCAAATATCACACATGATCCTGACCATTGCAGTTATATTAAAATTCAGGAGAGTAAAGTCACAACTATCAGGTGGAGAGATCTAAGTGTAGAATTAGTTTAGGGAAGACGGAGTGAGCCTGCAGAGCCCAGCAAAGCCTCAGGAGGAAGAACGACAACAGCCTTCTCCTTACAAGACATATGCAAAGTTTTACATTTTTCCAGTGACTGCCATGCAGGTTTCTGGACAGATAACCGTGCTGAACTCTGTGAAATGCTTAGATGAAATAAATGGAAATTACAATGGGACTGTCATGTTACGGCTGTGAAAAAGCAGCCTTTGCTTCAGCTCTTCCTTATCAGTAACTCACTGAACCTGACTCACTTCACACGCTAAAATCGATGCGGTCCTTAGCTGGGAGGAAAGAAAGGGTAGTTCTCCATAACATTTTTTAAATATTTCCGTCATCCATTAGACAGGATTAATAATGTAACGCCCACAGGGTCATGGGCTTTGTTTGCAATAAGGAATGCAGGGAAGAGATGTTTCCCCCAAGCTACTTACTCTTTTACTCTAAAAATATGTAATTTCCCAGAGTGAAGACTAATTTTGAATTTATTTTGCCTTTTACTTAGCTCTATATTTTTAGTGGATTCTACTCATAATTGTTTCTGCCAATGATAATATGACCTATATATTGCAGTCTAAACTTTCAAAAGTTTCAGACCTTTCCTTCACACAAACCTATTCCACAAACAACTTGAACTCTGTGAAGTCATCCTAACAGTACCAGAAACCACTGTTAAAATCATGCCTGCCCTCTCTGCAGCAGCAGTAGCAAGCACATAAAGTACATCTGGAGATAACAAAAGTAGAATGAAGGGAAAATCTATCTGTCTCCATTTTTTTTCAGGAGTCTTATAGCAGCGACTGCTGTCAACATGCATCCCAGTGGATAAATTAATGGCTATTGAAGCTCAGGGCTTGAATCAGAATCACAGAATCACTAGGTTGAAAGAGACCCACCGGATCACCAGGTCTAACCATTCCTACCAAACACTAAACCATGTCCCTCAGAGCATGGTGCTTTTATTATAAAGTACAGGGAAAATCTGACTATGCTTTTGATCCCTACAATTATTAAACAAAAAGTGCATTTTGTCTTCCTGGGTACAAACAGCAGCCTTAGCACTCACAAAGATAGTATGCTAGTTGATAACTTAGTTTTTTTAAGAAAAAGGCAAAGCAATGCGTAAAGTTCAGCACTGTAACTCGTTCGAGACAAATGAGCTGTTGACCTTTCATTGAGATGAAAATTTGGAAAGGCCAGTTGGATGCTCTCCAGATATGCCTTTGACCTTTCTGTCGTAGGCAGCTCTACAAAGCAGCAACGCCCCAGGGCCAATTTTTGACTCCTAAAGCAGACGAAGCACCCTCACAACACAACCTCCTAGAAGGATTTCCCAGTGTTGGCTCATAATAATTAAAAGGAGATGCATTTCTTCAGCCACGCTTGGCCTGGCATAAAACTCCCTTCAAACCCACCTGCAGGTCCATGTTTGGCTGTTACCCCAGGAAGAACAAACCCATCACCAGCAGACGGTGCCACCAGGCATCACCTCATCCTATAGCAGGTCAGCAAAGACAACAGAGTTGACTGGAGGTGTTTAAGGGACAGGTGGATGAGGTGCTGAGGGGCATGGTTTAATGTTTGATAGGAATGGTGGGACTACATGATCTGGTAGGTGTCTTCCAACCTGGTGATTCTATGATTCTGTGATTCCATGACCAACTCCAGTGGTGCAGCTTTTAACACAAGGGGAATATCCCCCTTCATCACACCCCTAACTCCTTTGACCAGTACACACAGGCAACTATAAAACTGAAGCAGTCCATCTTCAAATGAAATGCTGAATTAGGCACCTTTAAAACCTTGCAGAGCTCCAAATTGAGAAGGATTATTCTGCCTTACTCACTTGCAACTTTTGGCATTCAAGAGAGCACTTTACTGACAGAGGAATGACTTAATTTTCCTGGGTTTCTTTCTATTCATTTTATCAGCAATTCATCAAGTTTTATGCCTAAAGCAACAGCAAAGTTAACCTGAATTCCCACAGCACGTCCTGTGTCCTTTGAACCTCTATAATCTGGTCCTTACATGAAGCTGCCAGTTTGCCCGGGCGGCAGTAGTTCTGCCAGCCAGGCTGCAGACTCGTAAATCAGAAGACAAAGAGAATTTATGAATGTTTAAAATCTCATTAATTTTAACTAAAGTGGTTAAAGATTGATTAAATACTCAGTTCTAAAAAAAAAAAAAAAATCTGTTTAAAAATCAATTTGACATTCATATCCACTGTTTAGAGTAAAGCTGCTTGAAAAGTAGCAAATGGAGACCTAAATTATAGCTAATAGCTTTGTTTAATAATGCAGATTAAGACAGAAAATGCAGTTTGATAAGATTTTTTAATTATTAAATATGGCCAGCATGTTTTATAAATATGATCGCAATTTTCAAGTCTTGGTTTTATGCATTTTATTTGACTTTTAATTCCATCCTTATGAGACAAATCTCAAGTAAAAAACAGTCATTCTCCACTAACGTAAAAATATGTTGCAGACCTTTTCTAAAGAATTTAAAAAGCAAAAAACAAAGACTCCAGTGCTAACCAACTGCATCCACAGCTGCGTAAGATACGGTATCGCTTTCTGGTTAATATACAACCCTGGCAAATGTTACAAGTGTTTTATATTACTCTTCCTAATCAATGGGAATGAGCTCTCACTTCAGAAAAGTTCAGACTATTTAATTCAAGGTTCCTTGTTTATCGTTTGACTCGCAACCACAAGCAGTGTTTTAAATCACTTCAGCTGCCTTTGCTGAGTGGCAGCCAGCGCTCCAAGGGCTGCGGGATATTGGTGGCTGATGGAGCTGCGGCACAGCCAGCCCTGGGAGAGCCCCCGAACGGGCACCAATGTTGCGAACATTCCTGTATTTGAGCAATCTTTTTGGCAATAAACAACACAGAGACTTGTGGGGGTGCCTACAGGATCAGCACCCAAGTTCCTTCAAATGTGCAAAGCATCCCGTGCACACTGGGTGGACTCGCTGACCGAGCAGTAAATAGAAAGCGCATAAGCAGCTTCTTTACTTGTAAGATCTGGAACATCAAACATATTTTGCGACCGGAGCTCTGGTACTCCACCAGAGGCAAACCCACTATTTGCACATTTTGCTAAGACTGTTACCAGATCACATAAAATTCTCCATGAAGGGGATTCCTAGTTTACAGGACAGGATTATGTGCCTGCAGACAACGTGTCAAGCATAGAGGTTTTGGAACGTAGTGCTTCCTGCTACAGGCCAGCATCATGCACATGCTGAGCTTTATACTACCTGACAGTGCCAGCAGATGTGCAGTGATTTGCCATAACAAGTATTAGATAATGATGACCTTTCAAGAAAGAAGAAGAGTAGGTACAAGCACAAAATCCTAGATTGTGATGTCCTCCCCTTCGCTGGTCACGATACAAAAAAACTTATTTGCTAAAACGCAACATAAGCTCAGTGTCAATAGTGATTGAGCATCACTACTACTGCCTGACAGGGTAATAAAAAGGACTAATCCTGTATGTTTATCTTCAGATATAATGTAATTTGGAGTGCCATTTGCATATTTGCAATAATCCAAGAATCATAGAATAACCAGGTTGGAAGAGACCCACCAGATCACTGAGTCCAACCATAAGAAGCAGCAAGGTTGCTAAAAAGAAGGGCACTGTCCCCCCAGCCCCCTCACCAGGCACAGCCAGTGGTGCAGGCACGAGAGCTGCCTTCTCCTCCTGTGCAAAAGCAGGACAGTAACAGTGCCACCTCTCAAAAACACAGAGTATTATCCCTGCCTCAGCACCACTCCAAAGGCTAAGGAGCACCTGAGCAAGGCAACATGTGCCTTCAGTCCCAAACAAAACTGAATAAATATACCCTGACCCCTGAAAGCAGCAAGCTCTCCAGTCACTTCTCCATGAAGGTGTTAAAAAGATAGTAGATGAGGTGCTGAGGAGCACAATTTAGTGATTGATAAGAATCATTGGACTTGATGATTCAGTAGGTTCTTTCCAACCTAGTGATTCTATGACCCCAGCAGTGACCAAACGTCCCCTTTCAGCCAGCAGCACCACCAGCACCAGGGGTTCCCTGCCCTGCTAGGCTGCTGTTGTGCTGCCTTTCTAGATTTCACTGTTGTACGGTGCCTCTTGAGTTCATGGATGGAGATTTTCTCCTATTGGAAATACTCTTCCTAATGGAAGTCCAAAGAAGTAATGATGCCTAAAAATTACCTGTGAAAATACTTTAACACTACTTGCTTGTTCACACATGCTCATCTCAAACTTCAAAAACAACTAACACCTCTCCCTGATCTACCAAAATCTACATAAAGGCAGACCTCTGATGAAGGATGTAAGTGTTGGAGAAGATGGCACAGTTCACGGTGTGGCATACAGTAATTAGCCTACCAGTTGCAGTTCATACACAAAATTAATCTTTGCTTAACGCAACAGAGAGAGTCCACTACCGTCTAGCCTGTTACTTCTACATATCGAAGGCTCACATATTTTCAGGAAGTGGAAAACCAAACAAATTAATTTCTTAATGATGACTGAGGTTGAAGTCAGAGGATCTCTCCTCACCATGGGCACTCCAGTTAAGTGCATCCCCCAACACCAAAATCGGAGCAAACAGAGCTGTCCCAGCCCAGTTCCCTGAAATACGGTAAGCTCAGCATCTAGTACAGCACAGGCAATGGAGCTGGGGAGAGGGGAACATTAAACCTGCACATATTACAGATGTGTGAGCAACAAACTGGCATTATGAAAGCAGGCAGCTTGCTCCCCTCCCAAACTGGCATATGCTAATTAATCCAGGTCAGTCAGATCTCATCAGCTACGACAGGCAGGTTCTGGTGCCGGCTGCCAGCATACACAACCAGTACAAGTGAAGAGCCTGTTTCAGCTTGCAAGGGTACAAAACTCATAGTGTGAAGCAAGCAGGTGGGTAATGGCTCCATTTTACACCTGAGGAAACAGCCATTGAGAGCGAGATGGCATCTTGGGATAACAGAGCCAGTAGCAAGCCTGGAACTAAAATTAAATCACCTCATTTCCTCTGCGTAGCTTTGCTGTCACCTTCATTGCAGGGCAATTTAATACCAGATCTTCTGCCCAGCGAATGTTTTGACTACGCGAACTTAAAAGGCTAAACCAACAGCTGAATATTCACCACTCCAAAAAAGCACCTACTGTAAAAATTACTAATCTTTATACACCAGAGGGAAGTGATCAGCGGTTTTAAGAACTGCTTTTACATGATATGGAGGAAGGTGGGACAAGATGCCAGCCCTGCAAACCACCCACCTGCAGCCAGATGCACATCTGCTCAGAACTGCCTCACGGTCACGCTCAGCTCCCTACACCTGAGCAGCTGCTGTTTGTCCTACAGTGCAAACACTCCTTCTCACATAGGTATTTCCACAGCAAAAATTACTTGGAAGGATGGAGAAGCAACCCTGAGCAACACAGAGCCAGAAGGGCAGGTGCAAAAAGGGAGAGTGTAAAAAAAAAAATAAATAAATTATGCAGGTATCCCCTAAACTGCATTTGTCAGTACTCTGACAAGCACAAGCCAAGCACTGTGCTCCCGGGTCATGTTCCCCGCTGCAGGGTGGAATTACAGGTACACCCGAGGATACAGGGAACAAGTTCTGGAAAAAAAAAATCACTAATAGAACAGATATGACACTGTCCCCAAACAAGAGAAAACAAGAAACAGCTATTATTATATTATTATATTAATATAACTGACTCAAACTCTTCCTTCTCTGTCTTTCAGCTGATGAAATCCTTGTTTTGTAGGCAGAGCTATCTGCCTGTGAGTGACCATAAAGAGGCTGAGAGTGCTGAATCCAGCAGGAGTGCTAATCAAGGGCAAGGTCATGCAACTCATTCAAATAACCATAGGTGTGGTTCTCTGCTGTCCACTTTATACTTGAGTTGATAGACTCACCTGCAGAAATACGTGAAATTCTTGCAGAGCTCCCCAATTTTCTTAGGACCCTTCTTGTACAGGCATTATTGTTTGGACAGAGAGGATGTATTATCATTAACAAAAGTGATTCTTGCATTTGTAACATAGTTACAGTTACTGAGACAAAAAAAAAAATAGAAAAAAAAACCCTAGCTAGCTAAAGAGGAATTTTCTGTTAAAAGCACAGATGCTAATTAAACTAATTTTTGATTTGTGGCTGAATAAGTCCAAAAGAATAAATCTCCAAGACAAAATCTCTCTCAATTAAAATCATTGCAACATCTGTGAGGTCTCACAATGCCACTATGACTTTATGAAGTCAACATACGAATTAAAAGGCTTAACTTCAGCAGTGAAAAAGCTCACACGTTATTTTTGGGCTATCTCCAGATGGCTATTAACCTTTGAAGGCACTGTGAATAAACACTCATGCACAAGTGACAGGAACTGAGAGGAACCTGAACTAATCCTTCACAGGTAAGGTTATTTATTAGAAGAAAAATACATTGAGGAGGGGCTATGTGAAATTGGTCACGGTACTCTGATTATTTCAAATATTTTTATGAGAAAACGTTGAAAGGGGATCCATAAATTTGCACCCTGATAACATTTACACAGCCTTCTATTTGCATAGCACTAAATTCAAACCCTATTAAACTGAAAGAAACATTTGCCCTCTATTTAACCCAGCACCTCTTCTACCCTTGTTGACAAACGAGGCCACATCAACACATAAACAAACCCCCAAAACTTTCCTCTTTCTGTTACAAATGACATCCTCTGGGTTTGCCCCAGCTCCAGTAGAGTTAATGCTTTTAGCACAGCCTCCTCAGTGGTACAGTGTTTGCACTGTAATATTTCAGCCAGAGATTGCCATTGTAAATTGAAGGTGTAAATCTTGGAGGAGAGAGCAGAAGCCTGTAGGAGCAAGCAGCCTGCCTGCTGCCAGCACTCCCCACCCAGACACAAACCCAGGCATTTCTCACAGCTCCCCAGGCTCTGCCTCACCAAAACGTACCCTGCGCAGCCGACATTAGGAAGGATGAACATGCTTATCGTTGCAATTTGCACATGGGGGGCTGCTCTGGAAAGCTCTCAGCAAGTCCCTCTGCTGCCATGCAGGAAGGCTGGAGCTGGAGGGACCCCACAGGAGCTCATTTTGGTGGGGTGTGCAGGGCAGAGCTGGCCAAAGGGGCACCCTAAAGGTGAGAAACATTCGTCTCATTCCCATGGGGCACACGCTGGCCTCTGATGCTGTCGGAGCCATCCAAATAAAACCACAGTTCTGCAGTTCTCTGTGCCACCATGAATTTTCTCAGCACACAGAGAAAACACCGTGGGGGTTGGTTAGTTTGTTTTACAAAGGAGAAAAAAAAGGAGCCAGTGTTCAGATCTGAGCTATGTCAAGCTCCTTGAGTACCACCCAAAAGTGAGAGGCAGCATTCCTCAGAGCCCTCACCTGCCCCGCAGGAGCTTCCTAGGAGCCTGTAGCCTCTACCTTAATGGCAGAAATGAGGGACCACAGTCACTCCTGGGACTCCTCACTCCACAGTAGACACTACACACACCTAGAGCTGGCATTAGTGAGAAATGATCAAAGACGACATAATTTTGGAGGACAAAATAATTTATTTTGCATTTGTAAATCACAAGCAAAATCCTTTATCATGCTAGCAGAGTCTATTATTATTAATCCTTCACACTGTCTCCTGTGTGGCAGAAGGCTGGATTTACTTTGAGGCTGTGTGTGCTATTTGGTGTTTATTTTTAAAATGAACATATTAAAAGCCATAAGATATATGATCAAAATACATTGTACCCACAAACGGAAGACTGAAGTGAAAGACCCTGTGTGTGCTTGCACATGTGAAACCCACTGACACCACTAAGGCAGCACCTTTCTGTTTAGGACTTTTTCTCATCCCACGCTATGAGAATTTGCATGGCAGATGAGGTTATCTTCATACAAAGAAATCTGAAAAAGCTGATTTTAATCAGTAGCATAATCAAAGCCTCACTATTACGAAATAATATGATTAAACACTCCATTATTTCAAATGCCACAGAACTAAGCGGATCCTTGGAGGGGAGTACTTTTGTGGACTAATCCATGCATGTAATTATCGATATGCTTTCCCATACCCTATTCAAATGCTCTCCCCTGAGGCTTTTCTTCCACTTATACTAGAGGAAAAAAAAACCCAATCAGCTCAGTTTAAAGAACAAGTTGTATAACTCTTTTTGATCTACTGCCTAAAGGATCAAATAAGAAATTCTACCAACCGTAACGTCAGAAGCAAACGATAGGGCTTTGCCTGTCCCAGTGGGCACCACCACGTGCAGGCAGCTCAGGCAGGGCACGGCGTGTGCCCCGTGCCGGTACGCGTTGTGACCAGAGATGCCACACCTGGGGTAATAAAACACTCAGACCCAAGTGCTTTATTAGGCGGCAAGAAGAAGGGTGCCAGCAGATGGCTTAATACAAGGATGCATGCCTTTAATGAGAATTTAGCATGTAAAAATTAAAAGCAATTAGAGAATAAGCAATTTACTCTGTAAGAGATTAGAAATATGCAAATCAGTGCCTGCACTGGCTTTTCGGTACACGCATCAACTTGCCTGTGCTGAGAACAGCAACAGGTCGGTAACACACTGCCATGTTTATATAGATTTATGGCTACTTGTCTCCTTCTAGAACAAGCTATCTGCAAGACAAAAATCACCACGTGTAGTCAAGAGCACCAAAGATGGTGCATTAAGGAAAGCAAAGAGATGTTCTGGCACAAACACATTCCCCTCTCCCACAGCTGCTGCCAGGGAAGGGCAAGGTGCTGGGCACAAGGAGCACAGATAAAGCCAGCCTCATTCTCCACTCAGTGCCATCTGGAAAAAGGTATATTTCCATTATCTGGCGATTTTAATAGACTAATAGAATCAACAACCAGACTATTTTGGTTGCCGCTAGCACACAGGCAGCTCCTCTCTAAGGAACCGGGGGACACAGTTCTTGAAACGAATGTATTTACTAGCAGCCAATAAGATCATTGAGTGACACGTTTCTTCTGTTTCAAGTTAAAAATACAAAGGAAATTTCAAACATTTAGAAGCTAACATTATTCATTCTGATCTTTAAAAATGTAACACCATCTGTTGCCATCAGATTTACAGTACAGATCGCAGATACGTACGTTTATTTGCTGGTATAAAAAGCTGTCAGCAACCCTAGCGCAAAAGTGAAGAACCTCTGGTAATCTCCTGAGCTTCAGAGAAAAAAACTACTCAATCTGAAAACTTAACCAACAGGTGATTTGTGAGAAAAACATTATTTACAAAACAAAAAAAAACCCCAAACCACTACTCCCCCAGGAACAAAAAAACCCCATACCGGTAAAAGCCACAAACATAAACCACTACAACTTGTTAACACTGCAAACTGCATATATTTTCAGGGAGAAACTTATCCCAGAAATTCCTGAAGAACCTCAACAGCCACCTATTTCTGATCCCTGTCACCCTGCTCCCTCAGCACTTCTGATTTCGGCATGCCAAAGCCTCAAACTTTGCGGGTTATGTGAGGTACAGGTTATACTAGGTCCAGGCTATAGGAGGGTTTAATTTCAAGTTTCAGCATTCTTCATGCAATGCAGGTTCCATAACTACGGGCTAAAATGCAAATATGGAAAAAAATTACATTCTCATGTCAGTAGAGTCTCAAAAATTAGCGTGGGTTGCCTGAAAATTTGCAGAATAAACAAAACACAGCACACGGTCTTCTTATAAACTTACTATGCAAGATGAGTCTGGGTAATATGTAAAAAAACCTAAAAAGTTAGTTATTTTCTGGATATGCATTAGTGACTGTAGCTAATCCAAATTTCAAGGAGGCTAACAGTCCCGGGTGGCCTGGCTAGGACACCTGCCAGGGGCTAGATTTGCAAGAGCAGTTGTAAGTCAGACCCCTGATACTGGCAGGTCATTAGTAATTTTAAAATAAAAAGACCTTGACCTTTTTTTTCCAAAAAATTATTCACTCTGCTGAAAAGCCATTATCTCACTTTTCTGAAATCAAACAAGAAACCTTGGAAAAATAAAATCTTACCCTTATGATGCTAATGATGACATTTATAATGTTTCTAACATTTAACTTTTTGTGCTTGGGAAGTTAATACAACAGGAGAGGATTTAATAATATTTTTTTCCCCTGTGACATACTCTGTCCTGCTGGTGTTTCTTAACTGAAAGACTGCAGGTAAATCTGGCTTTGCCTTATGAAATTAAGGTCTACTAGATATAAAAAACCAATTAGTGCTACAAAAATTAAGGCACAGCATTTCATCAGTCTCATTCACACCAACAGAGACTATTTTTTTTCTTCTGTGAAGGATGAAGGACACAGCTGAATGACAGGATTTTTTCCGTCTCATTTATATATTGACTGTAATAAGGCCAGACAGGTAGGGCTATAGAAGCACTGATTCTGTCATCAGCCAAAGTTGCTAGGATTGTGAGTATTGCTACTTATAGATTGATAAATGGACTACATGGACTAATTGTATTTCAGCATCTCTGGACAGATGGCAAATCTTACAGCCATATGGTGATTATTTCCACTGTGCTGAAAGTATATTAACACTTACCAAAATGTTTAAAGTGATGAGATGATCTAAAATAATTTTTTCCATGAACTAGGATAAAAAGGATGGGTTCGGATGGGCTAGCACGCTGGGACTGGGCTCTCTCCCAGGATTCCCGTTCAGTGCAAGCTCAAAGGCCTGCGGGTATCACACAGTTATTGATGAAACCGGCTGTGTACTGGCTCCTCAGCTGGAGTGTGGTGCCATTGTGATAGCCAGGGGATAACATGCCTCATTTTAGCTATTCTGTGTTGCCCTTATTTAGTTGCCACTATTTGCTGCTCGATATGCCAGCTGCCTTGCGAGCTGGCAGCACTGATACAAAAAAATCTTTCTTTTCCCTGTATTTCTTTCTAAATCCTTCCCTGCAGTCTGCTTGCAAACACATGGAAGTTCTTGTATGGTTTTTAAAGGCAGTCACATACCCAGCCCTGACCCAAGCAAATGCAGTGGAGGACAGTAGGGTTCCTAGAAGAGGACTATCCATGCACTACCTTCATTTAGCTGTCCCCACGTCTGCCACCAAGAGAGGAATCAACTGGGAGAGGACAGAACTATGTCCTGGCAATCCTGTGAAACAAAGCAAACCAGCTGGATGGCAACCAGAGGCTCATCCTGCTCACTGCCGACTGGATAAGCCACAGCTAAGTTCTGCAGTGCTACTTCACCACAAAGCCAGTAGCTCATCATATTAACCGAATGCAAACAAAGCATTCGATGGATAATACGTCAGGCTGACACGCATCCCTGATGACACAACCTGCTTATGGCTGCATCCTTTACTAATACTTTCGCTGTGGGGTTTTGAACCTTTTATGAGATTTATGCAGCAGTGAATTCACCCTTCAAAACAAGAGGCAAGTATGTGCAGGAGACATGATCCTCTTCTGCTCTAAGTCACTGCTTACACAGACCAAAAATGTGAGCAAAACCAGCTCAAATTTTAGGTATGCTGGTACTATAGATTAATAAACTGTATTACACAATTCATTTTCTGCTTCATTTTCAGAACAAAATTCTGAACATTTATCTGTTCTAAAATAGGATTAAAACTCATATATTGTATTACATACTAGTGTGTTCTGAGTGTACTCTCATGGTAGTATGCTCCTTGCTAGTAGAGGCAGACACTGCCCTTGCTGGGAGAGAAAGTTTATGCACCAGTTCCCCCTGTTTGCCCTAAATAAACTATAGCAAGCCAAGAGCTAGAAATTGAACTCTTCGTAGCTCCTGTGATCTAAAATTAGTGCCTGGCATTAGTATGCAGAATGGATCAAGTACTCAGCTACTAAGGATAAGGCACCACGTGGTGAGAAATTTTTACTATGCTTTTTGCACGTTCACACTTTAGCACCCTAAGAATTAAATTGATTTGACTTGTAAGGCCTCTCGTATGGATCTCTCTAAGCAGAGTTTTCTCTCAGGAAGTTTTAGCATTCCTGAAAGGCAGCAATAGAGCATTTCAATTGCCCACTTTTCCCCAGACAAGTCAGACTAGCCCTGTGTTTTTCCATGTGCCTCCCCAGCCAACATGGACCCCAAGCTCGGAGTTGCTGCCACCCCGGGCACCAGTGTCCTCCCTGCAGGGAGCCACAGCAGATACAACCTCATTACAAGGGAAGGAGGAGTGCCAGAAGGAGATGGGAAAAAGAAGAGAAAGTGAGGAAAAAGGTAACTTCAATTTAAAGTGAGAAGTTTGGGCAACCTTGTTTAACTCATTTAAATCAGTCATTCTTTTAAGGAACAACAGGCAGCACTGAACCATCCCAAGCTGTTCCCAGTGGTCATGTGTCTATTTTCTCTTCTAGCCAATAATTTAGAGGTCATCCTGAAAAGCAGTTGATGAGTATAAACTCTTTACAGCATAACCTCATGTCACTTATGCTAATTAAACAGTTATTTGAAAGTGTGTTGCAAATCAGTGACTGTAACTTTGATATTTCATGGGAGAAGCCTTCTAGAGCTGCACAGTATTGCTCTGTGTCTTAAGGACAAGGATGCCAATTCATAAGGCAGGGAGGAAAGACCAAATAGGGAATGCAAAGTGGATTAGATATTTTGATTCTGTTCCAAACTCTAAGGTTAAAATATAAACTTTGGCAGCTTCTCCCCATAGAACTTGAAATGCCAACTTCTAACCAAGTGAAGTTTTTGCAAAGATCTGAACAATACATATGCAGGATTACCGCTCTGAGACTGAAAAAGTCAAAACAGACTTTTTCTACAGTGGGGAAAAGCAGGTAACCACAACCCCAGGAGAGGCATTTATCCCAGGTTTCACGAGGACCTTGGTCTGGCTGAATAAAGAAGTACTCTGTAAAAACAGAGGCTTTGCAGACAGGTCTGGGGAGGCAAAACATGGCAAGGGAGACTGTTGGGACCACCAGGCTATGAACAACCAAGTCCTTGAAAGTTGATGCATTTTCCATATCAATCAGTTTTGAATGTCTTGAAAACAGATGCTCAGAACTTTCTGTCGGGGGAACCACTTTGAGGCTTGTAGGGAAACTTTAAAGAAATCATTTGTCCTTTGGATCTCTCAAAAGACAAAGCAGAATTTCACATTATGCACAAACACACACCCATTCCCTTGCTCCAAAACACAGCGGAAGGTGGAAGAGGCACAGAAGGAAAGGAAAGCTCCCCGAGGAAGCCCAGACACACACACACACACACACTTCTGGATCTGCCTGGGAGGAGGCAAGCAGCCTCCCCGTCTACCCCAAGTAATTCCCAAATCAACAGATTCCTTTCTGCAAGATGGGATCTGATCCTTGTCCCCAGTTACTGTGTTTCATTGTGACTGAGATAAAAGATTCAAGCTTTTAATTTAATTTCCTTGAGTTCAGGTGGGTGTAGTGAAGTGTCAAATCCCTGTTCTCAGTCAAGCTGGTTTCTCCTAGTCTCGAAAAGGACCTTAAACCACATTAGACTCTATTTTTATGTATCAGCATTTTTAGATCTCTTAAATACAAGTTTATAAAGACCACCTCTATAAACAACAGGCAACACAAAAAGTCCTCTAATGGGCTACATACATGACAAAGAACCATCAAACACAAAACAAAATAATAATGAAATGAGAGAGCTCTCATCCACCTGTGTGCTGTGAAGTTTTAGGCAACTAAATCTCCTTTACATTTTCATAAAATAAAGTTCTCCTTATCCGAGCTGGAGGAGAGAGGATTATTATGACAATGATTGGATTATAAGTGGACATAAGCAGAGCCCAAAGACGCTTTTATCTCCTTCTTGTATAACCAAGGGCAACACTTGCACGTTGGGTGTACATCATGCCCATGAGCACCTCGGGGCTGCCCTGTCAGGCAGAAATCTTCAGGTAGGTCAGGGAGGAGTACTGCAGCTTCAGGGCTACTGGGGGTTTGGACTACCTGAAGCTGTAAGATACAGGAGCTTTACCTGGAGGGCAAAGCTTTACCTCCTGGTTATAGACGGGGTGATGCCAAGGCAGAGACAGAGAGACAACAGCACTGTTGCCATCTCTACACTGCTGCCTGAACTACCAACCAGAACAACCAGAAGAGAGCTCCTGCCTCATCTTTAGACAACACCATCTCTGAAATAAACAATAATAGTGTCAGACTCTCCCAGGTTTACCCACCCATCCTCCAGGCAGCCCAGAGCTCCAGTGCAGCTTCGCGTGCTGGTTGGTGACATTTTGCATATCTCCCCTCGGTGCATTTCTCCTGGGTTTTTTTTTTTTTTTTTTTCAAATGCTCTCATTAACAGTTTTCAATATCACAAAACACGTCACACGGTCCCACTTAAACAACTGCAGGGAGACATTTTAGATATGTGCAACAGATTTATAGTGGGAAGCCGAAATACAAAAGCCTGATAAAACCAGGGAATGAAACAAAGGCAACAACTAAGTGCTGCTGTTAGATATTAGAGAGGAACTCACCAAAAGCAGAAAACTTGAGTCAGGCACTGTGATGCCATTGCTACAAAGGAGCAACAGTGTTCATCTCAAAGTACTATGTTTTCAAAAGGAAAAGCCTCGCTAAATTCTCCCAGCTCTGGCTATGCTACATGTTCTTCCAGGGATGAAACATACTGAAAATTAGATGCTCACACCTCTGCATAATAAAATTAATAATTCCCTTCAGAGTCACGCACAATTTAAACTTTTTATTTTCTTCCCCTCCCCAAAACAGGGCCCTATACCTAATGAAATCTACTGCAAAGTGTTGAGCAGAGAAAAACAACTATTTATACAGTAAGTATTCACACACACCATTTCACAGTCCAGAAGGAAGGAGCCTCAGTACAATGAGAAGAAGCTTTAGGAAAAAATATTGTAAAGCTGGCTACATATTTTTAGACATGTTCCAAAGAGGTCTTTGTTGTCTTGCTGCACTGCTCTGCTAAACCTCACCTGGTAAGAATGTAGTTGCAGGACTTCTACTGTTATGATGCACATGTTAACAGGGAACACCCAGTTGCTGGGGGGGCTCTCGGGCCCCTTGATGTGTAGGCAGAAGAGCGCAACTTCTACAGAAAATTTCTTTTTGAGATAGCAGCAGGGTTTGAGTTTCTAAATCCTGTAGGCTGCAGTGAAACTTCCAGAGGGAAGGAAAACAGTTTGTCACATCAGAATATCTTAGAATCTTGCATTTTGATAAGCCACATCAAATAAATACAATCAGACTAGTGGGGGGGAGGCAGAAAAGGAGGATGCTTTGCGACTGAACTGAACAAGCTTTGCACAGTAACCAGCAGTCACTGCAGCTCACACCTCCATTGCCAGGCCCTCTTTTCCCCTGTGTCAAATCTGTTCTTTCTTCTCCATGATAAAGCCACAGTTGTTTTGCAGTTAAAGCTCCCAGTCTTGCCAGCCTTCAACATGAAGCCCACAAATCCTAAAACACCTACACAGCAGAGCCTCCTGCTCCCCTATGACTCATTAAGCAGGCTGTCCCGCTCAGTGACGTCATCCAGCAACATCCATTTTTTTAAACAAATCCTAAAACACCTCGGGCATCAATTATTTAAAATACTATCTTCATTTTAATCCTGACCCCAGTGGCAAAATTACCATTACAAGGCATTCTGAAGTGATGCAAGAAGGCCAAATAGCCTCTAATTATTGCTACGTCAATGAGGAGTAAGCAGTCAGCTACTTGTGTCACACATGAGCTAAGCACAGAGCATCCAAGCCAGCAGCAGCGGGTTGATTTCTCTTACAAACAGGCAGAGAGCAGCTAGGATGTGTCATCAAAAATACAATCAAAGATCAACTGCATCATCCAATCTCATCTTGTACATTTTGCATGAGTACGTATTACACAACCCTTGCTCACACTGTCTCTAACCTGCGCTGGGTGATGTGTGGCTATGGCACAGCAGTAACCTTCCCTCATACTCACGGTCTAGCCCCTGCCTAATTGCTCTTGGCATTAAAAGTGCTTCTTTAATGCCCTAGCTTAAATGCTTCCTGACTTCATTTGAAGGCAGTGCCCTTGTCGCATTCTGAAATTTAATAACAGGATTGTCAGCTGTTTACAGTGTACAGCTGAATTATCGAGAAACATAGCTGAAATTCGTCCCCCTAAGCACATTTACATCCTAAAAAGCCACAACCAAAACACAGTGTAAACAAACCACACGCTGTATTTGCGGTGCACAAAGTGCACAAACACAACAAACAACATTCAAGGTGAAAGCAGGCAGAGATTTGGCCACGTAGCAATCCTCAGGACTGAGGACCTTTCCACTCTGTATACATCCTACCTCAAAGTCAACAGGAAAACCAACAGCTGAATCAAAATGCTTACGTGTCCTTAAATGTGTTCATGGGCGAGGCTATTTATTGTAGGCACTGTATTAATAGAGCCAAAAGGATGACTAAAATAAATAAGCAGCACTGCAGAAAACGTAGATGTAAAACCATGCTGATCCCTTGCTCTTGAGTTCTCAAACTCATTGCTCCCCTCTGCCCATTTCAGTTACGCTGGGAATATGCTTGAACAGTTAAAGACACTTTGTCAGACCTTGCACCAGTTAAAACTACTTTCAGTTTAAAGGAACTGAACATCAAATAATCCTTTTTAACTTTTCAAATGATGCCTTTTTTATCAGGAGACCTATTCACCAACCTCTTTTCAAACAGAAAGAGGGGCCTGAGGGACATCCCAACTTTGGAGAGGATATTTTATTTATAAGTTTTTTCTCAAGTGATAATCAAATTAACAGTGGCAATTCATTAGTCTAGTAGCTGAAAAACTTGACTATGACCACTTTCTCAGCATTAAGGTTTTTTTCTGTTCACTCTTTCTACAGCATTTGTGAACAATTTTTGGCAAAATTTGCACCACAGCACTCAAATCCATTGTGGTACTTGCAGATTTTTCCCACTGTAATTTGCTGAATTTACCTCTAGCAGACCCTATAATTTTTTTCTTAACCCACTGTGTCTTTCATGTCAATCATTCCTTCATTGTTTGTTTCTGCTGCTATTTTATTAGCTTGTTTGTAATTTCTCCCAATCCCTTGTTTTCACTGGAGCTTATTCACCCAGATTTTTGCCCACGCTCAGTTAGGCTCATCTGCAACATTACAAATTCCTCACAATAGTGTGAGAGAAGACAAAGACCTCTCACTTGATGGCAGACTTGGGTGAAACACTCCAACATCACAGGCTTGCTCACTCTCCTAAACAAAATCCTAAGCATACACAAATCCTTATCACCATCTGGCTATTTCTTTTTTGTTGTTGTTCTCCCCCGCCCCACCCAGCTCCCTGCCTCTCTATCCTTATTAAATTGTGTTAAATATAAGAAAGGAACCACATACAACAGGTTTTACACGTACTATTGAGGTCAGCTGAGCTTTCCCATCCATTTCAATGAACTCAGCAGACAGCTCCAGAACTTAAAGTTCTTTAGACCCCTGTATGTGTACACAGAAACACCAAATTCTCCAAGTCAGAATAGCAGCCATTTATATCCAGTCTATGAAATGGGAATAGCTACATAAGGAACGAAGGCTGTAAGGAATCAAGCATCCCCAGAGCCAGCTGCTTCAAAAACTGTGATATTAACAGCATCTACCAAACCCCAGTCTCTTTCCTTCGACACCAGCACGATCACCAGTTGGATGATATCTGATACCATCTGCCCCCTGAGCTATCTCTGCTAGGAACTGAACTGAAGCTGCTGACCTTAAAACCTCAAAACAGAGTCCCTGCACTCACAGTACCAACTCAGGTGTGTTTAGGCATATGATTTTGTGCCCCAACCTAACTTTGAAGGACACTGGCTTTGCAGTGACAGCCGCCTGCGAGATCTGCCCACCAGCCCTGGGGTCCCAGGATGCCCCTGCCCACACGGACAGATGGCTCAGTCAAACTTTGGAGGGAGCCAGTACAAGACTCCGGTGGATTTCAGCAGGGGCTGGACACCGGCCAAGGTGAATTTTCCTCTGCAACATGCTATTCCCCACCACCGAGCTTCTTAGGCGAAGCTTATCACTATGGTATCTAAATTACTGCTGGTATCAGGAAAGGCCAGCTTGAATATCATCCAGAATTAATGTCTTCCTATAACACTAGTTTCATCACATTATCTCCTTCCTTCACTTTCTTCTTTCCTTGTACTCCCATTTGTTTGCCTTGTACTCCCCAAATAAAGCTGTAGGCTGACCGATGGACTTTACTATTGCTAACAGAAGAGCGCAAGGCAGACCTTCCTGATGCTCTTAAATGTCACTGCATAATAAAAACATTACATGGCCCCCTAACTGCATCTTTTAATGCAAATATTACAGAGGAGGCTGAGACTTGTTGATGTGTCCAACCTCCTTAAGATGAAGTTACTTTATCACTTGATCCAGGCTTGGAAACTTGCTTTTTCCCCATATTCCTGGAGGACAGCGTGGACTCAAAGCCCACCTAGGGGAGACAGGAATTGATCCAGACAGACAGGGATGATTTACTCCGTCAGCCCCTGCAGAGGCAGCACAGAGAAGCCATCTCATATCAGTCAAAAGAAATGTGTGCTCTGAGCTAGTTCATCATTAACCTGTCTCGCACATCTTTCACACTAGTATACAGCTTTCTGCAATAATTTCTAACATGCAGAAGCCTGATTTGCATTTTGATATGATTTATAAAACAGATTTGAAACTCAATTTTCTTGCTAGAGGGTATTTAAATTACTTGAGTTTTAACCCAACAGATAATATAAATAATAGCTTCAGCTGCACTGTAGTGATTTACAGGTCTAACCCAAGCCGGATACTTGTCACGTGCCTCATAACAAGAAATACGTTGTAACAGGCAGATAAGGAAACACAAAGGTACTAGAGCAATTAAAAAAAGCAAAAGAATGTAAGTACGGGAGAATATAATCAATATCTCCTTAAATAATCTAAAACTAAAATATCTTTATAACTGGAAAGTTAGCCTAGACTTAAACTTAAGGTCAGACTTGACCTCACTTAAACTGAGGTCAAGTGGAATCAGACCCTGGCTCTTAGATTAGCAGGTACAGCTGCCTGAAGTCAGAGCCAGAGACAAGTGAGGCATTTTCTTGGTTGTGTTAGCCTTTGGCTTGCAACACCAAGAGACAAATCAGGCAGTATTTTTGGACACAGATTTCTACAGCTGGAAATACAGTACACTGCAGTTTTCAAACAGCTAAAGTTTAAGCTCTGAGACTACTGAGCTAACAGCAGATATCAGATCTGCTTGGTACAAGAAAGCAGTGATATAGGAAAAGATTTGTTCCTTTTAAAGTAAACATTTGTCCAGTGATATCTTTAACAATGCCTTGCCCCAAAAACAATGATTTTCAGCCAGCAGAAACCTTCCCATTGACTTCAATGGGCACTCAGGCAGATTTATTTTTTGCCTGGACACTTTTTTTTTTGTAAAAAACACAACACTGTTCTCATACCCCACAAATCACAGGCATTTTTTTAAAAAAACATGTAAATTACTTCTGCAAAACTTGACACTACCTTGCCGCCTAGGAAGCTGAACTAAAACAACAGTTTAAATAGCTCAGCTCACAACTAATAAGCAATTTAAATAGCTTTGCTGAACTCAAGTAGCTGTATCAGATTTCATAGCACCATCAGTCACTGCCAAATCCGTAGGAAATATTTAAATAAATCATTAGCAATGGTCACCCCCAGGAATTAAAAAAGAGAGGAGGGGGGAAAGAGGAAAAATATTTTAAGAGCTGTGAGTCAAGTCACTGTCACAATTTCTGTGAGACCATGCCCTACATGTGACATTATAGTATGCCCAGGAAGCAAATCCCACTGGAATGCTTGGGATAAAATATATTATTCGAAGTAAGAAAGACTCAGCTCTGTGCTCTGACCAGAACATGCTCACGTAGAAGAGTACAGAAGTGCCCATTTCACAGAAGGAAAACCTGGAGCATGCAGAGATGCAGGATTTTCCAGCAGAGATGGAACAGGGAGGAACCTGAGGGCGCTGCTCCTGTGTCACACGTGCTCAGCCACGGCTGCAGTAACACTATCACAAACGTACCTCCGAGTTCTCTGTATGAAAAAGGTGAATGGCAAGATAATGATACGAGACACTGGCAAAATGTCTATTCAAAAACCACCTTGTCTGCACTCTGTACAGAGTGTACAAGGGTGTACAACCCACGCTGAAACTCTGGGAATGAATGATGCTGGGAGTTTGATCTCACGTGCACCGGTGTGAGCCTGAAATAACTTGAAGTGAAACACATTAAAAAGAATGCTGACTTAGACTGGTGAATGCGCCTCATACCTGTGCATGACCCAACCAGCATACACAGTAGCACAAACACAAGCAGAGCACTCAAAAGCCTTCAAGTTCTTCTCTGGAGGCAGAGCAGGACCACATCAAGCCTAGAGCTATGACTGACTGAGAGGGGTGGGAACCACTGAGAGCTTTCAGTCAATTTACCCAAGCCACAACTACACTTCAGTTAAACTGATCTACCAGGATGGGAATGGTTAAAAAATACAACAATATTTGCCTTGAGACAAGCAGCCACATAAAATGACAGAAGGAAGTTTCCCTGGATGGATGTTTCTGACCATCCTGGATTCAGCAGGGTAGTGCTGCCCCAGCAAGGTTTTGAGGCTTTTCTCCAGCCCCAAGGAAAACCTCCGGCTGATCTTCCAGTGGAACTTCACATAATTAAGAAGCAGATGAGCCTGTTGTAATCCTGAAGCGAGACATGGGGAGGTACTCAGATCTTATTTCTCCCTCTACCCCTGTTCTTCTCTTCCATACTCCTGGGTATCGAATTCAGACACACACGACACATCAATTCATTATTTACCCACATTGTCTCAATTTATCTCACTTCTTTGACAATAATAAACAAATTATAGCAGGAGTTTGCACAGCTGGAAGCAGAGACTGGAGAACAATTCCTCGCTACAAGGGTGTGAGGGGAGGAAGGTGTGAGAGAACATAGAATCATAGAACAACCAGGTTGGAAGGGACGCATCGGATCTTCTAGTCCAACCGTTCCTATCAAACGCTAAACTAAGTCCCTCAAGACCTCATCCACCCGTGCCTTAAATACCTCCAGGGAAGGTGAATCAACCACCTCCCTGGGCAGCCTATTCCAATGCCCAATGACCCTCTGTGTGAAAAAATTCCTCCTGATGTCCAGCCTAAATCTCCCCTGGCGGAGCTTGAGGCCATTCCCTCTCGTCCTGTCCCCTGTCACTTGGGAGAAGAGCCCAGCTCTCTCCTCTCCACAACCTCCCTTCAGGTAGTTGTAGAGAGTAATGAGGTCTCCCCTCAGCCTCCTCTTCTCCAGGCTAAACACCCCCAGCTCTCTCAGCCGCTCCTCATAGGTCCTGTTCTCCAGCCCCTTCACCAGCCTCGTCGCTCTTCTCTGGACTTGCTCCAGCGCCTCAAACATCCTTCTTGTGGTGAGGGGCCCAGAACACAAGAGAATCAAAATAAAGCAAATTAAATGTGTGTGGCTGGAATCCCCCCAAGACATTCTGCTCGGCAGCATCTCAAACCTTGATACAGTTTAAGCCCAAAGCGCGACGATAACCCTCGGTTTCCCGATTTTTAGTCCACAAACCAAAGGGGGGGTTTGCCCCCTCCCCTCAGCCGCTGCGCGACCCGCGGGGCTCCCCCCGCCCCGGGCGCAACTCCCGCTGCGCCCGGGGCGGGGGGAGCCCCGCGGGTCGCGGGGGCAGCGCCCACGAGGTCTCGGGGACCCCTGCCCCTTGGGGGCTCAGACTCACCCCATGTCTCGGCCCCTCTCGGCTCCCCCGGGCGGCTCCCCGCGCTCGGCGCCCGGCGGCGGCCGCGTCCCCACTTCGCACATGCGGCCGCCCCGCTCGGCTGCGGCTGCTGCCGAGGCGTCCTGCTCCTCCTCCTCCTCCTCCTCCTGCTGCTGCCACCGCCTCCCTCCCCCCCTTACATAACCTCCCTCCAGGGCGGCGGCGGCAACGAGCAGCCTCCCGCGGGGGCGGCGACACGGGGCTGCGGCGGGAGGACCCGGGAGGGAGCGGGGAGCCCCCCCTCCACCGCCCCCGGAGAGGCTTCGGGGGGCGCGACCCGGCCAGGAAACTTCGGGGAACTTTAGGGGGAACTCCGGGCGCCGCCGTGGAGCCCGAACGGTCCCGGTCATAGAATCATAGACTCACAGAACAACCAGGTTGGAAGAGACCCATCGGATCTTCTAGTCCAACCATTCCTATCAAGCGCTAAAGCAAGTCCCTCAAGACCTCATCCACCCACACGTTAAACACCTCCAGGGAAGGTAAATCAACCACCTCCCTGAGCAGCCTATTCCAATGCCCAATGACCCTTTGTGTGAAAAATTTCCTCCTGATGTCCAGCCTAAATCTCCCCTGGCGGAGCTTGAGGCCATTCCCTCTCGTCCTGTCCCCTGTCACTTGGGAGAAGAGGCCAGCTCCCTCCTCTCCACAACCTCCTTTCAGGTAGTTGTAGAGAGCAATGAGGTCGCCCCTCAGCCTCCTCTTCTCCAGGATAAACACCCCCAGCTCTCTCAGCCGCTCCTCATAGGGTCTGTTCTCCAGCCCCTTCACCAGCTTCGTTGCTCTTCTCTGGACTCGCTCCAGAGCCTCAACATCCTTCTTGTGGTGAGGGGCCCAGAACTGAACACAGGATTCAAGGAGCAGCCTCACCAGTGCTGAGTACAGAGAGAGAATAACCTCCCTGGACCTGCTGGTCACAGCATTTCTGATACAAGCCAGGATGCCATTGGCCTTCTTGGCCACCTGGGCACACTGCTGGCTTATGTTCAGTCGCTGTCGACCAACACCCCCAGGTCCCTCTCCTCCTGGCAGTTTTCCAGCCAGGCTTCTCCCAGTCTGTAGCTCTGCATAGGGTTGTTGTGCCCCAAGTGCAGGACCCGGTCGAGCGGCTCCTGGGGCCGAATCCCGCGGGAGAGGGTCGGGGAGCGGCTGTCCCGCGGTCCCGGAGAGGATGCTGAGGATGCGCTCCCCCCATCCCCGGCGATGTCACCGCCGAGGGACCCTGGTGAAACGCAACTCGGCGCTGCCGCCGAGCCCCTCCCCACGGCTTTTTCACGCTTTGAATCCGTTTTCCTCGGGAAAACGAAGCGGGCGCGGGTGATGCGCGAGCGCCTGCCCTCCCCGGGAGCTCGGGGGCAGCGGCGGGTCCAGGCACCCTTGGACCGGGAGCCCTGAGCGAGGTCTCGCCGCCAGCCGCCGCCGTGCTGCTCAACCCAGAAGGGCAAATTGCATCAGGAGGACCCCTCTTGGAACCACAGAACAGTTTGGGTTGGAAAGGACTCTAAAGCCCATCCAGCTCCAGCCCCACTGCCGCGGGCAGGGACACCTACCAGACCAGGCTGCTTAAAACCCCATCCAAGCTGGCCTTGAACCCCTCCAGGGATGGGGCAGCCAGAGCTTCCCTGGGCAACCTGGGCCAGCACCTCACCACCCTCATGGAGAAGAAATTCTTCCTAATATCTAGTCTAAATCTGCCCCTCTCCAGTTTATACCCATCGCCCCAAGCCTTTGTAAACACTCCCTCCCCAGCTTTCCTGTAGCCCCTTTAGGTACTGGAAGGTTGCTATAAGGTCTCCTCGGAGCCTTCTCTTATCCAGGCTGAACAACCCCAACTCTGTCCCCACATTTGAGGTGCTCCAGCCCTTGCATCATCCTTGTAGCCTCCTGTGGACCTGTTCCAACAGCTCCATCTCTTTCTTATGCTGAGGATTCTAGAACTGAACATGTAACTCCAGATGAGGTCTCACAAGAGAGGAATAAAGGGGCAGAATCCTCTCCCTCACCCTGCTGGCCACACTTCTTTTCAAGCTCACACTGCCAGCTTGTGTCAAGCTTCTCATCAACCAGCACCCACAAGTCCTTCTCTGCAAGGCTGCTCTCAATCTCTCCTGGCCCTCCTCAGCCACCCCTGCAAATCTGTGTCAGGTGGGGTCCCAAAGCTATCGTTTCTTATAGGTCTCATGAAAACAGAGGGAGGATTCTTTCCAGTGATGGAAAAATTGCACCAGTGTGGAGGAGCTGTGTTACGGCTGCCCAGCCACGAGGGTGACAGTGACATCAGACAGAAATCACAGGACACAAATCCATAGGAAAGCTGCAGACCTGCTCGTTTGGGTATTGGTAGGACTGTGTTACACAAAAAGACGCCCAGTTCACACATAAAAGAGGATTTTAACTTCTCCCCCACAAAGCTATAATTAATACTTTACCATCAAGAGTGATTATTTTCACCCTTTTAAAATTTCATGTTGTTTTAGTCTTTCTTTCAAAGAAAGTTTAAAGTTGTGGGAAAAGCTTTCTGTTTGCTTACTTGAACTTTGTGTGTAATGCCTGGGGTTGTCCTCAGTATTAGCTGGGGGCATCATGGAAAACCTCAAAGGAAAACCCAACCGGCAACCTAACACCTTCCAGCTATGGACAATGAAACCGTCTCCTCCTCTGACAAACAACTATTTCCTGATGCCTGGAGTACCAAAATGTAATTTCAATCCCATACACTCAAATAAATTTATACCATGGGGAAAAGAAAAGCAGGGTGAATTACACGGACATTTTCAAAAGGCCGTGGGGTGCCACCACTCCAACACATCTGCTCTCTTTACCATGGGTGTTTAAGGGATCTTAACTCCTTACCTAATCACTGATGTTTAAAGAGTTCCCATATCCCATTCTGCCAGCTGAAGGCAATCTTCTGTTTCCTCTGGGATAATCATGGCAAAAGTGACCATCCTTTTGTGTTCTCAATAGGCTTCAGCCTTGAACGTTGCTTTGATGTGACCATTCCTCTGTTCTTGTGGAAACAGTGAGGAGTAGTGTTCTCTTGAGGGGGAAAAAATAGCAGCCTGGCAATCTTGTGGAAAAAACTCCCACCATTAATCGGATGATTTTATCTCACTGTGTTCACACCATTTACTTCATTTCATTAAATTGCATATTCCATTCATCAGAGAGGAGTTGTCTTTGTCCTCTCTGATTAATTAGCTCATTTTAGTAAAATCCAAAAGCTGTGTTTTATGAACTAGTGTTGTACGTGACTTACAAAAATATCTAATGAAATTGGATCAAATTCAGGTAATATACTTACTACATGTGTCATAATAAGATGAGAATTGGAAATTGGAACTGCAGTTGCCTTAACATTTTCTAATGTTTTAATCTTTTCTAATCTTGCATTGAAGAGTGTATTTTCATCCCCAGTTATAAAAAAAGCTTAAACTTACAGAAGCGTAATTGGCTGTGAAATTCACATGATACAAAATCTTGTATATTGCTTTTGTTCATAAGGTGTTCACTTTTGATTCATGCTCTTTTCAGAACTGTTTTGTAGAAGAGGCAGAGTTATGGTCCCATTTCTCAAGGCTCAGAGACATTTGGCATGCTAGACTGTGAGTTAACTTAGTTTTCTGCTCATATTTGGGTTCCCGTAAATGCATTCCCTTTGTCCGACATTCCCTCTATTCTTCCCAATGGATGAGACATTCATCTTTCTGAAGTGTGCCACGCTGTTGTTGTCCTCTTGTCTCTGCCAAACAAAGGATGTGGTCCTGTCCTTAATTTAAATCAATGGTAAAAGTATCATGGATTTGAATGAGGCCCAGATCTCATGCGAACCACTTACCATTATCAATACTGAATGAAGCAATTGTTCCACAGATGATTCCACCTTGAACTCCTCTGCAATCACAAGGAGTACTAATTCATGTATAGTTCCTAATGATCTATATTTTTTCACTACAACTTAATATTCCATTTTCTTAAAGTATTTTGAGTTCTCCATAAATGAGAACTATAAATATGCTATCAAAATTAATCAGGTCTTAAGCTTTTGTATATGACATGATATTTCATTTCCGATTTGGCTCCGATGCAGGATGGTAATTCAGTTCTCATTTAGTATTCACAAGTGTGTTGTCATTACTGTGGCACAGTTCAGGAAGAGTCGAAATACGGAAGGCACAAGATCCCTTGGTATGATTTAAGCTGAGCAATAAAAATATCCGTATTCTGTAAATGGATCTAACTTCTTCAGATGAGAAATTTCTTCTATTCCCATGAGTCTCCTAAAGATATATTTTTTTTGATTCTTAGATACAGGGTGAATATTCTTTTCAGAAAACTGATCTAGCAATCAGGCATATGAACCCAGTCTGCATTCTGAAAAGCAAAGAGCTCACTGGTCTCTTCCTTTGTCTCACTGTTGCTCTTCTCTCCTTTTGCTTGGCTTTCAGTATTGTCATCTTTCGCCACTCTATTTTATGGGTTTTTTTCCAGGAAACCAGCTGTTTAGTCTTTTTCAACTATTATACTTCAAGACAGTCTTCTCCCTGTTTCCCATGGCAGAAAGTATTAAATAAAATACTCAATACTGCAATTTACTTTTTTTTTTCCAACCAGACTGATGAAATTTGCATTTTTTACTCCAACAGAGCTGTACCATTTCCTTTTTTTTCTTTGACAAATAACCAACCTTTTTCAAGCTTTAAATGTTATCCAGAAGTTTAACCAAAAAAGCTTGGGGGAATTCTTGATTTTTACATTTGAAACAGAGAATTAGTTTTCAACCTCCCCTGATGAATGGAGAATCAATGTAACAATAATACCACTGAACATAAAATTTTAATGATGAGGAACTGAGAAAATAAAGAATTTTAAGTTAGATTGTTGAAAACACTCCAATATATGATTTTTGTTGTTAAAACCTACTTAATCCAATATCTAATAAATAATTTGGACAAAGGATCTATTTGTTTAAAATACCAGCACTTCTGAACTTTCAATTAAAATGTCAGAGCTCACAATAAACCTCTGAGACCTTCAACAAGTCCTCCAGCAAGACAGAAAAACCCCAGAGCTGACATTCGTGTGATTTCTATGGTAAAACCAGCTCTACTTGAATGTAAAAGCAGTTCTCTCTGTTCTTCTCCAGAAATAATCCAAGAACAATCATATAGGACTACTTTCTGTGTCTTTAGAAGTAAAAAAGGAGAAGCTCGTTTTTAAAAGCATTTTGTCAATCATCTTTAAGACAGTAGGTTGAACTTTTTCTTATTATTCTTTGCAGTTTATGTGTATAATTAGTGCCAGGAAGCTCCTGTCTAAGTGGAGGAATAGAAGGTACACAAGTGTTCTACTTCTCTTTCAAAAATGTTGTCCTGTAAAATATGCAAATATCAGTTCAAAGCAGGTTTTTATGTAAATGCAAAGAGCTGTCATTGTCACACTGTGGTATACACTGCCTTCTCAATGAAGACAAATAACAGCTAACAGAAAATAGCATTAAATAAGATTTTACAGAGAGAAAATATTGACACATAAAGAAAGCCAGCAAAACCAGAATAACGGCCTACCAGCCACCACAGGTCTCCCAGCCTTGAATGTGAGTACTCAGTACAGTGCTGGAGGCTGTAAAAACTAAGACACTGATGGATTTCTAATAATACTTTTGTAGTCAGAGAGCATCTGTCAGCATTAATAAACAATTTGGGACAGATCCTCCACACATTCTCTGTTCTTCAGTCTATTAGAAATCCAGCCTGGGACCCATCCAGGAGTGCACACTGAACTTGGACCTTTGTAAAGGTGGTACCATACTTAGAGCAACTCTTGTTGCCTTTAATAGACCTATTTGTTTGTTCTTACAAGGTAAGACAGAGAAAACAAATACTCTTAATTTTCCTTTGTCATGTTTTCATTGACGTAGGTACTTCGATTATGTCCACTCCACTCTAAAGTCAACAATGGGGTCACGCTTCACATTTTTCTGCACTTAGTGGGTCTTGCTGCTCTGTTCTGAAATCAGGTCTTTTTAACTGGTTTAGTGCTGGACAGGCTGGGACTCTGCAGAGTAGCTGAGGAGCACTGCATGTTAAAGTCTCCTTACTGCTTGTGTTTACCTTTATGTACTTGTACATACATCCTAAAACTGCTCTTTTTCTTTGACCACATAAGCAAGAGTGGAGATCTTCACAAACCTGCTCATAGCAGTGCACAAGTTTTCCAGCTGATGAGCTTGATCTTGATTTACTCTTCAAAACTGCACCAAATGTGTCCAGTTTTTCCCTTCCAGTATGCAGTGTTTTGCATTTCACATATCACTTCAGAAGTTATCAGCCTCTTCACTCAACGTTTGTTTTGATCATTTTCTTTTTGAATCTCCAAAAGAAGAAGAAAACCCACATTTCATCTGCATTTGCAGATGATGACTCTGTTTTCCTTCCAGGCCTACATCACAAAACTCCATTTATTTGTAATTTATAAAATGGAAGTTAGAGTGATAAGGCACTGTTTATGCAGATGGGGTACATTAGTTTTCTTTTTAAGCTAGTTCAGATCAAAATTTTTGGTCCTGGCAGTCCAAATTGCACAAGAGATAAGAGCAGGAAAGAACTATATGCCTTGTCTGTTAGAAACACAACCCTCATATTGCGACTTCACTGTGACAATGATGGTGACAGCCAAGGGCACTAAATAGAGAAGCAGATAACACAGAAGGGAAAGGATATTCATATTTTTGGAGACAAAAAGACAATTTTTCAAATATGCAGAATTGCACGACCATTCGTTTCAACAAGCCATTTTGCTCACATGTAAATTTTCCTGTAGCTCAGGAGATTTTAATTCTCAGGCCCTTTCTACCATCTGTAACTCAATCTCTCTTTTTTTTTAAAGAAATTGCAGACATCTGTTTAAATACCCATCTCTTCCGTCACATAGAATTTTGGATTCAAAAATCTAAGCTCGAAAATATACCGAAGTTGGATTACATTTCCAAGCAACCACGGACTGGCATTTTAAGTGCCGCCTTTTTAATTAGCCCATTCCGCTATACTGGCTGTGTTGGGCTCTACAGTGCATGAACAATGTCTGATGTGGGTGCAGATCAGCGAGCCTGGGGAGAGGGTATGCTTCCCCGGGGGCTGAGGAGATAGGAAAGGGAGAAGGTAGAAAAAAAACCCCTTCAGGCTAATTGCAGCTGGCTCTCCTCCAGCAGGAAGCAAGTCTGGCCTCGAGGGGGTGAGGGACCATTGCTGAGGCTGGGATTGTGCTGTGCTCTGGCATCATGTGTTGAACTAATTCTGCCGGTGAGACCGGAGCTAGCTCAAATGACATAAGCAAAAACTGAATTTTGTCTTCCCATATCTGACTTACTGCAGCAATGCGAACAATTTCAGAGTGCTATCAGGGATGCATGGGGATGGGGACAACAGAAGGAATGGAAGGCAAAGCAGTGGGAGCCAGAGGTGAGACTGAGAAGCCAACATCAGATGTTCCTGAAGTATGTAGTGAGAAATGTCTTCTCTTCCTTTTGCAGTCTGTCCTTCTTCAAGACACCCTGCCTCCCTTTTCTCAGTGTCCTGCATGTGCCAACAGGCAGGTCTCCATCCCCCAGCTCTGTCCCTGAAGGGTCAACTCCCCACTGCACGCCTACCCTCACTCTCCCCAAAACCCCACTATTCTCATACAAAACCCACTATTCCTCTGTTCCCATAGAACAGAGGAAGAGAGGCTAGAGCCAGACATTTCAGAGCATTCCAGCTCTCTGGAACTGCTTGCCTTGGCTGCTTGTATGAATTCTAGCTGATGTGAAATACATCATTCTTTTTGTTTCTTTAGAACTTACTCATCAGTAGACTTTGCCCCTTAATCAGCTTCTTGCTTGTCTTTCTGGAAGACATTTCCCTGGGCAGAATGGAGATCTGATTCATTTACATGGACACCCAATGGCTAGTTAAAGGGTTATAGGTTTCCTTGTGGGCATAAGTATCTGGATCCCTTGCCTGGACAACTTTCTCAAAGGACTGAGCAGTACAGAGTGCCAGGTGGAGTGAAGCCATGCAGGCTTTCAAACCTATTTGCAAAAACTGACAGTTGAGGTTTAGTGGTGAGCACCCCAAAGCTCTCACTAAAGCTTGTAAGGAAATGAGTGGCACCACAGTAGAAGATTAGCCTCTTCCTATTGTGGAAAAGATCTTGAGTTAAAGAAATTCAGATCTGGCCCAGAGATATGAAGTTGGAATTGCTCAGCTATGGGTGACTTCCATAGACAGAGATAACTTTCATTTGTGAAGGAAACTACTTGTCACCACAGGAGTTCTATTTTGCACCATTTCCTGAAAGAAAGTGCTGAGTTTTTTCTCTCCACAGACTGTCCTATTGCAAGGAATTAAGACGCGTTTAAGAAATAGCCTAATACTTTTATGCTTCCAAAACACATTGGAAAAAAATCAAACCAAAGAATGGTACTAGACTTAATTTACATCACTTTGAAATAAAATTAAAGACTCTGACTTGTAGCAGCCCTTTTGTCTAGGTCCTGCTGAACTACAATAATTAAGTAATAATAAAAGCGAGGCCAGAAAGCCACAGATCTTGCAGAATTTACTCTATTGACTACAGTAATATTTAAAATCTGGAAAATTCTAGTAGTTATTTGAGAAGGACAATGAGAATACAGCTCCTGCAACCAAAGATGACAGGAATACTTTGACGAAGAAATGCATTTTGAAAGACTCTATTAGGTGGTAAATTGAGTGGTAAAATTATCTAGGGTATTCCCTAGATAAAACTAGTTCAGAGGGACCTTCTGCATTCCTAGTTCTACCTAATATAACTTTGCTCTGCAATGATAGATGGATGAAAAAATACATAAACACTACCAATCAGTTAAACAAGCACAATCATATTTTTTCAGCTCTGTATTTTGCTTCTTGGAAAATATTGCCGTCAACACTCATAATCCAGTTTCATGTAATTCTAGGTAACAGAAGTTATAAAAGTGCTCATAGCTAATAGTAGACACAGATTCCACTTTTCCAGGGAAATGCTGTAGTCCTTGGAGGGGTATATAAAACCCAGAATTTGGAAAAATCAGTTACAGAATTTAGCTTTAACACCATGGGACTTGGTGGAAGGTGGAGCAGAACATTTTCAACTTTCAGAAAAGCCTTCAGCTATGTTGCGGTTTAAATTAATCTTTAGCCAATGGCTAAACATTAATATATACACATCAAACCCTTTTCTACATATGGGAGAAAATGAAGTCAACACTATAAAGTATGGATGACAGATATCTTCTATTTTTCATTTACTGCTCCTTTGCAGAAGAGCACGTGATTTATCTTGTGAATGTACCAACATTTTTTAAATTTAATATTACAGTTTTCCTGCAGGAATAGGCTAATCTTCATTCATACCACCTTTAGTAATATTTATTACTGATCTGCTCCTAGTGGCTGACTGAATATTCTCTCTATGTCCATCTGGTGAGTACACTTTTCCCAAAATAGTCCATGACTGCTCTTGCCTTTGCACGAGAGAGGTAACTGGTGTCATATTTGTACAGAAGAAGTTAGGCAATCCTGCGAAAACGCTTTTCAGTGATATCATTTGTCCAACTTGTAAAGTGATTTACAGTTTTAAAAGTGACATCAGAAATGGCATGTCAAAAGATCTAAGAAGGAAATATTTTGTAGACTCTTAGAAATCCAGCCAGAGTTGCTCTCCTCTAGATCTTGTTTGTTTGCCCAGAAGAATTAACATGTGGTCAAAGAGACTAACCTGCACCTATTATTACTCAGTATTCAAACTTCTTCCAATGCTTAAAGCTGAATTATTGACAGTTTTAAGAACATGGCTTCTGAGATACAATTCCACACCATTAGCTGCACTGGGAAAAGGGCAGAAGCCAGTCCTGAAAATAAAACAAAGCACATTTTGAATGCATGGAACATGCAAAGCCACAAATGTCAGCCAACCAACACCACATACTTAAAGCCACATTCAACAAACTGGAATTTCCACATGCACAATAACGCCTGTTGTGACTAGTAAGTAGACTCTTGAAGGAAGAGCCCTTAGAGAGAATTTTCCTCTTTAGCTAAAGGAGTAATGCTTTGCACTTTCATTAGTTTCAATGTGCAAGTATCTCAATAATATCCACACAGAAGATAATCCTGGCCCTGCGATGCCAATGGAAAAAAAAACTTCTTTTGATTTCACTAGGATCATGATTTGGTCATAATTGATTAATCCTCATTCCATTCCTGTGAGACAAAGGAGGGATATATAGAGATCACTTCACATAACACTGCGGTGCGATTGTTTCTGGAAAATATCAGCTGTTCCAATCCAGAGAGGAGCCCAGCATGCAGTTTGGAACAGAATGCAATGGCCAACACTATCTCCATCTGGAACAACACAGGAAATGCTGATAGCCAGAGTGGTATCGCTGAAAATAGACTCAGGCCAGCACAGAGGGATTAAGAGCCTTACTTTTCAAAAGGTGCACTAAGACCTTTAATAACCATAAATAGTCAGGACTTTGTGCCCCACAGGAAAGATGGCAGCACTCACCATACGGTGTTTCCTCGTACTCTGCTGACACATTGGTTCATTGCTGGATCATTTGCAGCTTTCAACAGGACTGATGTGACTTCCTAGAGAGCCACAGCAAAGTCCTGACTGCAAAAGTCACAACAGTACTTGGAAGCAGCGGTACAAGGATTTCTCTCCCTGGAAACAGTCTGGGAGATGTGGCAGCAACATTTCCCATCAGATCGCAACCATGATATCTTAGATATCTTACATAACTGCCATCCTTAAATAAAACGTATATCTAGTTCATCATTTTCCCCCTGATTTAATTAGAATCTGCCTTAGTTTTTCAGGTTGGCAAAGCCTTATCTTACAATATGCTGCAGATGCTACTGCTTAGAGATTAACATTTGCTTTTTAATTTAAGTTTTTACTTGGCAAGTTTATGATACCCCCACAGCAGCATTTAAGACCAAGAAAATAACTGTATTATTCTTAAAATGAGCAGCCACAGTATAATACAAAGCAATCATATTCAATGTATAAACAAAAATGACTGTGTGGTTTTCATTTGTTTGTGAGGTTTTCTGAGCTTGTTTTTAATAAGATTCCATCAAAAGCTCCATCAGAACTTTGCATTTTCCAAGATAACATCACTATGCTTTTTTTAGTTTAGATTGTTGAGTAGTCAGCATGTTCTTCTGCCCTGGTTCCCAACCAACATTAGAAAGCAGCATTCAGCTGAGCACTAGCACACTAAGCAGGTGGTTGCCACCATGGCTTCTGCAGGGTGTGCAGGGATGGGAAAGAAACAGCCACAGCTCAAGAAAGCAGTGGAGACAAACCTGAAATTGGGAGAGTGAGCAGGACCATGGGAACAGCAGCACTGTGTGGAAAGGTTCCAGGACAGAAAACTGCTGCAGGAGTCTGGGGCAAAGGTGGGGAAGGAATTATAGCACTGTTGGGTCAGACAAGGATGCTGTGCCTCGATGTCTGAAGCAGAGTTCTCAGGGAGGGTAGGAGGGGACACAAAGGAGTGACAGCCACAGCATAATCTCCTGAAAGATTAGGAACCCTTGTCTGCTGGAAAGAATGACTTCCAGTTCTAATTTAGTAACAGTAGGGAGAGTTATTACTGCTAGGAGTGGTGATGACCTAGACCTCCAGTCAAGGACCAACCCCAGCACAGCACAAACAGAAAATGGAATGATAGTCTCTGCCCAGAGATTCCAGATTTTGTGCAGGGCAAGGGACAACACAGGGATGCAGAGGAGAGCGCACAACCATTGTGAGGCAACATCGGAACAAGAAGACTACTCAGTCCAGCTTTGCAAAATCCTGCAGGCTTCTCTGCAGCTCAGCTAATTCACTTATACTTTATTTCACTTTAGCACAGTGTGGTCTCAATGCAGTTTGGTATCTCACTAAATTCTGATTTACAATTTTTTTAAAAAAATTACTTCAGGTTAAGAAGACACTCCAAGCTTGAAGTGGTACAAAGTTGGCCTGTGCTTCAGCCCTTGCTTTCCCTAATGGCCCTTAACCTTAAAAGAAACTGCAGAGAACATTGAAGAACTCTCTTGTGTGCAAAGAGAATAGAAAGAAGGGAGAAAATTTCCTGTGCTAACAAACAGCTTCTTGGTAAAGCTCTCTGGAGGAAGCCTGTTTAGTATCTAAGGGAAGGAGCAGTATTTAGACCAGCTCCACTGACCTAATCCTTGAGAGGGAATAAAACACTGAAATACTGCTGTATTTCACTGACTTTAGCAGAACCTGGACACGTGCTCGAACATCTGCAGTGGCTTTGACACACAGAAGCAGGACAGGTGTGAGTGGGGTCTCATCACACATCTATCTACAGGGCTGGTGGCAAGGGCAGAAGTCAAACCTGGTCTTCAGAGAAGGCACAGGAGTCCCACACACAAGGAGCCTCAGGGGAACATCACCATCTAGAGAAGGGAGACCCTGGGGGCAAAATGGGAGACAGAGGCATCCTGTTTATAAGGTGAATATTTGAGTTTCTATCCGAGGCAACTGATTGTCGTGCAACATGCAAACTGCATAAACTATCCAACTCAGGAGAAACACTAGACGTTTTCTGAAAAGGCATAACCATTTCCTTCTGCTAGCTCCTAGGTTTTGTGAGGATCTAAGTTTCTAATTTAAACATAACAGAAATTGTTACCAGATGTGTCTGTCAGAGCCCTGAATGCACTGACAGGCCTTAATTGCCATGACCAGCACCCCCTGGGCCACACCTCCTCCCGTGCCTCCGTCACAGGGGTTTGTGTAAGCTCAGCCCTGGGTCCTCGGTCCCTGCTCAGAGCTGATGTGGCTGTGCTGGACTTCAGAATGAGCTGTGCTGCAGCCGTGCTGGGCTTGGCCATGGACCCCATTGATCCGGGCAGTGACCCACGGACTGAATTTCCAATTTGCCTTGGACTTGTCTCATCTACATGAACTCATCTGGCCCTCAGCTCTCAGCTGCTGTCCCCTCTCTCAGCTGCTGTCTCAGCTGCTCGGGTCCCTACCCTGCCAGCTGTGCTGCTAGCTCCCTGTCTCTCCCTGCTCCCCAACAGCACGAAGGACATTCTCTAAATTCCCCTTGTAAACTCAGCTAGGTGCTGCTAATTTGCATCTAAAGTTACACACTGGCATTTCCATACTGCAGGAGATTTGAATGTTTTAGACTGGATATGAACACAAGAAAAGAACCCAAACTAAAATTAAATATCCAACTATAAAAGAAAATCGAGTATGAATAAAACCTAGTCCTAGAAACTTCTACAAGTACCTCCTTTGTATTTTGCAACTATCTTTACAATAGGCAATCCATGGCAGCACTGATTCATACATCTCCACTTGCAGGATTACTTGACATCTAAAAAGCATCTGAATTGGAGTTTCGACAGTCTGATGATTATGATGAGTCTGATATCTTAGAGTTTGGCTACTCCATTTTCTGACTTTCAAGTAGTTCCACAAAAGTACGCTTTAAGTGTCTGAATATTCCTCCCACTTTTTTTTTTCCCCCATCTGTACTGTACCTCTGTCTGGGAAAGAACATAACCTGTGCACCAGATGTGCTGTGTAAAAACTTCTGCCTGCCCTTCAGCCACAGCATGTGTGCCTCACGGGGTCTAACCCACCTCCACCCCAAATGAGGAACATATGGAGCACCATGAATGGCAGAAACAAGACTTCACTTTGAACTACATTCCCCTTATCAAAGGGCTCTCTGTCTTGCCGCCTTCTCCTCTGTTCCTCTGGGTAATCATGAGGAAAGAACTGAACATTTGGAAAAGCCTCCTGGAGACAAATTCATTTCTAGTGTAACTCTGCTGAAGTTAATGGTGTTGCACCATGGAATAAAGTGGCACCATAATATTAAAAAAACAGAGACAGCATACTACTCTGCAATTACTGTCTAAAAGAGCAAAAAATAATAAAAATTATTTATTCTTACAGACCCCAAAGGGCATAGCTGGCTTAGTCAGTTAAAAAGGTGAAAATAAAAGACAGAAGCTAGAATGCAGTGATTTTTAATTCGTATATATGCATATAGATACTTACAAATGGCAGTCAGATAACACCACCTCTGCAATAATTTTAAGAACAATATGCTAGAAATATAATTTAATGTGACTGTGAGTTTTAAAAAACTGATAACAGAAATAGCTCTGTGGAAAAATCAAAGGCCTTCTTTCATATTTGCATAAATTGGGAATAAATTCCTTCTAATCAAGTGTTACACTACTGTAAGCTTAATGCAAGGGAATTGAGCCCCACAGCACCAAAATGGTTATTCTTTAACACAATCGGGAACTACATTTTCCCACTTTTAAAGAAGGACAATGTTATTTTTTTAGGTAGTTAACATTTAAAGGTCACTGTTGAGAAGGAAACGTTGCTTGTATTAAGTTTAGTGAAGTCAGTAGAAAGGCCAGTCTGTTCCTTTATGGACTTGACTTTACCATACCATATGGGGGGATGTTAAGGCACTTTGAAGCTCAGTGATATTGTACAATATAATGTCAAAGGCAAGGCAGAGATCTGACAGAATAACTGCATTGGCTTTAGAGGCATTTGTCAGTAACAGCTGTTTTATCTCTGCCTGTCTTGTTATTTAAGTGAGCTTCATCGAGGCAATGATCCTTTCCAGCCAAAGGAATAATACCCCGTGATGAGAACTGATCTTCCAAGCACAGGGGGTCCTAGAGAAAGAGCACAACTCCAAATATTTCTGTGGACTGCCTAAAGAGTATCTCTGCTTACCTATCTCTCGTTGCTATTAACACCCTAGCAAGCACTTTGTGGTCTTTAGTTACTCACATGTCCCCTGGTGCTCTTGCAGCCTTTTGCACCCTCAGAAACAGCTTTCCTTTAGTGTGTAATCAATAACAAGGCTGCCACGCACACGCTTTGTACCTGCCCCTGGCCAGAACACAAAGCCTTGCTCCCTCCAACAGTGCCAGACATCACCATTTCCTAGAAAAAAAAATTATCCAGGGAAATCAGGTTTCATTGTACAAACAAACGAGGCTTTCAGTTACAGTGTAACTGAGACACTGACAAAAGAATGGGGGGAGAGGGAAAGTGCTGACAGGAAATCACCCAACAGATTCAGCAAGCTCAGGAAAAAAATCAGCGTTTTGACAATAGATAAATTTTCACTGAAATATTACCTGAGATACCACTTTCTTATTAAAAAAAAATCCAGCAGGATCCATTAAAATCTGTGGAGGTTTCTCTGCTTATTCATTTATGGATGAATATTCCCTTAGAGAAGGGCCCCAGTTACAAGGGACGTTAGCTCCTTCCTAGGCTTCTCAAGGTAGGTATAAACATTGAAGTAAAAGGACCCCCTCCTGTTTCAAGATATAGAAATGTACAAAAATTGTAGTTCTCCTTTCCTCCTGTTACTGAGACGCATGCTGACTTTTCACGAAAAATGCCACAGCTGTCAACTTCTACTGAAATAACACAACAAAGCTAGTCATAAAGAAATAGAAAACTGCAAAAATTATAAGATTTTAAATAAATAAAACTCAAATGATGTTTTCCTTTTACTTCCTGGTACAGGTTGGTTATCCTGTACAGCACTTAATATTTTTCCCCTGAGAAGTGTCCATAATAACAAGGACTATAAGCTAATTTTCAAAAGTGGAGTGCAAACACATGAGTCCAGAAGCAGGGGATTTATGTAAAACATCGATACAAAGTCTTGTGACAGAACAGGAGAAGTCACCAAGATAAAATAATTACAAAAAGAACAGACATTTCTCATTGTTTGAAAATGAGCAAGACTTTGCTAGTTTTAGTGTATATGCCTTTTTTCAGTCAGGCAGATCCATTCTAAAAAAGCTCCATTGATTTCTGATAGGCTAAAAGGAACAACTCTGTTTAAAAATTAGAAGATCATGACTTCATCTAACAGAACGTTATTTAACACAATGAAATCCACAGAAAAAAAACCCAAACCCTTTGAGGCTTTATCACACTACAGTAGACTTCAGACATGCTAATTACAAAATTGTGTTTGTACAAAACCAACACATTAATTACCCAGAGAGCCTTGAAGTGAGCAGAAAGATTGCAAGAGTGGATTATCAAGTCCTCAGTCTTGACAACACTTGGAGCTAGACCTTTTAAGTACCTAGGCACCTACCATACAGGTTTGTGCTATGTGAGGCATTTAATGGGTGTTGGAAGTCCTTCTTGGTGACAATATCCATTTTTGAGTGCCTTTATTCCTTTAAAAATCACCTGTCATTCTAGGGGGTTTTATATGCAGTTTGAACTTCAGTATACCGACTATGAAAAATCTTAGGAAACTGCAACCTGGATCACAATCTCCTTCTTGATGTTTTAACCCACAGTAGTCATAAAGACATGTCGTGAAAAAAGATCCAAAGCATAAGCATCATGTATAAATATCTAGGGTATATATAATCATGCACCTCTCTAATTTAGCCATTCCTTGCAAGTGTTTTTCTATGTGGAGATGCTGATGACAGCATCGTAGCAAAACTGTAATTTGTGCAGTACAGTGCTCATAGCATTTACAAGGGAACTTGAAGTTCAAAAGAACTTATATATATACACTTAGATTATGCACGTGCTTAAATGTATGGATAACTTGAATTTATAATTAAAAGTTTAATATTAAATTAAGTTTGGTCTTTTAATGAAAAAAGCAGACTAGAGCCTCCAAAAAAAAGTATGTCCCTTTTATTAAAGATCATCTCATTAATTTTATGCATTAAATCCTCTATAGACACATCTGAAACTGCAATATCCAGTGGTCAAAATGAACCATGACTGGGAAGAAATAAAATTTTACTTACTTCTGCTCATTTTAAAAGGGCAGTCAGTAGAACAGGGATTATATGGGGAAAACTTGAGCTAAAGTATATTATTTTTCAGACTCAATGACAATTTGTTAGGCTTAAAACTACCTATCCAGGCTAAGATATTTGCATTGGGCTGTTTGGGTTGAGGTCATCATTTCTATTGTGCAAGTGACAACGCACTCCTGCTGTAGGTCACACAGGAGAGCAGACTGTAATTATTGCTGTTTATATCAAACAACAGGCACTTATTCTGGTCTAATATTTTTGGAGAATTGTATGCCGCTCTGGCTGTTGATGGGGTATTTTGTTTCAAGTGACAAACTCAATTATCAGTCTCTGTGCTTTGCCAGTGCCTGCAAGCGATAGAGTCTCTAGTAAAGCTTATAAAAAAACCCCATTGCTTTCTGAAAGGGTCCTACAAAAACCCATTCCTTATACACATATGAAGGACCATTTATAAATCATTGGCTTAGGAGCTGTGGAAAACAGTCGGCAATGCAAAGACATCAACATTATGGAAACAAGGCAGACAGCAACAGGGACACCAACACTATTTCTGCTGTGGAGAGGTCTTGATGCCACCAGTAATTCAGATGAGAAAGGCAACACCATATCCTTGTGCCGCAAACCCTCTAGGCTGCGAGGTGTTAGTAACCACTTCATGAATCAGTAATAGCACCCACGGTGGAAGAAATACAGGAAGGAAGGTATCCTTCCCTGCCTCTGTTTACAAGCAAAGGCCCTCAGTTAAGAGAAGTTTTGATGCTCAAGCATAACTTCACACGTATTAAAGGTGAGAGAACTGACCGCTATTTACAGCATAGGTGGGAGAGCAAACATATTGCTGAAACACACACCAACCCAAAAATTTTTGATTTATGCAGAATTATTTAGCTGCCAAAAAGCCTTCACGTCATCTCAATTTCCTTTCACAGTGCTCAACACATCTCTAAGCTTTTTTGTTACTTAAATCACATTATCAACAGTGGCAGGGCTACAGCTGTAGGTGCCACATTCCTTTTCAGTGGCACCTTCATGTTAAAGTCCGATATTTAAAAGATGAGCAGATGAGTTGCTTAGAGATATGATTTATTAGTGGACAGGTACAGTTGGACTTGATGATCTCAACGGTCTTTTCCAATCTGAAGAGTCTATGATTCTATATTCCAGATACAGTATCACAGAATCATGGAATTTCATTGCTGCACTGCCTAGTGCTACCTGCAGGGGAACAGGGAAGGGTGGCTCCTAGCTTCTTTAGAGAATGGTGTGAAATTACTGCTATGTTTAGTTTTCTGATTTTTTTTTTTCCAGCTTAAGAGATCATGGAATCATAGAATGGTTTGAGTTGGAAGGGACCTTAAAGCCCTTCCAGTTCCAACCTCTGTGCCATGGGCAGGGACACCTCCCACCAGACCAGGCTGCCCAAAGCTCCATCCAACCTAGCCTAGAACACCTCCAGGGATGGGGCAGCCACAGCTTCCCTGGGAAACCTGGGCCAGCACCTCATCACCCTCATGGTGAAGAAAATCTCCCTAACATCTAAAGTATCGTCTCCTTAAAACAAGCATGGAAGTCAGGGTACGCACCCCACATATTCCAGTACTATTCGAGGCAGTGATTCTGCCCCTCTACTCTGCTCTTGTGAGACCCCACCTGGAGTGTTGTGTCCAGTCCTGGAATCTCCAATGGAAGAAGGATATGAACGGGTCCAGAGGAGGCTACCAAGAGGGCCTTGAGGGCTGGAGGACAGGGTGAGAGAGTTGTGGAGAAGCCTCCAGGGAGGCTTTTCAGTACATGAAGGAGCTGCGGGAAAACCGTGGAGGGGCTTTTTACAAGGTCATGGAGTGACAAAACAAGGGAGAATGGCTTTAAATCAGAGATTTGGACTAGACAGTAGGAAAAAGTGCTTCACAGTAAGAGTGGTGAGGGGCTGGCCCAGGTTGCCCAGGGAAGCTGTGGCTGCCCCATTCCTGGAGGTGCTCAGGGCCAGGTTGGATGGGGCTTTGGGCAGCCTGGTCTGGTGGGAGGTGTCCCTGCCCACGGCAGGACGGTGGAACTGGGTGGGCTTGAAGGTCCCTTTCAGCCCAACCCACGGTAAGGTTTTATGTCACACCCTAAGGTGGGAGGGCCGCCCCGCCCCGCCGGCCGCGGGAAGCGGCGTGGCCAAGCGCGGAAGGGGCGGGCGGTGCTGCGGCGGCGGAGGGTGAGGGGCTGCGGCCGCGGGCTTCGGGCTGGGGCTGCCCCGTGAGGGGACTTGGGGGCTGCCAGAGGCGGGGGCTGCTATAAAACGCGGGTGTCTTTGATTTAATTCTCCCTTAGCATCAGTTTCATCGAACTAATCGTGTTCTTTGAAAGTTAGGCAGCACGTTTTCTTTCAAGCAGTGTTTTGCAGATGCTGCTTACCCCTTGAAGGGGATACCGCCTCGTGCTCAGTACAACCGGTGCTGATGTGTCTCCTCTGCCAGCCCCTCTCTTTGCAGCCTTTCCCCATCTCGGAGGCAAGGGCAGAGCTGGAGCCAAAGCTCTAAATGAGCAGGAGTTCCGACTGCTGTGAAATTCATAATATTAAGGATATGGAGCTGTTGGAAGGGGTCTAGGGGAGGCCACAAAGATGATCAGAGGCTGGAGCACCTCCCATAGGAGGACAGGGTGAGGGAGTTCGGATTGTTCAGCCTGGAGAAGAGAAGTTTCCAGGGAGAACATATAGTGACATTCCAGTACCTAAAGGGGCTGCAGGAAAGCTCAGGAGGGGCTGTTAACAAAGGCTTGTGGTGATAGGATGAGGGAGAATGGGTATTAACTGCAGAGGAGCGGATTTAGACTAGACACGAGGAGGAATTTCTTCACCATGAGGGTGGTGAGGCGCTGGCCCAGGTTGCTCAGGAAAGCAGTGGCTGCCCCATCCCTGGAGGCGTCCAAGGCCAGATTGGATGGGGCTTTGGGTAGCCTGATCTGGTGGGAGGTGTCCCTGCCCATGGCAGGAGGGGTGGAACTGAATGATCTTGAATGTTCTCTCCAGTCCAAACCATTCTATGATTTAAAATATTAACTGTCCAGAAAGCGGCTCCTACTGCTCTGTTGAGAAGGCTGGAGTAGTTTGTGGTGAGTCTCCAGGGCAGTGTTACCTCTCCCTGCCCTGACCAAGGGAGCTCCTGAGGAGTGAAAGTCCTTCGAGATAGCTTACAGTAAAAACTAACGAGGTCAGATTGCAAGAAAAAGGAGGGTGAAGGCACTGGACATCTTGCAGGAATAAGTCCCTCACCTGCTTCAGAAAGATGTACACTGAGTCATTAGGTGGAAGGGGGAGGCCACAGAAGGGCTGTGGGGTTCACCAGGCACTGAGCTTGTTGAAGCTGATGAAATCAGAGTTCAGAAAGTGTACAGAAAGTGTCTTGTGCTGTATTCCCCATCAACATCCCACTTACTTACCCTCAAGATGCTCATGATGGGTACAGCTGAGAGAATTGGCCTTGGTTGTTGATGGTATATAATTTAGCTCTCAGAGTCCAGAAGAAACCTGTTTCCTTCTTCCTTACAGTTTTCATGGTGAATATTGGTTCTGTTTGCAAATCTTCAGGAGACAGCAGAAGAGCTTAATCTGGAAGTCGACAGACAAATACATTTAATGCTGTAAATTACCCAGGGCTTGTTAAAACAGTAGGTGTAGAGCTTTTCTCAGCATCTACCATTAGGGCCAGACTTTTGCTGATGGCTAGTACTTGATAGCACCAACATGTGACAGGCAAATGCATATATAGCCAGATAATAAGGAAACTAAGGTCTTAAGCACAAATGTTATTTGAGAGGCATATTATGAGGTAATTTAACATCCTCTTAGGTGCTCTCCTTTCTCTGAATCAAGTTATTAACACATAAATAAATCTGATTATTTTGCTTTGCTGGCTGTGCGTACCTGTATGGTTGGCATGGTAATCTACTTTAGCAAACTTTTCATGTTAACAGATTAGGAGTAGATTGGGAGTATGTTCTGAAGAAATCCTTTTTTTTCTATTACTAACTCTCAGAAATGTCTGTCTCCTACCACAATTCATCTCACCTAAACTAGATCTATCAAATTTTATTCAAAGGTGCTGTTGTGTAATTGCTGACTATATTAGTTATTAATCTGAGTTTAATTTCTCCTGTGTGGATGGAGTCCATTCAAACCCATTCCCAGTGTTTAGAGAGATCAATGTCTGTATATCTGGTCCAAAGACTGCATGTGGAACTGAAATTAGTTTCCATCAGAGATAATCTATTCAGGAGAGTTATTTACAGTCTTACATCTCTAAGACTTAAGAGTCAGTCACCTGTGCTGTCTGCCCAAAATTTAACTGCTGTGTTAAGCCGAGAGTAACTTTTCATTGTCCTTCATTTGCCCTGAGTGGATTTTGGTATTTATTAAAATAAGAGTCTTCTTACACTGCTAATGCCATTTTTATCGTGTTCATGTTTAAAGTTTTCAGAATGACTGCCTGTGATGACATGCTCCTGAATTATGAAAAGATGTTTGCTCATCGATTCACATCAGATGATAAAGAATACCAAGAATATCTGAAACGCCCAGCAGATCCTCCTCCTATAGTTGAAGAATGGAGGAATAGATCTGGTGGCAACCAGCGAAACAGAGATCGGTACTGATTATTTTTTTCTTTTAAGTCTTTGTAGCTTCACCAATATATAGTTGAACGATCATTTGTTTCAGCATAAAGATAGGTTGTTCTGTTAGTCGAAGTATCTTCTTATGACTTCATAGATAACTGTTTGAGAGAAATGGTCTCTGAAAAGTACTGAGGTTTTACATTTTCTCTGTATTGATAGTCAAAGGTTTTGCATTGTGTATAAAAGCATTAAATAAATTTGCTTTTTAGTAAGGAATGAGCTGGAACCACTGAACCCATTGCCCTAGATTTGTTACTGCTCAGTCAGAGGGAAAAGATGAGAGTTCTGCAAAACTAAGCAGCCCATCTTCTGCTGGATAATAACCAGCAGGAAAATGTTCAAAGGAAAAGGCTAATAGTGTCATTAGCTGTTGCTGGCTATCCAGAAAATGGTTCATTTGTAACATATATATGCTGTACTTTGTTAGATTAGCCTGTGTTTCTTTTATCTAGCAGAAATGACTGTAAAATCCATCATCCAATCTGCCTAGCAAGTTCAGTATTACCTGCCTGCTGCAGAATATTTTCAATTTTTGTTTTAGGATGCAATTGCAGCTTTTTACTGAATTCTGGACAGTAACATCTGATTTTTCTGTGACTGCAAAACGGTGATTACAGCATATAGTATGTTTGGTAAATACTAACATCAGGCTTTAATGTAATGTATTAATACAAATTCCAGGCGAACTAGCAGTTGGGAAGACAACTTGGCTAAATAGGATTTGTGCCTCATCTGAAGAAAAGAAGGACAACATTCTAACCTTTTCTCACCTTAGAAGGTGGTCGTTAAGTTAAATGCACAGTCAGTTTCTACAGATTAAAAAAAAAGCTGATTGTTTAAGGAGATGTTCTTGGAAAACTTTGTCGTTCTTTGAACTAGTGAACTCTTACATCTACACTCTGGTCACAATGCAAACCTTATGTAAATGTTGTTTGTCTACACCACACCATTGAGATATCCAAAGAAAATGACTGTGAGGCAGCTCAAGCATTGACAGGAATTGAGATACAGCTGAAAAGCCAAAATTTAGACTGAACGATGACTAAACAGCAACTGATAAGGTACACTCTTGAGTATGGAAATCTACAAGAGACCTTGAAGCAGCAGTAGTATGTATTTTAGGGAATATGCAAATTCCAGGACTCTGTGCTGTTAGGTAACTGAATTGTACTTAAGCTTGCTTTGCCACAGCTTTCAACCATGAAGCTACTAGATGGAACCTGGCTTCCCTGACACTGCTACAGATGTATCTTCTGGTTGCTTTTGAGATAAATGGTCTGGTTGACTCTGTTCAAAGTTCCAGCATTTCATATAATGCCTGGGATTACTTTATGTTAGGAAACAGACTGTCCTTCTATTGTTTGGCAAATAGCATGTTGGGTGGTAGTAACAAATCAACAAATGATCTCAGATGACTGAAGATATGTTTTTTTATCACTTTGTCATAAAAATCTCTAAATAACTGAGTGTATGAACAGTTACATGACAGGTTTCATGAAAACTGTATTTAAGAGTTCATTTTAATTAATCTTTTTTAAAAAACTCAAGGTTTGTGTGAATCTCTGACATTTCTTTTCATTGCAGGTTTCAGGATGGCAGATATTTTAGAGGAGACAGATACAACTGGCAAGGTGACTATAGATCTAATCAGAGGCCGGAAAGAAGCTGGGGTAATAACTACCAGCAGCACAGACAAGGACAATCCTACTCGTCCCACTATGGACAGTATGGCTACAACTCCTACAACCCAGGGCCTCGTTACCATCCCTACTGATGATACATGTAGTTTGAAAGCCCAGTAGTGCTGTGTAATAAATTCAGTTAGATCGTAGTTTTCTTATTTTTCCACAGTTTTATAGATAACTTGAAGACTCAGTATTACAGTCCATTGCTGTTTATCCATAGTGTGACTTGAAAAAGAGACTACCTTTTATGAATAATAAAATCATATTATACTAAGTTTGTTTAGAGTCTGTAAATATTAGATTAAATATCTGTCACATATTCTTTTGTCTGAATACATACTAGTACACTTCTTTCATCTTTGAGATTTCTCTCTGTTACATTTTAGAAAACATGACAGGTCAGGAGAAAATATCTAAAGTTGGTGTGCAGCCTGTAGCGTGGCAGGTTGTCTTAAGACAGTTTTTTAAAAAGCGATGTACTCTGTCATTCTCTGGAGAGAATTTCTTAGTTTGGCTTTTGATAGGGAGAAAAGCTCAGTTTGGTTTGAACTTCAGATGCCTTAAAACTAAGAAGAGGGATGCTGACAAATATTTTATGGGCTTGGCATTGTGTCTGTTGTCTCAATAGCTTCAATTTATTCACAGTACTCCTCTTAAAACCTGAACTTTGGAATAAAAATTAAGTAGTTTAAATCTTCTTATTGTAGTAGTTCAGCAATATACAAGTTTTACCTGAGAAGTAATAACAGACCTTAATTTATTTGTATTACCTTAAAGTAAATTGGGTATATGCATCCCAAAGTTTGGAATTCCCATTTCAGTAAAGCTGTAAAATTTTGACTGTTACTGTAATTAGTTTGTGTTAATACTTTGTGCATGTTCTAGAAGAAAGGAACCACAATCAGTACTGTTCTATATGACTTTTGCATGAGAAAATAGCATAAGTAGTGTGGAGTGCTGTTCAATTTCAGCATTTAAGTTCTGTGGCTCTTTTAAGTATTCACAAAATAAAAGTATCATTCACGTGCAAGGATGTTTCTGAATATTTCTGAAATCTGCTGTTGAAACATTCAGAATTACAACACTTGCCTAGGTGCACGAGCATCTGAACTAATGGATAAGCACTAATACTGGACAGATGCTGGTTTAGGTTAGAAGAATGGCCCACTCGGCTACAATCAAGAGGATGAGACACACTGCGATTAATTGGAAGTCTGGAGTTTTAATCCACTATCTTACACTCTGCTATAATAAGGTCAAAGTTCTCTATTTCTCCATTTATGTGATAAGCTAATTTGTACCGAGAGCACTGCTTGTCTTAGTACTTGACGTTTTCTTCAGCTATTGTACAGAAACACAGGACCATCCATGTTAACTTCTGTAGAATTCTTGACATTAGGTGATAAGGAGTGCAAATTAGTGCATCTTGATTTAAAACAAAAAACAAAAGTCAAAAGCGCAGCTTCCCAGCTGATAAGATGCTTTTAAGAGCTAAAGAGTGTGTTTACAGGTGATCGTAGAAGCACACACTGTATCTAGCTTCTCCATAGCTTGTGATACAAAAGCTGTGACCAGAAGGTCTGCCTCCACCTGCCAGGTATTTCTGTTTTCTGCTTTTCATGTACTAATGCTAACTCTGATATAGTTTTTAATATAGAATCATAGAATCACCAGGTTGGAAGAGACCCACTGGATCATTGAGTCCAACCATTCCTATCAAACACTAAACCATGTCCCTCAGGACCTCATCCACCCATGCCTTAAACACCTCCAGAGAAGGTGAATCAACCACCTCCCTGGGCAGCCTGTTCCAATGCCTAATTACCCTTTGTGTGAAAAACTTCCTCCTGATGTATCCTCGCTTAAGTATTTGCCTTGAATTCAGTTGTCCAACTTAAGAAATCTTTCAGTGAGAGCTTTGTTTTCCTTCAAGGAGTTCAACTGGATTAAGTGCACACTCTTAACCCTTATTAATATGGAGGAGCTGTTTATTACACTGGGGGATAAAAGATCATGCAAAGTTCTTACCTGTGTACTGTGGAGAGCCTGCAAGTTGCTATGGTGGAATTGCCTTTCAGTGCAGTATAACATGCAAAGTGCCAGCTAGTGCAGCCCCCACTGCAGGAACGGAGCACATCTCTTTCTGCGAAGAGCCGGAGACTGCCAGCTATGCCACGGAAGTCAAGCTGTGCCAGGATGTTATTCTTCTTTACCATCTGGAGTAGCATCTCTGGGTGAAATAAAACCTGGCAAAAGGAATGGATTCTGTCTCATCTGTTGCCTTTCCTCAAGTCCAATAACTACTTTATTTCTAGTGTCTTGCAGCTAGTGAATAAAGAATACAACATTGTGATGAAGTTGTAGCAGCAGATAGATTAGGATGGCTTAAGTGGAAGTTATGACCTAGAATCACACATTTCATCATCTCAGTTCACTTACTCCAAGTTTCTTGACTGCAAGACCAGGAGGGACACAGGCCAGTGCCTCTTCCCAGTTTCTGTCCTTATGTTCTTGATTCCGTCTGCCTTACCATTACAGCACTCAATTCAACTTTAAGGGCCTGTACAAAAGACAAATTCAAAACTTTTCATTCAAGCAATTACAGCGAACATCCATTTTGCGGGCAGAGGAAGGAATAAATTTCAAAACGCATGCCATTCACTGTACAGAAAGATAAATACAATTCTTTGTATATTACCTCCAGCTGTTTCCACTTAGATGAAGTAGTATTTATGATAAAATCCAGTTTACTGTTTCGAGCTAAATAAAACCAGTAAGTATTGCCTGCAATTACAGTTTATGCATTAGTGTGTTGCAGATGACAAAACTGAAGCTGTGTAACATTTGCACCTTCAAACACTACAGAAATTGTTCAATTTAACTGCTGGAGATTGCGGGATAAACATTCAGTGTCAGAAATATGACTTGAACAGATCTCTTCTATCTGACATTTGCTCAGATATCATTATTGTCATGGTTAAACCAGAAGAAAGTAAGCGTTAAGTGTTGAAAAATGACTGCCACATTACCCAGAGTGTGACTGCCCTAGAAGTTCTTAACATGGCTCTTGCAGCAGTTTTAAACTTGTTCCTGAACACACAGGGCAATTTTGTACGGACTGTTAATTAATACTGGAAATTACCCTGCCAAATTACTGGTGCTGTGGCCAACAACCAAGAGAACTCAGTAGCTTTTATACAATTTCTTAACTAGCATTTTAAAACACGCTAAGCCACTATATACTTGACGGCAAAAGAGCGTGTAGAAAAAATATCTTAGTGTGATTTGTGAGATACATTTTTACAAGCGTTCACTCTTATTGAACCTCTATTTTATCCTAGCTCTGCAGCTGGGAATAGAAATGCGCAGACGTGCTCTGAAAGGTTAGTTAGAAACTGAACTACTTTCAAGAGGCTTTCCAGCAGAGATTTCAGACAGGAAAGACAAGCGCCACTTCTGATATACATATAATCAACACTGAGCTTCTCAAACAAAAAATATGTTTCATCTCCTACTCTTTAAATATATTTGACTATATTGCAGCAGCTTTATATTTGAATATATTTAAACTCATACTAATAATTTGCTAATAAATATTCTGCGTAACCAAGAAATGTGTTCACATTTGCATCTTATGCTGAGATGTTGGAAGGCAAAACCTTAGCTTCAATTTGCCTTTCATTTGCCAGTCATGAAAAATTACTGTGGCAAGTCTGCCACTCCCTTGTCCCTGCATTTTAGAAGAAAACTATATAACCCACCTTCAATTACACACAGTGCTGATATTCTAATGACCAAAAGCTAAGCAAGATTATAGGGCAGATCAGGTTTCCCTGTAAGTACTGAGGAAATATGCAGCTTGACTCAAGACACACGGATGTAAATCCTAGAGAACAAAACCAGAGTCCAGTGGCTCCAGCTCTGCCAGGAGAGTAGATGGGAGCTGCACTGTGGTGGCACACAACAATCGTGGCTCTCAAGAGGATTGTCTTTTCATTAGTCCCCGTAGGCTGGAATGTATTTTTGTGTTTACCATGGCCTATATTTTTCCTCAGTAAAGCAGGGACTGCACTTAGTGGTTGTCTGTCTTCATTTGCTTACATGAAACAGTGATGCCAAATTGTTATTTCTATATGGATCAACCTGACAGAAGATCTAAGAACTCTCTCCTATTAAAATGCAAATTTATTACAAGACATGGTAAAAGCTGGTAACATTTACATTTTCCTGAAGTCTAATAAACACAAGAGGATAAATCATCCCCAATGGTTACCTTTTGTGTTGCTTGTAATGAGCAAGAATACAAATGACCATTGATGCATCTTTTTCAAGTAACACCTCAGCAGCTGGGTGAATTTTTCGCAAATAGAGGTTGGCTTCCTTTTTGTAGATCATGTAATTTAAACCTTGCATCATTAATAAAACATGAATAAATATCAAGTATCAAAGTTGCTCTCACTCATTGTTTGACGAAAAATACTTCATTTACTCAAAAAATGAGTTAAAGTTAAGAAAACATCTTAGTTATTTGTTGTAGAACTAAAATAACCAAGGTCCAACCTTATTCATGAAAAAAGAAATCTTCAAACTGAAACACGTTACACATTAAAAGAATGATTAAGACACTAAGCTTCTTCAAAGCTCTTTTTCACTGGGAAGAAAGATGGTTGAATATTTACATACCCACATAAATTAAATACTTTATATTATAATTAGTACTGTTGAAATAAAGGTTAAAAATTCTAAAATATACCATAAGTTTCACACAGCTTTTAACCACCATGTTCCAAGGTTAATATGATCAGAACTGATCAGAAAGCAGATGTTCTTTGTCCAAAGTTCTATCTGAAGTTTCTTCTTGAAGAAAAGGTTGAAATTATAAATTTTCTATAGAAAATGTGCTCAATGAAAAATAAATTAATAGTAATAATTGCCAAGTGCCACCACCCCAAGCTGTTACATATTCTTTTTACAAAATAAAAAGAAAATTAACTTTTCAACAACAAAGACCTGGGGTTTTTTTAAGTTTTACCCTTCTGTAGTCATCAGGTCATCTAGATTTGTTAATGAAACTATGACCTAAAACTAAGGTACATTTAAGAACACTGCTTCAGTGGTTTGAATGGTATGAACATTTAATACAGCAAAAGAAACCTCTGGGAGTTTATATTAGTTTAGCGCAAGAGCTCTGTGCAGACACATCCTCCTCAGATCAAGCCCTTGTTACTCATTTATAAGCCACACACTTGAAATGCCTCCTCCAAACTGATGGAGCATCAAGCCTGGGGTACACACAGCCTCTTCTAAACCCCAGATGGAGCTAAACTGCTGTAAGAATATAAAGGAGCTTAACCTTAAACTGACTGGGGGCAAATCCTATTTCCCCGACCCTGCAGCTCAGAGCATACCTCTAGCAGCAGGATTTCATTTTCTGTTGTTCTAGGACAAGATGGGAGTGGGAAGGTGCAGTGTACAGCCCATACAGCAATGGGAAGTAGTAAGGCTGGGCTAAAAGGAACAATTATTCCATGGTTATTTTCTCATGTAAACTGAACTCTGTAGGGGAAAATAACTTTGGAGATTTGATTGTTGATTATCAAGTGACATTCTGCCATGCTGCAGCCTGGGGGAAGAAAAGAGAAATTCCTTCCTCCCTCACAGACTCCAGGGACCTCCCCAGCGTAAAACAAGCCAGCCGAATATGGTCCTAAGAATCTGGAAGCAGTTAAGCAGCTGGCATATTACACTGGCAGAGTTTAAATCCTTAAATAAGGTGTAGAGATCCAAGGGACGACAAACAAATAGCTATTGATCACATATTCGGCAGTCTGGGTAAATCCAATTGACCCTCTTTAGACCTCACCAGCAGGATTTTCAGTTTTAGAGACAAAATGGATTTAGTGCTAAGCAATAAAAGATTACCCTGAACATTACTGCCTTAGATGTGTTCTTATCACTGTCCTATAGATTTTTTTTTTTTAAAAAAATGACACTGTTTTTACTCTCTCCTCCCTATCAATCCACAGAAATCAGGTGATTTCAGATCCATCTGTTTTCCTAGTTCCTCATATTCTTGAGCACTGTTGAAGACAAGGCCTTTTAAAGCTACTTTAAAATTCTGAAAAGACAACTTTGCCACGGTACCAGTCATTCTACCTAAACTAAAAAGAAATTTAAAAGAAAAGGATGTTTTCAAAGATAGAACCAGACGTGTGTGTTAATTCCCAGCTCAGCTACAAACCACTTTTAATGCTTTTGTGTCTCAGGTATCACCCATATAACAGTAGTAAGTCTGTCCCAGCTCCCTCTCCTCTTTTCTATATTTCAGCTAAAAATCTTCTCATGCAGGGGCTACTCCATCTAAAGCACAGGTATGGAGGACAGCAATATCTGCTGGAGTCCAAGTGTCCCAACTCAATGAATTAGAAATATTCTGGTGACGGAATTAATTTGTTTTCTGATTTTTTAAACTATAACCTTACACATTATAGATTCCATGAAGGCTGTGACTTAATTTAAACACTGCCTTTACGCCACTCCACAGTTACACAGAACAGTATATAGAGGGGTATAGTTAGGATCCTGTGGCTTGGCAATCTCTCAAACTAGACTTGCATTAAACAATAAGTGGTTCTAATCTTATGGGTATGGTAGAAAAGCCCTTCAAACCTAAGTAACATAAAGACAGACTCATCATAGCTAAGAGTTATGGGCAGTCCAACTTGATAGTTAAGACTAAATTAAAGAGAGGCGAATTAAAAATGAGGGGGTAATCTATGCAAACCAGATTCCACATCAATAAAACTTGTGATGGTTACTGTATTCAATGTACTATTCATTCATATTTAGTTGATTTTAAAACAGTCATGCACATCCAATAAAATTGTGGCAAGAGTAAAATTCCAACTTTATGTAAGTACTGCTGTGCCTGACTTTTTAAAATCAAGTAGATGCAAAAATTTTAATGCAAACTACTAGAATTACATCCGGGTTTCAAAAACATTAAAGGTGAAGTCATTCTTTGCACCTACAGCGAAAGAAGAGGGAAGAAAACAGCGGCAAGAGGAGGAGCAGATGAAAGAGGGAGTGTACTGATGCAGGAAAGGGAAAGAGAAGACTGACAGGGCAGTCATTGCAGCAAACATGTCTTATGAAAAACAAAACATGTTCTTCTAGAAGAGTCTGTTGAAGGTCAGAGTGTCCTTAGTAGCTGAGAAGACAAAGTCATCTGACTGAAGGCAAAATACAAATCTATTTAAAAGCTGGTTTTGATTGATGAGAACTGGAAGACAAAGATGGCATCACAGTCCCTTGGCAAGAAATTTCCTCCAGATGGCATCTATTTCTCATTAATGCTCTGGGGGAGGATCCTAGACATCCCAGCAGGTCCTGTCGTGACTTTGGCTTCAAAGCTGTCCACAAACTCAGCTGCTCTTTGGCTCAACTCCACTTTCGCTGCACATGCATATGGCACACAGCAGTGCTACAGGACACAGGCTGATGAATGACTTCAACTGTTAATTTCTGCCTCTTTAGATCGCACCTCCTATACGGCGTTTTAAAAGGCAGAAACCTGTCTGTAATCACGCTACCCAAGATATGACTCAAAAAAAATCTCCTCAGGCTCTTCAGGTTTTCTGCTACTCATATGGAAACTTCAGGGAGTCCTAAAAAACCACGAAGACTTCTAACACACACAAAAAAAAAAGAGAGATTGAGAGAGAGAGAGAAAGGAAATCTTTACAAATGAATGTCAGCTCATTTTTGGTTATAAATTCCTTCCAAAATGAGCATCAAGGTGGCCAAAATGTCAGCCCTGAGTTAAGACCACAACAAATATCTGCATCTTGGTTTTATTTGGCAAAATTGGAGCAAAGCTTTAAAATAGTCTCTAAGTGGAAAAATATTTACTCCTTCTCCATCACCAGCCTCTTTCACTCTACCTGTTGTCATGCCACTGATACCATCACCCCACCCCTCTCTACACATAACACTTGTAGTTAGATTTGGGGTTTTTTTTTGTCCAATCTAATTTTAGATGAATTGAGGGACAGACTTCCCACACTTGCCTCTGAAGCTGTTCTCTGAATCTCCTGGAGCTCATTGCCAGTTCTTTCTTAACAGCGGCTTAAGTGTGGGATCTCTTCCTTCTCTACGCCGTGTATCGTCAGCTAGGGATTTGTTACTTTGGGGTTGCTTTGTTGGGGAATAGTGAGTGGCAGTGAACTTACACTGTTCCTGTCCATACCACTGGAGATAAAAGCAACCTATTTGGAGATTGCAGCTGAGTTATAGATCCTGGGCAATCCTGACAGCGCTGAGCACCTACTGAAACCTCTGCTGAGCTCACCTACTACTGTTTGCAAGAAAGACAAGTAGAGTTTGAAGAGGCAATCTCATAGTTAACTACACAAGAGCGCCTCAGTTTCAACAGCTGAAATGAGGTTATTTAACACAAGAAAATGACTGCAGCTAATAAAAAGTCAGTGATGCCTCACTAGGATTCATCTGCTTTACCACAGACAGGCGTGGAGAACACTATGGACCTTAAAACAAGCAAGGGGCCCAAGGAGTACAATTTATTTGAATTCCTATGGATTAAGACGCTAAATAATTCACATTCTTTTCTGTGAGCATAACAGATAAAAATACATAGGAGCAGTCAGTCCAGTACAACACACTAGGAACCTAAACAAATGTTGTAACACATGAAGGCTCTCGTGCGTAAAACATCTGTCTTGCAATTGGGGTGGGGAGGTGCCACACTAGGTCTGCGCTGTTTCTGTGGCTGATGATGTCCTGCCTGTCCCTGTGACACGACTGGCCTGCAGGCAAAGCTGGAGAGCACACAGTTTGGTAATCAGGCTGATTATCAGCCGGTTGATGATAAACTGCGGATGCCCATGCAAGGCCTTCTATTTTAACTGGCAAAACATACCAGCAGAATCACTGATCTGTCGCTACGGTTTTATTTAATTCAATAAACTGTTTACTTTGTGTCTGCATCTTTCTCCATTTCAGAGTCAAATTAAGACGTTACTCCAGGTTAAGCAACACATCCTGAATACTGATACAGGCCAGAACGTCAATAAAATAAAACCAGTTTCTAAATCCCCTTCATTGGCCCTTTGTCAGGGGCCCTTCCAATATACACAAGAGGAGGTAGAGGAATAAAATCAAACCAAACATAGTATGCCCAAAGAATAATTAAAATGGGTATTCTAACTCACCTTTTTAACCTTCTAAGAGGTTTCAAATTTATATGGCTTTAAATGATAATGATTCTGACAAAGAAAAATGTTCCTCTGTGAAAGGTATTAGCAGGAAATTGAAAGCTGAAGGAAAATGAAATTGCATTTTTCACATTTGTTATGAGTCTATTCTAACCACGCAGTGGGAGAGTTATTTATCATGCATAACCTGTCCTTTTCTTTGAATGCTCTCTTCCAATTTGGTCTGGAATCACTGTGTGTTAAAGGATCGTTAACCAAAGTCGCATACATCATCTCTCCCTCACAAATGAATACTGTAAACTCTGCAACAGCCACAGAGGCACTGTATAGTCAGGGCCCAATGCTGACCTTGTGGCTCACATAAGACAAAGAAGACAGACTAAACTCCACAAAAGAAATTATATTTTCCTTAAAACAAATTGGTTTTCTTCACATTTCAAAGAAAGGGCAGGACAATGGCCTGGTAGCTGCTGGAACAGGTCTGTCTCACCTGCAAAGTGCAAAAGCTGCACACACACCTCTGGTCCTGTGGGATCCTGCCACCTGAAGTTATAGAATCGTGGAATCATTAGGTTGGAAAAAGATCTTAGAGATCATCAACTCCAACTCTACCTATCCCCAAACACCTCATCTACCCTCCTTTTAAACATCCCCAGAGACAGTGACTCAACCGCCTCCCTGGGCAGCCTCTGCCAGCTCTTGATAACTCTTTCGGTGAAGAAATTTTTCCTAATGTCTTCACACAGCTGATTTCATTACCTGGCCTCTAGATGGATAGTGCTCTTATCCCTTGTATTTACACAAAGTTTCAGGCACATAACAGGAGCTTTGTACTGTGAACACATTATGAAAGACAACAGGAAACAAATATCACCTCACACCAGCTTGCACAAATCATGACATTGGGACAGAGCTTTGTTTCATGAAACACAGGGCTAGGTCATAAAGCCACATCACAGAGTGTTTTCACATCAGCACACTCCAGGTAGTCTTGAAATAGAGTTGTAACCCTGGCTGCACAGACCCATAAAGCAATTGGATCCCATGCTGAGAGGTATTCTAAGGTATATGGAAGAATTGCATTTGTCATAGTTACATCCTTATCTCCAGGCACTAACGCACTCCCTGTGACTACTGAACACAGTCCCTCTGACTACTGAACACACCCAGACACAATGCATTTACAAACCTAGAGAAAAACAGTTTTTGAAATGGAATTAATTCCTGTTTAGATTCTCCCATATAAATCTTTATGTAGATAACACTCTTGACCCCTAGGGGGTTACAGAGGGACTGATATATGTCCCAGCATTCTGGAAATCATTTCAGGTTGCTCTTTTTGCCCTAAAAGAGAAGAATGCAACACCTGGGCTAGTAATGAAAAGTGAATACGATTTTAATCTCCTTCCAGGAGTCTCATGATCTACTTCTAAATCTTTTTCCAATACTGCTTAATGGCATTATAATTACTGTAAGTCTCTAGCGTTCAAAACAAATACAAGCTTGATTATACTCTTATTATTATTTGTATTACAGAAACAACAAGAGACATTGAGCTTTACCAAAGGAACAGAGGAGTGTGCATCTCTAAGAACCCGTATCTAATTTGAAATTAGAATTTGTAGATTATTACAAGCAGAAAAGACTGGAGGAAAAGGACAAAACACCGAGACAGCTATATCGAGTTTATACCCTCTTATTTTCTAGCTTTAGAAGTCTGACATTCTTCTTTGGAAAAGACTCTGTCCTTTGTGAAACTGGGCACAAAGACAATCAGCAGTCCTAGTCTCTAAAATCACCTCAAACTCTGTTGTTTAGGACAAGTGCTTCTCTAAAAACCTTAAATACAGCTATCTTCCCTGCTGCCAATCCAATGCTCACAACAGCTCGACAGCTTATTCTCTGCTGCCAAATCTGCCTCCAGTTACACTTTCTTGTTGCAACTAAGAAGTCACAGATGTACTTATCCTCTAAAACTATGGGTTGTATTTACCCTTTAAAGCTGAACAGACACATAGCAGTAGACCAAAGGCTCCTTTGTGTTCCTTCCATTTCGAAGAAATAAAGACAGGTGTCATTTCTGCTTAATGCTGTTCACAGACAGTAAAGCAAAAGAAAACAAGTGCTTGATTTATGCTCTCACTACACTACTGAACGAGTCAGTTAATCAGAAGACCTGATTTTACCATTCTAAAGTGATTTCACTTAAACCTTGAAGTGTCATCCCCTTTTGGTATTTGAATTTTTTCAGCAATGGAAATGAATACAGCAAAGGAGCTAAGTCTAAAATTCAGAGATGAAGTGTGGGAATGATAGGTGTGAATTTCTCAGAGTTCAAATTTCCCTTCTAATCAGAGTCTTAAGACTTCCTTTTCTGACACAGAAATAAAGCATCTCATATGTTGAAATAACTTCTAGAACAGTCCAGTTATCTTCCCCTGTGGAGCAAATTCACACCATATTCACTAAACTGAATGATTATTTCTGGCAGCATCTCCTTGCATCGCAGAAGGCTGGGCTCCCAGGGCAGCCAATATCACCTAATGGAAACCTGTGGGAGACTTCAGAACACTTTGGACAAAGCTCTGCAGATGAGATAAGACCCTGGGAGTTGCAGTTGGCTGACTCTGGTGTCAAGGGGACGTGCCAACCTCTCACAGCAATTACAATGTGTCAGCCCTGACGTGCTGTGAGGGATAATAGTTCAGCAAAACAAAAAAATACTGGCAAACTGTATCTTCCTTTGTAATATGAATTTACTCAAATGAGACAGGAAGGCAGAATAGATGGACTGGTTAGGAGCAGCTCACCAACCTTTCCATCGGAATTTATGTTTCAACCAGCACACCTCTAAATAACAACAGCACCAGTTGATGCTTTTTCTACATTACACATCAATGGCCTTCACACAAATCTAACATTTCAGAAGACGAATCTTTCCTTCTTGAAAAACTTCAGATTGGTATTTAAGGGCTCAAGATTCACAGTAAGAAGGCCATGGGTAATATCCTTGTCCCACCTAGATTTCTGGATTGCAAGTAAAAAATAACTGTGACAGTTACATTGCAAATTATTAGATTTACAGTCTTTGGAAATATGACTAGAGAAGTGGTATTTTTGTGATAGATTTTTTTCTCCATTCTGACTAGAGTCTATCACAGTTTCTATTCTGTGCATGTTCCTCCCCAGCAGAGAATAGGACGTGCAGCAAATACTTCCAACAAGCCAAGCAGAATTGCTTCTAGTCCAATGACAGACCCTTGATTAATGTAAATTATTCCCATTTTCCCCCCTTCTCCTCACCGTGTTTTATTTCCTTTGATTCTGGATAGAAGAAGTTCACCTAGTGTGCTAACCCAGGAATCAATCAAACAAGTTCTGTTTCTTCAAAGCATCTAATCAAGGTACCTCCCACTGTATAACTACAGGACAAAGCCTAAAACTCAGCCTGCGAATAGCTAAGATCTGAAAATGAACTAACAGAAATTGCTTATTTAAGTTTTTAAGCCCAGGTAAAAAGACTAAGGATGTGCACTGAAGCGAGCAGGAATTATATGCAGCTGAGAAACCAAAGGTTTTCTATAGAAAAGGTTGTTAAACACCATTTTCCATAAAACACGCTCTATTGGAACTTTTCTTTGCAGCCTCATGACATGAACAGTGGTGCAGAAAATTTCCAGTTTCTTGTAGAGATCTATTTCACAGCAAGATCAGAGAGAAAAGTACTTTCAGATTTAGATTTGCAAAGGCAAACCCATAAAGGCAGCAGAAAGGCTTCAAGCTCTGGTATTACATGTTATTTTTGGGTTTGTTTCTTTATGTGTGTAACAAACGTCTACTAACACCTCCACTGACAGGCTCACTTTACCTATTCTTGGCAGATTTACACACTTTTCAGCCCACTCTTGTGTTTAATTAGACGTTATACCTTTTCTACTTTTACACACACATGCATTTGGCTACTGAAAGACTGGTCTTGCTACACATCCATGATTTAATGACAGCTATTGTCAAGTTTGTGTGTTCGTATGCTCTAATTTCACATTTATCTTTTGCCTGAAGTATCGCCTGGCTTTGTATTAAATAAAGCAAAGGAAGTGTCACAGCAATCACAGCAAATAGAAATCATACAGTTTGAGAACATCACTATAAGATGATCACCTTTTAAAAATAATTAACAAGAAAGCTTTTGCATCTGCTTAAGTAGGTGAACCTGAACTCAGCAAGGAAGTGACTGAGCAGAATCAGACAGTCTGATTAAAGAAAATTAGCCACGTGCAATTCACCTGGCTGGTCCCCTCTATGTATTAGCATTTACATTCAGCCAGTGATGAGCTTAATCAGGCTTTTCAAACAAAAAGAAAATAATCCCCCTAAACCTCACAGACCTATCAGGTTTATTAGTAACAGACTGCACTGCCATTGTAAAATGCAACGATGAAACTGAAAAAAATTGTCTGTTCAGAAGTGAATCCTAATAGCAATCTTTCTTAATAGCAGGAACATGACCACACATACGTGCTAGCTGATTGCTGCCAGATTGACTGAAGACAAAGGGTGACATTTTATTTTTATTAAAGGGCAGACGCCAGGAGGATACACAGGGCTGCCACAGGGCCTCACTAGAAGGGACAAGTTTTCCCTCTGATTGCAAAGGTTGTATTTCAAGGTCTTTTTTCCCCCTCTTCCACAATGAATATATCTCAAAGTACTCTCAGGCACAAGACACTGAAAAAGAAATGCAGTAGCATTTAAGGAGATAGGTATCAGCAACAATGCTGATGTGACAAACAATAAGCAGAATCAAGCCCAGAGAGCCTGGTCCTGCTAGAAGGCACTCACCTGGAACAACAGCAGCAAAAATGGATGAGAGAGGCAGCAAGAGAGTACACAAACACAGGGCCCGGAGGCATCAGGAGGTGGCTGCTTGAGCTGAGCACGTGTGGTGATATCCTGATCAAACTCAACCCTGCAGACCTTCTGAACAACTGAAAAGCAGCAGTAAACTTTGTAGATTTTAAGACAGGCTATTGTAAGTAGCACCAGCAGAAAAAGGTAACATAGGAATAGCTTGTTCTATAAAATTCAGCTTGCCATTCAAAGTACCCCTTTCAGACAGATGAGCACCAAGCATGCCCTCGCACGTATTTAGAGCTCTGACATCATTTGTAAATTATGCTTCAATGCATCCTGGTTTGCAAAGCACACAGCAATGAACACTGGCCAAATGAACCACGTGCTGCAGCCCTTCCCATACACACTGTAAGCCTACCAAGTAAAGAAAAAAAGCAAGGTAATGCCAGTCCCCTCTGAATCACACTTTGTAACCTCAGTTATTCTCTAGGTAGACAACCCCTTCATCTGAGCAGCACAAAATGAGGCTCTGCCCCTCTGCTCTTCATTCCAGTAATCTCTTCTCTTTAAGTCCACGTTATCCCTTAGAGAAGCATTGGACTCCTCCTTTCAGGCAAGTAGTTAATTTCTTCAGCAACTTTTTGACTATTTATTGTGCCCTGGTTACATTAACATCACTTTGTCCCAAGTTCAGCAGCCTTCCTAGAGAATAATAACCAACATCTGCTTTCTGTGCAGGTAGAGGTCCGTGCTCCCAGAAGGAGACAGAGGGACACATTTTTATATAGCTAGTGAGGCAATGAATCATCCTCCTGAGATGAAGTCTAAAAAACATTAGGAGGGGGATATAATAGGTTGAAATAAAGCATTAAAACGGGGACTCAGGTAGTTCCAAGTTTTACACATGCAAATAAGCAGTACAGGATGTACTAGATGTGACATAAAGAGGAGAAAGATCAGGTGTATCTATCTTCCTGGAGGCTGAAAGAAGGAAGATATTAAACTGAGCTTTCCGGTAAATTGCCACTGCCAGTTATTGACAGGGCTGTCTGTTATACAGGATTATTTAGAAAGATGATACCCAAAGAAATGGGGATTTAGAAACAGTTGGGACTAAACTGAGAGGAATGCACTGCAGATGATAAGTGGAGTGGAATGAAAGTAGAAGAACAAAGAGGCCAGCTTCAGATGGCATAATTAGATATCCTTCATTAGCATATTAGAGTACTGCAACAAAGCCATATACCTACTTTCAAAGTTGTATTTTAGAAGATAAATGTAACTGAGTGAATGGAAGAGCAAGAATGTTCTATGCCATAAAACTGCCTGGCATAGAATTCATTTAGATAACTTCTACTTTGCTAATGTTTAATTAACTTAATTATATAAAAAAATACACTGACTGCTCAAGTCTGCATGCAGCATGACGTTAAATCACAGATTTTACTGAAAGCGGTCAGGCAATGCATCATGAAAAGAGAACAGTGCTTGAGTCAACAGTAGGATTTCAAGTAGTTCACTAATCGCGTTACTTAAAAATATATTCTTAGACACATGGACAAAGCAGGGACCAGCAAGTTAAAGGAGGGTAGCAACTGGCAGCATAATGTTTTTAAACTGGTTTAGGAGTAAGAGTTAAGCGTTATTCCGAGACAAGGGATGTGGAAAGTGTTTTGAAATATTTGGAAGAAACCTCCTACAACATCACAAAGCTTTGTTCTATTAAAAAACCTACTGTACTGAAAGAGGTATTTCCTAACACAGTTTTGTTGATAGAATGAAAGCTATTTCACTGTGTTTATGAAGAGATAGCTGACAGGTTTGGATGTCAATATAAGATTTGAAAGAGCTGAGCCTAAACCTGAGTTTTGGCATTGACTTGTTTCAGTCTGAAGTAGGACAGGGCGCTACTACCACGAGAACTTAATTTCCTTCCCTCTGCTTTGATTGCTGCTGTGGCTTCCATCTGCTCTTGATTTTTCACACAATCCCTGAGGCCTCAACTAAGCAATGCCTTCAGCAACAGAAAGCAGGCTTCAATACATGACACCACAATTTCTGCTTTCTAAGAAGCAAGGCTAGAAAGTAGCCAACTGCAACAAGTTTTGAAAAAAATACTGTATGACTGAGCTGGGCAGGTTACAACCCAGATGAAAGTAAAAGTACTTAGTTTAGCCAAACACAAAATCAACACTGTATAAATGGCTCCCCCTCTCCTCACGCACACACTTGTAAATGCGACAGAAAACAGAGATGCAACAGGGAGGAGGGTATAGTGTTTGCTTACTTAAGATTCCTAGCTGAACATTACTTCTCTTCTGATTACAAGCAATGAACATGATGACATGCCTGGCTCAATTACATAAAAATGAAAGTGTAACAAACTGAAGGCACCCAAATTTGTCTTGGGAAGAAAAGATTCAGAATGCCAGCTGAAGGTGTTTAGGAAAAATGGAACCCCTGAAGCAGAAACTAGCAAAGACTAGGCTGAACACATTGACAAGACAGAGGGAACTGAAAGATTAACTTGGCTGTTGTAGTAGATAATCATAATTGAAGACCAACCTACCTCAGAGACTATACCTGCCCACGCAGCTCCTCCCTCGCTCTGGGTCTGAAGTAATAGGAAAGTGTAATATGTTAATTCAATATAGGATGTAATACACATAACACATGGTATTAGCTTCCAAAAAAATCTTTATAACCGCTGTTGCAGCATTCAGCTTGGAATGTAACTTATAAATGCAGGCTTTCAATTACTGTTTTCTACTCTGAGAAACTGAGGCTGAGGTACTTAATGACTTCTTTGCCTCACTCTGTAATTGTAAAGAAAGTTGTTCCTTCTGTGTACAAACCCCGGAACTAAAGGAGCAATACAAGGCTCCCATGGTCCAAGAGGAGGTGGTCAGAGCCTTGCTAGCCCGACTAGACACCCACAAGTCAATGGGGCCAGATGGGATTCACCCAAGGGTATTGAGGGAACTGGTGGATGTGCTGGCCAAACTCCTTTCCATCGTCTTCCAACAGTCCTGGAAGACTGGGGAAGTTCCACTGGACTGGAGGCTGAAGTTGTGCCCATCTACAAGAAGGGTCGCAGGGAGGATCCAGGGAACTACAGGCCTGTCAGTCTGACCTCAGTGCCAGGGAAAGTCATGGAGCAGGTGATCTTGAGAGCTATCATGAAGCACATGCAAGAGAACCGGCTGATCAGGCCCAGTCAACATGGGTTCATGAAAGGCAGGTCTGGCCAAACTAACCTGATCGCCTTCTATGACAAAGTGACTCGGCTGCTGGACGAGGGAAAGGCTGTGGATGTATCTTCCTGGACTTCAGCAAAGCCTTTGACACAGTTTTTCACAGCATTCTGCTACGGAAACTGTCACCTCTGGCCTGGACAGGCACACACTCTCCTGGGTGGAAAATTGGTTGGATGGACGGCCCAGAGAATGGTGGGAAATGGTGTTAAATCCAGTTGGAGGCCAGTGACAAGTGGGGCTCCCCAGGGCTCAGTGTTGGGTCCAGCCCTGTTCAATGTCTTCATCAATGACCTGGATGAAGGCATTGAGTGCTCCCTTAGCAAGTTTGCAGATGACACTAAGCTGGGTGGAAGTGTCGATCTGCTGGAGTGTTGGGAGGCTCCAAAGGGATCTGAACAGGCTGGACTGCTGGGCTGAGTCCAATGGGATGAGGTTTAACAAGGCCAAATGCCAGGTCCTGCACTTGGGGCACAACAACCCTGTGTAGAGCTACAGACTAGAAGTCTGTCTAGAAAGCTGCCAGGAGAAGGACCTGGGGGTGTTGGTTGACAGCGACTGAACATGAGCCAGCAGTGTGCCCAGGTGGCCAAGAAGGCCAAGAGCATCTTGGCCTGTATCAGAAATGGTGTGACCAGCAGGTCCAGGGAGGTTATTCTCTCTCTGTACTCAGCACTGGTGAGACCACTCCTTGAATCCTGTGTTCAGTTCTGGGCCACTCACCACAAGAAGGATGTTGAGGCTCTGGAGCGAGTCCAGAGAAGAGCCACGAAGCTGGTGAAGCTGGAGAAAAGGCCTTATGAAGAACAGCTGAGAGAGCTGGGGTTGTTTAGCCTGGAGAAGAGGAGGCTGAGAGGAGACCTCATTGCTCTCTACAACTACCTGAAAGGAGGTTGTGGAGAGGAGGGTGCTGGCCTCTTCTCCCAAGTGACAGGGGACAGGACAAGAGGAAATGGCCTCAAGTTCCACCAGGGGAGATTTAGGCTGGACATTAAGAAAAAAATTTTTCACAGAAAGGATCACTGGGCACTGGAACAGGCTGCCCAGGGAGGTGGTTGATTCACCTTCCCTGGAGGTGTTTAAGGGATGGGTGGACGAGCTGCCAAGGGACATGGTTTAGTGTTTGATAGGAATGGTTGGACTCGATGATCCAGCGGGTCTCTTCCAACCTGGTTATTCTATGATTCTATGGTCCTCAAAAAAGAAGTTTAGGAAATAAGAAAAAAAACAACCACCCCATGAATACTTAGGTTTGCTTGCTTTGCCTTAATTTTTCTGCAACACAGGATACCCCTCTGCTGGGCAAGAACAGATGAAACAGCAAGGAGCCATGAACCAACACTGACTGAACAGTAATCCCAAACCAGCCTGTACAGACAGGAAAGACAAAGGAGGCAACGTATGGCTGAGCAAAAGCCTGAGAGAAACAGGAGCCCAGATGCAAACCACTGAGCAAATAGCACTCACCATTTAGACTCACTTCTCCAGGCACTGTCCAAACAAGAAAGTAACATTTTTCATAACATTTATGAAAGTGAGTCGCCTTGAAGGAGCTGTCATCTTGATAAGTACCAGTTCTCTAGCTCTAAAAATATTTGCTGCAATATTTAGGATAACAGGAAGCAGAAAGAACTTCCTAAAGTAAAACATTTTTTACCATATAAAACCAAATTATAAGCTATGAAGTCTGCACTGCATGAAGCTGGTAAAGAAATTTAGCTGTAACTTTTGCATTCCTAACATTGCTTTCCAGAAGAATGTACAACAACAAACCCTAACTACATCTTAAAAACTTTCTTAAAAGAAGAACAGTTCTTCTTTACTTTAGGCATTACATTTATAAATACACACATTTTAAATAAGACAATTTCAGACATCAATAGTGATGCAGATGGAACTGCAAGCTCTTGTCAGAGACATGTATGATATCACATAGATTTCAAGATAATACTAGTTGAATCTTACTCTGACTTCTGACGCATGATAAACAAAGAAGTTAAGCCGCCTTCTCCTTAGCCCTGAGACTGGGGTACAGTTGCATATTTTGCTTCAAACTTCTTGTTCTACAAATGAGACTGTTCAATTCTCCTTGGGCTGGAACACTACTCATTTTTAAATCAAGGAAAGATCACAAAAAACTCTGTTTAAAAATAACATTCTAATGTTACCTTTTTTTGTTAAAAATATAAACATGAAACCCAGTTCAATAACAGTTTTTGCCCCTTTTATTAAAAATACTCATTACATTTGACATACATTTAGCAAAAAACCACAACCACATCTCTACTTTTCAGGAAACTAATTACAGACTATTACAAAGCAATATAGTATATGCAATTATCAGGTTTTTCATACTGCCAACTTCTAGTTTTGTTTCAGTTATTCAAGTGATTCTGCTTTTAGCTTGCCTAATCAACAACAGAATATTGCCCTCAAATGCATTCATTTCAGATGTACATATGTGCAAATAGTGGAAAATTGCACCCAGTACCTCCTAAAATAGGAGGAAAGATTCCTTTAGGGTCTTCAACATACAGGCAGACTCATCCTTTCATACCACTTTTCAACATTGTGCTCCAAGCCTTTCACTTTTGGTTAACAAGCTGGAAACAAGTTTTTGCAAACCATGTCTTTAGTGATCAGGAAAGATGAATCTCACCAACAGGAAATTCTCCAGAGAGGGGGGAAAAAAGTGACAAAAGCAGATACAAAAGCCTCAGCAAATGCTAACTAAACATGCACAAAAACTTCAACTGTACAGCAGCTATTTTAACAAGAATGGGTAGCGACGGGGAGAAGTATTTTTCCATATTCATTACCCACATTCTCAACAGGACTAGATTTACGTAAGAAAGACTATCAGTCCATTTACCAAGATGCATCGTCCCATTTCCAGCTCCTGTTTTACATCAGCTGGAAGCCTCTTTTTTCAGTTTTTCTAAAATCTCATCTGGTGTCATCGATGCCAAAATCTTCACCACTTTTTCACGTGATTTACCACCCTGGTTTAGACACACACAGAAAAACATCGTTCAGAAAGTCAACACCAAACACACATTAAAAAAAGTTCACTGTAACGCCAACAAATCAGGTAGTTGAAAAATAATTCTTAAAGTGTGCACATGCGGAATCAGCAGCTGAAAGAGAGATCAATGTCCCTTTTAGTCACCTGAAAGGTGGAATATGTCTTCTTTATGTTGTTTATGTTGTTTTTAGAGGCTAGAATGAAAAGCAAGGAGTGGTAAGTTTCCATAATTCACTCATATCATCTAGAAGCAAGACTCCAAGTAGTTTACATTTTTGTTTTTAAAAAGTAGGTGTATATATATGTATATTTGATAACTGCACTCTTTCAGATCCTTCAGAGTTCTCTCCTACAGAGTATTAATTACTCTCCAGCTGAGTTCTCAGGTTGATAATATCAACTAAGTGAGATCACATCATATATAGCCTATAAAACATTCAGATTCATACAGCAGCTATTTGAAATACTTGGGTTTGAATCACTAAAAAAAAGACTACTTTATGTAAGAACTGGCAAGCCTTCAATGTCACTTCATACTGACTGAATCAGAGAATCACAGAATCACCAGGTTGGAAGAGACCCATCGGATCATTGAGTCCAACCATTCCTATCAAACACTAAACCATGTCCCTCAGCACCTCGTCCACCCGTCCCTTAAACACCTCCAGGGAAGGTGAATCAACCACCTCCCTGGGCAGCCTATTCCAATGCCCAATGACCCTTTCTGTGAAAAACTTCCTCCTAAGACACAACTGAAGACACAACTTTGCTAGTATTCAGTAGACCATGAGAAACAAGTTGCCTGTTAACCTGCAACCTGGCAAGAAGTCTGAGAAGCCCAAAAGGGACAGCCTGGGGGAAGAAAAAGTCCTTATTTCTACTATATAGAAACATAACATGAAATTTAAAATAGATTTTTGAAGCAGTAGAGCCAGTTGGTGATGAAAACCAAGGTCCCTGCACAGAAATCTGCTAACCTCAGCTCTGTATTGGATCATTTCTCACCGTTTTCCAGATTTGGATTGGTTTTGTTAACATTAGCATCTAAGGCAACGAGCACAGAAGAGAGCAAATAGTACCAAACCTCGCTTTCTGTGTACACCTCACAGATCATGGTGGAAAAATCCAAGCCACAGGTAAAGTACAGACTTTACCACAATGCTTCTCTGAGAAGAAACAGTGGCTTGTGAAAAAACAAACATTAGCATCTCATTATTTGGACACCTGTAGGTCAGAACAACTCAGTTAAGATGGTCTGAAACCACTGCCTCCTTTTATGTTCAACTCTGCTGCTTAGCACTTGTGAGAGTAATCTAGGTAAAACCTGCATACCCCTTTAAGGTAGGAAAACAGTGATATCTGTAAAAAGTTGATACACAAATGAAGCAGGAAAAACAAGACACAAGTCTTCTACCTTTCAGCAACACAGTGCTCAATTAATTTATAACATTGGCCTTTATCTCTACCTTTTAACAGACTTCTGCGACAACTACAGACAGAAATAAAAAGCACAATTTTTCATTGTGATCTGATGTTCATAAACTATAAATCAACGTGGCCGGAAAGAGTGACTTTAAGCGCAATGAATTAATAAAACAAATTATTTATTCGGGGCAATGAATAAAACAAAGAGTTTCTGTTTGCCAAGTCAAAACAGTTTACATTCTAGTACAAAGAAAGTCTTGAGGACCAGCTATAATCCCAGTGCTTAACGTATGCTCTTGTTTATGCACAACAGTTAATTGTCAGGGAATTTTCACTCAAATACAGATGTTATTTTAAAAAATGAAGTTATTAAAACATACACACTGCAAAGCACAAATTTTGTGAACTGTATTTGACATGAAAACAAGAGAAGCTTTGAACAACACAGAAAACATAAACCACACAAATCTGGAAAAGATAATAAGAACTATTCTGATTAAAGATCTCAAGATCAGTTGTCATTCCTCCTACGCTACATTTTTTTTTCAATGAATCATTCCATCAACTTGACCAAACACCTTTAAAGTGCCTTTTGTACTAGAATGTGAGAGCAGCTCCCTACACTCAACAACGAAACTTCAAGAACTTGAATTTAAATTGAAAGATTGAAAGAGAAAAAAAAAACCCAAGTACCTTCTCTAAAGTAACTTCACTCTTCTTCACTTCTAGCACCTTAGAGAGGTACCGGCACAGCTCTGCATTCGCCTCTCCATCCGATGGAGGCGCAGCAATAGCTACACCCACTGCCTCAGCTGTCACATCTAGAACAAATATTTTAAAGATTTTAGAGTCAAAGTTTTCAGAAAACCTCGTTATTGTCTCAAAAAAACCGAATGCTTAAGTTTTCAGAAGAACTTTATTGAAAATACTGTGTTTCTTTTTCTGACTGTTTTCTGTTCAGCTAGATCACAGAATCATGGTATGAGTTGAGTTGAAAAGGACCTTAAAGATCATCCAGTCTTACCCTTCTGCCATGGGCAGGGACACATCCCACCACACCAGGCTGCCCAAAGCCCCATCCAACCTGGCCTTGAGCCCCTCCAAGGATGAAGCAGCCACAGCTTCCCTGGACAACCTGGGCCAGGGCCTTGCCATCCCTCACAGGAAAAACATTTCTTCCTAAGGTCTAATCTAAACGTCCCCTCTTTCCGCATAAACCATTCCCCCTTGTCCTACCTGTGCACTCCCTGGCCAACTGCCTCTCCCAGCTTTCCTGCAGCCTTTTCAGGTACTGGAAGGCTGCTCTAAGGTCTCCTCCAGGCTGAACAAGCCCAACTCTCTCAGCCTGTCCTGTTCGAGAGCCGCTCCAGCCCTCGGATCACCTTTGTGGCCCCCTCTAGACTCGCTCCAACAGCTCCACAGCCTTCAAGGCAGAGACAGAGCTGGGAAGAACACCCTTCCCGCCTCGTTCCCAAGTGCGGGCGGGCAGGGATGAGGCGGGGAGCGGCCGCACCTGTGACTGCGCTGCAGCGGGCGCTGGGCTTGGCGCGCACTGCCACCCTCACGCCGCCGCCCGCCGCCGCCACCACCGGTCCCGCGGCGGCATCCGGACACCCCGTGCCCTTCCCAGCTCCCTGAAAGAGAGGAAGAGGCGCGGTGGGCGCTGGCGCCGCTCTCCCTCCCCCTGTCCCAGCCTGGGCTGCCGGCAACCTTTCGAGACATCGCCCCGACGCCCCGCGCCGCCAACACCGCCCGCATCCCACTTCCCGTACCAGACTTCCGGTCACGCCCCATATAACCACCCACTGAAATCCCCGCCCCTCGCAGACCACGCCCCCTCTCATATCAGCCTTTCACTTAAGGAAGACAGGGAAGAGACAAATTCCCTCCCTGCCTCTTCACTGTTCTTAAGTCATTACTCGAGTAGAACCGAGGAGGGTACAGGTTCTTGTACGCGTTCTCCTGCACAATAACACGCTGCAAAACAGCAAACCCTTTTCACGGAAAGGGTCATTGGGCATTGGAATAGGCTGCCCAGGGAGGCGGTTGATTCCCCTTCCCTGGAGGTGTTTAAGGCACAGGTGGACGAGTTCCTGAGGGACATGGTTTAGTGTTTGATGGGAACGGTTGGACTCGATGATCCAGTGGGTCTCTTCCAACCTGGTTGTTCTATGATTCTATGAAACATGACAGAGTGGTAGCAAAGCAGAGTGACGCAAGCTGTACAAGCAGTTAAACACAAATAAGCCTTAGTTTATACTATTTTAGTATTGGAACGTCCAGTGATAAAATACCATAATTAAAAGTCTGTATTCTCATTTTCACATTATACATTTTCTTACAGGCACATATGTATATACACAGTGGCTATTTCCATAACCAGCTCCATGCTCCAAAACAGCCCTTCTGAATTAAGAGACGTTCTGGAAAGATCTGTTTATTGCTGAAATTGACTTTGCGTTTCTTCAGTGCAGCCACAAACGCTGTCTGCAGTACTTAGTCCATTAATTCTCCACAGCTCCTCCAAAAAGTTACGATGGCAACAGGAATCCAGCTTTGCTGATGTACTTAAAAAATACAGTAGCAATTTAAGTCCATAGGGTGATTCCAAGGCAGTTTTGGAAAGAAGCGTAGGCTGGGACTACAGCAGCAGCTTTACTGTTGTTTTAGGACAGGTTGGGGAAAAAGGTAAACAAGTTCATAACATGTAAGGATTTTCCAGTTAAAAAGAAAAAAATATTTTTAATACAAGAGAAACAAAGGAGTGAAAATACAAAGCAATTAATCACAAGACACTGTTTGAAATAACCTTTTCAATACACAGAGTATTTATTCCACTTGAAGTTTTCTTAATAGGAAGAGATAAATAACATTCTGCCAATAACGATGCAGCGAAAATAGCTTTCCCAGTACCTTTCAAACAAGTTAGTTTGGGTTTTATAGTCATGTAACTTTACAGAATTTAACTGCTGCCACGAGTGAGCTAAGTCCACTGATACACTGACACATTTGAGATGATCACGTGAAATTACGTATAAAATATTATTTCTGGTATCTGTCCATCTTCTATTGATGTGCCATTGTTGTTGCCTGGTGAACTATAAAAGACAAAGCACGTTTTGCTAGCAGTAGGAGATTCATGGATCACTTTCTTCAAACCTCTTGTTCCATAGTGGGAATCAGGACCCTGAAAAGCATCAGAGGAGATGAGCTACTGTTTAAGTAGTTTAAGTAATGTTTAAGTTTGAATACTGCTGCTTTAGGTTATTTTAACAGCATGAAATTTCTGTACCCACAACATGAAGCTAGACACAAAATCGCAGACAACAAAAACAAGTTCCCTATGTCTAAATAAATGTTCCCTGGCAGTAAACTTAAAGCACTTGGTTTTACCCAACTAGCAATGGATAACTATTTTCTAGTATCTCTCCTAGTCACACAGAAGTTATCTATATTCTCACTTAGATCCCAGCCTCAGCTTGATGTGCAACATTTTTTTCCAACCCACTCAGCTTTTGTCTGTATAGGGAATTACATTTAAAAGAAAATTAAAAGATTTTTGAGAACACACTGAATAAATAGTTTTGTCCCTAACATTAAGGGGAGACTTACCTAGAACAAATAATTCTTTCCTGTATTTCAGCACTAGAATATAAGTGGTAAAAAAAAGAAAAGCTTTCAGCTTTCTTGACTCTTATCAAGGATATTCTAACCAGTAGAACTAACTAACTTAACTAATTCTACCTTGAATTTTGACAGAGAGCTGCCAGATTAAGTATTCTAGATAGTGCTTTTGCCGATATAGAACCAGTGACTTCCATCGGGACTCATTCTAACTTTTACATTGAGGCAGAAAGCGAGAAGGCACAGAAGAGAGGTGGCAGTCTTAAAAGCTAGTGTGGAGTTTAACTATGGCTTTCTCTAGCACTAAAAAGAAATTCAAGACCTAGAAGACACCCTCCCCCTCAGAAGATGAATGAAGAACAACTCTTGCATCAAAATAACATTTTATTCTCTACTGTTAGGCATTCTTACCTTCAACGTTGCACAAGCTGTGTAGAAGACCGTTGGCAAAATCTCTATCGGTTCTTTGAACATAACTCTGAATGTACTGGCCGTTCCATCACAACTAAATCCTGTATCATTTTGTCCTAGTGTTTGATTCTTCTCATAATCAATTATCTGCACAAAAATATGAAAATAGAAATTTTTGGTTTACGGGCTGGAGAAAGTTTCTTATTGTATGTATATTAGACTGTTACAAGCAAACGTTTGCCTACTCCACCCAGTTTAATTGCAAGGATAACGGAATATCAGAATGGAAAAGTAAGTGTAATTTCCCAATACCACTAGGGCTAACCCAGCAGCATGTTGAATAACGCCTTGCAAGTTTTATGCAGACTGTCCACCCCGTGGGCTACACTCAACACTGCTCCAGTCCTTGCTTGGATGATGAAGAATAGCTCTTAGAACTTCAGCTTCTAACCTTCACATGCAACATATAACCCTGTACCTAGATCTGCTGATCTTTGTAAACATACTCTGCCCACATGAGGGAAGCACATTCACTGGCTGCGGCTCATTTAGAAAACAAGTTTTCACAGATAATGTAAGCAGTTAACAGTATAATTCTGAAAAGAAAACAGGACCTTGCATTGCTATGTTTCATACACTTTCTATTCTAGATTCAGTATAAAAATTACACTCAGACTACATTTTCTTTTGCCTTCAATTTTAGTGGCAAATATGAATCACTAGCTAAGATGTAGTAGTAGCAGATGCCTTACTTTTCATTTTGGACAGCAATCCTGATCCACACTGCCAAACACTTCTTGCAGAAGTTGGGTATCAGCTTTACAGTAACATCAATATTTCTCATGATTACTGCACTTACAAGAATCCTATTAATGTTATTACATTGTCATATAATTTTTAATATTGCACAAATGAGATGAACTCCTATTCTAGGCAAAACATGCTTTATTTTTTCCCCCCAGAACACAATGTTGACCACAACATGATAAGAGAGGTCAAAATGGCTACAAGAATAGCAAAAACAATTTTCACAGTGTCTTCAATAACCCTGTCAAACCAGGCAAATGTCATATCAGTACATGAAGCAGGAGTGACAATTTTAGATGCTATCACTGACCATTTCATAAGCTTGCTAACCACTTGCTCAGTAGATTCCTGGCCTATCAATTGCTGCTACCCAAATATACACCAACCTCTTGCAAGTACTACAAACTTTGTTTCTGTATAAACCTAATTTAGACAGCATATACTGTACCTGTATGTTAACTTGATAGTCTGTGGGTCCATGAATCGAACCATACAATCCAAATCCCACTATGGATATTCTTCTATTAACTGTGAACCTAGTAAGACACAAGCCAAGAAAGGAATTTAAACTGCTGTGATGGGTGTGTTACCTTCTTCCCAGTCAAGCAGGAAAAACTCCTACTGAAGAGTAAGGAGGTAAATTGAAAATTACATTTATTTTTCAACACTTCCTAGTTAGATTTCAATAATAAGAAAAATGCTTTGTAAGGTATCAGCTTTATAGATGAAAGTTTTGCTAATCCCCTAAGACATTCAGTTCTACTAAACAAAAAACCAATTGGATTATTTTGAACATCTCCAAAATAAAACCAGATCAAGACCTGGTATTTTACAAAGGAATATGCAACTAACACCCAATCACTCTAGAATGCATCCAGTCCTTCTAAACTTTGTTCTTTGCTACTTTGCATTTTTGTGCACAACCATCTAAGTTATTCTAAAAAAAGAGAAAGATCTAACCTGCCCAAACAGAACTAGCATGTCTTTCATGGTATCTTATGCCAAAAAAATCAAAGTTGAGTAATACCTTCCCTTTCTTTCCACACATCTCTGCCTCTCCTCCAAATAGTCTCAAAAGCCATACCTAATCCGATCACTTGTTCCACTGTAGCCCCAGCGACTCTCCACTTGCTGGAACCTGTTAATGCTGCATTCTTTTCCTCTAAGGTAACATCTTGGTCGGTCAATATAATCTACTTTGGGTTTAGGATTGACAGTAAAATGCAGAAAGAGATTTACTACTTCGCGATCTGACAAGATTCCAGACTGAGCAGGGCCTGTGAAAATAAAAAAAAAAAAACAACAAACCAAAAAAACCTTCTAAGATGATTTGAAGAATTATTCCAACTGGTGTTTTTAAACCATATGTATTGACAAATTGAAGGCGATGGTAATATTTTCCAACAGGCAGAAAGTAGTTTTCAGAGCATTTTGCTTTTTATGCATCACAACTTTTATTAGTGTGACATCAATAACAGAAGAGTGTTAAGCATCTAAACGCTCACAGGTGAACAGTGCAGAGACATGGTCTCATACCAAGACAAAGAACCCCAAAACTCACCTGCTGCAAACTCTTCAATAGTCATTAATGGAAAACGGATCAAGGAAAGAGCCCTTCCAAGGACTTTTTGTTTGTTTCCAAATGTCACAGGCAGTTGTTGTCTTTGACATTCTGCTTCTGCCCAGCGAACAACGGCTCCAAAGAGTCTACTTTCTCGAATACTAAGGGTATCCCTTTCTAGAACTGCACATAATGTGTCTAAAGAAAAAATTTAAGACTGTTAGTGGTTTGAATGAAAACTGTGCTACACCGTACATAAGTTCAAAATGTTTACTAAACACTAAGAACATCCACATTAAGACAAAAATAAGACAACGTATCTTATGTATATGTAAATCTCCCAATGGCATACAGACGCCAAACTAAAAAATTGTTTTCCTGCAATGAAGAAAGCATATGAACTTTCTTCTAGATTCCTAACAGTGCGACTATATATGATCTATGCAGTGATAACCAATGTCCTAAGGAATTTCCATGGCTAGGGTAAGATCGAAACTGGAAGTGACCAGTGGTGAATGCACACTACTGAAAAAACAAGTTATTCATGATGACACTCTCATATTCTTATTTGAGTAGTAACCTGCTGGTCTGGATCAACTGTAGACACAAGCAGCAGTGATGCACACAAAACCAGTTTAAAGATACATCAAAGTGATCTTAAACACTGACGTATTTGCAACCGACAAAGCTAGAGGGTGGAACACATGACGTGAGGCAAGGTATTCTCATGTGTTTTACAAAAGCAAGTTTTCCCATCCTTGTTCCAGCATTTCATGAAATAACAGGTATACAAAGATTCTCAGTTTGTCACAACACACACACCTGAAAAAACAAAGTGTTTTCATATTCTGAATTTTTATATTCCCCGAATACATGCAAGGCATATTTGCTGTGACAGAAAATATTTTATTGGAAAAATAAAAACAAATTGGGACTTAGCAAGAGTAGGGATGGACACTCACAGTGTGCATACAAATTCTACCGAGCATGAGATAGCAATGACTTTACACTTTCTTTAATCAGCTGGAATCCCTTCCTTCAGTCTGAGGTTTTCAACCCGAATAGCTGAATTGGAGTAAAATCTTAGACATGTAGCAACAATACAATTAAGTATGCAAATTTACATCCGCTAGCTTTTCATAAAAGATGAAACCTAGAAACCAGCAGTTTAGATATTTATTTCCTTAAAAAGGATTTCAGAAACTGTACCTGGTCTGTGTAACTCTGAGTAGGTTAAGTACCACACAGCAACAGGACAGTATGTCTCCTGTTACACATGAAAAGCAGGTGTGGATCCCTCAAAGAAAGGGCACAACATCCAGCAAGTGAAAGCTTTGCCTATAATGAAAGTGTAGGGTTACCATGGTGGGAGCCCTGGGACACTGACACTAATCAAACAGGGATGTAACGTAATGGAATTCTGCTTGGGAGTAGAGCTCAAGGGAAAGCACTGCAGGACTGGATAAAAGTTGCACTGACTAATGTATTATATCTATGCAATGTCCTGCCTTGTTCATTAGCAAACTCGCTGATATGATGCAGATGCTGTTGTCCAAATTCCAAGATCCACAGCTGGCTGTTGCGTTGATGCCCATGCAAAGGTGAGTGGAGAAGAGGGGAAAATCACACTAGCCCAGGTTACGGTGACAAAGAGCTAAGATGTGTGTGGAATCCTACATACTTGAGCGAGGGAGGTAAACTACCCTGGGTTACTGTCACAAAGTCTTCTCGCACCCACACAAAGTAACTTACCTATATCAATATCAGTAAAGCCTTCTGCACTTATTGCATCCATGGTGCTCTTGTCTATTGTGTCAAGGCAAAGACTAGCAAGCTGAGGTTCGTCAAACAAACGAGCCTAAAAAGGAAAAGAAACATGTTAAATACAAAGCTGACAAATGACTAATCTTAAAAAGCAAGTATTTTTACTGTACTATAGAATAAATTAAAATAGGTTGCTTTGTCTAAGTACTCTTTGTGTTAATAACTTAAAGAGCACTTAAACTCTCAAAGGAGTACATAATTAAGGAGAATTAATTACATGCAAGTTTTCCTTCATGCTTATGTTTGCAGTTTTGGTAATATAACTAAAACAAGTATACATCAAATCCACTATAGTGAACTAAAGCATGGTTTTAACAAAAAACAATTACAAGATTCACCCAACACATTAGAATTAACTTGCACCGTATGAAATATCCCAATCTGTTACATATTGAAAAAAAATATTGAAAAGAAGCACTTTTCTTCCACATTAATCAGAAGCTGGATCTGTAAAAATGCTAATTAAGCAACAAGACATTTTCATAAATAAATTAGACTTGGAGTAGCAAATCTATTGCAAAGTAATGTCTAGTAATTTTCCTCCAAATATTATCTTCCCTAGTAAAACAAAACTAAGCTTAAATTTACCTACTTGAGTAAGCAGCATAAAGGCATTATCTGCTCGAAGGTGCTTTGTTAGAAAATCCACACAATGTGCTTCCAGGGCTGGGACTGCATACTTTTTAGCAGTGTATAGAGTTGTCATGACTGTTTCTGGACCAATTTGAACTTCGTCTGAATACAGAAACCTAGAAACCAATACACAAACACAGACCATAAAACCATATCTTGAGGAAGGTTGTCAAGCACAACATACGTCTCTTTGCATTTAGAAAACAGGTCAAAGGTTTGTACTGTGAACATGCAGCAGTTGATCGTTTTGCATTTTTACAAATGAATAAACCAGTTAAACAGTTGAAGAAAGGCTATTACGTTAACCTAATGGCATACATTTGTTTTGAACATGCATTACTTGCCAAGACTGATGTGGCTGCACTGGTTATACATAGCTACCAAACTGTAAACAACAGCTGAGCTGCAGAATTACTTAAGGTATGAATGCATGCTCTTTTGATTCACTCAGAAGAGCTGTATTTCAAAGTATTAATACATAACCTCTATGGCTACATCAGTGAACTTAAATTTACTGACAGCACACACTAGCTTCCCCACCACGAGAATAGTGTCAAGGACTTATATTGTGATAACATCTTATGTCAAAGTTACCGTTCTGTACTGTTCAGAATAGAGGAAAGGGAGGAACACTCTATACCACATGACCTTGACTCTTCTATTCCTCCCACAGCAAAACACCCTGGCTTGTCTCCGCTGTTTGAGGCTGGATGACTGGCTGAGATTTTAGCATAAGTTGCAAACAAAAGACAGAAACCTCCACCAAAACTGGGAAAAAAAATGTTTACTTAGCAGCTGTTATTCAAGACCAGACAAGATAAGATCTAAGGTCCTGCTTTGAAAAGACTTTTTAAAAATAGCTTTTCTTGCAGGTGACATTGAAAATAATCTTAGCAACATCAGTTTTTCAGATAATAATCAAGAATAGCCTGTGATTTAAAAAAATACATTTGTCCCAAACACATGGGTGATTAAACATAACAAACCAGGGCACTTCAGCAAATGCAAGAATTCCACAATGAAGATCAAACCTTTCTCAAAATGAATGGCAAGCAACAAGTAGAGACAGAAGGTATGTTTAGAAAGGTTTCTAACCTAACAATAGCTAGTTTGTATTTAACAAATGAAACCTCTGAAAGTAATGGATTCAAACCTATTTGCAACACGGACAGATCCAAGTATCAGAAACCTAAAATGAAAATTTCAACCTAAGTTCTTTGCTGTTTATACTTCTCATATTCCAAAAATATTCTAATTCACAGAAATTGCTCACACACAGCTAAATATAGCCTTCATCATTAAATTTGCTGCCACCTACAAACACATACATATTTACCATTATAATGCTCCATTTTATTCAAATAGCCAGTTTTCGTATCAGTTAGGAAATGTGACTGATACTCTAGAATACTTCTTCAAACTGGATTTACATCAAATAGTTGTAGAAAGAATGAGTTTAATTAAACGCTATTTCCTCATGTGATCAGAAACCAAGTACATGGCCAAATGGCAGGGATTCAAATGTGGTAACTGCATATATATGCAGGATTTTCATTTACATGACATTTATATAAGATACAGGATGCTTTTTCATCTCATGGAGAATACACTTGTGGTTCTGTGCTCCAATCCCTCCCCTGCTGTATGTCTGGATCACTGAAGCAATCAGAGTTCTGACAACCAAAATTTGCACGGCATCTGAAGCTCACCCTGTGACCTCATTATTTGTTTCTACACATCAGTCACCACGGAGCATAACAACTTTAGTCCCAGAATACGTGGTGCAGCTACAAAGCCTGAGAATACTCATGACAAGTAGTATCCAAATACACTAAAAGTCATATTGTCAGGGTTTGTGTATAACACAATTTCAAGTTCTTGACAACGCAAATACTTCTCTGGGATTTTCAAAGCCAAGCACAGTAGTCTGTGCATTTGCAAAGTTAAAAGGTAGCTGTAAAAAATCTGAAAAATGGTAGTAAATTCCATTGCTTTAGGACACTGTATAACTTTATTTCCCTAAAGTATATGGATTAACGATTGTGATGCAATCTCCTATGCATAAAAGAGAAAGGTGTGTCTTCCTTCTGAAAGCCCTTCTGCTCATTTGCCAACAGCTCTGCCTCAGTGTTAACTCACCCACTGTGCACACCTTTATATTTATACCACAGATCCTCCTTCACTTAACTCAATAAGGCTCAAAAACACTTAGCTTTCCCCGTTGCCTTCTCCCTTCCTCTCTCCTCTTTGAGTAGCAATAAACTGCTCTTTACACACACATCGATTTTATCACCACCCAGGATGGAATGTGTGTGTACGTGCATAGTGGAAGAACAGTTTCAGTGACCAGAACAAAGAAAGAATTTTCCAAGTGACCTCTCAATCACTCACTTTACATAAGCCTCTCAAATGCTTTATGCCACTTTTCTTTATTCTCAGGGCCGTACTTCTTTCTCCACTAGTCTCAGCATCTTACCAACAGTTGAAATATTTTCACCTTTATAAATGCACACAGGAACCTCTTTCCAGTTAGTCACAATTACTCCTCTATTACTCTGCTTGCCAAAGTACTCTGCAAAGACATTTGGAAAACAAACTACTAAATTTGTGTCATCACTTTCCTTTATACTTTGATCAAAGGACAAGTTAAATTACTGCAATTTTTTAATGTGAAAATTAAAAAAAAACCAAAAAACAAACCAACACTAAAAGCAAAGTGAAACCCTAAAGCAAAAACCTACTGCAACAACTTTAATTTTCTTGATCACTGCTATTCAATTTTTACAGTTAGAAATGTACCAAAAAGAAGATATTTAATTGGGAAGCAGATTCAAATATTGTGACTTTAACATTATTTCAGCTGTTAAGAATTTATCTCTGAAATAACTGAAGTAGTCAGCTGCTTTTTAATAAAAAAAAAAAAACCCACCAAAACAAAAACCAAACCACTCCATGTCTGAAAACTTTTCAGCCAAGACGAATACTCCATGATAAGTCAAAACCCACACCACAATAATTTCTTTCTAAGCCTCTGAGCTCAGTTTTCCAAGAAAGTTTCCTCCCATTCCCCAGCCAAATTTAAAAAGATTTTAGCCCACAGACAAGGAGGACTATCCAGTTTTCTCCAGGGAAAAAAAAAAGAAACTAGCGCTGGAATTACAGTGGTGCCATCAATTTAAAGTTTCTGTCATTACTTTTAAACACCTTAACCCTACCAATTTATTATTCTAGAAGCCTCTGTCAGGAAAAGGTAGAAACTAGCCGATTTAAAATTGGGTACAAATATAACCAAAAGAAAACACTAAAAAAACCCCAGATCTTCCATTATCTTGGCGACTATCGGGTATTAAAAGTAGTTAGAAGTGGAACCATTTACTCTTCTTTATTAAACTATTTCTTGACTATCATCTATCTTGTGACAAAACACTAACACTGATGGAATTTAACATCAAAGGACAGAGAATACACACTTGGTCTCACTGGATAGATACAAATTAATTTCATTTTTAAGCGAATGAGAAAAACTCATTTTTTTCCTTTGGTTTTAATTTACAAGTAACATTTGTCAGTAGATCTATATGAAACACTCCACTGAAGAAAGGACCTAACAAACTATGAGTAAATAAAATGTAAATGAGCACCAAATAATTAGTAAATTATCCCTAAAAGGTTTTGCATCACTTAAACATTTCCTATACCTTGATGTTCACTTGCTATGTGCATTCAAAGTCCCCAACTTAATTTCTAGCCGATACACGTCAAGTTGACCTTTGCAAAGTTTAAAGAAAGGTCCTATAAAAGCCAACCATCATTATCTCACCAATTTACTAATGACAAATAAAAGGCACCAACAGCACAAGGTATAATTCTTGCCTCTTCTGGCTAACACTAGGTAAAAAAAAAGTTTTCTTACAGTTGGTACACTTCAAAAACAGGGTAAATGAGCATAGAAGCATTACAGTACTAGTCTGTACTGTACTGTTCTCCTTAGGCATATTTTTAACAAAGTTTTGCAATCTACATTTGTTCCAATATAAGCTCAAAAAAAGTATGTACAATAAGGAAGAATGTCCTAAAAACCTGCCACATACTTAATATCAAAGATTACAGCAAATCCAAGATATTTCAACAGTTAGGTGTGGTGACATTTAAACAACATATAAGTATAATCGGTTTACTTACATAAACTCCCTGGCCATTACATACTAGTTGCTCTACCAACACAAGATGGCATTTGTTTGCTTCTAACAACATCTCTTCATTCACTCCTATGGTTTTCAAATACCATCCCTTCTTTATCTTCACTTAGAACTCTCCTGTTTCCTTGTTTCCATTTTTACGCAGCCAAAGTTCTCTCATATCCGCTTTTCACTGTCCAGTGCTTTTCCCATACACACAGAAAAATACATAAATGTGCACAATCATGTACTTTTAACCTTTGAAAACATTTTGCTTAAGACACTTCCCACTACTTCCCACTCTGTTAAACAAACTCTTAACCTTGCCACTCCCTCTTTGCCAAGATTCTACAAAATAAATACAGTTTATTTGCTAAGGGCAACAAAGAGACTTTGCTGCTACACGGTGATTTACTGTTTATTTTTCAAATCAGTTGCTGTAGCTCCTGTGTCTGAGATTACTAAAAGGACTAGCTAACATTTCTCACTCTTCTTATCTATTAGGCCTCAAAACAAAGAGAAAGTCGCTAAGCCTTTGGATCTTTTCCCATTACAGAAAGCTTTGACACACTCCATAATGATTTCCAGGCAATAATACTGTTTCCCAAATGTTCATTACAGAAACCTGTTCAACGTATCTTATAGCGGTTTTGACTAGCATTAGAGTTTCTTTGAGAAAAACCTCAAGGTTAAGCAGTTCAGTTATGTTACCACACCACAGCCTGATGCACAAAGAAACTGTATCAGTAACTGTTTCTATGTACACCATAAAATTTATTTCCTACTATGCTGAGTAAAAAGAAATGGTAAACTCATCAGTTTTGTGAGCATGAGAAGTAGCAGATCCTATTCTGTTTGAACTGGAAATTACCAACACATTTTGCAAGCTTTTTTTTGCCATCACTGACTGTGCTCACAATCTCACTCGGGTGGTTTGTTTGTAAAAATCAGTTAGCTGCTGCCTTCTGCTGCAGGTTCACTCTCCACCCAAAAGTATCTGAAGTAAGTGTGATTACAGTGGTTAATACTCTGGTAAAAAGACAGAACAATTTATAGCCGCAGCTGAAAAAGTTTAAGTGAACAGTAAGATGAGTAAGATTTCAGAGGAAGCATTGAATGAAAAGATTCAATTCACAGAAAGGGTCATTGGGCATTGGAACAGGCTGCCCAAGGAGGTGGTTGAGTCACCTTCCCTGGAAGTGTTTAAGGGACGGGTGGAGAAGGTGCTGAGGGACATGGTTTAGTGTTTGATAGGAACGGTTGGACTCGATGACCTGGTGGGTCTCTTCCAAGCTGGTTATTCTATGATTCTGTGACAGCCTCTGTCCCTTCTTAGGCGTTATTAGACAATGGATGGATAACTCCAGCACTCAGACGAACCACTGATTTCCATAATCTTACTTAAAAAAAACCCCATACTGAAGTCAAAATGCCAAAGCAGACAGGCACCAGCATGGAAGCGCTTTTCTGAATGGACAACTATCGCCCTCAAATCAGGGCACTTTTCTTGGGGAAAGGAGGCAGGGGGAGAGCAGGAAGGAACCAAACCGTTGGCGGGGCGCTCTGGTTAGTGTTTGATAGGAATGGTTGGACTCGATGATCCGGTGGGTCTCTTCCAACCTGGTGATTCTACGATTCTATGATTCTAGTGCTCCGCATCCCCATATGCGGGCTCGAACAGTGGGGTCGGGTGGGGGCCTCACCTGAGCAGCGCCAGGAAGGCGGCAGGCTCCACGTCGGGCAGCTCTATCTCGGCCGAGGTGGTGGCCATGCCGCCGTTAAACATCGCGTCGAAGACGGCGCTGCCGGCCGCCAGGACGAAGCGGTGGGCGGGGATGCGCTGCTGGCCGGGCCCGGGGGTCGCCCCCGCCCCGCCGCCGCCGCCACCGCCGCGGGGGCCGCCCTTGCCCACTACGAAGTGCACGTCGCTGAGGAGCTCGTTGGAGAAGAGGAAGGCGAAGCGCTCCCGCAACGAGCCCTTGGTGGCCTGCCAGTTGTACAGCGGCTCCCGCTGCAGCACCGCGCCGGCCTCCGAAACGCTGCCGGCCGCCGTTTCCGCGGCCGCCCCGGAGCCGGAGACAGAGCCGCCGCCGGCCGCCATCGCCGCCCTCAGGGGCCGGGCCGGGCCGCGACGTCACCGGTGCGCGCCCTGACGTCACCACGGCGCGACATCACGTCGCTGCGCATGCGCGTTAGTCGCGCGTCACATCGTGCGCTGGTGGGAGTGGCACGAATCACAGAATCATAGAATCATAGAACTACCAGGTTGGAAGAGACCCACTGGATCATCGAGTCCAACCATTCCCATCAAACACTAACCCATGTCCCTCAGCACCTCGTCCACCCGTCCCTTAAACACCTCCAGGGAAGGTGAATCAACCACCTCCCTGGGCAGCCTGTTCCAATGCCCAATGACCCTTTCCGTGAAAAACTTCCTCCTAATCTCTAGCCTGAATCTCCCCTGGTGGAGCTTCAGACTGTTCCCTCTTGTCCTGTCCCCTGTCACTTGGGAGAAGAGCCCAGCTCCCTCCTCTCCACAACCTCCTGTCGCTCCAGGCCCTTGGATAAAGCCCCTCCCCAGCCTTCCCGCAGCCCCTTTCCGTACTGGGAGCTGCTTTGAGGTCTCCCCGCAACCTTCTCCTCTCCAGAGGGGCTCCAGCCCTGTGGCCTCCTCCGGCGCCGCTGCAGCAGGTCCATGGAGTTGCCGGTATCCCCCGCACGCTCCTGTCTGTCTCCTCACCCCCATTTCCCGGGTCCTTCCCCTCGGGGCCGCTCCAGTCACACCATCCATCCACCCCAGCATTAGGTGCTGTATAAACCGCCGTGCAGCCCTTCTGTTTGTGAGGAACACGGGTGAAATGTTCGAAAAGGACAAAGTCTTCGAAGAAAAGGCAATAATAATTTTACTTTACAATTCAGCACTGAATCGGATGCCCTAAAAAAGGCATCTTGCAAAAGCAGTGAGCATTGATGCCATGAAAATCCTGTGTTCAGCTCTGGGCCCCTCACCACAAGAAGGATGTTGAGGCTCTGGAGCGAGTCCAGAGAAGAGCAGCGAAGCTGGTGAAGGGGCTGGAGAACAGAACCTGTGAGGAATGGCTGAGAGATCTGGGGGTGTTTATCCTGGAGAAGAGGAGGCTGAGGGGAGACCTCATTGCTCTCTACAACTACCTGAGGGGAGGTTGTAGAGAGGAGGGTGCTGGCCTCTTCTCCCAAGTGACAGGGGACAGGACAAGAGGAAATGGCCTCAAGCTCCACCAGGGGAGATTTAGGCTGGACATTAGGAAAAAAATTTTCACAGAAAGGGTCATTGGGCACTGGCAGAGGCTGCCCAGGGAGGGGATTGATTCCCCTTCCCTGGAGGTGTTTAAGGGATGGGTGGACGAGGTGCTAAGGGACATGGTTTAGTGTTTGATAAGAATGGTTGGACTCGATGACCCGGTGGGTCTCTTCCAACCTGGTTATTCTGTTATTCTATGAAAAAGGCCAAACTCAATGCCAATTTGATAATTAAACAGGTATTGCTTTAATACATAATACGACGCTGCACATGCAGGGAATCATTTCACCTAATGTGTGTATCCATTGAGGCTGGTTACAGGAGTTTTATACTCGTTAAACGTACATATTCATACAGATTGCAAGAAACACTGGTTACATATTCAGGAAATTTTGGTTAAGCATACACAGAACTTGTATCACCCACTCTCAAATGTACATCACAGTTCCTTTGTGTCTTCAGAATCCCCTGGTGCTCTTTATCTTACTTCCTACCTCACTGTCTCCTCTTGGTGAGCTCAGGTCTGCCCTTTGCTTTTACTGAGGGACTGTCCTTGTTTCAACTAGTAAACAAGCTAAACTCCTTTTACAATCACATTCTTTGTTGCTGCAAGCTGGCCGAGATTCCATTCTTCTCGATGATTTATTCCTCCCTTCAGTATATATATATACTAGTTTTAGACAAAGAACAGTGTAAGTCCTCAATATTTATTTAAGGTTATCCAACTATGTCACAGTCCTGTCAAACCAAATGCAGTCCATTAGGAAAATAAAGTGGATCCTTTTGCCATCTACTGGAGTTCTGCTGTAAATACAGCAGCAATTTGAATCGCGGAGCTGAAAGCTGTTTATCTCAGCTCCTGACTTGTCAGCATTTATGGAAGCATGTGGCTAAAAGAGGAACAGAATATGTCACCGCTCTGCATTTAGGTTTATAATTAGGACAAAACTGAGACCAGGCAAATGTGGTCCGTTTCGCAGAACAAGTTTTAGAGAACCTTAAGCAAGATGGAAGCAATTTCAGCAGGGTAAACGATAGGAGGAAAGGGCAAAAGAAGACATAGTACACCAACCAGAAAGCAGCAAGTAGCTTTGCACAGAGGCTATTTTTAAAAATAAAATGATACTGCTGGCTTGGAAGAAGGAAGCCTTTGCGCTTTTCTTGTCCCAAGGTGGGCAAAGAAGGGAAAGTGGGAGACGCCCTGATTGCCTCCAGTAGCATAGGGGTGGAGATGGAAAAAAATCATGAGGGAAACTGTGACACCATGGACACAAATATTTGTGGGAGATTTTTTTTTCCAGTCCTGATATGATCTGGATATTCATGAGACTTTCCTTCATTGCTGTTTTTCTGCTTTTACCTTTCTGTGTTCACTCAGGTTGATCTGTCAGCTGAGAGCCAACAGACACGACCGCTCTTCTGCTAGAGAATCAAGTCTGTAAAAAGTGAACCTGTTGTCAGTAACACGCTCAGGGAAGTTAACGATAGAAGAGGGTTAAGGAAAAAAAAAAGGGAAAGGTACACCAAAGAACTGAAAGGAGAATGGCTGAGGCAGGCAGAATACGTAAGAGAGCTTCAGGGTTGAGAAATCAAATAATAAGGAAACAAAGCTGTGCAAGACAGAAAAAGTGGGAAAGACCTATGGGATGGGCTGAGAGAGGAAGTTGAGAGAAAAGTGAGAGGAAAGAAACAGAAGTAAAAATAACATGAAAGAAATCAAAAGTCTTAAAAAAATGAAAGAAAAGCAGGGAAGGAGACATAGAAAAAAAGGGGGGGAAAAAAAGGAGAGATGAGACCTGGATGCCTGTCAGATCTGATGGACAAAACGCCAAATGCATTTTAAACAGTTTCTGAAGTGAGGACTAAGAAAATATAAAGTAACAGTTTTCCTTTTGAAACTAGGCTTTCCTGCATGCAAACAATGAGCCTCAAACTTTGTTTCACTTTTTAATATCTGTGCCAACTCCCTTCTTTAAAAAAATCAGCTAGTTTTATTTTGGCATTATCAGTAGGTGGATCAGAGCCATTTTTAAATGTGATGTCATGGGACTGTATTCACCAGTCCAGATCAGAAATAATATACAATGCTTTTCCCAAAAAGGGCTACACACAAATGTCACTAAAATGCTGTCACATTGCTTGCTTTCTTGACATGCTCAGTTTTTGTCTAGGAAATAGAGCAGAAATTAATATAGAAAAAAGCATTGGTATAACAAAAGCAGTGCAAACTGGTGCCAGGAGGACTTTTTCTTTGATCTCATGTGACAGAATGGCTACAAATCAAGGGCTGCAGACAAAAGTTCAACAGTACAGCTGTGGAGGTTGTCCTGATCACTAGCCAACAAACAGGAGGTCAGGAGGTGTCTGCACTTTTGAGCAATTCACTTTTACGGTCTGTGTATTGGGCTGCGCAAGTTTGTACTGACATGGTCAATTTTTGCTATGGAAATTCATAAAGGAAGAACTCTCCAAGTTTTGAGGTTCCTTTACCTGCCACCAGGGAGAGGACAAAGCGGGCTTACACGTACTGAAGAATATCCAGAGAATGTCCTGATCAAACTGCAGGGATTTCTGAGGTGCCTGTGATGCCAGGAAAGTCCCAGAGTCACAGGAATGCCTGCCCAGTCACCCAGGCCTTCCTCACCAGTGAAATGAGGCTAGTTCTGAGAGTCATCAAAAGGATTTGAGTTACAAAGCGTATTGTTTTCAATCATTTGTTCCCGAAATTATTTAAATTCTCCTCCCTTTCCTTCTTTTCCCCACTTGAACTCAGCTTTGTATATGTTCTAAGGAGCTGTTTGTTGCTATGATCAGAGTTTTTTAGCAGGCACATTTTTTTTTACAGTGATTAGCAATTGTTCTCATAAGTGGTTAGCATCCTTTCTCGGCTTCAGGAGGAAAGAGAATAATTCAGAGTAAATCACAGATTTGTTTCTGATTAAAATTCCTGTTTGGGGCCCTTTGATGACATCTTTTCCTTTCAGTGCTCTGTTAGATTCTTGAAATCCCCTATGTCATGCTGTAAATGACGTGTATTACCATTCTCACCACTGAATTAGTAGTAGCATGAAAGTCATTCAAATGTGTAAATTTGTAAAAGCAATTCTTATAACAACAACAAAGTTATGTTCTTGGGCTTCTTATTGTGATTATTATTGTTTTCTTTATGTTGTGCATTAACCTGTGCTGGTGCAATGTGGGATCTGCAGGCAACCTTGCAGATTTTGGTGCGCTGGATCCATGCCTGCACAGGAAACAAACTCAGACTCTTAGATCTGAGGAACACTAAGGGGCAAGGATTACATTTTTTTTATTTTGTCTTGTAAAGTGCCTATGTGGTGTTGATAAAAAGCCAAATTAAGATCAGTTGCTATTTTTTCTCTGTCATAAATTCGCCTGTAAAACTAACCATAAGTAAGCAACTTCATCAGAATTTTTAAATTCATTTTTTTCCTGTCATTTCTGGGAGTAATTCTTGTACGTGAACCCTTTATTTTGCACATTCAGCTGTGCTGGTTAGTTGTCCAGGAGTATTAAGGTTACATCTCTTGTGCCTTCAATTATATTGATATACTTTTCCTGTTTTTTAGTGATAATACTCATATTTTCTAAATAAATTTCTGTTAATATAGTGTAATAATTTCTCACAGTATACTGTTGCCATAAACATTCCTGCTAATCAAAATGATTCTAGAACACTTTTCAGAATCCTAACTTGGCAATGCATACAACTGATAGAAACATCACACAGACGTTTTTAATCACTCTAGTTGTGGAGTTAGCTCTTTCCCTTTTCATTCTGTATATTTTCAGAAATATACAATAAATGGCAACAGCGACATTCTTCACATCTTTTCTGTCAAAGTAATTACAAACCAAACCAAATTAATTAAGCCTTAGAAGGTGCTACTCACTACATACCTATTTTACATAGGATTTCAAATACTGACAGGGTTGGCTCTCTGAAGAATCTTATACTTTGATTTATTTTAAAATAATTAAAAAAGGTCTGTTATTGCATAGCTGGAGAAGCAGAGGAGGGGAAATTCTTTTATCAGTTATTACCAGCACGTCCTTATGATTTAGCAGTGACTGTTTTGTGAAGCTATTTACTTTTCAATCCCTGCATGTGTTGAGGCACAGCAGCGTTCCAGACAGAGCACACATTTCCTCCATTTCTGCCAGGGCATTTAGCTAGCAGTTCAATTTCCACATGATTAGCAAGATTCTTATTGAGAAGCCACACCCTTGCCATTTACAGTTTAAGTCACATAGTACACTGACAGACTGACTTTTACGATAATGCCTACTAATTTTACTCTGACATGCCTCTTTCCCTCTTAAGATTATTTGTTGGTGAATAGACAGGCTGTAGCACAAAATGCAGCTCCATTTTTAAGGTACCGATATTCCATTTCACAAGTGGAATGGACACTAACCACTAATTGCTCTTTACATGCTGCTTTGGTGCTGCTGGAGAATCCACCCAAATCCTCAGCAGATCATTAGCACGTGGCCTCCTGACCCCAGTCATTCCATATGAACTACATTATATCGTCTGTGATGCACCAGGCAGTCTGTGATTTAAAATACAGCATCTTTTATTAAGTCTTATACCCTCAGCTAACAAGAAATTCAGAAACAGAATAGGTTGCTTTTAAATCTGTTGGAGGATTGTAGGCATGCATGGTCCAAGAGGCTCCCTCAGCAAATTAAGATAAGTCCCAAACATGAAGCTTCTAATCAATCATTTAATTCATATTTTAACTCATCTTTTAATTAACATTTTAATCCATCTTTATTTGGACCATTGGCCACTGAGTTCTCTTGCCTTAAAAACTCACTTGCAAATACAGGAATTACACTCTCCAGAATGTGTCAGCTTAGTTCAATAAAACCAGAATGACACAAGTTGTTTTGTACCAGTATGGTATCCTCTAGCTGGCATCAAAATGCAATGAAAGCTTGCTGCTTGGCAAAGCCATATGCGAACACATGAGCAATGCTTCCACGAGCTATAAATAGTATCTTTTAATCCTTGCATTGATCTTAATGTGCTTCCTTAAGGTTCACCTACATATATTTGTAGAAATTATTGCCATTTCCTTGGTTTAAAATAAAATCAGATACATCTTAGTATAATGCTAAGCCCAGTAATTTGTTAGTATTTAACAGCAGTTATTAAAAAAAAGAGCTGTTTCCCAGACTATAAGTAGACACGAAGATCTAATGGCCAGTCAGTATCCTCCTTTGAAGCTGACCATTAATAAATCAGCATTTTCTTGTCCTCCAGCGTTCTTTTGCTGGCACACTTACAAATACCTTCTCAGTCCTGACATTAAGACTGATCTGCTGCCATGTAGTAGAGAGACTGAAGAAAAACATCTTCCATAATATACATACTGATTATTGATCCAATAATGGTCTAACTGAGAAGCTACAAACATACTACTTGTTTGTTGCCCGCTAAGGGGCCGCACAGCTGGCTCTGGTGTGTGGCTGCAGTCGGGATTCCCAGTGAGGAATCCCAGGTGACATAGGGCTGATAGTTGAGATTTGAGAAAGAGTTGGGCTGCCTATTTAAAAATGACCATTTAGAGAGAAAGCATGTAGTTTCTGACACAGGGATATTACAGTGTGGTGAGGGAAACAAGGGTTTTGAGACTGTGCTGCTGAAGGGACAGTCTTCCACATAAAGCTCTGGGAATCTTACCTTGTCAGTAAATATGATACTCTGTCAATTTCTGCATCTGAAGGAGCCTTAAATTTTATGTTTTCATTACTCCATTTTGCTTTCCTAAGCTTCACTGCAGTTTATGTAGGGTATACATGGCTTTCAATCTTATCCTGACATATAATATTGCTAAAAAATACTTACGTGATGTTCTACAAGTTGATGGCATCCATGTGCCTCATGATGATGCTTGCATTTATAACAATCAGGAAAAAGAAAGAAAAACATGCTTTTGTAACATGAAGAAATTAATATAATTGACTATATGACACAAAGCTGTATCGGCAGCTTATCAATACCACTTTCATGTAACACTGATTAGTAATTAAATTGTTAAGGACACCTTATTCCTACCTTTATTTTATATTGCTTTTCTGGTGCATGTGAATAGAGGGTACTGTTACACACAGTTGAAGTTCTTCTTTACCCTTCCACCCCCACAAGAAAAGCTTTCAAGAAATGCATGTGTTCATTTTTAAGAACTCTTGCTTTTAAATGGAAGGTGTTGTTTGATCAGTAAGACCGATTGCTGTTTGACCTAATTGCTGACTCAAAGCCAAATTTTGAAGCATTTGCTGTTGGGGAAGTTGATAAGTGGTTTTGGGCTGCACTAAATGAGCAAGTTTTTCCTTTTTCTCTAGAATTGGTATCAACTATATAAAGTCAGCGAGAATGCTGGGAATGTTATTTTCTTTATAAAGGTCATCATAGAAGCCAGGATGGTTTGGCACAGAGAAGTAAATTTGGAATCAGAAGGATGCATAGCTATTGAAATACAGATTTCTGATTTGGAAAGCATGGAATAAAAGAATTCGCGTGTTCAACACTATCATGAGTGGACTTGGGAGCCTCCTCTGTCAGGAAATGAAGGGGGAGCTGGAAGGCTTGCTAGAGCTTATTTCACAGGGTGAGAGATAAAAATGGAAGGAAAAAACATGCCCATTTGAACAAACTCTTCAAACATTGCATTTCGGAGGTCTTTTCTGCTACCATATGGTTATATATGTATATATTGTTTTTTTAATAACAAGTTGATAAAGCTCAACATGATCGAGCTAAACAACAGACCTTGTACAGGTGAGTTGCTATGTGCCTAGCACACAATATGCCCTAAAGGTTTCTGCTCAGAAGCTGACATAGGACTTGATTAACAAGCCCAGTCCCAATCAGCAGTGGAATATGCTGGCAGAGTAAGAAAGGTTTCATGTATAGCATTTGACTTTATGGACGCAGGAATTAAGAAGTGGAGCTTGGGACGTGAATCTTGAGACTGCACTGTGGCAGCTGCATACAAATAAGCAGCCTATACATTTGAAAGCTTGAGAAGTAAACCGGGTGTGCATTGAAAGGTAGGCATGCGGAGGTGGTAAATTTAGCCCTGACTCATCCAGTGGCAATTTTGACACTTGGGTGGACTAAATTACTTTTAGGAGTTGCATCATGTTTTTACCAGATAGTTTGATTGAGGATGGTTTAACCCATGTGTATACTTGGCCAGATTCTAGACCTTTCTCACTTGAAAAAAATATGGAGGAATTTGTATTTAGAAATATATTCTGGGCCATCGAGTTCCTTTCTGTCAAAGGCAATCATATCAACCAGTCCATTGTTTAAACTTATAAAATCACATCTAAAAACTGGACTATTTTTTAAAAAAAAAATGTTTATTTAATTCAGTAATCTTACTGCAAAAGACTTAGAAGACCCTTTGCTGCTCATAGCTAAAGACCTGTTTCCAAGAACTAATGAAAGTTTCTTCACAGCTTTCTCCTTCACATTAAAGAGTTCTTTCCTCTCTCTGGTGTTAACTCCTCAAGTATTTATGGAGAGCACTCGTGTGCCAAGCTCTTTGGCTTCTTCCCGATGGACAGGTGCCCTGTTTCCTCAGCCACCTTGGCAGCCCTGCTTTGCATCATTTCAACACGAGGGATCAGAGTTGTGCCCATTGTTGCAGATAAGTGCTTTTACAACAGTGTTAATGCTTCCTGAGCTCTACCAGAAAGAGCTCGCCTGGCACACTAGAAATGCATTTGCTGCTTTTCCCCGAGCAGCACAGGATGGTCACCCTTCCTGGCAAATATCTTGGATTTAAATGCTCTTTAACTTCTAAGACTAGCATTTTTCATTTCTTTTCTCCTTGCACACGAAACTCATTCCACCTTTGTTTGCATTTAAGTTTAGTGTTTGTACTCATGTATAAACAAAATTGAAGCCAGAAAAAATGCTTATGGATAAATTAAAATGTATGCTTTTAAAATTTTTTTTTGATATTTAAGTGGGAAAGGTGAGTTCACAATTACAACATTTTTAAAGTTCTGATGTTCCTGTTCTTAATAACCCAGCTAAATTCTAATGCAAAAAGAGTTGTGTAGTTTTTTTCTTGCAGGTTTCTTAGCCCCCTGCACTAGTCAGATCGAGGGAACCTCTTTCCATCTGCCACCTTCTATCCGAACGGATCACTTCCAAAAAGACCCCATGCACACAACTGCATCCCCCTGCCACTTCTTCCAGTGCCAGCAGTGAACAAAGTACCCTCTCAAGCCTCAATGCTGTGAACCACCACAACGCTCCAGACTTGTTTTAGCATCCCCTTGCCACCTGGCTGTTGCTTACTGCTGGCGGAGGTCCCTTTCCCTCTTTCCTGTTCCTTTTTTCCTTCTTTCTCTTTGTCTTTCTTTCCTCTTTTCCCTCTTTCTCCTTCTTTACCCCTCTCCTTCTTTCCCTCTTTCCTTTTTCCCTCTCCTTCTTTCATTTCCTTTTCCCCCTTTCCCTTTCCTTTTTTTCTTCCCTTCTTTCCTTCCCTTTCCCTCTCCTCCTCTCCCCTCTTTCCCTTTTTCTCTCTCCATCTTTTCTTCTTTCCCGCCTTTCCCTCACCCTCTTTCCTTCTTTCCCTCTTCCCCTTTCTCTCTTTCCCTCACCTTCTCTCCTTCTTTCCCTTTTTCCTCTCTTTCCTTCTTTCCCCTCTTTCTTTCCTTCTTTCCCTCTTCTTTCCCTCTTCCCCTTTCCCTCACCTTCTTTCACTCTTGCCCTCACATTCTTTCCTCCTTTCCCTCTCCTTCTCTCCCCTTTCCCTTTCTTTCTCTCCCTTTTCTTTCTCCTATTTCCCTCATCCTCTTCTTTCCCTTTTCCTCCCTCCCTCTTTCCTTCTTCCCCTCTTTCTCCTTCCCTCACCTTCTCTCCTTCTTTCCCTCACCTTCTTTCCCTTTTTCTTTCTTTCCTTCTTTCCCCTCTTTCTTTCCCTCTTTCCTCCTTCTTCCCCTTTCCCTTTCTTCCCCTTTCCCTCACCTTCTTTCACTCTTGACCTCACCTTTCCTTCTTTCCCTTTTTCCTCTCTCTCATTTCCCTCTCCTCCTCTCCCCTCTTTCCCCTTCTTTCTCTCCCTTTTCTTTCCCCTCTTTCCCTCACCCTCTTTCCTTCTTTTTTCCCTCTTCCCCTTCCCCTCTCTTTCTTTCTTTCTCTTCCCCTCACCTTCTCTCCTCTCCCTCTTTCCCTCACTTTCTTTCCCTTTTCCCACTATCTCTCGTTCCTTCTTTTCCTCTCCTTTCCCTCCTTCTCTATCCCTCTTTCCTTCTTCTCCCTCTCCCGGTTTCTCTGCCCCCTCCCCTCGGGCTCCGGTGTCGCCGGGCGTGGCTCCGCCTGGCTCTGGTGTCCCTGGGCCGGTCTCGCCGCCGCCTCCCGCCGCGGGGATGAGCGCCTCGGCCGCCACCGGCGTCTTCGTGCTGTCCCTCACCGCCATCCCTGTCACCTACCTCTTCAACTGCCTGGCGGCCACCGGCAGGTGAGCGCGGGGCGGGGGGGAAACGGACGCACCACGTTCCCCGCGGCCGAACCGGCTCCGGCCACTCACCGATTTTGCTTAAAAATCGAGTGGAAGAGCCGCTTGGGCTCGGGGGGTCTGGGGGCACCCGTGAGGCGAGCTCCGTGGAGCCAAAAAACAGGATCCCGAGATAAACCGCGAGGCTAGAGGAGAAAAGTCTTTTCTGATAGCAAACCCAGTTAAAGCAGGGGTGGAACTGGGTGATCAGTAAGGTCGCTTCCTACCCAAACAGTTCTAGGACTCTCTTTGGGGTGATAGGAATTGATAGGAATCCTCTTTGGATTGATAGGAATGGTTGGACTCGATGATCCAGAGGGTCTATTCCAACCTGGTGATTCTATGATTCTATTTCTTGATCTCTCAGCCCTTAAGAACTTCATTGCACAAAGAGTTTGTGGCGTGTTTATCGGGCTTTGCCACCTCTGCTCCTTCCTCCTTTCCCTCCTCCTGTCACCTCATTAAATTTTTTGTTCCTCACTGCTAGGGAAATACGGAATAACACGTACTGACTTACTTGATTAATTTCTGATATTTATTTCCAATTGATAGGCTGCATCAAAAAGCCACGGCAATATTAACAGCTCTAATTGCACAAAGAAATTTATCACTGGGAAACCAGACTAGGAAAAGATCTAAACCAGAAAATAAATCAACAAGCTGGTATTGCTCACCCCGACTCTGAAACTGTGTGTCTTTTTCTCCTGAAATACTTGATCTTGCAAATTTTTTGCAGTAGTTTGAAGTCACGTTTCAGTAAGGCTGGAATCGTCCTAGTATTTACTTGTTTGTACACAATTTGTTTTCTTGCACACAGAGTGATATTATGTATAAAATCACATACCACATATTTTTAACTGGTGGGTTTGTATTTTTACCTAGTCTTCCCCTCCTTTTTTAACCATACACGAGCACAAAAGTGAAGACCAAGAAAGAAAACTTAAAGAGACATAAGGAAAGAGCTTAAAGAGAACTAAATACCATTTACACACCTTGATCTATAAACCAATTTCAAACTGATTTTCTTAACTTGCTTTTTTTTTTTTTTTTTTTTTTTTGTGAAAGAGGCAAATTTGCTTTGTTCCAAAAATTGTTGTGCTTTCCTTCACCACGCGTTTACATGGACTGTCATTGCCTTGTCTTCAGAAAAAGGTCTTTTCTACCAATCCCACCAGTGCTGATCCTTGACCCCTCAAGTGATCCTGCCTTATAGTGGCCACAGAGATTTCTTGGTAGCACTTAGAAACTGGAAATTAAATCTAGATCCATTATGGGTGCTCCACACCTCATGAGGCTGATGTGTTTTACTTGTGAATATGTAATTTCCTGAGCACATAATTTATTGCCAAGGTTAGACTAAATGTGCCTAGCGATCCTTTTCAGCCTTGAGTCTCTGTGACTTTTCACCTCTCCCTGGCCTTTGAGTTTTCCATCATGTTTGTTTATTTTTACAGATACCAGTATGTAATCTGGTTTTAGTCTGACAAATCTAGACCCCTGGATATGTTGTTGATCTAGCTATTTTTGTATTTTCTTTTTTTAGATAATCACATACAAGAAGACAGGCACATAAATTCTGCAAAACTGTGAAATGAATACTATGGCAGACTACGTGATGGACTTTAAAACCAAGTCTTTTAAAGTATTAAAAGTTACTTTAAGAGCACGTGTGTTTGAGGATAGCTGGTAAGAAACATCGAAGAAGTAAAATTCTGTCTTTCTTTTAATTATTGTTTTCTTTTTAATATTTTTACAGTTCCTGGGTAATCGTTACAGTTGGATTGCTGGTTCTGGTTCTTATTGCTTTGTTGGCTCGTGTTCTTGTCAAGAGAAAACCTCCCAAAGACCCACTGTTTTATGGTATGTCTTGGTAACAGCGAAGCTAAATTCACAGAGTGTTAATGTGTAAAAGTGATAACGTGCAATGGTTATTTCCGATTGAACATTTAAGGCATGGCTTCAGAACCCACTCTGCCAAGTGTTAAACAACAATTTGGACCCTTGGTTCTCTCACAGATTTGTTTTCTTACAGCTCAAGTTGGGTGCCCCCAAACAAGAAAACTTCTGGGGAATTACACCCTTATAATGTCAGAACCATCCCCACGGGCATTTCGCATGCTGTCCATGTGACAGTTTTTCCTATATTTTAAGGCCTTCTCGGTTCCCATTTGGGTTTCCTTCCCATTTCCACATAACCTGCCTCTTACCTTTAAGGTTTGCAACTGGCATATCATCTACCTTGACTTAGTCCTGGGGCTTTCTTTTGCATAACTCAGCAAATGTTCAACTTAAGCTCATTCTCCTGGCTTATCTGTACCAAAGCTTTGTTCATCATCTGCTGCTTGCTTTTGGAGGCCTTTTTCCTTAAGCCACAGGTTTTGTCCCCTGTCATCTTGCAGCTCAACATGTCCTGGGCCTGTTCCTTTCCTCTTCTGCTTCTCTGTTAACTCACCTTCATGATACATAAGAAAGCTCAAAGCGCAAAATTCCTGGTTCAGGCTTACTACAGACTTAGGCATCCCTTTCTATATTCATGTTTTGTCATAAAAGGTAAGAGATATTGATCACCTTTTGAAAGGAAACCTTTGATCAAGATTACCTTATAGCAAAAAACCCCCCCGACAAACAAACAAAAAAAACTAAAAAAAAAAAACACACTGCTTTTTTTTTTTTTTTTGTTAAATGTACAACATGGGCCTGTAGCAGAGCAGCTACAAACCACTTGTATTTTTCCCTCTGTCTTCCTCCTCATTACAATTCATAGGTGCCTGTCCCCAGTGTTCTGCGTGAGGCAAGGAACTCTTGTCAAAGAAATAAATACCTTAAACCTATTGCAAATACATTTCCTGTCTCGGAGCAACTTGCCAGATAGGTGCCTTGTGGATCACTAGGGCTGATGCAGTTCGCCTTTCTTGCTTCCCAGAATGCAAGTCACATTTCCCATCTCGGCCTCCTTTTTCCTTTCAAGAAATGTCTACAGTTAAGGTTGGTTACTTTTTGAGACCAAGATTTTTGAAAGGCTACATAGTCTTTTCTGCAGACAGTGATTCCATATGGAGGCTGTGCCTACAGCGCTACAGGATTTCACATTCCTAAGTAAAGCTTCCCGAGAACTTTGTTGACTAACGACTAATAAAAAAAAAATTCAAAAAAAAAAAAAAATAAAAAAATCAAGCTACATGGGAAAGTCATATTATGTGTTAAATATCTGTGACCTCAATGTAAATGCATCTAGTTCACTAGATCTCTGCCTGACTAGATTTATCAAACTGTGAAGTAACAGCATGATTCCAAGTTTTTATAGATTTATTAATTTTTTTCCTTCCTTTTATCTTATTCCAGTTTATGCTGTATTTGCCTTTACCAGTGTAGTGAATCTAATAATTGGATTGGAACAAGATGGAATTATTGATGGGTTCATGACTCATTATTTGAGAGAGGTAAACAATTGTTTGACTTACAAATGTAAACAGAATCTTTACTATAAATAGCTTGTTATAGATTTTGCCACAGAAAGAACAGACACTATCACATTCAAAAGGGTCATCTTGAAATTGATCATTGAGCTGTTTCATCATCGTTATGGACAAAATCTTCATTAACCTGAAATCACAGATTCTTTTGGAAAAAATAGTATACCTTTCAGTCTCCAACAGTATTTCATTTCATTGAAGTAATGCAGTTCTATATTAACTTCTGTGGGAACTGAATAGACTGCATGTTTGCAGGAAACCAGAGATAATCAGCACTCAGAAGTGGGCGAGTACTGCAGAACCTAAATATATTACCAAGAATGAAACAAATTTGCTCCGTTATTTTTTGCCTAATCACTTTACTAAACGGAATTAAAGTAGAGGTGAAAAATGCTGATGCCAGATATCTAGTCAGCAGAATCTGTTGACTGCTGAATATCAACATCTGCCAAAAATAGCTCAGTAAAAGCTTCATAGGAAAGTCTCCAAAGTCATTGAAAAGATTCCATGAACTTCAGTATGAAGTAAGTTGGATTGTGCAAGGTTATACCTTGCCATCAATATATTCAATGCTGTTACAGATTTCTGGGTTGCTAAATACATCTTTATTTGTTCCATGCTAAATGTATCTTCATTTAGTAGCTCTTATCACTAAAAAAAGGGAAATAATATTTCTGTAAGATAGCAGAACAATGCTGACAGTTACGTGCGGGAGTTTTCCCTTCCGTCTTGCATCCTTTGCAACTATAGAACTGATGCAATTATACCTGATCCTATCTAAATCAGGAAATGTGTATTGACAGTCAAAACCCGTACCCCTGGACTGAAAGAACACCAATTACTTTTCTGAAATTGCTTCTTGCTGTTCCTTATGAACTATTTGTTATTGTTCCTTTAATCACTAACCTTTTTAAAATGAACGTTCCCTAGGGTGAGCCGTATCTGAACACTGCGTATGGCCATGTGATCTGCTATTGGGATGGCTCCGTTCATTACCTGATGTATCTGTTGATGGTGGCAGCTATTGCATGGGAGTAAGTCATTTTGATTTCTGTACTGTTTACTTTGCTGGCATTCTCGTATAACCTACAAAGAGCTCTCTTTTCTCTGCAGTCTGTATTTAGTTTGCTTTCAGGACTATTTCACGTCTTAGGCTAATGCATTACTATTCAAATTTCAGGATTGGAAACCTCACCAAATTTCTCTCAGATGAATAAGAGCAGCAAATCCACTGGGCTGTAGTCTCTGTTCACTCTGCAGCAGAGAGCGTAGCCCCTCTTAATGCTTTGTGTTAGTTCAAAAGAAAGCTGAAAGACGATGGACGTTAAAACCATGCAAAACCTTCTTTTATTTTTTTCAAGTCGCACACTTATGATAGGAATAATTTATAGCTTAGCATGATGATGTTCTCTTATCCAATTTTTAGAATATCATGCAGTTTAAGAGAAAATTGTTATTTCTAGAAGTTCTTATGTTTCTTGCTGTTGAATAGAGACTTAGATAAAATAAGTACCTAAAATCCAGAGGCTAATGTACCCACTGGTAATAGAAGCACTACCAGAATGAAATTAATTATTAATTGATAGCCTTGTACAGCCTGTAATGTGCAAAATCATGCAGTCAGCATTCAGATGACTGACACGTGATGTCAAATAACAGTATGCACAAATACTGTGCTGTTCATGGGATAACCTTCTCAGACAACTGTAGTATTTCTCCATATCCCCCTCTTAGAGGCAAAACCCCACTGTTGACTTGCAGTACGGATTTTAAAGCCTTTACTTGCTAAGATACAACCATGGCAACCAGTATGACATTTGAGGGCATGGGATATATATAACGTTGAGGGGTAGGGACAGGGCACTGACCATGTCTTTTCTTTTTTTTTTTTTTTTTTTAAACAGACAAAGCTATAGAACCATTGGCCTCTACTGGCTGGGTTCCATTGTCATGAGCATCATTGTCTTTATGCCTGGAAACATTGTGGGTAAGGACATCATTAATATTACTAACTTTTTCCTGTGAAACATTTTCTACATTCAGCATTAGGCAGTCTGTGTTTTACTGCAGTATTAGTTTCTTCCTGTAATAATACAAAACATGAATTTTAAGAGTTAATTGATGCAAGACGTATCAAAACTTACATAGGAGGGGAAGGATGGAGACTAGAAAAAAAATCTCCTTTCACGTTGCATTGTTTTCAAGGGAAAACTATAACATACTGTATTTTGTTATACCAGTAAGGCTTTGATCCAAACTAGGTTTGATTTAAGCAATGAGGCAATAGCCATCTCTTAGTATCATAAAAAAAATTATCTTTGCATAACATTTACAATTTACTTAATGGTCTGACTTTAAAGCAGCTTACAAGAGGCATCCAAATCACCTCTGAAAGTGAAATCTAGCAGTTATTCCATTTTCAAAATAAATTTAGTGTTCCTAGATTTCTAACGTAAATGACTGCATAGCTGCTCTGCTGGAGGTTGAAAATTATAATAAATTTTACATCATTATTACTGACAGGTGGTCCTTTAGAAGTGCCTCCCCCCCTTAAAGATTTCCTTTTCAGCAAAGCCTAAATTAATGCAAAGTTATCAAGTGTTAAGCTGAGAAAAACATTCCCATGTCCAAGTCCTGTAGACAGCTTTAGACAGCCATGGCCCTGATTTCTCTGACAGGGCATGGATATTAACGGTGCAGCCTGGGGCCAGTCCAGTTTCCTCCTTTGTAGATACACACACACCACAGAGAAAGCAGCATAATTAACGGGACAATATCTCCTCCCCTTTCCTGTAGGGAAGGCAGAGAAACTTGTTCTCCAGAGCATGCCTCTGCCTTCCTTTCTGAGAGTAGCCAGTGTAAAAGACAGGTATTCCCAATTTACGTGACCTGAGTGCTGCACTCTCAATTTATGTTTTCTCCTCAAATATTAGTACAGGCCTGGAGGGGCAATCAGGACTTTGGAAAAAGAATGCTATATCGGATCTTAAAAAATGGATACATTTTCCTTTTTTCTGTTTTTTAAAGTGATGTCTGTTTGAAGCAGGATCCATCAAGATATTCCCAAGCTCTCCCATCTCATAGGATTTTGTAGTGCAGAGTGACAGAGGTGATTTCCTATCACCTCAACCCCCCTCAATTTCCAATCCGGCTCTTAGGCTCTGTCACCTGCGACACTCACTATTGAGCACATCATTTTTCAACAAGATTTGTATGTTGCTTTAGCAGCAATTTCTAGTATTTTATGTTTACATTACCATAGCTGCTTCAGGTTTGATACTATATAAGATACTTAAACTCTTCTGCCACAAAGCTTACAAGTTCTCATACACTTTATTTTTTTTTTTTCTTGACAGGCAAATATGGAACAAAAGTGTTTCCTGCCTTTTTCTTAAACGTACCGTATATTTGCCTTCCCATATGGGCTGGGTTCCGAATTTATAACCAGCCTTCAGTGACTCATGACACTCCAGTAAAGGTAATATTATTGTATGTAAGTGCTGGCTACTGTTGGGAAAACTGAAACACACTTGCTGTTTCTACTGAATTTTATAGTTCCCTCTGTGACTGTGGAATGTACTTTAACTCTTCACTGTTGTGACAATTGTTGCTGGGCTGTGTAGAGACTGTAAGAATACCTATAGCACAGGACCATTTTGTTATGATGGGATAAAGAAAAAACAAATTAATGTCATGTATAGAGTAAATAACTCATTTCTAGATATAACTGTGTTACTACCCTCCATCTATTCAGTTTCTGACTCTTTCAGTTCCTTAGCTGATGAAAATATTGACATATTCCAGCTTCATAAAGCACCATAAAAGTCTTACAGAAGCTCTGCAGGAAACTATACTGCAGATGAATGACAGTAATTTAATAGGTTTTTGTATGTGCGTTCTGCAATATTAGATTTTACAACTAAATTTTACATTAATTGTTTTCACATAGATGAAGGAGCTGGTTCCAATTCTGTAATTCACAGGGGCATAGCCTAGGCCACAGAAGAACAGAAATGTGTGAAAGGTAACACTTATCCATCCATCCATGATTCTTCAGTAGGAAAGAGGCATAGACAGATGCTCCTGTCTTCTCAAGTTTGCCATTTTTAGGACAAATCCCTATGAAAAGCAAATTGAAGGAAGCTTCAGCTGCCAACCCCCTTTCTACCCTCCTGCACACAAGCTTCCAAGAAACCACACATCCCATCCCAAAGCAACCTGAGCTGATTTACCTAAAGAAGTCAGTAGTTCTGGCTGAGAACACATTCTTTAGAGTCATCAGGGTAGAGAATGCAAGTGTAGTTAAAGGTAGCAATAACAATTTTTGCCATATGTATTAGTGAGAACATCCTTTGCATGGAGAGTGGATGAAGATTTTTGTTTCTCTTCCTGCTTCTGAGAACACCACAGGAATTGCTGATATACATGACAGAGTGCTTATCTGCTGAAATACAGCCCTGTCTCCTATGCTTATCAGGAGCTTAACTGCTTACCTAGTGTTTGATATTTTACTTTGGTAAATATTCCAGAGAAACTATTTTTTAAAATTTAATTTCAAGCAGATAGTGAATAAAAAACTGGAGATTTGAAAATTTAATGTCGCACTTCTTAGTGAATCCTTTCTTGCAAACCTAAACTTCCTTGTTCAGAAGGTCATAGAAAAAGTCTTAATTTCTTTCACTGGGGCCTCCTACCTTTCCCAAGTTCTTTCTTTTTTAGAAGTAATTTTATTTTCACAGCTAATTTATGCTCCATATAAAAGTATAAATGCCTGGGTTCAATAGCTGAACACCTTAAAATGCCTTTAAATCTTAACAGGACTACCTGTGAATATCTTATTCTTTATATAGCTTCTTGAGTCCTAAATTAAATATTGTTTCCAGAAAATAATTTTGTGTAATGCTTCTAACCAGTTAGCTAATCACTGTAAATCCTGAGGATATTTTGTTCTCTTTTAATAGCTTGTTCGCAATTAGGTGTAAAATTGAACTTCAGCTGTAGTTATTCAGAGTTGGTATTAAAAGATTTAGGAAGGAATTTCAATAATGCTTTTAAATATGATAGTGCAAGTATGTATAAAAATACTTTATATAAATATATATAAAAATGAAAAAATTTATATAAAAATGAAAGCAACAGAAGCAAGATATGTTCTGTCAGTCAGTGCATTCATTGCTAAAACATTAGTATAAACCAGTAAGTTAAAAATGAGACATCACTGTGGGGACAGAGAAGAGTTAATCTAGTTCTGGTGTGTTTTCCAGTAGAGGTGGGTGCATGGAAGAGGAACAGAGTTCCATCCTCATTTAGAGTCAAGCCAAGCTGTGCTGCAGCATTTATAAGCCCAGCAGATTTATCTACATCAGCTCAGAAAAGTTTAATGTAACTCAAAAGTTATTAACAGAATTAATACAGACAAATTTAGATTGGCACACAAACTCTGAAAGGACTGACTCCTGTGGACAGCACACAAGATTATCCCAATTCCTTAAAACCTGCAATAAAAGGGAAACCTGTTGCAGGGCTCTTCTCCCAAGTGACAGCACAAGAGGGAATGGCCTCAAGCTCCGCCAGGGGAGGTTCAGGCTGGACATTAGGAAAAAATTTATCATGAAAAGGGTCATTGGGCACTGGAACAGGCTGCCCAGGGAAGTGGTTGACTCGCTTTCCCTGGAGGGGTTTAAGGTGCGGGTGGATGAGGTGCTGAGGGATGTGGGTTAGAGATTGGTGGGAATGGTTTGACTCAATGATGTGGTGGGTCTCTTCCAGCCTGGTGATTCCATAATTCCATGATTCATCTCTACTGGGCCAGTGCACCTAACATGCAATTCATTCTAGCATGTATTGATGCAACTTTGTGTAAAAACAAAAAAAAGGGGGAAGCAAAATTACTACATAGATGTTCTGTCAGCAAAGTCTCTTTCAAATGCTTGCTTCTGCTTTTTTAGGCTTTGTGTTTTCATTTTGTTTGCTTAAGTGTGCGCATAGAGAAAAAAGGTGCGAGTTTTCTGTACCTTGGCAATCTGACAAGCTTGGACTGTACAAAAGGTTATTTCCACCAATACTGGCTTTGTCTCCAAAACTTCCAAGTACAAAGTTCTGTTGTGGCTTTGCAATCACAGTCAACATGCACATTCATTTCATACACATCTTGAAAGAAGTGATAACTGTGTGTATACATATATATGCACACATGCTTCCTAGTTTGACAAAAGTGGAAAGAAAATGTATCAGCCTTCAAACTTTCCATTATTTCTAGGTAGTCTGCATTTCAAAGTGGCTCAGCAGCTATGGAATAAATATTAGAATATAGATATTCTTTGCAGTTAATATTATAACCAGTCCTTTAAATAATATGAAGTGACACCAACTGCCAAAACAAGACCTGCTATGTGTGTGTGAAAAACAAACAAAGCATCTTTTTTCCTGAAGACTCTTTCAAAAAGAAAAAGAGCTTTATGAAAAGGATGGCATACATGCTTAAAATAGCCTTATTTTTGTCAAACTACAATTCAAATCTTGCTGTTCTTACTCAAGACCTGCATGTGTGCTTGCGAGTTTGGGTCTCCTTTTTCAATAGCTTTATTGTGAATATCTTGATCCCAAGTGCATTTAACTGTGCCTCTACATCCTAATTATTGTTTTGCGCTTTGGATACAATTCCACAAGCATATAAGAGGAAGGAAACAGGTTTTTCTTTAGCTGTCTGCATGCCAACACATGGCTAATAAAAAGGAAGAGGAAATGAGTAACACATAAATGGGGAAGTTTCCCCTCTGAACTACAGAAAGACACTCCGCTATGCTCACAGTTTTGACTGTGACCACACAGTGATGAAAGTCTCTCTATTTCCATGGGTCTTACAAGTTTTACTGTGTGTGCAAAGAGATAACTTTTGTTCCTCCAAGCCAACGTCCACGTTAGGTAACTGTACAGCCTTTGCTACCATTGTGTGAACCCCTCACATCTGCCCACACGATGCAGGAGCAGGGATCCCTGTTCTGGGGCTGAGGAAGGAGGCACAGAACAGATCAAGATGCTGAGAAGTGCTTCAGTGCCTGTCGGAGGAATCCATGGCTTGCGATCATCAAAGAATGAAATGAGAATACTCCACATACTCCAAATGCATGCATACATATTTCATTCTCCGTTTGTGTGTTACATAATAAGAGATACTATTTGCTCACTGAACTCAGCAGAGAACTCAGATGGCCACATAAAAGCTTTTAATTTATGCTGCTGAAAACCAGCACTGTCAGTAATGAAGTGGACCCTCATTTTGCTGTCCCTCCAAACAGGCATTTTACAAAGCGTATTTGGTTAGACTTCAAATGCTTGAGACAAATCTATGTTTCCAAAGCTTTTTTACATAGGGAAATTCAGGACAGAATTCATTCCAATTAACAAGATAACTTTGAAGTTAGTTATGCTGCTTTAAAGCCTTATGTGATTTCAGAGTTAAGAGTAATATTTCATTTGATGCAGGTTGCTTTGAAAGTAAACTCTATCTTGAAATGGCTTTATCTGGATCCACCCATTTCCAGAGTTTATTCAGATTAATTTTCCTCACTGCAGTCTTTAAAGTCTGAAGTCACCTTTTTAGATGTGGAAATCTTTCTGTATCTGAAATTAGCAGATAAACTGATAGGAGTGGTTGGACTTGATAATCCAGTGGGTCTTTTCCAACCTAGCGATTCTGTGAATAGGGCAGCGTAACTGAGAACAAACTGCTTCTATCATAACGTGCCCCTGCTTCATCCTTCTTGTAGGGAATGGTCTGGAGTTGAATACATGTCATATGGAACCAAGAGGTACTTACTGTACATGTTCTGTGTTGCAGGTGGTTCAGGAAGTCCAGAAGAAAGGACTCTTAAGACGACCAATAGATTTAATGTTAGCCGCATACCTCATTCTAGCAATGGGGTTTTGCATATTTAGGGGTATGGTAAGTGGAAGGTATTTTACTCTTCTGGTATTTTTTTTGTAGGGCTTTTTGTTAAGGGCTTCTATGCAAAGGAACTACTTATGCAGCTCTTCATATTTAGGGGGAACTTGTTTCTTTCTACAGAAATGCAAATATAATCTCTGTAGCTACTCTCTTTTTAGAATTATTATTTTGAGTAACACTCTGCTCCGCACTGCTCTCCACTGCTACCTTGCCACAAAGCAGTTCTTTTCTTGGACTAGATCCACAACTTGCTATCCTAAAATCAGGTGCTTAACCTGAGGTTTCCACCGTTTGAGCAATTTTTCATTGGAAAGTTCATTTTCTGGGATCAAAGTCTGTTTGTTAGAGCAATCAATAGCAATTATACTTTTACTACAACATAGTCAACTGACTGAATTATCTTCCAGCCAAAATTATCAAAGCAGGATGTTAGCTTTTCCTTGCAAACCCTCTGAGCAGGGGCTGAGAGGAGGCTGCATTTCACCTTCACAACAGATCTTGCTCAAGCCCCAGGGTAGTGGTGCTGCAGACCACTGGTGAATTTTCAGGGTTGGTAGCAGGTATTGAGTTTGCTCATTTTAGAACAAGTCTTTGTTTACGGGAAGTTTTAAAAATTCTTCTTAGATTGCTCTGGATTGCCCTGCTGAACTCTGCCGGCTGTATATTCAACTTCACGAGCCTTATATAAAAGATCCTGCTGCCTATCCTAAGCTACAGGTAAAGCATTGACTGTGGAGCATAGTGTGTTAAGAAGCAACTTGTTAACTGGCACAAAGATGAAGCTGCGCTTTTCACAGATGAAAAAAATAAGGGAAGTATTTGTTCATGGCAAGTTAAATGGTATTTAATATTTCCTACCACAGCCATTACAGGATACCAGCTCTTCCTTGGGATAACTTAGATCCAAATCAGTTTACCTAGAGTTACACATCTTAATTACTGGTGTATCTCATGAAACATATCTGCATGCTTTTTATCATCATTCCCCTTCCTTAGAAGGGCAAAGTAGACTGGAATAATGGAGCAAAAAGGAGTGTAGTAGGGCTAGATTCTGAAAGCTCATGTTATACCTTTATTGCCACTGACCCAGTTCTTGAAACTTGACACTTTTCTTTTTTTACAAACCCACTGCAGAGGGGGGAATGTTGTGCTTTAGTTTTGTACCGTTTGCAAGGTTGCTGTTCTTTTGTAACTCCTCCTGCCCCAAGGGGACACAGCCTGAAGCGGTAAGAGGATGCATGAGCAAGGCAGGGAGCAGAACCCAAGTATCTCTGCTAGACTTGTTCTTTCTGGGAAAGGAGTGGCTTGGGTGTGCCACACACCTCCCTGCTGAAAGTGTGATGGAGCTTGAGAAATGGACAGAGTTAGGTCAAGCCATGGTTACTGGCACAGTCTCAAGGTGGCAAGGGGTGGGAAAATATGTCCTGGGATGAAGTGGATTTGGATGGAGCAAAGAGACAACAGCTGTTGATATTAGTGGTAGCTTTAGGGTAGCTGGATCCAGCCAGCTACTAGGTGTGCAGCTCTTTTCTCAAAGAGGTTAAAGCTGCAAAAAGACTTGGGAATCACTGCTGCCAAGAGTGTAGCTTCTCAACTCCTCAGTCAGTAGCTGACTAGTTTTAAATGCACATCCCTCACACTGGAAAAACAACTAATACTTCTGTTTAAAATGCAGATGCTGGCATACATGTTCTACTCTGTGCCGTACTATCTGATTGCTCTGTATGGCCTGCTGGTGCCTGGGTGTTCCTGGATGCCCGATATAACCCTCATACATGCTGGAGGACTAGCTCAGGTATTTCTTTGTAAAACATTCACTCTTGAATTACAAGTTAATAAGGAGAGACCTATGGAATAAACAGGGGGCACAGTGCACGTTATTCCCATGCGAGTTTTATGCCATTTTAACTTACATCAACTTTTATATCTGCAAAAAACTAATTTAAAGGAGTGGGGAAGCAAACCTACTGTACACCTTTAATGACTACATTCTTGCTTTAGTAGACTAATAAGGCTTAAATAAGCCAAATAAGGCTTATTTAAGCCTTATTAAGCACCATGCACTCTCGCTGCAACCACGAAGTAAGCCTGTCATAAAGCTGGAGGAGTCAGCCATATAAAACCAAAAGCAAAGCCACCAAAAAAGTACAAGACATTGTTTCCATAAAATGTGTTGGCCAGGGTAGCTTGAAAGAAACTAAACGGAAAACATACCTACAAGTCATGCAAAACGATCAATATCAGTTGATGTAACACATGAACCTTCCTGGCCCACAAAACCAGTAACACTAAGACCTGCTCATACTGCTAAAGGCAGAGCAACAATCTTACTTAAGCCAATTCTTATTCTGATTCTCCTAAATAAACAGCAGTAGTTAATAATTAGATAGTGCTGACAGTTACAAGAAGATTGAATGAACAAATTCAGCAGCAACGAGTAAATGACCTCTGACATACGAATGACCATTTCACAGCTGAGGCAGAATGACAACTGACCTGTACTGCACCTAAATGAAACGTGCTGAGCATCCAGACAAAGAAAATAGGCACATAATCCTCTAACAGTGAGAACACAGGGACATGGCAATAAGTGTAATTCAGGCATCACTATTAGACAAACACAGACCAACACATTGTTCCTCAAGCTCAAGATAATCATTGATACAAACTACAATCCAGCTTAACTGCCCAGTAAGGGTGAAGGAGTGACACTTTATTTTCTGTTTGTGAGAAACTATCACAGAGACTATGACTGTCTAAGCAGTTTATAGAGGATCTTGAATGACCAAATTATATCAAACCAGAATCTGACAAGCATGTTGATGTAGGTTAGATGCTCAAAAGGTACCATAGATATCATACAACTGGGTTTGGCCCAAATCTAATTTTAAAAAAGCACAAACTAGCTAAAGTAGGCAAGCCAGTATGAGGAACCTCTCTTTACTGGCAGATTACTTGGGTTTCATGAATTCCCCAGTCAGTCAGGAAAGAAATCACTGCTTTGAAGATTTAGCACAAGGAAAAGAAAATCAGAAGTCAGAGTGTGCTGACTCTCACAACCTTGAAAACTTGTCAAAAGCTCAGCCCTCCAGTTTGGAGGTGATTTTTGTTTGGTTGGGTTTGTTCTTGTTGGTTTGTTGTGGGTTTTGGTTCCCACCCCCACCCCCCTCACATTCCCCACAACAAACACTCACCTTTTTTTTTTTTATTTATTTATATTGCACTTTGTAGCTCTTAGCTGTATGGTTAACACAGAGTGTTTTGTTGCTGAAGCCTAAAATGCCTCTCTTGTCCCTTGTCATTCAGCTTCAGGATAATGTCGATTTACACATTAGACAAAGAAAAAGCTGCAGGTAACCCAAAGACAACACTCAAAATCTCCCATTTTACTCTTCAAAGCCTTTTCCGGGCACAAGCTAAAACCATAGGCTGACAAAAAATGATTACGAGAACTGCAAGACTTACTTGTCTATTATGTTTTGTGCCTCAAAATGACTCATAGGAAAATATTCCCAGGTTTCTCAAGTTAAAACATTGGCAGTTGATAAAGACATGTGTTGTCAGTGAAGTTTGTTTTTTTTTCTTTTTGCTTTCTGTTAGGCACAAAGGTCCAAAAAAAAGGCAAATGTCTAATGATGAAAACTGTGGGCATTGCCCCTGGGGAACCAGCACTGCTTCTATAGCCTGGGGAATGCAGGGATTTTAAATATTTTCTTTTCTATCATTATGAAGTGTACTTTTTACAAAAACAAATCTCAGAATACCATGTGTTGCATCTAAACTAATAACTTCTGAAAGTGCCTCGGCTTTCATGCAAAGGGAAATATTTACTGCCGTTCTGAATTACATAGAGCTCTCGGCAGCTCGAATTATTCCATTACTGACATTCAGACTCCAAGCCCAGGTTGTGACCCTCACTGACTTCCTGAGATTTCAGGAAGAGCTCTTTAAATGTTACACAACTATAGTACCAGGAGCTTTGAAAGGACTGGAATAGCCTCTGTGAACTTGAGAAAAATCAGTGTTTCCCTATGCAAGTGAGCCCCACGAGATGGGATGAAGAGCCACAGCGGTGCCATTGTCTCACCAACTCCATACCCGCTTCCCTTCCCTGCTACCTCGCATGTAGAAATTTCTCCATCTCCACCCAAGTGCTTTCCTCAATCCTGCCATTTTTGATGGCAAGTTCCTGCAGTGCCTTTTGTCTACAAGCAAACCTAAACTCAGGAACCATTTCTTTAGGTCGCTCTCTTCGCACTCTATTTCATGACTTTAAGGCTTAGAAAACCTGGTCAAAACCAAGGCCAAGGCTTTGAGGTTAACCAAGGCTATGGGTTAGACAGGGAAGGCTACCTGAGAAGCTCACCTGCAGAATCTCATTTATTTGATTTCTCAGCCAAGGTTTACAGGTCTGATCTCAAAATTCTCCACTTTGAGAGGTTTCACTAGCAGAAAGTACCAAGGAACAGTTCACTCACTGAGGGGACCTGATCAGGGTGAGGGAACACAAAAGACTGGGTGCTGCTTTCCCTGCAGAGCCTGCCTGCTGCACACCAGGTACAGGGAGCTGCAGTAACCAGCAGCCCTTGCCGTGTCTTACGGATTTGATGCAAGGCTGCCTGGTGCTTGGAAAAAGAGCAGGGCTGGGCTGCTGGCGAGTGAGAGACAGACTGGCTTTTAGGATACCCCCTCAGCCCTCCATCCATGCTCCACGGTTGGAAACCTCAAGAAATAAAAGCAAAAGCAAAGTAGAGTCATGGAAAGGAAACACAAGAGATTACACACACCTATTTCCACATAGGCAAGTCAAATTTATAAAAAGAAGAGGCTGGAGCACATCTAAATATCCTCCCTGGTAATGAGGGGAAAAACCAGCATGTTATATTGAAATACAAATCTAATAAACAAGAACTTCATTGTAGGGTGCATCATTGGCTACTAAGTACAAACAGAACAAAATGTCTGTCCATAATGCTCAGAGCTCACTAAATGTGCCACAACTTCTGCAAGAGCCAAGACCACAAATAAGGCTTAGATATTTGAAGGCATCTAGGAAGCTGTGGGAGTTCCAGGTCTCTCAGAATCAGCCCCTTACAACTCTGAGACTGCTTACTATGAACTTATGGTGAATTCACTATAAACTTGCTACAACCCACAGCTGACTAATCTTGGAGACAGGCAGGTGCCACAACCCTCCATAGAGAGGAACGTAGCTTAGCATCTTGTTCACCCCAGAAAATGCACTAAAACGCCACCAGGAAGCTGTTAGTGTCTAGGTACATATGACAGCCCCAAACCTACCTGAAGCTTGACAGAGGCTGGTGTCCTCTGGGAAAACATCATGGAACAAGAGGCCAGTGCTGCTGAGCACTAGCACTCTGGTTGTCTCAGCTGAGACTGCTCCCAAGGCGAGGAAGGAGGGATGTGAGCAAGACTCCCCCCAGGTGCCAAAGGTAGCTCCTGCCTAAGGCAGATGAGAACAGGCTGTAAGAGGCAGACTGAGGTACGAGGCTGACATTAAAAGGCTGCTGATAGTGCTCCCCTGAACATCTGTTTCCTGTGCAATGACTGTTTACAGAAACATGCGAAGTGGCTCTCTGCTCAAGTGTGTTTGTATTTGATTTCACTGATTACTCTGCTTCCTGACTCGCGTTTGCTAGATCAGCTCTCCCTGTGAAGTGGAGCTGGTTAGAATCACCTGAGACCCAGTTTCCTTCCCTGGTTTGATGCATGGTCTCAGCCTAACCTTTTGCTAGAGGGGTGTGTATTAAAAACACCTGCACTGAATTTAACTGTCTACTTCACTAACTGTGAACAGAACTGTGTTCGTGAGACCAAAAACCCAGCTAAACCTAGAACCGAGGATGTGATGTGGCTACAGGGTTCTCCTCTGCGTTAATAAAATCACAGTGTCCTTTTCTCCCCCTCTGCATAAGATCAAACTGATGCTTCTCAGATTTCCTCCACTGCAAACTAACTGAATAATAATTAAAAATTGGACACACAATAGTTAACGTGAACAAGCTGTGGCTTGAAATAGCAGGTAACAGATGGAGACAAAAGACAGCGACTATCCTGACGCTTCTATCTTTAAATGTTTGTTTATGCTAAAAATACGCTTCAGCCCAGCGAGCTTGTCTTTGCGTATAACCTTCACTGTAAACTTCATCTGTATTTCAGAATCACCCTCAACCCAAAAGCCAAATATTGCAGATGTTTTCTGAAATCTGGGATTGGAATCTGGAAGACTGGGTTTAAGATTTTTTTTTTTAAAGGAATGTAACATAGTTTCCCAGATTTTATTTTCTAGCTTTATTCAGACTGAGTGAGTGTCTGTCTCCTTCCCCTTAATGCCAAAGATAACATTCCTAGGTAGGCGGATGCTAGTCCTACCGCAGCTCCTGGGCCGAGGCTCTGGATGTTGGACGCCTCCACGGCCTTTTGCCTGGGAGGAGCCAGGACTCGGCTGCACCAACCATCACCCGTAAGCCAGGGGGGAAACTCTACACCTGATGTAAAGATCAGGGCCACCATGTGCATAAAATAAACCTCCTACCATGGTACTGACAGCTCCTCTTCTGCCTCTTACACCAAGATATTAATGGTCTCAATTTAGAGTGTGTTCTTATACCACTGTGCAAAAGTACAATAGATAGTTCTGGAATAAAAGGGTTGGCTTGGCAAATGTCACTGGAGATGCATATTTGCATGCAGATTATTCTGTCTTTCCAAAATATACATCAACTTTACCCCTTTTTTTTAATATATACATTATATACACATCACAGGCTCAATTTTCCCACATTGGTGCTTCTCTTCATGCTCGAACTCCTTACATCTACAGAGTCCCTGAAGAAGCAAAACAGTTTTTTCTGATATTGAACATAATGTATGGGATTCTTCCCCAGCTGCTGGCTTACAGGTGTGTCCACAAGCCTGAGTTTTTTATGAAAGCAAAACAAGAAGAAAAAAAGGAATAGCACAACCATTCAGCTCCTCTTTTTGGCAGTAAACGTCACTGGGTCGGGATGTAACTGAACTGCTGAAATGGAACCCAAACAAAGTGTGTCAGATGTGTAAAATCGGACAATTGTGTGAAGTTGCACAGTCTGTTCTGTTTATCCTACTCAAAAACCGGGAAAATAAAGACGACTGCCTTCAGTACTGCTTCTCAACATTTTGACTTTGCGCTGCAGTGGAGTTGCTGGTTCACGTAGCTATTTTTAAGTGAGCTGCTTTGACAGTTTTAGAAATACTGCATGAAGTTAAATAATAATAATGATGTCAGTGTTTAGCCTCCACACACTGAAGAATAGCAGTGCTGGCAGTCCCTATCCAGAGCTACTGCAGAACGTGAAGGTCAACATTTTGAAGTGTCGAAAATTAACATACATAACTCTGTCACATGCACATCTTTTATTTGTCAAAAAGTACGTCTCGTGGGTCAGCCTTGTTAAAAATCCCAAGAAATCTTTTATGATGCAATCAACTCTTACGGTAAGACTCCTTATACGACAAACAAATCATATAGGTTTGTTAATTCTTTTAAGGATCCCGTTCTGCAAGGACTGTTCGTCTCCTTGAAGTTAAGCACATGCTTACAAGTGCTTCTGAAGGGGGCAGGGGGCTCTTTACCGTGATCGATCAGGCCCTTACGCTGCTACATGCATTTTCAGAGAGGAGGAGGGTTTTGGCCGCCGCCTTCTCTGCAGCTACTTTTGCTAATTCTGTTTGTTCACAAGCAAGTAGCTGCAAATACTGTGACCTCAGTTTGCGTAGCTTAGGCTTCTGTTTGCAGTTACAACTATTTCTATGACTTCTATGTGTATTTATACCAGAAGCAGTACATTTAGTGCCTTTCTCACAGATGCATTAGCTGATACATTTTAACCGGCCACACTTTATTTTGGGATGTTGACTTCTGAGTGTTTTGGTTTAGAGAATTTTCACTCTCGTTTAACAAGAAGGCATCAGCTCATGCACATGCGTGTTGCACCCTGCACAAGGGGACTTGCAGAGCAGCAAGAAATTCATGCTTTTTACCACTCTCCTGTTGAACACTGACGTGTAGAACCCACAGCTTTACACCTCCAGCCAAAGGGGCACCTCCAAAATAACCCCAGTGCATCTCAGTCAGTGCTTCTTGGCAAAAAAGACCTCAGCAATGATTTTCTCCAGCACCCAGCCTTCCTGGCTTGGTCTCCTTCCACGTGCACTGGAATCTGGGATAGCTCCATCCCAGTACGTCCTCCCAAGAAAACAAACCCAGAGCTGTTGGGCTGTAATAGGACATTGCTGTCTCACAAACCAATACTTGAGCCTCCAATGTTACTTCTAATGTTTTTAAAGAAACTCTGAATACATTCAAGGTGAATTTAATAACCTCCTGTTATCCAGAAAAGGCAAAGTACAGAAAAAATAAAGATCTCACCTGCACTTGTATCTATTATGGTCAACTCATGTTAACAGAATGTTTTGCTTTAATACTTGACTTACATTAATACCTCACATTATTACACGTATGAAGCCAGATATGACGCTAACTTAGTTGCTTACAACCTCAAACCTTACTCCCAATACACATTCCAATAAATTTATTCTGTAAAAACAATACATTTTTTTTGTTTTCTTTTTGTTTTGTTTTTTGTTTTTTTGTTGTGGGTTTTTTTTTAGTTTTTTACAGTAAACTCGTCAACTACAAACCTTGAATACGCAAAAGATGTTCCAAGGACAAGCATAACAAGGATTGATAAAACCAGACTAAATATGTTTTCACAATAAAAGCTGGCATAAAAATAAATAAAAATCTCTATTATCACAATAGCAACAATAATGTACACAGAATAATGGATTTGGAATGCTTACTTACTAGTCTAGTTCTATTTCCAAAAGGAAAAAAAAGCCAGAATGACAGCATCCTTTTTTAAGCCTTTCATTATTTAAAATTGATGTTTTCTTTTGGTTTCCCATAGGGTTCTATATCACAGTAAGCTTAAAAATGGAAAGCATCCAAATGAATGACTTCAAATTGTGTTGGCATTGGAAAAAATCCTTGTATTAATCTAAAGAAACACAAAAAGACTTTCACTAACTCCACATATAGGAACTAAGTCAGATAGTGTACATTACATCATGACTTTGAGAAGTAGTAAGAGTATAACTAGCTAGGTACTTCTAATAAGGAAAGGTATTTTATTACGTTATTGAACTTGGCGGTGATCTCAACTGGAGTTTTTTCTTTATGTTGTAAACTGATCAGAAATCAACAACGTATGGATATAGGGAAATTTAAAATCATGTTTGTAGGTGGAAGATATTATTGTAGTCTTGCATGAAGGGGACTAATTTCTGAGATTTACTTTTTTTTTTTTTTTTAAAAAAAAAAGCTGATTTAGAATGCTATAATTTGGGATTTAGAAAAGGAATCTAAAACATGTTCGAGTATGCGATATCTTCATAAACCTCAGCCACTCTAAAGGGCAACTTCATGCAACCAAATAATATGAAAATCAAAACATAACCCTTAGAAAAAAGGGTAAAATGTCATTTCTGCAAACACAACAGATAGGAATGTGAATAATGTGCATACAAACTGGGATGCTGTTGATGACAGTAATGAACAGATGTGGTGACTCATATCAAATCCAAGAATATTAGACAACCAAACATGTAACCTTCTTGTGTTTTCCCTTAATATTCAGCAGTTATTATGTTGGTTAAGTCTGAAAGAGAGAGAAAGAGAGAAAAAAAATCCATTACCTGTTAGAAAGCATACTGCAACAAACTTGATGGAATTAATGCTGTATTCCCCTACTTAAAAGTCCGGGCTGCAAGTAACCACCTGGTCTGTTCCAACAGACACTTTTTTGTTGAGAAAACTGCTTACATTACATCAACAAACACTCCACTACAAAATATTAAAGAATGCAGTTTAGAAGTAAACATTTAGGGCTTTATTCAAATAAGCATTTTGAGTCATGTATGTGGATTGGTTTTGTTTTAATCACTTAATTATGAATCTTATTGCGTCCTCTGTACACAACCAAATTTTGCATTTTTCACCACACTGAACGACTGATGGGCCTCCTGCCGAAGCCCAGGCACTACTGTAGCCTTGGTACCTTGTGCGGAGAACACCTTTCTATCAAACAGAGTTCGCTTAGCAAGGATGAGGAAAGAAACAGCTTTCCTAGCTAAGGTATCGGAATGAAGCTTCTGAAAAGAAAACAGTCTGGCTTGGAATTCCACTGTATGGTGATGGCAGAAAAGGAGGAAATTCCATGACTGAGTCAAGGTCAGCTCTTGCTTCCATTGGAATTAGTGGGAACAGGCCCTCATGTGATCATGGCAAGCGTTTCCAAGTCTTGGGGTCTCCATATTACACTGAGATGGCAAACCTACCTACAGGCACAGGGACACACCACTGCTGTCCAACAACGTGAAGATACACAATACTACATGACTACCTGACCCTGAGCAGGATATTCCTTCTCCTTTGTAAAGAATTCAAAGCATGAATGATTCTCCACCCACACCCTGATGAACAGAAACACAACACACAAGCAGTGTGAAGGAATTAATACTGCGTTTGGTGTCATCATCCCAGAAAAACAGAAACGTCAAGGAACAGGTTGGTGGGTACAGGTTAAACCCACCAGAGGTGATGGAATTTTCATTTCACTGAGGATCAGGAGGAGGATATGAAAAGAAGACATTGTAACATCCCTGTGTTAGCAGTTTGCTGCCTAAGGTCTTCCTTGCTCTAGCCCATCAGTACCTGCTGTGCGTGATGCCACGGCAGACACCGCTTCTCTATTCACGTGGACAAGAGCACACACGTGCCCACTTAGCAGCCAGGGACCCCAGTCTGATTGCTGCACTGTGTTCTGTGTGGTTCTTCTCTGTTACGATAGGGGGTTTGCAAACAGTAAGTAATGGAGACTTGCAGTTTCTGTGTGGGAGGACTTGCTACATCCTGACTAACGACACATGATAAGGAGTTATTATAAAATGCTCCTGCATGCAATGATGGCCCAGGAACTGCCAGAGCCCTGCCTCCCCCAAAAAGCTGTAACGCTGCACTGCTCATCCAGAGCACCACACTCCCATTGACCTCTCTCCTGTTTAAGAATCGATGAGATGCTTTGGACACATGGCTTGCTGAAGGTTCCTGCTGTTTCTTTCCCTTGAGAGGGCCATGCAGACACCCCTTAAAACACCCCACTACAAACGAGTAGTCAAGCACCATGTTTTCTGCTGAAGTTGTTAATGACAGATGCTACCCTGCACTGACAGGCAGGATGGGTGGTGAAACAGTCGATCTCTACGGTATTGCTCTCAGATCCAGTCCTGTCCTCTCGAAGCATGATACCTTTGCACTTATTAACTGTATTTCCCCTCTTGGCTAAGCCTAGAAGACTGGGTAGGCACCATTCTCACGTAAGGCACTGGGAATATTGCTTCCTGCTGTCTCACAGACAGGTCTGTTGGGCACAGTAGGGACAACAAAGAAGCCGGTATGCAAACCATCCTCTAGGTTTTCAGTTTCGAGTACCATCTCCCAGCATGACACACATTTTGCCTCCCAGGAGCATTCCCAGGTGCCCCAGAAGTCAACAGGTCCCTTCTCCTCAGGGCTGCACAGGGACCTTGGCTCCCTCCCTACCCAGGCAGCAGGTGCTGCTAGGCTCCCGCGGCCGCCGCTGAACAAAGATGTGGCAGAGCTGAGCAGTTTCCATGGTCTCCATGGTTTCACGTCTTTTCAGAAACAGATCAACTCCCATCATCTTTGTTTGAACAAATCTCTCAGCTTTGCTGTAAGATACAGTACACGTGCTGCACTGGCCATGCTGCAGCACACAAAAGAACAGCACAGAATCTGACTGATTCGCGTGAAAAAAAAAAACCCATTCATCAATAAAATTGAAGGCCAGAGAACACAGAGGGCGGAGAATAAAACTAAAGCCACAAATTGCTTTGTTTTTCTGGCATTGAAGATTTCTTCCTCAACAGCATCTGGCAACTGACTCGGCCATCCAGTACTTTAAAGGCTCTTGCTGGATGGGCAGAAGGATGTTTATTTGCTTGCTGTGTATGATCACTGCTATTCCATGTTGGTTTGAAGTCAAAATGGTTACAGGATTCACTGTACACAGGGATGCAAAGAGTACATTTCATCTATATCAGCTGCTTTAATCTCAGCTTGCATTTAGATGTTTGTTTCTTTGGAGTTACGTCCCTTTGCCTTTTATAGCAGTGCTGCTATCCTGAGCTGTCTGATGGCAGCAGCAAACACATCTCTTTACACCAAGGTGTCTGCTAATGTTTGAATTTTACACAGAAATTTTTACTGTGCAGTAGTTATGCACATTGTTACAAATGTTATCTTTTCTGCAGAGGTAGATTGTAACTTACTTGGAATGGTGGAAAGAAATTCCAACAGAAATATATACTCTGTTCTTATTTTCTGGGAAATAATGCCCACATAAATGCTTTTACATTGAATAAAGCCCTAGATGCTATGCTTTCAACCTTGGTAAAACCCCACACCCCTTATGCATTCTAACTAATGTTATTCTTAAGAAGTAAAGAAGGAAAAGCAAAGGAACCAAACATCTCCAAACCACATCAGAAGGACATGAGGAACCTGTGTTTCTCTGGCCAGTCTGGAACTAACACTTGTCTTCCATGGTAGTAGCAGGAATTGTTGCTACCCCACAAGAACATCACAACAAAAAAATACGTCCTGGACACAGGCTGTTTTAAATATGTTATCCCAATTGCAATAGTATCAGATGGCAGTAATTTTGGACCAGATTTTGATCCCCTTATTCATGCTGGCAAGCAGTTGCCTCCACAAATAGATCCACCGACTCCCATGTTAGTAACTGATTGTCGGTGTGAGTAAAAAGATCACAGTCCTTTACCCCACTTTAACAGCCAGGCCTCACCAGGAACAAAAAAATGTATTGTATTTCCAACAAATCTATTACTTTTCAAAGACTCAGTAAAACCATTCACCTCCTGAAAGGCAACCACATGCTTCCCTACACAAAGAGAACGCCTCATTTACTAACACAATGTCCGGACTGTGACTAAAATAATGAACACCACATACCCCGAGTGCTGACCTTAACATTCAAACGCTCGCTAATAGGACAGGGACCGGGGCCAGCTTTCAGATGACATTGTACGCGTATCCAGTTTAGAAGTAAAAAGCAACTTAGGTGTTCAGTTAGAAAGATTCAGAGTTATGCCAGCCAAGAACCAAACACACAAGTCACCAGAGTTTTAAATGTGGAATGTAAATCTGCTGCCATGAATTCACTAATTTATGACCTAATTTTGTATCATAGAAAGTAAACAACACAGAGCCATGAAACCTCTGCACTGGAATATTCTGGTTTTGTGGCGTTTTGAGAAACTTTGAGAAAGCCAAACCAATTAGGACTTAACAGCAGAAGACTGTTATGGGAGGGAATCTGTGACTCCTGACTTGAGCACACTTTGGGGCTAGTTGTCTTAGCCAATATATTATTTGTTAATTAATATTAGGTAATAAAACCCCACGGTTCAGGCCTTGTATCTTTCTGGGAAAGGAATCAGCTGAAGAACAATAGTGAAGGAAAGCGCTTGAGAAACAGGGAGGGGAGTGGCAGGACACACTTATAAACTGTGGCTGGGTCTGAGAAAGTAAGTGTCTTTTCTGTGGAGAGTGCCTGTAATCCTCAAGAACAGTTGAGAAACTTAGGGATGGAGCTAAGAAAAGAAAGCTTTGTCAACCCCAGGAATAAAAAACCAAAATCACAAGTTGAGCCCTTGAACAGGATGAAATTGGCTGAAAAAAAATATCATAGCTTTGGAAGTACTTTTATTTGCTTTGGGTTTTGAGTCTTTAGGAAGGCATCACTTCACATTTTCAAGCTCTTCTCTACCACCTGGAGGTTAGAAATTTCATTAAAAACTATCAGTGAAGATGCTCCTGCAATCACTTGGTTTTAGATGTTAACCCTTCATGAAGATCCCCATAATGCTGAGGGTAAGAGTGTAATTAAAAGGCGAGGCTCCCTCTGGTCTGAAGAGGGAAGATGTGTCTCCAGGCTGCAGTCCAGACATTCTCAAACATAATCACTACCTCATTATTAGCAGTAGTAGCATTAAGTGAAAGGTTGCTTGTGTCCTTTAGGCAACTCTTGTGCGGTCAGTTTGCTGGGAGGTGCAGAGCTCAGGAGCCAAAGGCTCTCCAGGACAGTGCCCCTGGGGAGCACCATGAGCAGGGTAGCTGAGCTGCAGCCTTCTGCCCACCTGCCTCTCACAGCCCTCCCCAGACCCACTGTCAGTTAAGAAGGCAAAACCAAAGGAATGAAGCTTGCCTTATCTTGAGATCAGGGCCTTGAACTCTTGTTTTTCTTGTGTCTTTGCCTTCATGGTACCTTTCAAGGAGCTGTTTTGAAGCAACCCCTCTGGTGGGAGTCTTGGGCAGCCCCAGCCCCTGTCTTTGGGGTGCATTTGGCATGCTCCTGGCGCCACCTCATGGCCACTGAACCCTCCTGAGCCTGGTTGCCTGCCAGGACTGAGTGGCCATGCAACTCCTCCACTGTACTCTGGGAAGGAGAAAGCCCATCTTCTTCAGACTGTGTGTTGTTTCTCCAATGCCCTTCTCACAAGCTAATGATTTTAAGTAGACCACAGTGTCATTTATGACCATGCCTGTGAACAGACCTCAACATTCTTCTGTGAACAAACAAGAGGATCACATCACAACTCTGCAGTCATGTGTTGGTCTTTTTTTGACTTTCTTTTCTGTAGAAGAGAAGTCTGAGTACATGGGACAGAGGAGATCAACTATCTCCGGCAGAATCCCAGGTTGGATGACCAGCAGAATGTGGGAGCAGGACAACTGGCCCAGTACCCCAGGAGGCTGGTCCTGACACACAATGTGTGACTGACTCACTAACACCAACTGAAAAAAAAGAATCTAATTAATCTTTCCCTGAGTGCCTTGTGTCTGATGAAGGCTACCTTGTCTGGCTTTGAGGACGCCAAGAGATGGAGTGTCCCCTCCTGGTCCTACAAGAGAACTGCAATACTGCAAAATCTGAAAAGGAAAGCTGTGAAATGCTGATTCTGTGGCAGAAATGCCCAAAGTGAAATATTTGGATCAAGATGTGCATTTCTCCAAACTTGTCATTCCTTTTATCTCAAGATGCCCTTAAAACCAACTCTCCATCTCTCTTTAGTACATGCTACTAAAACTCCACCTCCCCCATAATATTAGAAGCATCCAAGATGCAGCTGAAAACTGGTTATTTGTGTGTGAGATGGAGTTCAAGTAAAGGGACCATAGAAGTCACAGGAGAGCCAACTCCTCATGTGGGTGTGACAATACTGACTGAGTATTTCTGTGGAGTTGGTGCTGGCAGGAAGGGTACAGACTGCTGACAGTATTTCAGCACAGGAGCTGAAATATCTTCAATCACGAAAATGCTGCAGAGCACCATGATGTTTTAGCATGCTGGACTCTACCTCCCAGCAGTTACAAGCATGTCACAGAGAGAAGAGCGAGCTATATGGGTGTCACCAGCCACAAAGACAACAGCCTATGTTACTTTTTAGCCACTTAATCTGCGACTGACCTAACTCAGTAAGCATTTGGTCCTTACATGCAGAACATGCCTGAAGTTCACAGGCATATCCCTATCACTGCCTTCCTGAACCTCTCGCCACCTTAGATGGACCTTATGGCCAGTTTCTTTCACTCAAATATCTATTTGAAAGTGTCACGCGGTTCACTAGCCAGAACATGGGCAACACACGCACTATGCAATCCCCACACTCCTCAGACCCTGACTCTCGCATTCTGTGGGTGGGGTGCTAGGATGACGCAGCCTGTGACAGTGTCTGGCTCAAGCCAGAGTGAATGGGAGAGCAGCAGGGCGTTTTATCTTCCTGACCTCACGAGCCACATACTGAAGTTGCCATAAGGCAAAGAGCCACAAAACAACACAGAAAGACAAGGGGAAAGGAAGCTCTGGGAGGAGCCTTTAAGCGGGAGATGACAGCACTTCCCCAGAGGTTGTGTTTTGTAAGTAAGGGTTGAGACTGAGCATGCAGCTGGGTGCTAAGGCATCTCAGCAATGTCAGATGAGAGCCTGTGCTGGCTGGCTTCCTCCCACACCTGGGGATTCGTGTCACTCAGCAGCTTCTGTGCCGGCCCAGCTGGCCACGTGGCTGAGCCTTGGCACAGAAACTGCACAAGAACTGGTTCTGTGCTGGAGCAATAAGTGCAGGAGCAGGGAGGTTTGTGCTGCTCCAAAGGCACAGAAATAGTAGTGGTTGTTAAAGGTAGCTGATGATTAACCAATTCCCATGTGAATTCCCCTGCTCAGCAGCCCTCCTTTCTGTTGTTTTGGCCGCAACAAAATAATATTGATATGAAGGCACAACTGAGACAAACATCTAAGGAGATTGTGTGAAGCTGCTCTGGAGTAGACAGTATATCTCCTCCTTTAGAAAATGGTATCAGTAGCAGGACCTGCCCTGAAACCCACAGTATGCATAGTCTACAACATGCACGTGAACCCTCATGAACTCCAAATAAGCCTGTTGGACTGCACAAATTTTAAACCAGTGTGAAAGGACAAGCAGGCTGTCACATTTTAGTGAGCCAAAATGCATTACACGAACAGTCTGATTTAGCTCTCACATCAATTTTGCATCATTCCAGCTCATGGTTTTCAGTTCAGCTGACATTCATGCAAGTGCTGGAACAAAATAATGCTCAATAGTATCTTTCCTCATTCAGCTGTTTTTCTAAAGGAAAATTTGTACCAGTGCAGGGCCCAGTCCTAACTTTTCTGTCCTGGACGCTTTCTGAGCACTGAAATGCAACATAAAAGGATCTCCCACGGTCATTGCAAAACCTTCCACCCCAGCACCAAAACACCCCTGCTAGCAAACTGAATGGGCAGTGAATGACATTAATGGAAGATTACCCCTTCACTGGTTTTCTGCAAATCTGAAGAAGTGTTTCTTGTGTCATTGCCTGCGTCCCCCGCATCAGAGCTGCTCTTATTTTCTTCCTCTTTGCAGTCCTTATCATCTTCATCTCCAGGAGATTTCCGTGACTGCTTGGAGGATTTCTAAAATGATCAACAGCAAAGTTAAAAAGTGAAAACTGAGCCTCAGTCATAGAAAGAGACGGTTCAAATATATGTGGAATGCTGTCTGCTCTTGAGTTCCCCTGTTCAAGGTGAGTATTGGGGAGGATACGTCAGGTGAAAAGTGTTCTTCAGGTGAAGTAGCTGGAATTACTGCCATCGGTGAAATAAAAGGAGAAATTCTGTGTTCAACACCAGTTGGCAGCACAACTGACAGTAAGACAGACACAGTAATAGGAGATGGGTATTAGTGTTGGGTCACCTGTAGGTTTTTGTAGTTAATGAAACAGATGGTGCCAGCTTGACAAAAGTTTTGATTAAACACAGAGATGTAAAATGAGAATAACATTAGCAGAGCTGCTTTCCATACTTTTTTTTTTTAGTGCTGTCAGCTTTAATATATTAACATTAAAGCCATGTGGAACCAATACATCTTTTCTGCTCCCTTTATGTTATGCAATTCTACAGTACAAAAGGATAAATTGTGGCATTAAGCCACCATTTTCCTAATCCTGTGTTTGCCCAGAGTCTTCTGGAAAGAAGATGGTAGACCAGACCTGAATTCCTAATGCAAAACACACACAGGGGGTGAAATTACTTAATACATTTTGTTCAGTGGATGAACCACAAAAACTCGTGCTCTCCCCCAGACTGAGCCTGGATCAGATTGTTTGCTTGCTTCTTTTAATTTCATTTAGTTGTCACTTTCAGAGAAGAATAACATGAATGTGAATGGACATGACTTTGCCACACGTTCCACATTTTTTAAGCCAAATAGACCCGGAGGCATACACAGAACCAGAAGAAGTGACAATAATGTTGCTCCCTTTCACCCAAGCAGCGAGAAGCATATCTGAACCCAAAGTCATCACCAGCCATTATGAGGCAGTCTGAGATACATTATCCCTGCCTTTCTTGTCTACACTGTTACTTAGATATTAACAGGCCAGGTAGGTACTACATTGCAGGTCTTTTATCTACAAATTGAGTGCTCTACTCGCTGCTTAATGGATTAGTTCTTCCTTCCTCCTATTCTGTATCCTGTACTGAAGTGTTTTATGCTCAGCTACAACAGGAGCAGCTGAGCCCCTCTAACCCTACCCTTTCAGCATGGCATCCGGGGCACTCATGCTGGAGACAGGAAGCTTCAATTCTCCCAGGCTGGAACCAAATCTGAACTCTTATCTCCTAGGAGGCACGTTCATAAAGCTTTTTTTTCCGCTCTCCATGGGGGAATAACCTCAGCTGATCAATCCTATCAGTGCATGGATTTTCTTTCTAACCCTTCTGAACTCCTTCCCATACTTGCACCTCCTTCTCCAAGTGTGGGCACTAGGAATGGGGCAGAGTATGTCAACTGCCATCTCACCAAGCTGTCTACAAAAGCAAGAGCGCTTCCTTTGCCTGTTGGAACATCATTGTTATGGTTCTGGAATCAAAAAGTTAAGGAAGAACAGATTACCATGAGTTAAACAGTATTTAAGCTCTAAATGCACATGGGTATCAATGCAAAAACTCAGAGGATAACCTTTGAAGTGTAGGATTTTTTCCGTTTTGAGCCTGCTTTTTCATTCTTTCTTTTTCCTTTTCCATCCTCTTCTACCCGATCACCTTCCTCCTCGCTGCTGGCATCTGCTGTATTTCCTCCTTCTCCTTCAGTTTCTGATGAGCTCTGTTGCTGAATTGCCTTTAAAATAACAAAAAAGACTAACAATAATAACTTTAACAACAAAAATATAATTAAAATCTATGACTTAATTTTTGTTGTGTATTGAAAGCAGACATGCTGGTAACAGACAGCCTACACTTTAATTGCTACTGTCAGGAAGAGCTCAGGTTATTCTTGCAATTATCAAGAAAAGGGTCTGCAAAGGCAATTTTCTCAGTCACCACTCAAAAGCAGTTTTTGGGGTGCAGATTGTGGGATAGCATGTTCTGAAGGGTTTTCACAGAAGCAGGAGGTCTGGTAACAAAAATGAGTTTGCCATAGAACTGAGGGTGGCTCAGCGGAGAGGCCTGGCAAGTTCTACTTTGGGCAAACCTGTGGTAGTTTTCAACTTTGGCTGCAATAGGAGAGACCTGTTCAGGACAGAAAATGGCTGTTACAAATCCACCAAAGGGCAAGATCTCTGTGGTAGGAAGAGCAAACACTGACCAGAAGGCTAAGCGCTCTTTGACAGTCCAGCTCCCACAGACTTTTCACTAGATTTTTTTTATATCCCCAAGCGTATGCAAAACATCTGTAAGGCTGAAAATATGAAACAGGAACTGAGAGGGGCAGCAGCTTTCCTGCAGGTGGTCCATATCTCAAGTTTGTAAGCTTTTGTGCTAATAATGTAATAGGTGTCCGCCTTCTTCTGTAGGTGATTTCTGCCTTCAAAGGACTACATTTTTTAATGAGAAAATGTCTTTGGTTTTATACAGCCCGCTCTTCGCGTTCTCCAGCTTCACTGACTTCTTGCTGTGGACATCCAACAGGGAGAGCTGTTGTACAGCAGCTACTATCTCCTAACAGCAGTTTAAACATCCACCTTCTCACCCCTCACATTTTTGGCAGTGCCATCCTACATGTTATACACTACCAATATAAAAATCAAAACTGCAGTGACCTTAAGGTCTCTGTAAAATACATTGGAACTGATTTAAAAATAAACAACAGGAAGAAGTCAGAAATTATTCATGTTTATACTGGTGTAAATAAAGTCTTTCATATTAATTCAGCTAAATCTGCTGCAGAATTTTCCGTTTCACTGCCCAGAATATCACAGAAAGCAAAGGGCTCTGCAGTATGATTAAAGTTCAGTTTGTCACAGAGTTCAAGACCACAGTTATCTTAACATTACACAATTACAGAAGATGTGAAACTTTCTAGCTCCACCAAAACCAGGACCTTCCACATCACTCATACAATGTTTACATTAACAAGAAGTCCTCAACAATGAAAACAAGAAATATAAGGAGGGATAGACGTGACAGTCATTTACCTGATATCCAGTAAACTTTACTCCAGGGTTATTTTCTATTTCCCACAGGCCTTCATTAAATCCTTTTCGCTTGTTCGACTTCCCAAACTTATCTTTATATTCTTTATATGGGAAAAGGTCTTTGGGCCCCAGGAACGCACTGCATTTTAACAAAGGTAACATTCAAAAAAAGACTTAAATTCCTCTTTTTCAATGCCCCCCCATACAGCTCAAATGTTTCCCCTATTCTGCTCATTCCGTCATTTCTTCTTCAGTTTTATTTATTTGTTTATTTAACACACTGGCTTTATGTTACTGCGGTGAGTCTGATTTATTGGTCAGGCTCACTGTTCTGACGTTTGATGTTGTAAAATCATGCTGGTTCTCTCTAGAAACAACTAAAACAAGTCTCATTTATTATATTATCTACTGCTGGGAACTGGCACTTGAAGAGTTTATGAAAAAGATTATATGACATAATTGCCCGTGATAACAAGAAACCAAACTTTCAATCCTTCCAGAAAGGCCTAAAAATACCACATGAAAAGTTAAAGCATGTAAGGTGTGCTTAGAATCCACATGCCAAAAACTTATCCCATGTACTACCAGACAGAAAAAGCAGTGGTACTTATCTATACTGCCAGTAAGCCTGGAAGCTTCTCTCTTGGAATAAGCCCCCCACATGCTAGAGTCTGTGCAAACACAATAGAAATGTTCTCTTTTCCAAAACCCTTATAATTTCATATAAGACAAGAAACAATGGGTGAATATAGGCAGATGAGTAATACAAGGAAACAATGAGACACACAGGGTGCTTGTGGCCAAATTGTTTTTAGACAGCACAGCAAAGGAGGGATTTTGTGCTCTGCTGCTGCAGAAGTCAGCTATGCAGTGGGCCAACTAATTTCAGGCACAGGCAGCACAATGCAGGGAAAAATAATAATACAAAAAAGAACTGTGGTGATTTATCCTGCTTTTTCGACATACTTACAGTAAAATTCTGACTTCTTATTTAAAACCAAAGCAAGCATAACTTGCTTTCATTGAATCTCTACATCCAGTGTGCTTACTGTGCTCTGTATCACAGCACTGGGATGGCTAATCGTAAGTTAAATTAAAAACAGTGAAGGCAAAAAAAAAAATACTTCATTCCCACATGGAAGATTCTATGTCCACAATGACTGGAGCTGAGTAAGTCACACTGTCCTTCACTATAATCACTGTCCTACTTTCCCAACGTTTGTAATTAACGTTAACTCTATCCTGTCTGTTACCACAGGATCTTGGAGCTCCACCATTTACAACATATTTATTCCAATAACATCCCCACGAATTTGGGAAGTAGCCCTCATTTGCAGTTGGACTTCTGAGGCACAGAGCTTTGCCCAAGGTCAAACTCAAGCTGATAGCAGAATGCAAAGCAAATCCCAACTCTCTTCAGTCTCAGTCTAATACCTTAATCATGGGATCATATTTCTTCCTTGCTGTAAATGTTATTTCAGATTAATGCCTGATTTATTCCCTGATTCTTCCAAGCATTTATGAATGTGCAAGGTTCCATTCACTTAAATTGTCCCACTGGCTGAGAAGTCTGACAGTACAGAGCCAACTGGTGACTAAAGGCATCAGATGACAAGTATCTGGGGAAAGAGTTTCTTTTTAACTACATGGGAGACAGAATGGTATCCACACTCAGTTGTCTCATTGAGAAATATCTCAATTATATAATTACAAAAATCAAGAATGCATTTTTACCCGAAAGCCAAACAGTGATTTTCATACTATCAGATGCCTTTTTAATATTAAAGGCTACAACAGAGCAAGGGATCGGAATAAATTTTTTTTCTATGCTTTTGCTAATACTAGATGTCTCTTTGTTGCCAAAAATACATGCAAAGAGATCTAACAAATAACAAAGGAAAACGGTGTGAAACGTACCACGTGCCACCTTAATTTAGCACAACAGTAATGTATGGAAACAGCCTCTTATGTATAGTAAACACTGAAAAATTGTCTACATCTTTGTTTGAAATACATTCATTGCCACTGGGAGAGTGTAAGTTTCCACTGTTATGCTGTACAACTAAGGGACTGCAATCTGCACTTCATTTTTAACAGTTATGCTTTTTAAATTACTAAGGAAGTTAAGTACAAACTGTTTTCCTGTTACAGAGGTTACAGCCAGATCGTGGGCTAACAACATCCAAACCAAAAGAGCAGTTTGGGATTCATTCATTTCAGAATAAAAGTGGTCAGAGCCTTTTTCTCACAGTGTTTCTCAAAAAATTGTTTGCATTTAAAAAAAATTACACTTCAGTTTCTGATTTTTAAGTATTGTAGGTTTATTTGAACCTTATTCTTTTTAGGTTTATTTTGCAACAGCAGTAGTAGATCACAATATATTAAAATTCAGGTTGTTTCATTACAGCAATAGCGTTAATTAGTTCAAGTAAAGAGAGGCTATTTTGGTCTTTATTAAGCAGAAACTACCTTTAAAGATTTCTAAAATAAATGTGACAGATGAGCTATGGGGATTATGATGTTCTGGAATAATAGTAAAATTCAAAAACAAACAATACATTTTTAATAAAGCTTCAAACCTCTAAAACTGAATTTAAAATGTCATCAGAATTTAATTTCCCTGCAAGTGGGCAAGGAAAAGTTTTAAAATCATAGAATCATAGAATCACCAGGTTGGATGAGACCCACTGGATCATTGAGTCCAACCATTCCCACCAGTCTCTAAACCATGCCCCTCAGTACCTCATCCACCCGAACCTTAAACACATCCAGGGAAGGCAAGTCAACTACCTCCCTGGGCAGCCTGTTCCAGTGCCTAATGACCCTTTCTGTGAAGAATATTTTCCTTATGTGGAGCCTGAACCTCCCCTGGCGGAGCTTGAGGCCACTGCCTCTTGTCCTGTCCCCTGTCACTTGGGAGAAAAGCCCAGCTACCTCCTCTCTACAACCTCCTTTCAGGTAGTTGTAGAGAGCAATGAGGTCTCCCCTCAGCCTCCTCTTCTCCAGGCTAAACACCCCTAGCGCTCTCAGTCGCTCCTCGTAATGTAAACATTTCATGCAAAATAGAAACTGTGACTGATTTTAACTACTTCAGACAGTTTAAAATAGTGAAATGTACATTTTAATTCTTAAACTGTGCTTTGTAGCAATCACTAGCATATCTAATTTATCCTTCCTGTTATGATTCCTTTCTTTCCCTGTAAGCTCAGCCAGCTCAGTTCTTCTGTAATTTCTGAGAGTTCCATCCTACAATACCCCCAGCACAAATCTCCCAGGAATGCATACATTTTACAGCTATGTGAGGACTGTGTGAGACTCTGGGGTCTGCTTCCTTTCATTTTACAAACTACTAAACGAGTTCTCACACAGGACTTGACCCCAGATGTGTCTGAATACAGCAGCCTGATCTCTGCTACCATGTATATCCAAGTAAAAAAAAAACTGCCCCTGCATCTGAGTTCAGGTGACCCTTTAATAAATTTATGCCAAAGCTTTTCTTTACGGGAAACACAGACACTGGTTATTATTTATGCTGAGACTATAGGATATCATCCATGCAGCAGCATTTGCACCTACTTTAAGGTTTATGTTAATACAAATGAGTTGGGCTTGTAGGACCCGTCTCTAGGCTCCCAATGGCTTCAGTCAGTATTTGTTCCAACAAACACTGGACGTCAGAAAAAAATATTTTAACAGAAAGGGTCATTGGGCACTGGAACAGGCTGCTCAGGGAGGTGGCTGAGTCACCATCCCTGGAGGTGTTTAAAAGACGGGTGGAGGAGGTACTCAGGGGGATGGTTTAGTGGTTGATAGGAATAGTTGGACTTGATGACCCTGGGGGTCTTTTCCAACCTAGTGATTCTGAGAAAATCAGTGCAGATGATGCTAGCTGCAGTGGAAGAAGAAGACATTTCCAATAGAAAAGACTGTGTTCATTCACTTACGTTTCATGAGTCCCAAAAAAGAAGATGGGGTATTTATTTGCTGGAGGCTTCACAGCTCCTTCAGGGAGTTCATCAATCTGTGAGACAGAAATGGAAAAAGGATTATTGCCAAATGTGGTGTCCCTCATCCAAGAATCCCCATCAAGCCATGGCAGTGCTGGTGCAGGTGTTCTGCACCCCTGGGAGGTCCCACTGTGTGCTGGGGTAGGGAAGAGAAGATGACAGCTGCTGATTCTTCAGGCAGACAGGTCATACAAAGTCAGCATCCGACAGAAACACCACAGGGAGATGACAGGAGACCAAGAAGCAGGTAAAAAAGTTTTAATGATTTCATGGGCATTATAATACACAAGGCAATAAAATCAAGTCTGCTTAATTTAAGTGTGAACTTCAGATGCTACCTCATCAAAGGAACCAAAGCCCAGAGGGGCAATCCTGTCTGTCTCACATAGCCACCTAAATAACTTCGGCCACAAATGGGTAACAGATGGCATCTCTGAGAGTCTGCAGGCCGAAAACCGGACAATCTCCCACCAGCGCTTTCTGGTGGTGATGATGGTACTCACTGTAAAATGCATAAGGCACACCAGGGAGCTGGGTCTGGGACTGTTTCCCCTGCAGCATCCTCAAAACCCTTTCTGGTCACCACTCCCCTCTGTACTCCATTTCTTCTTTCATGTTTTATCACTGGACTCATATTTCTCAAGATACAGCTGCAGGGCAGCTAAGGGAGGGATGGTGAGGGTGTTCTCCTGAGGTATAGCTGGGATTGGGACAAACTCCTCAGATTGAGCAGCGCCTAGACCTCGTCTTCCAATGTCTGAGTGAGAGCACCGGTCACGAGGCACAAGGTTAGGCCCACGACTTAGTCTTGTCCATATCCAGTTTTTCAGTCCTCTACAACAGAGTCCAGGTGTGCCTACCCACACAAACCAGAAAAACAGCACAGCTTTAAGTAAGATCTAAGTGCCTGTATTCCCAGAAATGGCTCTTCTGAGCATATGTGGGCATCTACAATTAAGTGTCCAGAGATGTCTCCAGCTAAGAGTGAGCCTTATGAATCTAGGTGTCTACAAGGCAACAGCAGGGCGCAGGTGAATGGCTCGCTGCCTGGTTCTCAGGCAACTCAGCCGCAACATAAGCATAATGAATCCTGTCAAATGTCACTGGAACTGAGAGCAAAGTGCTAACATACCAATGCTATATGAAATCTGCTCCTCAGCAGAGCACAGAACCTGCGTGTTTTCACTCAGGAGGCCAGGCCCACATGTGCTTTCCTTTTCTTTTCCTGATGAAGGACCCCAAGCACTGAATTCTTGTTGATTAATAAACACCAGATTGTTTTCAAAGGATGTTCTCTTTCACTGTAAAGCATCTGCTGGCTACATAGCTCTCAAAAGCTCCACCAGGGGTGATTTAGGCTGGAGATTAGGAGGAAGCTTTTCACACAGAGGGTCACTGGGCATTGGAATAGGCTTCCCAGGGAGGGGGTTGAGTCACCTTCCCTGGAGGTGTTTAAGGCACAGGTAGATGAGGTCCTGAGGGACATGGTTTAGTGTTTGATGGTAATGGTTGGACTCAATGATCCGATGGGTCTTTTCCAACCTGGTTGTTCTATGATTCTATGAAAAGAGTACAAGCTTTTGTAAGGACTCCAGTTCTTTTGGTCTTTCTGCAAGGACACCCATTGGGGACAGAGAAACCAGAGCTACATGTGGAGCTCTAACATCACAAGACTCCTTTCTGCAAAATAAATGGATGCCTACCTTTTAGGTGTACATGGAGCATTCTTTAAAGCTACACCAAAATCAGCAGATATAAGAGCACTTCCAAGACATTCTCTGCCTCTTTTCTGTGGCACAACTCAGGGGTGTGGACGGTGGGGCTCTGGTACGCTGGGCCATGCTGCCACCCTGCACTCACTGCCCAGCACAGTCTGCAGGAGACAATACCTGAGGGTCGGAGGTGTCACACGCCTTATAGACACAGCAATTACTCGAGTTCTTTCACTTAAGCCAATTGATTGAACAATAAAAGAAGAATCTATTCTTTAAATGTACACAGAAGGATGCTACACATTGGTGGAAGATGGAAGCATGCATTCCATTTTAGATCAGCTGTGTGGAAGAAAGAACTGAAATGACATGACTGGCTGTTCGGTGTCCTCTTCACCATAGGGAATACATAGAGGAAAGACTGCAAAAGATTTTTTTCAGGATTCATTTTTTTATGACATGAACAGCTAACTATTCGTTTTTAAGTAAGTGTCCATAATATGGTTATTTGCTCACTAATTCATTATATAAATCCAGGTATTAAACTGTAACAGTGATAAAAAGAGACTGCAGGGGAAAAATACCACAACCTACTTTACAAACTGATAGCAAGTCAGGGAAACAGTACGTCCCACTCTGCAACACATTTTATGCCTCCTCAAAGATGGAAGCATCTATGCATCAGTCCAAAAAGGGCTGTGCTGGCAGTTTACCAAGTACAGGGGTAATACACCTCAACTGTCTGGATGTCATAGCTTTCTTCATTACAGCAAGGAAGGTGTCCAGAGGAATACTAGAGCCCAGAAAAATGTGGACTCCCATGCCTGAGACAAACAATATCTGCTAGGACTTGAGTGTGGATCTCATTTGGCTGCTGAAACGCGGCACTAGCTCTGGGCTGCATTATAGAATAGCACAGTCCAGTTACTGCCTCAGCCCTTTAAGAATTTCGCATGAAGTAAAGCAAACAGCTGTAAATGATCAGTACAGTGGAGGAACGAAGATACGCTTAGTAGGGAACGTTGATCAGAAGGGAATGGGGATCTTATATCACACAACGTGCTATGCTTCGAAGTAGTGAAGATCCTCTCCTAAGAAACATCCCAAGTGGAGGTAAGCCTCACATTGCATTCCCAGAACTCTAAGCTGTTAGCTAAGGAACAGCACCAAATGGACAAAGGACAGCACGTACATCAGTCACGCAGCTCACCTGCTCCCCATTTTGTGGCATCGTTCTTTATTCATCCCAGTATCCCCCCTGAATATGGATCCTCATGAGAAACCATAAAAAAGCTTTTCATAGCTTTTGAAAGTTGGCATACGCAGACAAACACATGCAGTATAAATCTGCACTAAACAGCTCAAGGACAGATTGTTACTCTAATGCTGCACTGTGCAGCTGAGGTCAAGACTTTTCCTGCCTTCACTGATTTTGCTGCGAGCTCCCCAGCTCTCAGGCTTATGTTGCTAGCGCTGTAATGAGGTTGAATATGAAGTGACAGTGCTATCTTTCAGCCATTTAACTCTGTGGCAAAAACTGCAGGGAATTTACAGAAGGATAAGACCCTCTCTGCCATTAGGGAAGACACTTTCCCTTTTTACTTTTTCATGCCAATCCCAGCATTAAAAACTGTGAAAAGAGAGCTTAGCACAGTCCACCCATTCCCAGCAAAACCACCTTAGCCCTCTGTGAATGCTGAGCCTCTGAGTGCTTATTTAGCTGCAGAACAGCCCCAGCACTCCTTAATGATTGCTGCTGTTTTGTAGTAACAGCAAGCAAGCGGTAGAGGCAACCATACTGCAGTCCCCTGCTGCTGCACTCAGTCACAATTTATTCCCATCCTACAAGATGTTTTGGCTAAATATGCTGAAGATTTGGATCTGATTTTTTTCTCCATATCAGCAAGATCAAAGACAGAGAGAGCGAGGGAGAGAAAGGGAGAGAGTGCATAAGCACAAGAGCAAGAAAAGCATCACTGCTTCGAATCAGGAACAAAAGAGATAAGTGCACCCATGCTAGGACACAGTGTTGTAGTCACAGAAACCTCACTAATGACTAAAGCATCTGTCTATCAGAAAGCCAGACTGCGATTGCATTTTGCTCCTGGAAGGATAGAAGTGCCTGTTATAATCTGTAATCAAATAGGAGATTCATCCCCTCCCAAACCACAGCAGACAGTGGGCTGGAGCTTTCTGTTTCAGAAATCAGTGAGAGCACTGCATAGCGTGCAAATCTGATACATGCATCAGCAACATCATGGGCAGCCGCTTCAATTATGGCTAAAATTAAAACAGGTGGTTTCAGATTTCGAGCTTTATCCCCTTTGCTCCCGTTGCTGTCATCTGCTTAATGAATAACAATTGCTTTCTTTTTGCACAACCTCAGCAGAGCTGCACTTCCCAGCATTTGTTTGCCAAACAAGCAGCAGAGCTTTAAAAATGTAACTGTGCTTTTTTCCCCCCAATTTTTATTTTTTTATTTTTATTTTTCAGTAAACAAATGCCAAGCTTCTAGGGTCAGAACACTGAACAGAAAATTCATTCTGGACCTCTCAAACCAGAGCAGGGCTTTATCAAATGGTGTTGCTAGGGACTACCAACGTGCAAGCAAGAAATCTGTCTCCTTACATCGTCATTTACAGGTTGCAATGTATATGCCTCCCAAATATTTTGCTCTCAGTGGTACTAAGCAATTGCTGACTTCTCAGGTAGTACTTCCAGCTAGTTCTAACAGGGTGGGCTCAGTAGCGCCCATACTGCACCACCTTCTTCCCAGCTGCCATGAGGTTAGGGCCCCTGGGGAGAGGCACTGGCTGGGTGGGTTGGACTGGAGCTGTGCAGCCACAGCCCTGCGAGAAGGACAGTGCAGAGCTGCCCTCCAAGAACAACAGTGGCTCCCATCAGCACAAATCAGTTCCACGCCTGCCTGTGGGATAACATGGCATATTCCAAACAGGCGGAGAAGCTCCTTGGGAGGGCTGGTACGGAACCAGAGGAAGCTGCAACCCCTCCTGGGTGTTCAGCTCCACAGAGCTCCACATTCCCTACAAAATGGGAAACATGACTCTCCGAGACACAGAGAAAAGAGTGAGCTTTGTGTCTCTGCTTGCCTATGTAAAGCAGCTTTCTGTGGAGGTTTCCATTATTGCAGCAATCAAGAAAGGGGCAGTTCTGCCCATCAGGGCGGAAGGGCATTCCAGATGCATCTTCTTCCACTTGGAGAGACAGCAGGTGTCATGTTGTATGGCTATCACAAAATCTCTGTGCTGTGGATAAGCTGTTGTTCAGCAGCAGGAATTCCAGGCTGTCAGGGTGGCTTTCAGACCAGACCCTGATCCATTATGTTCCAACAGAATTTTACACTGCAGAAAAAAAAGGGTTTCATTGTGTTCCAACAGAATTTTACACTGCAAAAATACCTATCAGGTCTGTGTGTATAGACAAGAGAGCTTTACTTCAGCATGTAGAAATGCTTATGTGGGCACTGAAAGCACAAGAATAAGTCCTTTTATTTTGCAAAAAGAGGGAATTAAAACTGCAGAGCAGCAATCACTGATTGTTTTGACATACAGTAAATGCCTTTGATTGGCAAAAGCACACAGAAGGATTGCAGAGATCAGTATCTCCCACTGAAATCCCTGGAGTCGCTGCACAGCAGTTGAGCAAAGGGCCATAGTATTTTTGCTGGAAAGTGGTTCAAGTTGCTTATTATTGCCCAACACATGCAAGCAGCTTGATCTTTTCCTGTTAGCTTATTAGCAAAACTCTAGATGGATAAAAGCAATACTCTTCAAAATCCATTATTAAGATAGGATATTTTGCTTTTCGACAATGTTTTTACTCAGATTGATTTAATATGCGTTTTAATTGCTATTGCTATTGGGAGTCGGCAGCATGGCAGTACTTCTTCTAAACCATTATTTAAAATACTGTTCTGTAAAATGTAAAATATTAATTTCTCCCCCTCCCCTAGAGGATCCTACAAATTAAAAAAAAAAAAAAAAAACCTCCTTTAAGCTAAAAACTGTGACTCAAATTCTTTAGTACTTGAACAGCAACCCAACTAAAGCTGATGGGAGACTAGAATTTCTCTCTCATTTATCAGGGCTATATGATACTTGAAGCAGAGCACAACTCCATCCCTGATGAACATCACACACCAGAGCTCCTAGCATGGAATGCTGGCATATGCACTTTTTCACCCATTAAAGAAGATAGCCCTGTGAAGGGTAAGACTAGAAGCAGAATCCAACTTAATAAGGTGGAATTGCTCAGCTACAAAAGTAAAAATTAAAAAAGTCTCTGGGCATGGAAGAGTGCCACCAGCAAAAACAAAAAGTGAAACAAGATTAAAAACAGCAGAGCATACTTTTGAGCATTGCTGAAAATGGCTGAAGGGGATCCCACAGACAGCCAGAAATGACAATATAAAGACATCAATCCTCCTTTTTTTTTCATGCATGCTCAGGACCTCAACGAGATAGAAGACAATGAAGGGTTAGCTAGAGTCCAAACAATGCTGGCAGGCAATGTCTCACCAGAAAAGATCAGGAGTCTTGCAGCTGAGTTCAGCCCCTTTACATCCCTAATTAGCAGCATATTTTTAAGACAGAAAGTTGAAATATACTTTCTGCAGAACTGCTTTAATCTTCAATATGAAAATGGGGCCAAAGCTTAGTTCTGCGTGACTGCTATCTATATGCATGGCTTTGTAGCTAACAGATCTATTCATGTGATTCAAGTCCTCTGTAAGCTTTCGTGGCTGGTGGACAGAAGACTGCCAGAGGAAGACACTGTGATACAAAACATGTTCCCGTTTCTGCCTCTGGCCTCTGGGATGACCTTGGCCTCATCACTGCATCTCCTTCGGGCTCACTTTTACAAATGAGGACTGTTCTCCTTATCAAGCACTTGAGGTACACTGCTGAAATGCCAGCTATTACTAATAAATACTTCCAGCTCGGTCCAGGAGCATTTCAGGTTACCAAACTGTAACTCTCCCACTAAGCCCACCCCAAAGTTTGTCTGCTGCAAAAATGCTCCATTTTCTCCAAATGAAGGGTTTCCCTGCCACTGCGAGGGAAGCAATGGTGCTACCACTGTTTCCCTCCCCAAGTTCATTCCCTAAGGAAAACAAAGGATATGATCACACTATTTTTGAGTCTGATTCTTACCTGCAATAACTCAGTGACACATCAGACCATTTCACCAAAGCAGACAAAAGGAGAAAGGCCAGAGTTATTAAATTTCCCCATGTTTTGTGATAAATAGGCTGTCCGGCAGAAGATGGAGAGACAATAAGTCCATATGCTCAGAGACAGTTTGCAACACAGGCTCAGCCAAAGCACCAGACAACAGGGACTCCACATAAAAGCAAGTCAGAGAAAAATAAACTTCCTAAGTTTCACAGCTCACAAAATTACTTCTTATTTGTGGATGGGTGGGGGGAGGTTGGTCGTTCTCAACAAATATTGCCAGCTCTAAGCCATTTTGTGTTTACTTTTCTTCCCTTTAAGCACAGTGAAGCTTGACTCTTCTTTGTCTGAATTACTCCTCAGATCTCAAAATACTGTGTGCAATGTACATCCACCTAAGCAAACCACAGTGAACCCACTAACACCAAATGAAAGCAGCTTCTGATGACAAAATCTAGTTATCCTACTTTATCACCTTACTACAAATATTTTTGTATTTTCTGTATGTGCATTTCTTACACACCTTACTACAAATATTTTTGTAGTAAGGTGTGTAAGAAATGCACATACAGAAATGTGTTTGGAAGGCATACAGAAAAACTAATTAACCAGCCAAGATGTCAAGATATCAACAAACAAGAAATTTTAGGGACTGCACATTCACAAACATCATATTTCTCTCCAGTCACTCTCAAAGGGACATTTAAAGCCATACTCCTCCCCAAAGTGCTTAAACAATCCCTGCCACCTACCATCACATCTGCTTTCTAGAGCAGATGAAAGGTATAAAACTCATTAGACTGAGGAATACTTTTCAGCCTTCCAATATTTACACTGGAATTTTACTATTTCATTGATTTTGTTTGTTTTTAAGGAAAAATGTTAGAGAATTTTTGGTCAGTCAGCCTCACCCAAACCTTCTCAGTCAGATGCAGCCTGCCTAGACCATTAACACACTACATTTGGTCAAATACACACAACCAAAATTGTACTTGAGGCTTGCCTCTTCCACATATCCAAAGCTCCATGTTCCACTGTTGAAGCTTTTATCAAAAGAAGTGTTGCTAGTCCTTATACTCGTACTGGCACTCTTAAAGCCAAAAGGTAAGCACATTTCTGGAAGATTCTAGTCTCCTAGACTTGGCTGGCTTAATTTACTATGTCTTTTCCAACATAATTTACTTCCCCAAAAGTCAGTTAAAAAAAATGGATTGGCAAAATATTTCCAGGCTGAAGAATACCTAGTGTCCCTGTGTACTATTTTTTTTCACCTTTTGTACACAAACCCCTGTTGACACTACAGCTTGCAGCTAAAATTGTTTTGAGTAAGGAAATGTGATCGATGGAGACTGCAGGTCCAAGAATACAAGCCTCTAGTTTGCATCAGGGCGAACACAAACATACTAGAAACAAAGAAGGGAACAATCTGCTTCACTTGCTGCAGCCCGCGGGCTCCTGCTAGGGAGGATTCAAGCTTGACACTCTGGATGTTGCAACTATCATCTGGGCCTTTGGGTATAGAAAACCTTCCCGCTTGTCTCCTCTGTGACCTGTTTTGTCACCATCAGTTCCAGCTAAGAGTGTAATATCAGGGGACCAAAACACTCCTTGTCACCAAGTAAATGCCTGCGTTAAGAGAACTGCTTACTGTTACTCGGGGAAAGAACAGAGAATCTTTGTCCCTTAAAAGAACAGTACATTTTTAGAGTTCCGAAACCCTCTGAGGTTTGGGTGCAGCAGTAGAGATGAGACACTATGAGTGTCCTCACCAGTATTCCAGAGTGAATGGAGACACAGCTTAAGCATGTGTTTGGCTTCATTATGTTGCTCTCTGTGGATCCACAGACCATAAAAGGGCTCACAGTCTTAAATACCTGACTGTTTGTGTTCACATCAGAGTACCTATTTGCAGGATTTAAGCAACTGCTTCAACACAAAAGCTTGTTTCACAGCGTCATAAGCTAATCTACCTATTGCCTCCCCACTAGTTGTGGGCACGGGCAGCCTGCACCAGCGGAGCTGCACATATAGTACAGAAACCACACAAACCAGTATTTCTGCAGGCATTGAGTACAGCAGAGGTCACCGAGCAGACCGTACAGCCCGGTGGCCCTTTGGGTGCTCATGTGAAGATGGCAGACTGGGACTCCTGAGCAAGGGAGAGGCCTTGGTGTTGCCTTTGGGGCGATGCAGTAAGTACAATCCACAAGGGTCACCAGCGCACAGGGCAATTATTTTGCTGTGATGTAAATAACACATATAACAACAACATGTACACAATCAGAGGGAATGAGAAGCAATGAAATCTAATTGCAAAGCCAATGAAATGATTCGCAATAATTTTTCAAAGGCGGGTTTTCCTGTTTACTCTGCTGACAAATGCAAACTCAGACCTGCAGAAGAGCTCAGCGCCTGTGGAAAGTCTAGGGTTGCTATAAACCTAACTGTGTAAATAAACCTTCCTGCTACTCCTGCAGCCTTAGCCATCATCTAAGGCACAAACCAACCAATTAAACAGGCAGCCTGTTTTGCCAAGATGGAACTTTTGCCTGTGTTGACTGGGTCACTAAAACCATGGAATGAAGAGATTTGTGGAGTCGCAGTGGTCTCTGTGAAGCACTTGGACCCAACCTTGGTATTTTTTATAGGGCTTGCTTTCAATCTCCGCTCAGTTCCAGGACTTGTCATTACGGTGTCAAATACCTTCTTTGCAAAGTCCCTCAGCCTAGGTTAAACTCTTAGGAATTTTAATCTGTCTGCCTAAAGAGAGTCAGAAACAAGTTTTTCCAAGCCAAGTCATACTCCTCGCCACCTGCCTGTTTTTCTGCTTCCAAAACCTCAGAATGAGAGTTTGCATTTAGTTTTGACCAAAAACAGAACGCTGCTTAAATTTACTCAGATAGTTCCTAAAAGATTAACAACCTTATTTATCAAGATGAACATTTTCCTCAAAAATAATAAAAAAAATCTCAAGCAGCAGCTTACAGGAATGAAACTCATTACACAAAACAATTCAGAGCATTCTGTTATGTACATGCAGACCTATGAACTTAAATCCTAATTACTAAACCATGTCAGAAAAACACTTATGCAAAATATAAAAATGTACTAGACAAAAAGATGCATTTTTAGAGCTGCAAGTGGTATTAATGTAATAGACAAGCTGAATGTATCAATGTGGTAGTGAGCAGACTTGCTAGGGCGGCACGTGGCTGAACTGGATGACCTTAGAGGGCTTTTCCAACCTTAATGATTCTATTCTCATTATCCTGAAAAATGTATTCTACATGACAAACACTAAATACGACTTTTAAGCATGTGAATACTCTCTTTTAATTAGCATGGATCAATTACGAGCTTGAAGCTGCCTAAAGGTATATATACTTGTAGGATTAAGAGGTAGTTTATAATATCCCTTCATTCTATCCAATAAGGTAACTTGAATTTGGGTATGAGGTATGTGTAAGTAACTTCCGTTGCTTTCAAATAACCTCTCAGAATATGGTGTTTCCATGAACACGAGTTACTACAAAACCTAGTGACTCAGCTGCAGTCACATCACAGAGCGCATGAAGTTTACTCCAGAATCTGCTTGCTTCCAAAACCCAATGATTTTCTATAACTTTTCTTTTCTAAACAACACCAAGGGCTTCTGGCCATTGTTCTCTCTCATTTCTATACCATACTTGGAAGGGTAATCAGAAGATTAATTATAAAGGAACGATGATTTTAAAAGGACACAGGCTGTCAAGGGGCAAATTACACGTCTAGAACTGTAATAGCTGTTTTCCCGCATACATGAATATTAAATTTTCAAAGCACTCTTTACCTTTGTATCAGGACTGGCATCCATCTATGCATGGGAGGATAGCATTCTCCCATGGTAGCTCAGTAAAAAATGCATGTTTTAAATCAGGTCATCATTTTGTTTTAAAAAGCACATGTAAAGAATCACCATATTATTCTGATTCATACTGCACGAATAACTGGAAGAAGGGAATCACACATAGAAGAGAGCTTGCTTAGTGAGACTCATATCTGGAACTAGGATGGATATCAGGGAACACTGCATGTACAAATTTATCCTGGGATCCAGAGACTGTGAATCACAGGCCTGTTCCAGTGCCTAATGACCCTTTCTGTGAAGAATTTTTTCCTTATGTGGAGCCTGAACCTCCCCTGGCGGAGCTTGAGGCCATTCCCTCTTGTCCTGTCCCCTGTCACTTGGGAGAAGAGGGAATGGCCTCAAGTGTTTACATACAACTCATAAAAACCAGCAAAACCCAACCACAAGCCTTTCCGTCAGCATTCAAAATTTTAATTCTATGTGTTCCTTGCCTTTACTTTTTCACACATTGACGGTGACACAGGACGTGTCCAAACTATGCTCCACAGCCAAAGAGCTGTAGCTCACGCTGCTTTTAATCATCAAGATCCCCACTCCAGTCTCCCATGTAGCATTCATGATGGCAAACAAGTAAACCAACACCTTCATCTAGCAGCAAATGTTTCAGGAAAAGTATAAGCCTCTCATTAAAAACTTGTTCCCCTTGCTCCCACATCTGCGAAAGAAACGGGTATTTCTTCTTAACATACTGCCACTAAAATCTTTATTACTCTGGGCTTCTAGAAACTTAACAGCTAGAGGCTTGATCCTGCAAGCACAGCTGGGCATACAGTTTGGCAGCATAAACAAAGCCATTGTCATCAGATCCCATCCAGCACAATAACACAGCGATTACATACGCAGGTGAATCCGTTCATTGGTAAGGCAGGAGATGGCATAAAACAAGGACAAAACATTCATAGTGTTTTAAAGCTGAAGAGCTCTGTTTGACAATTCTGTCTTCTCTAATCTGTTTGCTTCTTTTAACAAGAAATTCTTGTCATTTTTACCAGAAGTACCAATTCAAAAAAACTGCTCAGAAAAGTGACCCACTCAACAAAAACAAAAAGCTCCAAAGCAGAGCGCCTGAAATAAATGCAGAGAAAACAAAGTATTAACAGGTAAAACAAGCTTATTACTGGTGATATATCATTGCAGACATCAATAACGTCATGCTACCTTCTACTAAAAGCTGTGACAGAAATACTGACTGTGACAAAAAAAAAAAAAAAAGTTTGCACAAGACAAAGGCTTTGAAAAAGAACTCCTGATAAAAACCAGGAAAAAGGGGTACCTGAAATGCAACATATGTGAGTCACCTGATCCAGATACCATATGAAAAGAATTATCTGTTGAGTTTGCTGCACCACTAATATCTTTCAAAAGCCCTGGTATTTGGAGAGGCACTGCAGTAAGGAATGTCATCATTTATTTTTTTCTTTTTTAAGATGAATGCCTGCCTTCTCCCTTAGGCTGTGGTCCTACTTTATGTTTCTCCAGGCACGGCAGCACACATGTAAGCAGTTTTATTGAAATCAAGAAATCTTTATGCAGCTGAACTCATTCACTGCCTTTGGGACATGGTCTTTGGAGAGCAAACTAGTGGGATAGGTATCATCTTCCCTCCGCTATTCCACAACAACCAGGAGAGCCAACCTCCTGCTCTGCAGAGGATCTGTGCAAGGTTAATCCTGAAACACATGAAATGTCCAAGCCCACGCCTGCTGGAGAATAATGAAACACAGTGGTAACAGTACACTGCTAAGAACACAGGGACCTCAATTCCGCCACCACTTCCACGTGTGATTAATCCTGAATGAATGCTACCTAATTAGATTCCAGATAATAGCGTCTGAATAAATCCTTACAGAAATACAAACTTACACTGGCTCAGATGGAAACAGTGACATCTGGGCTGAAAACCAATCATCAATCAATTAGTTTAAGAAAAAGATGGCAAAAGATGCCACTACAGTAGTGCAGAGTGCCTGGGATGAGATGCATTGCTTAGGTGTATTCCTTGCCAGGATCTGCCTCATTTAACGCCTTCTTCCATGTTCTGGAAGAGCTATGTGGGGCAGCAAGCTGGGAATCTGCAAATATTAAGACATAGTCTCTAAAGCCTGTATGTACGCATAAATACGCAGTCACTTTACTACAACCAGTGATGGCAAAACCAACACGACAACTGACCCAGAGTCAGAGGACTGAGAGAAATACGAGCTGCAAGTAAAAGGAAATCTAGTTTGCAAAAGGAAAAAGCTAACACATCTGGGAAAAAGGATTGGCAACATAAGAGAGAGAAAGCTGGAAGCAGCAATACTACAGGAAGCCAATAGTGGACCACAAGTTACATTTGAACAACCAATGTGCTGCAAAGGTCAAGCCAATGTGCAGAAATCCCCATAAGCAAACAAGCGGCCTGCCAGGGAGCTGGCAGAACACCCTGACGTGGGGCGGCTGCACCCAGGACAATTATTTTGGCATCACTGTACAGACTGGTAATAAGCTGAAGGAGGCTAAAGAAAAATACACAGATATTTATGTGAATGCACACACCAAAAAGCAATCAATGGGGCTGGAGGGATTGATCTACAGTGGCAAATAACAAATTGTATGCCAAGGAAGGCCTCACTGCTGCCTTTGGGTGCCAATCACACCCCTCCGTGCCTGCTGACTCTGGATCCCCCTCACACATTGTGCCTGGGTGGTCTCTGCACAAGCAGCAGGAAGGAGAAAGGCAAAACTCCCCAAGAGAAGGAACGACACAAACCTCGTTCTGAGGCACAGTCCTCTGCTTTCTGACATCACCATATGCTGCTTTATCAAGATGACCAACCTACGACATGTGCTGGGCTAAATGTCACTCAGTCAGAGCATTCCTCCCCCTTCCTCCCCCACAGCTGCTGCAATGGGAAAATATTGGTATGTGCCATAGAAAAGTGAACCATAAGTGCTCTACGTCTGAAGTTTTCCCAAAGGATACAAAAGGAGAAGCTAGAGGAACTGCCTCCTAGTTACCAAACAATAGGCTAGGGACTAGGTTAACACCTAGGAACAGAAACCTGGATTCTTTTTTTTTGTTCAGATAGAGGGGATTCCATCTAAGGTAGACAACCTGTCCTCTAGGAATTAAAAGGGGTTCACAGTATTGCCTTCGTGCAGGCTTGAACACTGTAAAATGGAACATTTATGTAGCTAAAGAAAAACTAGCAAAAAAGAGCTGTTGTATCCCATGACGTTCTATGCAAAATATATAAATGTATCACAGAAGAGTAACTCCAGAATTGTTCTCTTTGCAACTATAGCATATCTATCTGTACTTTCCAGCTTCTGCTGCCTGGATTGCATGTCCAGACTGATGTTATATGTCTCTGTAAGGTTATTTCTTATGTTATTATTAAGTTTCAATACGTACTTATATATAGTACCTTTAGTAATCTGGTCATATATGGGATTCATTCCCAGAAATGGTTTGCGTAACCGTGCAATTATCTCTCATGCTCTTCCAGACTTGGAGTTTCTTCTACTCATTGCCTTTTACTTTCTGTGTTATAAGTAGTGTCACAGGCAGGTGCTTTCCAAACCCATCGAGTACCAAGACTTTTAAAGGCTGACAGACTGCTTCCTAGTTGACATCAGTGACACCCCAGCAATACCTATAAGGTCCCCAGAATCTGGAATTTCTTCCTTCTTCTCCACCCCTACTTAACTCTGCTGTGTGTTAACTTGCTTTGTTAACTGATGATGTTAAAGAAATTCCTTAGTGTATTGATATTCCATGCCCTGTTTTTCCTCTTTAGTGACACGATGTCTTCTATTCAAGCAGCCAAACCAGAACTGGCAAACAGCCTCTCTCTAGGTTTTTTACACTTTGCTGCAAGGCAAAATAAACAGTTGTTTCCAGTTTGCATTTTCAGGGCTACAGATGTATACTAATTATCCTTTCAGTCTGCTAATGAAAAGCTGAAAGAGAATTAAATGTACTTTTCTAAGGCAGAGACCAAAGTCTGTGGACACCTGTCCTTTCTAGATGGGCTTTGTGCTACCTAGAGTACAGTACAATGTCATCTCTTTCCTTTATGTTGACTCTGAGGGCATTTTCAGGGCTTTACAAAAGGCCAGGAGACAGAGATTAAATCTTTCTGAAATTCAAGAACATTATGTGTCTTTTTGGAGCAGCAATGATGCCAAAGATAATATTTGGGTTGACCTGAGACCATTTGACAAAGGGGGGAACTTCAGAACCCAGTGAAAGGAACTACTTCACAACATGGGAAGTTCACTGTTTTGTTAAAATGCTACGGTATTTACTCAAATTTCTTACCTTCCTTTTGTCTTCCAGAACAAAAAAATTATAAACAAACAAAAAGCCCAGCAACTCCAAAGCCAGGTCTCATATACCTTTCAGGTACAAGTAAGTACTATCAAGACTATTGTGTTACATAGTCTGAGTAACATAAAGGAAAACTGGAAATGAATCTGCAGTTTATTTCCAATTTCTATATCAGTTTTACAACTGGCTGTTACACAAATGAATGAAACAATGTCAGATGTGCAAAGCTAGTAATGCAGAGCCCTTCCCAAGAGAAGGAAGCAAGGATCTGTTTCCATCTTCAAGTTTTAGAAGCTTTACCTCATGATACTCACTTGTTTGCCAAATGTTTCTTGGAATGTTTCAAGTAACTGTTCATCCTAGTTGTTCCTAGTTGCTTCAGCCAGGCTACTGGGCCCTTCTCTGCTGACACTGCTTCAGTTGGTCATCGGAGTCAAGGGATGTGCTACCACAACAATGTACTACATGTATCTTTTAAGCTTCTACCTTTTCTATGGGGCTGTGTACAGCCACACACAGATTAGGTAGGTGAATGCCCACACATACACATCCGTGGCATGCAAAGACCAGTGATACAGGTGACAAAGGGGCAGATTTGAACAGTACCAAGGTACCTAAAGATACAGAAGTACTGATGTTCAGCTAAGTCCTACCTAACACCTTTAAAAAGCTGGTTTCACAACCTCTTCCTGCCTACTCCACACAAGCTACTTTCCAGTGTTTGTTTCTATATTTATCAGTTGAATTACAGTATTACTGAGAGGCCTCAGGCAGATTCATTCTCCCTTACGCCTCTCCAGCCTATAGTGGAAAGGTCTGTACTGCTCAGACAACACCATTTCAAACAGTTAAAATGTCCAAGCTCTCCACATTGTCAACACTTCTCCAGTGTTATCAGGAAATCCTTTCATCTGTCCTCAAATGACAATTGTATATTCTTACTGTCAGCAATCACTTGCTCAGAAGATTTTTATTATCCTAAGTGCAGGAAGACTTGTTAATGCATTATTATGATGGGGAAATCAGGAAATGAAGAGTTCAGACTGAAAACTCAGCCTTCATTTTGCTGTACGCTTACAAAAAAATCATTCCAGTTGGGGGTCCTAAAAGGTTATTTGCACAATAATAAAAAGAAGAGATCTGTCAATGAACATAATATGGAAACTAGTATTCCTCATCTCTTTCTGCAGTAAGAACATACAGATTGACTTGACAGGCTACAGATTTCACTGAAAGGGGTACCCTTCCTTCAGACAAAATATATACCCAGTGATTTCCATTAGATTAGTTGATGAAAATTATTCAGTGGCTTCAAAATGGCAAGATAAAAATATAACAAAAAGCCTGTACAGTATGGGCATGAAAAACTGCAATTGCCTATTGCCTCAAAACTTCTGAGACAACTGTCTTCATTCTGGGTTAGCTTCATTTGGACTTAAATTTGCGACACTGCAGGAGAAAATGTATTCATCTATTGTCATTTACACAAAAACATCAGACTTGCACATTTGGGGCTAGTTATTTAAATTAATTAAAGAAAAAAATACAGAAAGATTTAAAGAACTTAATTTTAAAGAAGGTTTCCCAAATATCCCTGCTGTGCTAACAACACAGGACATCTTGGCCCCAAAATGATTCATTTGCCAAACAAGAGCAACTGGAAAGTTTTTACTGTAAGCCGTGGTTCAACTTTATGTGTAAAAATTACTCCATTTTATGCTACAATCCTCAGATGAAATCTGGTTTTGAGTCACACTTACAGCAGAATGCAGGAGCATGGAGTAAGACCATCAGCTGCTGAGGTTCCCCCACTTTCCAAACACTAGTAGAATTCACACTTCGTTCCTTGTTATTTTTGTTTTAGGAAATGAAGGAAATGGTACTCACTGAGCTGATGGAGTCACTGAAAAGGCACTCACACCTACTCTAAACATGACCAGACATCTGCAAATAGAAGTTTAAATGCTGTCTAAGAAACATGTGTCAATCTGGTGCAGGAGGTTGAGAAAGTAGAAAACAGTTCCATACAGGACTCGGTGCTTTAAATGTGTTCATTTCTGATGCACCATGGCAGAAGTCATGGGAGCGCTGCCTGGAGAAGCCACAACTTCACCATTGGTTCCTACATCAACACAAACCTTTGCAGCGATCAGCAAATCATGTCTCGTCTCAGAAAGGAACAAACAGAGACCTGCCATGAAAAATTGCTTGCAGATCTCTGAGGAGTGATGTACGAGCGAGGTACATAATTAAAGACGGAGAGAGATGGAAGAACCTCTGAGCTGGTGAAGGAGAAGTCACAGGAGACTCATATTTAGTAACACAGCAAAAGTGAGGTCATAAACCAGAGCAACCGAAAAGGGGAAAAGGAGAAAAGCACATGGTGAAGGACTGGACAGGTCCCAAATGGCCAAGGAGAAAAGCTCAAAAGACTGCAGACTGGATTTTGGCAGAAAAACACAGAGAGAGATCTGTTGTCTATTTCTGATGGACCCTTTGAAGTTTTTCTGGATTTAATCTGATTTTTGTCTGTCATTTTCTGCCAAAAAAGATAAACCCTGCCAGGGAAAACCTACCTTTCCATATCCTTATCCTAATAAGAAAACAAATGGTCTGTTTTAAATATCAAACACTTAAAACGTAGAACCTTTCTTCTGTGATGTGTTGGAGAGTCTGACATTTCAAAGCTGTCACACTTGCAGTTATAACTGACCAAAGTTGTTCCCGGTTAAGTATCTTGTGTTTTACCAAACCATGTCAGAACACAGGCCCTGGTCCTACACTGCGAGCTTCATCACAAGCAACCCACCAGTTCCATGCATACTTCACTGAACTGGGAGAGAGAAGTTTATTTACTAAAATGCCTGCATGGAGGTGTCCAAAAAAAAAAAAAAGATATTTTTAATTTACTGATACTGAAAACATTCTGGAATTCTGTCACTCTGTAGTAGTAATTTCTTTTAATAGTCTTTAATATTATATTACACTATAATACTACTGTGCTATTAGCCTGATCTTTTTAGGCTCCAGCCTAACAAAGCCTTTAAGCATAAGCTTGCCTTTAAGCCCTTCCCTTGGATTACTTTAGTTCATACTTTAGGGTTCCTTACTTTCATGCCCTGCTGGATGGGGGGACGTAATCAACAATACTGAAAAAATGCACTCAGCTAAAGCCTATCATGTAACCACTACAATTATGATGCTGAGCTCACCATAGACACTGGTTCCCATTAAAATGACAGCATTCACTATCTATTACGGTAAGCAACACGCTGAAAATTTCACACTCACTTGCAACTGTAACACATCAAAGTGCCCCAAATACCATTTTGCCATTGCTACTGGCAGATGCCTTTTAACTGTGATACCCACATTTGAGGATTGTCAGCTAACTAGCAAATCTGGAGCTGAAGCTGGTGTTAATTCAGAATAACAATAAAGGAACTGGACAAGACAAATGGGAGTTCAGAAAATAGGACATTCACTTTCACAAGACAGTAAACATACCTTCATAATAGTTAGTGTGATGCCATCATGTTAAAGGCTGTGTTCTCCTCCCAACACAAAATGTTCTAAACAGCTTTAATAATCCATGTGTTTCACACTAAAATACATTGCCTTTACCTGCTTGGATCTCTTTTGCATTGTTCTAAATCAACTTTACCATCCTACACAAACTAACTGTGTTTACCCAAATACAGTCCTTGTCTCCCAGCTGTATGATTTCTGTTCAATTATGGCACACTCTTATTCTATTGAGGTCATTCCAGACTTTTTGCCTCTGCTCTCTACAGTTGCATTAACAGCTTCCTTCCTATTTTTAAATCAGCAGCTAATTTCAGCAACTAAGTGCTTATTGTTTCTTCAGGGTCACTCATAAAACAAACACTATTATTGATCTTTCCGAATCTACCACTAGTTCTTCCCTTTTGTCTCATCTGAGTGACTGTTCAAGGGGTCATTTCTCAATAAACCGGGACATCTATCCTAGATAAACCAGGGTATCTGAAGAAAGAGATTTTTTTTTTTCTATCCATGAGTGCTCATACAGCTCCTATCACAGCAGTACCCAAAAAACTCATTGTATCAGTGATTTTGTCTCCATAACACCTTTTTAAAGAGGAAAGTTAGTAACTGTCATCTACAGGCAGGGAACTAAGATACGAAGGCATTTAGTGCTTGAAAGGCAAAGACCACTCATGACATGTAGAATTAATTGAATCCTTATTTCCTATATTTTAAGCACAACAGTATCTTGTCCCTATTTCTGCATGCACCCCAGATATCCAACTGCTTCTCTGTGGTATTCCAGTGACTGATGACCAGGCCAGTTGGTATTTATTCTGCATTTCTGATGTGCATCTGAAGACAACTGACATCACATTAAACCAAGCTGCTGTCAGTATTTTAACTACTATTATTATTAAGCTCCAATACAACTCTTGAGGCCTAAACCCTAAACCTATTCACTGACCTCCAGTTAAGCTAAAGGGAATTCTGGCTATGACACTAAAATGCAAAGCAGCACTTCCAAGTAGTAAGTCCTAAGCGACATGTTTCAGAGACCAAGTATCTAAAAGCATCTTTTGAAGACAGTGGTTTTATTCCACAATTCTATTTTATCAGGATATGTAAAGATAAGATTTACTGGCAATTACTGTTGTAGCTAAGTGTGGCAAGTTTGCTCCCTTTCAAATGAATTCTAGACCAATCCACAAAGAAACTTTAAATGCAGTCTGACTTACAATGCACCGTCAATTAGCAGACAGATTTTTTTCAGTGGTCCCTGGGCTTATCACCAGTATCTGACCACTTTCTTCATGGTTTCTCTCTCTTTATTCACAGTGATGAAAGTCAGGCTTGCTGGTCATGTTCTTGCTGACCGCTGTATCAACTTGTCTCCAAAGAGTAGAAAGCTACTGGTCTAGGATTAGAGATTGCTGCCCATGTGGGATGCGTCCGCAGTGCTGTGCCACATGGAGCTGGCTGAGCCCACAGGCATTGAGCCTAATGAGTGACAAGAGTGACAGAGCTAAGGGCAGATCTGCACTACTGCTCCCGGACCGCTTCTGGGATCCAAGTTAGATTCCTGTATGACACTAACCATGCACACAGAAATATATGGTTGACTCTGAGCCAGGTCAGTTAGGACTGTGTGCTTCATTAAAGGGCAGGCAGAGTTCTTCTGTCCTGCTTTAACACTTCTCAGGTTTAGTAAACACAGTTAAGAAGTTTGTTCCTAGAGAGGAAATTCATGCCAAAGGTCTCAAAGATGCAAAACACCATTTGGTAGGAGCAATAACACTGCCATTTAAATGTACTGTTACTCATTATGCTAGTAAATTAGTATGAAATATGTAAGTTTTTACATGAGAATACAAAGATCAAACAGGCTAACTGGATGATAAATAAAGAAGTAGGTAGCAAACTCTCAAGGATCTGGAAACAAAGCGGTCTGCTGGATAAAAGGCATTCCGTTAACCAGAGTATCTGAATTGCATTATCAACTCAAATACTTTTTTTCTTCTTACTTGTCCATAATAATGTTTTCTGGGAAGCAAAACAAAGACTAGTGTCCTCACTAGGTTCTTCCTTCACTGAAGTAAGTGAGCATCAGGCAAAACTTGACAAACAAGATGAAGAAAAGTCCCAGTAAAGATGGCAGGAACTGTATTTTTCAGGAGCAATATGTTAGGTTCAGACAGACATCAGCCTGACTTAACATGAAGTTATATGTAACTGTACCCCAACCTACAGGAGCACATTCTGCTCCTTTCGATGCTCAGATGAAGTAATTCCAGAACTAATGCTCCCCTAGCCTAACCGCTCTCTTCCTACCCAATGGTTGACTCTGAGCTCTCTACAGTTTCCACCTCTGCTTGCTAAGTCACATTAAAACCCAAGACTGCTTTGTCTTCATTTGATATTTACATCCTGTTAGCTGCACAAAGGAAGTACATTAACAGCCCACCTATTTTTTCCTATTGAAGACAGGTTCTCTGTTGGATATTATTGCCATTTAGATGCCTATTTTGACACCCAGTCAAAGGCTACGACCAGCTGCATAATATGTAATGATCTTTTTAACGGAAAGAAAATGCCATTAAAACAAAAGGTCCCGTTCTGCTTCTGGGTAAACAAACAGGAGTTTTACAGAGGCTCATAAAAGGAAAGGGATTAACATGCCTCAATGTGGTAATGGTCTCAACTGTTCACATTAAAATTTTCACAGTAAATTAAACCATGACAGAGGTAGCAAAGAAGTCAATTTTCAGTGGCTCATGCTGTTCTGCTGACATAAATTGCCATTTTTTAGGTAGTATTATCCACCAACCTGTATAATGATAGAATAACAAAACCACAACCCAGTGTTGATTAAGTTTGGCCTTCTGCATGCTAATTCTAGCCTGTTCTGCCAAAATAATTGAATGCACCACCCCATTTACATACTTCTGGATATTTAGCACTCTCTCAATATTTTTTCTTCACCATCCTCTGCTTAAGCCTGTAGCATTGGTCTTCCCTTCTTGTATGATGTCTGCTGTTCAACATCACTTCTCCTGCTTCCTGACTTACATTCAGGACAGCTTTCCACCACCAATACCTGAACTTTTCCTGGTCCCTTTGTTAAGGGTAATGGTAAACATAATTTCCATCTTCAGCCTGCCCATCTATGTCTTCCTGGATGTTGCATACAACACTTCACACTCTTGACAGTCTAGAAAGACCAGCAACTTGCTTCAACCAGAATAAGATGTCATGAAGCACTACCCAATTGTCCTGGTAAGGCTGGAGAAGACAAGTAAATACCAGCTCTTACCAGTTAATGCCTGCCCCTGGGCTCACACAGCAGGTGTTACACAGTGACTTTACACAACAGTGGCCAAAAAGGAGGGAAGGGGCAGGCCATGGGCATCCCATGAGCAGCTCTGCTCTGCGCTATCGTACCGGCACCAGAAAAGGATGTTTAAATAGAACCACAGAATAGTTTGGGTTGGAAGGGACCTTAAAGCCCATTGAGTTCCACCCCTCCTGCCATGGGCAGGGACATCTCCCATGGACCAGGCTGCCCAAAGCCCATCCAACCTGGCCCTGAACCCCTTCAGGGATGGGGCAGCCACAGCTTCCCTGGGCAACCTAGGCTAGTGTCCCACTACTCCTATGGTGAAGAAATTCCTCCTCGTGTCTACTCTAAATCTTCCCCTCTCCAGTTTCTAGCCATGGCCCCTCGCCCTATCACTCCAAGCCTATGTAAACAGTCCCTCCCCAGCTTCCCTGCAGCCCCTTCAGGTTCTGGAAGGCTGTAAATACAATGGGTGCTTATCCGGCTGCTCAGAGACGGAAGGATGAGGGCTTAGGGCTGTGGTTTAGCAGTGGGCAGGGACAGTGACACTCGATGATCTCAAAAAGGTCTTTTCCAAGAGAGCCATTCTGTGCCTCTACGACTCTATGTGATGCCCACGCTGCCTTTCCACCTCAGCTCCACGGCAGCGAAGTCGAACAAAAAAAAAACAAAAAAAAAAAAACCCAAAAGACAAAAAAGGGCTATGAAAGAAAGTCAAAGGGCTATGAAAGAAAGTGCCCGCGGCCCGGGAGGAGGCCGCACCCCGGCCCTGCCCGGCCCTGCTCGGTGCCGGGGGGGGCGGCGGAGCCCCCGGCCGCCACCCCCCTCCCTCCTTCCTCCTTCCTCCTCCTCCTCCTCCTCCCGGGGAGATGAAAGAAAAGATGCACAATAACGGCGAGGCGGGCGGAGGGGCCGGAGCGCGGCGGAGCCTGATGGAATCGCGGGGTGTACCCCCCCCACACACCCCCATCCCCACCCCCCAAATCTCGCCGCCGCCGGTACTCACCCGTGCGGGCCAGTGCGGGTAGCCTTTCATTTTAGCGAAGACCAGATCTCCAGCCTTGTACTCTCGGGGCCGCGGACGAGCCATCGGGAGCCGCCGCCGCCGTGTTCCCCCCCCGCGGGGAGCGCTGCCGGGCGGCGGCGGGAGGAGAGACGGGGCGTGTGTGTGTGTGTGTGTGTGTGTGTGTGTGAGAGTGTGTGTGAATGCGTGAACGAGTGTGCAAGGGGACCTGCCCGCAGCCCCGCAGCCGCCTGGCCGGGGGCCGGGGAGCCCCTCACCGCCCCCCCGAGGCGCTGCCTACGCCGCCCGCGCCATCCCCGCCGCAGCCCCGCGAAGATGGAGCCTTCTCCTCCCAATTATTCCTCGGGCAGCGACCGAAAACACGATCTTCTCATCCTTCCCCCCCCCAACCCCAACCCTCCCCTCCTACCCCCCCGTTCCCCGCGCGCCTTCCCTTCCTGTTATTTTCTAGGTACACAGATCGGTTTCTAAGAAAAGGGGAGAGCGGCGAGCGGCTCCGGCGCTGCCGGCCCTGCCCTCCCCGCAGAGGCGATGACACGGTCCTTTATGCGGCCGGCGGCGGGGGAAGCCTCGGCGCGGCCGGGGGATGTGACATCAAACGGGGCTTCGCCGGCGATTAGCAAATAAGCCGGGAGCGGCGGCTCGGCCCGCTCCCCGGCCCCGCCGGAGGCCCAGAGCCCCGCGCTCGGCCGCCGCCTCCTCCTCCCCCGCTCGGTGCTGGGGACGGCAGCGCCACAGCCGCCTGTCACGGGGGGAACGAGCCGCCCTCAGCCGCACCGCACGCAAGATGGTTTCGCTGCAGTGGGCCGAGCTGCTGCTCCCGCTGGCCGGGGCGAAGGCCGAATGGCTGCGGCTCAGCCTTGCGTTTCTTTCGTAGATTCAGAGATTCATACAATCATTTGGGTCAGAAGGGATCGTCCGGTTCCAACCCTCCTGCCTGCCATGGGCAGGGGCACCTCCCACCACACCAGGCTGCCCAAGGCCCATCCAACCTGGCCCTGAACCCCTCCGGGGATGGGGCAGCCACAGCTTCCCTGGGAAACCTGGGCCAGCATCTCAGCACCCTCATAGTGAAGAGCTCTAGTGACCTCCAAGGAGGTGATTCTGCCTCTCTGTTCCTGTCTTGTGAGACCTCAACTGGAGTTTTGAGTCCTCAGCATAAGAAGGAGATGGAGCTGCTGGAATGGGTTTCAATGATGATCCGAGGGCTGGAGCAGCTCCTGTACGAGGACAGGCTGAGAAAGTTGGGGTTGTTCAGACTGGAGAAGAGAAGGCTCCGAGGAGACCTTAGAGCAGCTTCCAGTACCTGAAAGGGGCTGCAGGAAAGCTGGGGAGGGCCTGTTTAAGGCTTGTAGTGATAGGAAAAGGGGCAATGGGTATAAACTGGAGAGGGGAAGATTCAGACTAGACATAAAGAGGAATTTCTTCATTATGAGAGCAGTGAGGCCCTGGCCTAGGTTGCCCAGGGAAGCTGTGGCTGTCCCATCCCTGGAGGGGTTCAAGGCCAGGTTGGATGGGGCCTTGGGCAGCCTGGTCCATGGGAGGTGTCCCTGCCCATGGCAGGAGGGTTGGAACTCGATGGGCTTTAAGGTTCCTTCCAACCCCAACTATCCTATGATTCTATGATTGATTCTAGGAATGCATGCAAGGTAATAGCTGTGGGACAGTTGCTGTGTTCCCCTGGACAGAGGATCCCAGAGCTTGGGCCTGGGGGTGTCCTGTTTCCTCCTTGTCACAGAGGCCAAGGCCCATACGTATATGGGCTCCCTGGGGTGCCCAGGTGAGAGCACAACCTGTCAGGAGGCTTCCCCGGCCTTGCTCCACATCACAAGGCTTTCCAAATCTCTGTGCTCAGCATCTTCCTTGTCACCAACCCCTCCACCTTTCTTCTCAGCCTAAAATTAAAAAAAAAAAAAACCCAACGCATGGCCACAAAGACGGGGACCTGGGATCTGCTAAAGTTCACAAGGGCTGCTCCTCAGAGGCATTCAGGTGCTGGCTGTTGCCAGGTGATGCAGGTTACAAAGATGCACCTGTGTGGAATGGAAGCATTTGTGGGAACTCACAAATCCAAACCCCAGATATTTTTGGTTTTACCCTCATGTTACAAGTTATGCTGTAATGTGCAGAAATCAATTATTATTATCATTTCTTATACCAAAGTATTGTCTAGAGGAGCAAAACTAGGAAGGAATCTGCAAGGTGGGCCACAAGTGGAGAAGTTTATGAAAAGTTTTCTGCTGAGACGTAGCAGTGGATTCCCATTCCTACATGCAAGGGACTGTAGCAGTGGGCACAGTCAGTTCTGCACGCAAGATGGCAACAATCTCCTTTGGATTTAAGGAGCCAGCTCTGGCTGAGTGCTTCCTGAAAAAAGAAGCACCTGGTTGCAAGGAGTTCGTGCCAGTGAAGAAAGAAATATGAAGCTGAAGACTGTAGAACAGTCACATTTTGAGGAGGGGAGTAAATGGATCATAGAAAGCAATGCCAATCCGTAAGGACTGGTGATGACAGAGAAAGAAGAGAAAGAAACATTTCTTCTAGGACTTGTCCCTGGGCTGGAACAGGACCAACAAGACTCTTAGTGTTTATGGTGTGCCCAGATGTGGTTCTCTACCCAAATACTGCTGTTGGTAGAACATGAGTCAATAAAGTTTGTCACTCCAGGTCATAAAACAAAGATAAGTACTTCCCTGCTGGGAGAAGCACTGTTGTAAAACCATTAGCTCAGGTTTCAGTAGCAGACTAAGAATGGAAAAAAAATCCAAGAAGCTGGATGAACATTTAGATGATTAGCCTGCACTGTGCTTGTTGTTAACTGTTCCTAAAGTATCAAGATCAGTGACAGGGTTGCTAACACAGACATCTTCAGTACAGACACGTGGCCGAACAGCTCACTTTCACTTTCACATAAGAGAGAATTTTGCATCCTTTAAACTGATATCTCATTTCAGTTTAAATTCCCTTCAGAAAAATGTAGTATCAAATCTCTGAGTTGGAGGGGCAGAGGACTCTGGAGTCTGTCCAGAAGAACCCTGTGTTGGGTCTTACCTCCCATATGTCCATCTATTATCTTCCCAAACCAGCCTTATCTCTGCTGTACTTACAAGAGAGATGGAGCTGCCTTTCTTTTTTGTTGTTGTTTTTAATTTGCTTTTCATCAGTAGATCTCAATAGCACTTTCTAGTAACTTATGTAGTGACCCTAAGTCAGAATGGAGCAGGATGCATGCCAAGTTCTTCCAAAAGGAAACTATACAATTTATATGTACATCTATGCAAGAATGTGTTGCTAATGTCAGAACAGCAGAATGCAAAGTGACTAAATACTGAACATCTCATTGATGTGTTTACTTTTAAACTTATGTTTGTCCCAGCACTGCTGTCTACAGAGGATGCAGTCAGTTAATAATGTTTCTAGTCTGCAGTGAAAGTAATCACATACTAGAGCTCAAAAGAAAACTCATTGCATGGACGTGTAAGGATGCAGTTCTCTTTTTTTTTCCTTGTGTGTAGGTTGCAAAGGATAAATGAGTTGCTGAGGTAAGAACTCCTCTCAGCTTTGGCCAACTGAAAACTCAGACACACCTTGCAGACTCTTTCTCCATTAAGCCGTGATTAAGATGCTGGGAAAAGATGAAAAATTTCCCTGCTGATAAATGAAAAAACAGATCAAATATTCCAAACGTTAACAGCCTAGAAAACCACCTCAGCACACAGAGCAAACCTGTTTCTTAGTGTGCATATCCCCATCAGCCACTCGTCACAGCATACAAAGCCCGAGACCTGCTCAGTCACCTGTATTCTGTTCTTTTCTGTTCTGTCACAAAGAGGAGTTCATCTACCCCTTCTACACAGAAGTGAGAAAGAGGAGTGAAGAGAGTTTCTTTCAGACACTTCGAGAGCAATTTCAGATCCTAAGAGTGAATGGAGGGGCGCAGAGGCTTGCTGATAGATACGCTACATGTATATAGGCCGGGTCCAAAGTCTGCAGAAGTCAACAGCTGCATCTGCTCTGGGCACAGATGGAGACCAGCAGGTCACACAGGCAGCAACACCATGTCCTTATTGAGCAAGGGAGACCTGCTCCAGGGATGCTGCTCTCCTTCCCTCTAAGCCCCCAAAAAGGTAACACCAAGTTCCCCGTCACGCCTTATCCTACTGGATAGGTGTTTCCAGAGCAGGGCAGTATGTACAAGTATGAGCAGGGGAAGGCAGTAAAGGCAGAGGCACAGCAGGACCATGCAGAGAGGTGGCAGGGCCAGGAGTGTGGTCAGTAGTGAAACCGTGAGTCACCCAGGGCAGATGGTGTCTGTTTTGAAGCCACTACCACACTACTGGATTTTGCTTTCCCCATAATTCCTGGGAAACCTTAAGCTATTGAGAAGCTTTAAACCAGCCCTGATAATTTCCCCCCCTATTCATATGAAGAGAAAAATGTCTACATTCCTGGTTGAAAATTTCCATAGAGAAAGAATTCCATTGATTCAAAAGCGTAGATCAATCTTTAAGAAAAGAGCATGTAGACATAAAAGGCCTAATTTCAAAAGCACCCTCCAAAGTCATGAATAAATTTTTAAACATAAATTTGGCATGAAAAATTTCATGATCATAGTTTTGCACACATACACTGGTTATTTGTATGCAAACAGGTTTGTATGTAGACCCTATTCATGCTGCTGTCTTGCACTTGCCATTTTGTGAGATGCTGCCTATGTTGTATCTGTAGAAGAGACACAGATTATTATACTTACCTCTGAAATTTTGTCCCTGGCCACCTTACAATTTTTGGTTTCCCTGCTCAAATCCCTTCTGAGTCTAGACTATAAAAGCTCTGCAGCATGGGCACTCGTATAATCCACTTTATCGTAAGATACTGAAATAAAATAATTTCTTTTTACTTATATATCTGTAGCTATAGAATGTTCTTTCCTTCTGCATTTCCTTTTCCTGTATGTAAAAATGTGTCAGCAATGATTATGTTGATTAGTATTTTGCTTATGTCCACAGTAAGCTAGTGCTTGTCTGTTAAATATTTTAATATGAAGTTGTTCTGAGTCACAATCAAGCCATTCCCTTGTGCAAGGAATGTCTGAGAGCACTGTCTGCAATCACAGAGCTACTCTGTGTCAGGTGGAAGGAGTTATGATGTTATATGTCCTTCCCAACATGTACAGAAAGGCACTTACCATGTCCATTAGGATATTCTTAATTACTGGAGATAAGAAGATCACCAGGGGATCTCAAGCCTTCTCTGTAATAAGCTTAGATGAGAGAAGGGTGTGTATCATAGCTGGAGCAAGTTATCTAGACTCGGTTTCATGAATCTTCTTATGTTATACACTGGACCAACCTCCTAATCGTATTAAATGAGACAGTCTTTAAGGTGATTGCTTTACGTGTTGCAAAGATGTGAACACGTAACCTAGAGGCAGAAAAGATTGGAGCATCTCAGTTAAAACAGCCTTCCACTGTTAGCTGGAAAGGTTTGTATGGAATAGTAACTTTGCTAGCAAGTATGAGTTGCTGCCGTTTCTTATTCTGTACAGGCACTTCAACTCTCACTATGGCAGACAAAATATGCCTACAGTTAAAGCTGCTTAACAACTTCCAATTCAAACCTTTGGTTTTAGTTGATTGTTTAATTTTTACAATTTAATGATTAGAATTTAAATTTTCCATGATGATTGTATGGCTAAAAGTCAAAACTGTACTGACAAAGCCAGCAGAAGAAATAACTGTAAACTTACCAAAGTGCTGGATACCTTTTGGTATCCTAACAGCATCCATACAAATGTAACCAAGTTGCAAGACTCTGAAAAGCATTCACACATGCTCAACAGGGGCTGATAAATAAGTCTCAGATGTTCTGTCTGGACTAAACATGCTCCAGGCTAACATGAATGTGATTCAGCTCATGACTGGAGATGACTGTGGAAGCAAAGCTCATGCAAGGAAAATATGTTTCTCTCCCTACAAGTACCTAGACAGTATACCAGAATGGAGTGACCAGACCTGCGTGCAGAGGCAGGTCTGGGAAAAGCTGTAAGGGAAGCAGGAGCTAAAGTCTGGGAAAGATGTCAGGAAAGCGGAAAGGGACTAAGAGACAGAGGTGAAAGCAAACACAAGTGTAAGAAGACAAAGATTTCAGAATATCTTAGAACACATCAAGAAATCCCACATGTCCTCTAAGACAATTCCACAGCCCAGTATGCCTCATTCTCCACTAGTAGCTTCTCCATGCATAAACTGAACTGTTACTATGTCACCAGTTAACTCATCAGCTTATGTGGAAATCTTGGCAATGCATTAAAAGGTGTTGGACTCCATGACCTACTAAAGCCTCTGAGCAGTAACCAGCCTGAGATTTTCTGTGCAGGGGAAAAACCCAAACAAACTAACCCAGAAAGAGATTATTAAAGACCGTATCACAAACCTCCCAAGAAGACAGCAGAATTAAAGTTGCACCACCAACTGGAGTATTTCCCAATACTCAACTACCTGACTTTGCAACTTCACTGTACTTTGAATTTTCTCCTGTGGCATGTGAAATGCTTTAGCAGCCATCAAAATCTAGTTCTTCCACTAATACACAGTAAACATTATCTGTGCTATGAAGATTATGTTGTCAGACAGAAGTTGAACAGTCTACTTTGATGTTCCCATAATTTTAAGTGTTTGGTAGAGATGTCTTCATTGCAATGAAACTAATGACTTCTCATCTCTGTTTGATATACTAATCTATAAAATACTCTTCAGATGGCTGCGTGAGAAACTCCATCTCTAAAGCTATAAAGCCATAATATCTAGGAAAGAAAACCTGCAACAGACATTTCTCCTCTGGAGAAATATTTTACTGTGTCATCTAAAGCCTCAGAAATTTATTGGGTGAGAAATATGTTGAGAGTTGACAGGAACAATAAATTTAGTGCCAGATTCATGACACTCACCCTGTCGTAGTTTCCCCTCATAAATACTGGACAAAAGGATTTCTTTCACATGCCCTCTGGTACATTCATCAAAGTGCCTTTTGGAATGGGACTTAATGAATAATTACATCCCGAAATGGACAACAAAGCATATTTATTTAAGGAGCTTTGTAACTTCACTTTTGTGTCACCTGAATGACAGTGTCACAAGCTGGGGAACAGAAAGAAATAATGTGGCTAGCACGCAACGTCTTGAGATTGCGACTCTTTCCTACCATAAAACCTCATTCAGGGGCAGTGGTTTGATGTTAGGACGCACCTATGGCTCTAGAACTCACAGCTCCAGAACTTAAGTTCTGATTCTCATTTGTTGTAATGCAGTGTGATGTATAGTTGTTATTACAGGGAAAAATAAGGAATTAAGTAATCAATTAATAATTCAGTTGGGAGTTTCTTCATGTATAGTCTGGCATCAACAAGAGTTTAACAGAATCCAAACTGAATTACTGGAAAGTCATCACAACTCTGTTGAAATCAGTAGAAAAACTATCAGCTTTTTTTCCCATGATATCATCTCTCAAGCTTTTTTCAGATCATCCTCCTCTTTTCCCATGGTCAACATCACCAAATTCTCAGTGATGCAAGTCTATGACATGGGTCCTATCTGCCTCCACCTGTTTTATCTAGGGCACATCCAAATCTTACTATCTTTCTTTTTCCATAAACATTTTTCTTCTCCCTCTTTCTACATTCCATGTAGGGCTTCATCATCATAGTGGTTACTTGGGAAAATAAACATCGTAACTGCAAATGTTCCCCTTCCTCCTTTCCTCCAAGCTTTATATGCTTAGCATGATGTCTTATGGTATGGAATATCTCTTTTGTCATTGGGATCAGCTGTCCTGTCTGTGTCCTCTCCCAGCTTTTTGTGCACCCAGCTTCCTCGCTAGCAGGGCAGTGTGAAGAACAGAAAAGGCCTTCATGCTGCCTAAGCACCTTTCAGCAATAATGAAAGCATCCCTGTGTTACATCAACACCGTTTTGGTTACAAATTCAAAAGGCAGCACTATATGAGCTACTGTGAAGAAAACTAACTGTATCCCAGTCAAAACCATTACATTTTTTATTACCTTCTTGCCCTCATCCTTCCCAGACCTGCTGCCTCATCCCCCTGATTTCTGGATGATACTACTGCTCTAAGGGACTTCGGGGTAAGGACTCAGATATTACTGGGTCTGAAGGCATCGAAGAGAATCCTCAGGCTCTGTGGCCACAGTGGTGCTGAGTGTGATGGCCTTGATGGGTGCCAGGATGAAAACGGGCAGGATAGGGATAGGAATGATACTGTGCCTGAGGAGTTGCATGGGAAGGAAGTCATCACTGGCTAGGCAGAAAATGGGGCAAGTTATTTTCTCTCCTTCTCTCATTCCCAACACAGAAGGGCCCATCTCTCTGGGTAGGCACTCCTTTCCTTTCCAAGGAGAAAAGGGAAGCTGAAAGCAGGGGACTGATGTTGCCAAATCCACCACCACCATGACACTTAGTATGAAATGTTATCACTTAAGCCTTTTGGTGTATTCTGCAAGATCAGCACACCACCCTGTGCAACACAAGAACTGGTTCCAGCTGGCTCCTGTGGTAACTTCTTAAAAGCACATTTCTTCACACATTCCACATACCCACTACCTCCAGATCATGTTTCTGCCGATGGTCTGCTAGACTGCCCCTTCCTATTTAAACCATGTCATGTGGCAGCCACATGTTGATTGTTTCCCCATTAACCATGCCAAACCTAATATCCTGCTCACCTATTTGTCTCTCAGAGGTCTCCAGCCTATACTCCCTGCTTATGACATGGCCTTCACATCTTGCTTCTCAGGGATGACAATGTCATTTCTTTTGAATTCTTTCTCCCAAACTCCAGGCCTCTCAGATACCCAGGACAGCTAATAGATCTACCTCATCTCTAATCAGTGAGGATTAGTATAGAAATGTAAAGAGTCTGGAATTAAAGTGGTACTGAGGATGACAAGAGACAGTCACAAGCAGAGAGGAAGAGGAAGTTAGCAGGCTTAATAATAATTAAGATTACAACTTGCAATTAACATGACTTTGCCTGGTGTTTCAGTGATGCCTTTGTTGTATAATGTATCCATTTCCCCATGGCCTGACTTTGTTTTCCTCAACACTGCCCTCTTCAAAGAAGGCACGGTTTTCTTCTTCTGAGTTTGGAAAGTTATATGTGTATAAATAATAAATAGGATAATAATAAATCAGGGCTACTGTACTTGCTAGCAAACTGCCAGTATGCGCTAGGTCTCTTAGAAGTCAGAGGGTCTGTTTCTGCCACTGTTTATGCCCCTATATCTACTTTGGATAAAGTGAAGTCGCTTCCAATTCATATCACGGAGAAATTGAGTTGCTAAAATGTAAAATCTCAATAAGATACAAAGACAATAGAAATAATACACATCCTAACAGATTTGCAGAGAAATTATCATAAGCCAGAAACTACGTATTTCTAGAGAAATGACAACATTACTGTTTAATTAGAACATAATGTCTTGGTGAGGATATGGCTTGTTTCTGACCACTTGTTTGTTTTCTTCTTTAGCTGTCACTTATGTTTAAGTGGATTCTATCTTACTGAGCATAAACACTAGTTCAAACCTTCCCTCAGTAGTTCAAAGAACTACAATATTTCAGAATAAACAAAAAAAAATTATACCTATCTTCACTGAGTAGGGGCTTAGTATATTGCTGGAAGACAAACATAAAATATTTAGGCTGGTTAGTATTAAGAAAGTCAAAGAGAATATTGTGAGATGAAGCAGCCAAACAGAATTGGCAATGATAGACTTATAATGGGTAGGTATTTATAGGCTGTTACTCCCACTGGACACGATGCTTCTGTCTCACTCAGGCAAACCTCCTGCTGAAACGTTCAAAGGGCATATTCCCTGTCTCGAGATGAACCAGGACGTTGGGACTGAAAACGAAGTCCAAGTCTTCCATCCATTCATGTAATGTCCATGTTAACTGCTTGTATTGCATCCTCCTTCTGCAACTACACAGGTCTGAGAGCTTGTTGTATTGGACATGTGCTGGCAGATGAAGGTACAAGTCAATCTTTGTTGCCATGTGGCCTATGGTGCTCAAAGAGGAAAAATAGTTTGAACACTCATAGCTGGTTTTTGTCATCCAGGGGTCAACAGTGAATTTCTGGAGTATGGCTAGTGGAGTAGAAAAAGCTGGTATCTCTGGTTAGGCACCACAGACCTTGAGTTAAATTGCACTGCCTGTAAACCTCAGTTTAAGAGAGTTTAAACCAAGGTCTAGCTTTAGACCTATGTGCCATTTTGGAACCTGCTTACAGAAAAAGATTCACTTTTCCATACATCTGTGTGAAAGACAAGTATCAAGCAGCACTAGGGTGAAAATGAAATGAGCTGCAGTTTGCTTTTTCATTCTGTGTCCTCCTCTGCCCACTACCAGTCTCTCAGAATAGGTTTTACCTTACAATGATAGTTTAGGGAATTCATAGCATGTAGACTTCAGCATCCAATACAGAGGGATTCAAACCAATATAAAGTACTAAGCTAGACAGCAGCAACATCCACAAAACATAAAATTAACATTGTTGATGTGAACAATCAAGATTCAGGACAGTAATATAAACCAGTAAGAGCAGGCTATTCTATAACTGAAAACCATAAGCTGCTTTACCTCTGGTACGGGCAATTAAATAGACTTTGTGCAGTCTGTGTCAGTGATGAACAGGCAGAAGATGGTTCCATTCTGTGCTCATTCCTCAAAGTTAATGAAGTTACAACAGGTATAGGAATTAATTTCTCAGCAAATATATAGTTTGCAATAATTTTAATTGTAACAAAGGTCAATAGGCCCAGTGCTCTCAGTGCAACTTGACTGACATCAATGAAAGGCGTAATTTGGCCAGAGAGTACTTGGTGTCCCAGTCCTCTGCCTCACAAGGCAAGGAAAGGAAGCACACTCAGGCAAACCTGCTGGGTGTAAAAAATCCCATTAATTCTGACTACCCACTTTTACGAGTAGCCAGATTCTGCATTTGAGTTCTAGAGACAGAATTTAAGTCTTCTGATAAGTACTATTTAGTTTTGCACAGTTATAGACTACTAATGAAAACCTGGAAGATTAAATTTATACTAAATGTTACTTAAACTGAATACATATGTAAAATTGTATTCAGTGAAGTATGCACACACAAAGCTGATGTAAACCTCCAGACATCAGGAATGTTATATACACATTCCTTCATTTCATTGAATATGAACTCATCTCTCTCTCACACACACACACATCCTCATGCACACACACAATATTATGAACCTACTGGTTCTTACTGATCCTGAAGGGCTGGGCTGAGGTCCAAGTAGCTGTCTCATAGTAGATCACTCTGCCATATGTTTGTCTTTCTACACAAACATTTGCCAGGAAATCTATCACTGTCAATGGAGCACCATCATATGACATGATAATAAAAATGTTTATGTGCAGTCTCTCTCAGCATTTTGCAGAGAGAGACATTATCAGTAGGAATGAGGATACTGTGGTACCCTCTCTTTTAACTGTCACATTTTTTTGGTGACAACTTTGATCCTCTCAGTGTCCTTCCTCTGTCAGTAACCACTCTGGTTTGGACTAAGGACAAATGCTCCATTTCTCTACTTTTTCTTAGTGAAGTGCCCCTGCAAAGTCCTCTATTTGAAGCTTGTACTTCAAATGGTTATAAACTAGAGCTTTGAGCACCTAAATGCTTGTCTCCAGATTAATAGGGTGTAGTTCATTGTCAGACATGTCAAAGGCTGCTGCCTTACTACACAGCTCACTCACCTCCAGTCTTCCACTGAATGGGCAGTAGCATTTGGAGGTGCTGCTGCAGTAGAGAGCAGAAGCCAAGTCAGAACATGTACAGCTATTCTTACTACAATTGATGGGAATCTGGGTTATGTTGTGATGCCCTGGCTATATTGTTGCTGTCTATCCATGTATCGACTGAGTGACTCAGATGTCTTACAGAAACCACCACGAATGACTGAATAGAATGAATGTTGTAGTAGAGACAGCTTCATGTAAAAAATCCTACAGAGACAAACTAAACATTCTTACTTGAGAAGACTGAAGATGTTATCTCTTGACTTTGTGTCACTGTGTGTCTCATTGCTGAATCTCTTGGGTTCAGTGGAGCCTTCCCTTTCTTGGCTAAGAACTCCGCTGGGGATGGATTTGCTTTTAAAATGTTAATTTATTTCATCTTTGAGGCTGATTATTCCCAAGGCTGGGCTTTTGTTTTCTGGTTGGTCTGAATTCTTCATCTAGAAGGTGTCAATATGGTGACAAAACTGATTTCACTTATAATCTGTAAAATCTACACGAATCACACAACTCGGTGCTGTATTATGGCATACAGACACGCACTCCTGACACATGTCTCTTGCTGTTTAAAGGGAAAGCTTTTTTTCCTACATTTTGGTGGATTTTGCACTAGAAGTCAGGGAGGCCCAGCTGGGGGCTCCTGCACTATTTAAAAGGATACCGCAGGGCTGTTTTAGTGTAAAAGTAAAAACAGATGACACTGTGAGAAAAGGGCTTTTCACTTGCTTGCCAAAACCTCTAAAATTTCAAATTTCATCTATGCACTTTTTCATATTCATTTCTGTGATCATTTATAACATACAAATGCTTTTAAAGTGGCCTCCAAAGCAGACTTTCTAAACTCTCTTGCTTTCCATTGTACTTCTAATAATTTTATTTGTAGTGTAAAAGGAAGATGTTTTTCTCTAAAATCAGCTTGCTTTCAGAAATACAGGTACTATGACTCTTGATTTCCTTTCAAAGCTAATGATGTTCGTAACAGATAAAAATGCTAACAACAACAATGGGCATTAGAAAGGATTTGATTTGCTACATGTTCCTTCCAGCTGCAATCTCAATTATTTCATCAGGGTTGAGCACAATTATGTAAGTAAACTTTTGCCTAGTGTTTGATCCTCTGTGAAATAACGGAGTCAATTTGCAGCTTTGTACTGACTATCCTAAGCTGGCCATGTATTTCTTGATGAACCTTGCTTGTACTGCCAATTTCTATCAAAACCCGTTCAATTTATTTTCAGCTTGAATCACTAGACCTTTTTTGAATATTTTTGAGGTTGACATGGAAGCCAGTCCATCAGAATGTTGTATTATTTTCATTTTTCTTAAGTAACCCAAAATGTCAGTGCAGATTGGCGTTCTCATGGGGACAAGTAATACGAATCAAATCAGGCACAGTGTTTGGAAATGTTATGGTAAAGCGTATAGAAGCTTTCTTTTCACTCTGCATGTGACTAGCACTTAGACTGGTAGAGCCTATGTCTGTGTCAAATGTTTGTCACAAAAAGTTGATGTAGGCAGGTTATGCAAACCACCTGCATCTGGAGAAATCAACAACATGCTGGCCCAAGATCATAGCAAGGGTTACCACAACATGATTTTTTTTTTACGATCAATAGTAAACAATGTAAAATATATTTGACTGATTTGTTCTGGCATGTCAGAGAAGCTGATCTGAATGAATCCAACTCTGTATTTAAGGTGACATATGTTGTATATTTTAAATATTTCAAGGCCACATTGTCTGTTTGCCACAGAAAAATAGTAGCGTTACTGTAGATAAAAGAAGAGTCAAAGAATATCTTAGAAAGGAGGATCCTCTGCCTCTTAAATATCAGTGAAATCAGTAGGTCAATGGGCTTTTTGTGTAAGACAAAGGTTGTAAAACACATGGTTTCTTCTAAAAATCAGGACAAGCAGTCCAGAAATTCCTAAGATACATCAAGGACTGGTGTGAGAAGTGGTTTGTCAAAGGAAAAGAGATAGAGCCAAGTAAGAAGAGGCAGACCATGAAAAGTCACTGAGAAGGTATTCAAACCAGTTATGTATAGAGGCTGGACTCTGGAGGTGTGTGCTGGATGAAAGCTTTGGGCCAAGATTATCTGATCTCTTCTTTAATCAGAAATCCTGTGAATCTTTCAAATAGAAAGATGTGTTTGAGCTGAACTTGTTCATGAGTTCAGGTCAATAGGAGCAGGAATGCATTTGTATGAAAATTATCTGAAAGAAACATTAGCAGACAGAACTATAAAATACTGTAAAGCTAGGATTTCTATGCTGGGCTTTGGTCTGAGGATAAAGCAAGAAAGTTCTAGCATTTTTTAAAGAAAAATGTGAATTCCACTGGGAAGCTTTAGTTTAAAAGTTAATATCCCACCCTTCCAAGAAGTTTGTCAGGCTGTTGCTCACGCTGAGAACTTTTCTACCATTCCTTGTACACACAGCCAGCAGCTACCCTCCGCTTTACTGAAAGCAGAGAAATCTGCATTTGTAAACAGGTAGGAAAACTGTTAAAATGCAATCTACTATATGTCCATATTATGCAACTGGTGTTTGAACACAATGAAGTACTTGGAAGTCATTAGGATTCTTTCCATTAACTTAATGAACTTTGCACAAGGACCATTCCGTTGCATAATGTACTCCAAATTGCATTGATTGTACAGTTTGTAACTCTGTACCTCGGCAGTTTCAACATTTTGCTGATGCAGTTAATGGCTTTCTCTGAAGCCACTTAGCACAAGGTGGTGCTACCACCACAATCTACTTGCCAGAAGGACTCGTCCAGCTGGGCTTTGTCTTTTCCCTGGGGTCCCCTAGTTAGCCAAAGATGCATCTCCTGCATGGCTGTTGCCACACTATGGGCATCCTCCTGTCTGCCAAGCTGCTGCTAGGTCAAACAAGCTGCTTTTTCACAGCAGCACTCTGGAAGTGTGCCATCATTGTACTTGCGTAGAGATCCAAGTTAGATAATTTATTTTTTTAAAGAGAGCCATTCAGCTCTCACAGAAAGGAGAGCGAGGAAGGCCACACAAAGAGAAACTATTCTGCCATTAGTGTTGTCTTTCCCAGGCCCCTGACCTTTCCCTCCAGGAGGGTTTTCCAGGCCTTGTTCTAACTGTTAATAGAAAAGTGCATTTCCCTGAAGTACTGAACAATTTCCAGCAGAGGTCTCTGCCTACTAATAATTAAAAGTTTGTCTGGCCCTGCTTACACACTGCAGGGGTCAAAAATCCTTATAAATCATCATTAGTCTTTGTCCCTTCACAGTGTTTGGAAACAAACCCAAGACTTCAAGAATGTGTCTGCCTACCTTTGAAATTGTCATCTACTTCACAGAGCAGTAATTCCCATCTGTTACATACCCAGAAATTCTCCAGAAAGGTTTCCTTATGTAGGATAGTTTAAAGAACTCTGCTGAGGTTTGCACAGCAGATGTAGCCTATCTACCAAAACCAACATGTTTCAAGGAATTTAAGAATTAAGAGCCCCTCATTGTTAAATACATCAGGGAATTATTTAACTGTAAACATCACACCACTTCTGGACACAAAACAGACAAGTTCATTTCAAAGGAAGAAAAGAAACTTCTCCTTTCTTCTCAGAGTGTGCTGCGATCCCTGAGTTGAGATCTAAGTACTGCCAAGGGAACCTGATCCAAAAGGCTTTCAGGGTACAATCCCTTCGCTTCTCATCTGGCTTAATGTGAATTTACTGTCTGCTTATGAGAAAATAATTTATTTTTATCCTTACGTTTCCCTGTCTTTAATTGTTTTTACTGATCTACTTCACTGAGAGGGATGCAGTTGTAAAATGCAAGGTGCTAAAAATAAGGATTAAACATTTCTACCTCTCAGTCTGGTCTCTAAATGCTCTATGTAGCATCTCAATTTACCAAGAAATTTTAATAAGTCTCTCAGAGAGAGGCTTTTTTAAAACTCAAACAATACCTTTCCCTCACCTTGAGTAAGAACTTTACCCTCCTCTGTGCTGAGCCATTTTCTGGTGTGTATGTTTTGTTATGGCAGAGAACAGTGTGACATGAGAGTCTTGTAGCAGACTTGCCATGATTTCTCCAACTATTAGTACAATTGCAACACCTTCTTGTGTGTGAACATTACAATAACTGTGGTACGGTAACAAAACACTGCTAATGGCTGTTGACCCTAAAAGCTTCTCGATAAACATATCCTGGTGTAGTCTTTCAACTGTGATGTGAAAGGTGCACATTCCCTTTGCCTCCAGCTTTCCAAAACACACAGTTCCATATTTTAAATTGAAACAATGCCAGTGACCAGTCCAGCACATCTGTGTCACCACCACCTGCTTCTGTAAAGAGACCAGTGGACAAATACCACTGGAGCATATGCAAGGTCTGATCGTACCAATCTCACTGGGGTGACTCACGGCAGGAGGTTTTGTGGGGAATGCTTGAAGAATCACAAGCCAATTTCTTAATAACTCTTACTCATGTCATAAAATCTAGCATTATTAAATGGTAACTCGACATACATACATGCTATTACTCACTCACTTAATTTCGACTAAATACGGCAAGTTGGGGCATTGATGCTGTAGAGGAAGCTGAGAAGAACAGAGAACAATACTGAAAACAATTTCAGCCTTAAAGCATGATACCCAACAACTCCAAAATGAGAAAAGGTATTAGGCTTTTTGCAGCACATAGCACAAGAGCTGCAACTTACCTTCACACAGGAGCATAATTTACTCTGACATAAACCAATGTAATCATAGTGGCATTAAGGTGGCATTATATGGATGTGAATACAGGCCACATTCCAACAGCATTGTAATTCTTTGTTCAGCTTTGACTGAAAGGTAGCAGAAGGTGTATATATTGAAAGAATAAACTGATTAGGTGCTCACTTGCTCAGAGTCCCCCACTGGAGCAAGCCCTTTGGGATACGGTGAAAGAGAGGAACTGTTTATAGTTTAGCACAAGGAATTTTAATCAAACAGCAAAAACAGCACTGTGTCTCAAACAATAGCCAAACCAATGCCTGCACCTGTCTTCTGCTTATAATTCACGATGAGACAGAAGTCCCTTGGTACTCTAGTAAATATTCTTGTGGTCCTTTGAAAAAATTCACTCGCAATTCAGTAGTTCTTCGATTTGTAAAGTCTGGGTAGAATTTGACTCATGTTTCACTCCCACTTTTTCAGCATATATCTGTATTCCAGCTAAAGCTGATCCTTGTTTTGTTTGCGTTGTCTCTGATTTAAGATGGTATGTTGAGTTTTTGGGGAACTCACCGTAATCCTGTCTGTCCTGGTACCTTGCATTTAGCTGAAAAAATGTATTGTGATTTTGATAATGGGAAGATGAGAGGCAGACCTGCTTAACTTCTGCATGTCAGGGTTCAATACCAGTCCTGATACTTTGCAGTTAGGTGCTTGCCTCACACATAACTGATGCAAGTCTGTATCACACTGGAGATAAAACTCCTTCCTCTTCCTACCTTGCTGGATAATCTTAAACCTGAGTGACCTTGGAAGAAGCTACAAAGGGAGGCAGGTTTGTCTGGAAATGACACAAGGATTTAATGTGGAGTTATGTTCAGAGATGTTTTGGAGATGTTCAAAAACTCTGAAAATTACCTGAAAGTCATAACAGCATCAGAGACTACTGTCCTTGCCTTTCTCTGAAGCTAAGGACAGCAATACTCTCCTTTACCTCAAGAATGACAAAGACATTAACTCCTCTGAAGCTCTACATCTGCCACACAAGTATCACCATAGTTTGGAATAGCAAGTACAATTGACTATATCCATCATTCTTACCTGTTTTTTTCCTTAGTTTTCCATAACCATTCCATGCTGTCCCAAAATAAGTCCAGACCTTCAGACCAAGACAATTCTAAAACCTTACACTAAGAAGAAATGAAATGAATGGCAAGGAAAATGAACTTTGGCTACAAGTTCAAAGGGACCTGTCGTGTTTTGTACCTGAAGAGGCTCAAGGGATTCTATTTGATTTAAAGCTTACCAGAGTATCATGGATTAATATTAACTGGATTTTGATCCACATGAGAGATCAGGATGCAGAAGAAAACTATCAAGTATAGAAAACAGGAGTGACACATTGGCCCTGTTTTGTGTCCAAAAGTGGCTCACGTTCACTTCACATGAAAGAAGAAGAGAGACTAAGGAACTTTCTTTCCTGTTTACATCCTTAAAAAAAGAGTTAGGTCCCTTCTTTTTTGGTGCTCCAAAATCAAAGGGCTTTCAGTAGGCTATAGCTACTTTCAAGAAAGGAAAATGGGGCAAGAATGAACTACGAACCCAACAGAAGAAATAACTGGTAAAAAGTGTTTGTGAGTCTTTTTTTATTGGCATGTGTTCTTTGTTGAAAAAGTCTAGCAATGAGATTTAGAGCCATCTTAGCACACATCTTCCTCCAACATTTATTCTTCTGCTTTACACCAGCAATAGCATAACATTTAAAGATATCCTATTAATGCAGCTCACCATTGGCCTGGAAAAAAAAAGAATTTTTTCTCCTATGTATTGACTTCAGCAGAGATATAGGTTTATTATGTGCAAGCAGAATCTGGGAATAAGAGAGGATAAAAGTAGAAGTGTACAAATCATACAAAATCTCACTTTTAAACTTGGAATGTGGTCCAGCTTTTAACACAGCACAATAACACAACAAAAAAGTGCTCGAGAACAGAAAAAAAGCATTGCTGAGGAATGTGGAGAGTGGAGCAAGTAATGAGATTACAATTCTTTACTCAGTTTTTGGAGTAATGAACATTAAGAGCTCAGCAATATTTCAATATCTGCAGAAGAAAACTCATATGCATTCCACCTGTCAGGTATTCAGCATAATACTGCGATTATTTAGCTGTTGCAGAGCTGAGTGCTATTAATTCAGTTACCTGCAGGTGTGAATTCAAGGCTTCCAACAGATTAGACAGTATCATTCCAACATCCACTGTTAATTCCATGCATGATAAATTTGCACAGACAATATTAACTTTTTAAAATTAAAAATATACCCCTCTGCTGGATACTGCTACTCAAAGTTAACACTTTAAAAACAAGAGTCATTTTTTTCAGGGCAAAAGGCCTGAGGATATATGTAGGAAAGCCATGATCTGATCATGTGAATAATCTTTCCTTATTTTACAGTACAAATAAGAAAGACCGCATAACATAGTTCTTGGATGCAACACTGGGCTTGGGTTTCATAGTGTAAACAAGATAAAAATGGAATATTAACAGCACTGGGAATTATAATGTATTACATCTTGGGCTGGCTGGCAGAATACAAGGCTGAACATCCGAATGTTCCCAGACCACACTTACTGTAACATGCCAATGGCACTAATTTCTCTATGCTTGGATCCTTTTTCTCACATTTCCAATTGCTTCACTTTAGATTCTGTAGCTTTAGATTCTGTAAGAATTCTCAGGACTGAGAATAAAAATAAATTTGTTTCTTCCCTTAACTTTATCCTATTTCTGAAGTTTTGAATTGGTGCAAAGAAGTCATATAGCTGCTAAGCACAGTGTAGTACTTGGTGCAAGGAGCCTAAGTTGGAAAAGTGGGATGAAAAAGTCATTGTGTTATGCAGAAAAAACTTCAAAGCACACCCAACCCAACTACACTATTCTGACAGATTTTAAGCCTTGCAGTTTGCAATGAAAATAACCCTAGTCGCATGTCCTTGTATGCCCTAGGGAACTAGTCCTTAAAACACAAGAAAGGATGAAAGTTGACTCTTGCATCAGAATAGACACAGGGTCATGCACCTGGATCCAGAAACTTGAACTACCCTCTGGCTTAGACAGAGCTCCTATAAAACTTACAACTGTCTTGAACATCCCACTACCCCTAGCTATTTTTTCAATGCAGTAATCTTCTTCCACTAACATGGCAGCATATAATTATGTTAGACAAGGAGAAGAACAACAGATAAAGCATTCAAATTCTGTTTGTGACTCAGTCTCAGTCCTGGGACTGAGAGGCTGCAAGGCCAAAACACTGGGGAGGGAGTTTTCTCTTTCCAATGTATATTTTACTTGAAAGTATTTTCTGTACACAGAATTAAACATTTTTATCTTCATTTGAAATGCCCTGAGACTCTCCTTTGATGTTAAGTTAAGAAAGGGATACAGTCTTTGCTGTTCACAGAATTTGTGCAGTTTTGGAATTTTCAAAGGTATTACATTACTTTTCCACTTACATCCATGCTAAAGCACAGGAGAAACACCTAAGAGAGAAATGTGATTTTAATATAAAGACAGGAACTATAAATACGAAAGGAGAAATTGTAAATCAGAAACACAACTTCTTCCTTTCTAGAAGAATATTGCTGTTTCGTGAAGTACTGTGAGTTTTGGGAGCAAGGTGCCAAGCAGGGTGAAATTTCTGGTCTGCTCTGAGTTTTCTGGGATAGAGTGTGCTCGCTTTAGTTTGCAGGATTCTTTGTGTTATTTATATTAGTGTAAAAGTTGTTGATGTAATGTCACGATGGTGGTCTTCTACCCAAATCCAACATGTAATTAATGTGATGAAAAACACAGCTTTTGAAAGAAACTTTGGCATGCTTTTATAGAAGGGTATGCAGACTTCTTGAGCTTGCAATCCATATCTGAATGCAAATACGCATGCTTGATTTCCCCTGGGTGTTGTGTGAACAGTTATTATTACTGACCTGGAAATTATTCTACTTTCCCTGTTTGACTATTGTTTTTGTCTGGGTTTATGCATCCCTGAAACCAGATGTGCAACACTTGATATATTTCCATTACCTAACGTTATCATGTGCATTTATTATCTCAAAGTTTGAAGCAGTAACAATCGGTCTGTGTGGCACACTTCATGATCTTGGTCTGTTACAAGGACCAACAGGCCTCATAAGACAAAATACAAGGTGTTGTAAGGAATCTGTGTCACATTAGGCATTGCCTGGGATATTACTGCTATGAACCTCTAGAAACAAGAGGAAAGAAAATTTAGATTTTATTTTTCTAATGCATGCCTGTGTCGATTTTACATAGGCATCTGTCATATGGCAGAACCAGAATCACCTCCAGTTGTTAGCAATGAAATGGCTGGTCTGGACAGTTCTAATTCCACCCAGAAGAGCGCAGCAGTTTATACCCACGCTGAACGTGTCCTCACAGGAAAGGCTCAGAAAATGGGAAAAAAATAACCACCCACTCCCTGCAATAATAGCCTGACATGTAAAACAAAGTAAATGCCAGTTTAACAACAAATTGATCTCTTTCAGTCACACAGAGGGATAACAAAAAGGGGATGGGAATTGACATCAGTGACTGTTACTCTTCAGCTCTGAAAACAGAGTAATTTAGTTTTCATTTCAATTATGCTGTAAACAAAAAGAGTGGTGATGGAGGAAGTGATTGCTTATGAATACTGAAGTTTTTTTTTTAAATAAGTAAGGGAGTGTAAAAAAATAAGGGCGGGCAGTGTAATGCTATCCAAAAACTACCTTTACAAAAATCTTCCATGGGGGCACAAAAAGGATTTTATAGAACTGGATTCTTACATGTTGTGCAATGTCGCAGCATAGCTTTTATTAGCTTAGTTACTCTCACAGTTTTCTTGTGAGGTTGGAAACTACTATTCTGACAGACGCATAAAATGCCTTTGCAGATCTGGGCTAAGTTGTTTAAAATCAAAGAGAAATTTAAGAGTTGTGGCTGAAGTTTTCATGACAGTCTCCTGAGCTCCAACCCAGCTCAGCTACCTGTAGGTAGCCCTTTCCCTCCTTGACCTGAGAATGCATCTTCAGAGCAAGTACCAGGCTCAGGTCACACCTGCTCAAGGGCACTAGCAAGAGAGCAGTATGTAATGAAGTGCTGGCAGCCCATGGTGAGAGGAGTCGTCGGTTTTTTTTTTACAGTTGAACTGTGTGGCCCGAGTGAAGGGGAAAAAAACTCCCATCCCTTTACCACAGAGTTTTGCAAAGATGCTGAAGAGAAATCAGGACTGCTTTCCAGCTGTCCTCTTCGAAGAGTTTTTTCTTCTATGACAGAATGCAGGAGAAAGAAGGGAGGGTAGCCTTGTTCCCCAATGTAACAGGGAAAAGCGTAGGAGAAAGTGAATCAGAGAATACAGAAAATTTCCCTCCCATCTTCAACATGCAGATTTTTCTCCATTTCTGCTTCATCTCCCACAATATCATGACCCACTCACTGGCAGTGGCCATCCATGTTCTGCATACTTTCCAAAATGGGTTCTACTTCATTCAGCTGCTATTGCTTTAACAAAAAAAGATCTCATACCTTTCTGCCACAAATAACACTCGAGAAGGAATCCCTCAGAAAAGATTCTCCCTCTATTAATAGTGATAACATACAAATGTCACCTGCATTTGTACCTATGTGCTCTGTGAACTCCTTCACCCTGTGGAACCACTGCTGGAGTTGCTTTCAAACTACAGCCACCCAGTTCCATTCCCAGCTATGGCTCTTCTTCATTCTTGTTTGTGCAAGATCAGGCTGAGATAAAAAAAAGAAAAAGGAACCTGGAGATTTTTGTCAAACTCCCCAGCAGTGAAGTAACCCAGGTGCCCCCCCTCCTCTCCTGGAACAGAAGGAGATGAAGAAATAGCTGAAGGGTAAGGATGGGCACAGCAGAAGCTCCAGCTACTCTATCCTTTGTATACAGAGGGTAAAGAGATGGTTTTTTTACAAAAGCAGGGGAAGGCACAGTGCTGGGAAGGGAAGCTAAGTAGATGATCTCACTCAAATGAATTTTTCCTGCATATGCATAGGAAGGCAGAGGCTTACAGACTACAGGACATCAGGGAAGACTGGAAGCTGCACACAGTGACTTTCTGAAGAGAGATAAGCCCTCATTTTTCCATGTAATATTAATAAGCCCTGCATTACTGTATATATGATAGTTTTAAGGAAGTTGTTAGTTTGGAGCACACTCTATTCAAGAAGCCTAAGAGGCCTGCATATACCTCTCACTTGCACATGGCCTCTCTGTGTTCAGGAATCCAGCGTAAGGTTTATATCATCCCACACAGAGGTGCAGATGTCAGCTTCCCAGAGCAGCAATAACATGTCTCCTTTCTAGTAAGTTATGTTGTTTTCCTAGCATCTCTTCTGAAGTCACTCTGGCTGCTCCCAGTTCCTCCACATCTTGATGTGCCATACACTCACACATTTTGTTCTCTTTGAGAATTTTTGGCTGCAGACTGAATGTCAGGAGGTATATCTGTCCAGATTTTGAACTTGCCTAAACTGGCAGAGCTCACTCAGCGTTACTATTTTACATTTATACAGGGACTGTTTCACACTATCCTACCAGCAAAGATAACGCTTTTCAAAGTACAGCCGTTACATTGGTCATGTAGAAATACAGCTGCAAACCAGGCATTTATAGCGGAGGTGGGGGTGAAGAAATTAGTAAAACTTATTTGTTCTTTCCAAGTATTGACCTGCTTCAGTAAGCTAGCAATTACAAAGCAGGATGAACAGCCAACATGAGCCTATGTACTCACACATGTAACTCGTGGTCCTTGTTGACACATGACTCCAGTTTTATTCCCTGTTCTACTGAATTCACTGAAATGACTCCCAACGATAAATGAGACTGGAATTAGGTTTAACACGAATGTGCAGCCCTATGCATATGCAATTACACTATGTATTGATATATGTGTGAATAAATCACCTATGCATGGAGCATATATATACACACAGTCATTCTTAAAAGTCACCAGATTCAGATAAGATAAATATCATTCTAGAAAATGGCTTTCATAATGACTATAATTAAAAATAATAATTTTGGAATTAAAATGAGAATTCAGATGGAAATCATCTTGTCTGCTCAGTTTTTCTGCAGTGTAAGTTGCTGAGTACAGACCTAACAGTAAGGCATCACTTGCAGCTCACAGATCCTTTTGTTTTTAAAACACTTTGGAAGCCACTGCAATTTGTTATTGAGACTGAGCAAACACTAGGACTAGCTATTTGTGAATGGATACAAAAAGAAGGTGAAAAAATCCAGGATGGTTCGGTTCATCCTTGACAGTCACCTCCCTGGTAGCTGAGTTCACGGCTTTAGGCTTCAATAAGAAGGTCAAGCTAGGCTTCTGGACTTGAGAAATGCTAGTCTGTGGTAGGAGATGTGCAGACAGAGAATAGTAGGAAATGTGTTACTTATCTTAAGAAACTCAGTCTGACTCAAAACCTCAAAAAGTCAACAAGGAGGTTCAAAAGTACTGAATACTCTCTCATATCATTGTATGACAGGGAAAGCTTAGGCTTTTTCTAGTACATGGTGCTTCTAGGACCTCTTTTCAAGCAGCCCATCAACATATTTTTCCCCAAAAGCAGTAACTAATTTCCACAGTCCAACCCTGACAGTTTCTTGGACTTGCAACTACCCGCTAGGTTTACAGTCTTCAATGATTACCTACATTTAAATTTGTAAGCTTCAAAAGAGGTGCAACTAATGATAACAGTAACAAGAGGGTGCATAATGGAAATCCCTACACCTAATTAGCAGAAACTATGGAAAGAGATTAGTAGTGACCAAAGATTTTAAAGACTGAAGCAAAGAATCAGCTCACACTTAAAACATGTTTGGAGTGGCTTTAATTTATTGAAAAGAAAAAAAAAAGTTTCAAAAAATTGCAGAAGGATGCTGATATATGGTATTCCCTACAATTCAAATGAACGAGACTCTGGCAAGCACAAGTTTGACAAACTTTTTTAGTACTGCACTCAGTGAAAAGCTGCTTATTAAACACTTGCATCTGCAGGCAATAACGGCAAGTAATTCACAGTCAGTTTTACCAGTTTAGGATAGGAGCTACAGGGACACAATACAAAGGGCTACAAGTGCTCCTGTGAAGCTCTAAACCTGTGCAGAATCAGGTGAAGTGCTCACCAGAGAGGGACTGTCAGTTCATGGCATTGCCTGTCCTTTACCTGTTTATAGAACACATGGAAGGTGAAGGGGGCTCACATGGAATGGAGCTGAAAGGGCTAGAGCTTAACAGGGTGATGTTTCAACAGTACATTTGCAAGTTAGCAACTTTATGTCATCCAAGATGTGCCAAAAGGCACAGGTTGCTGGGGGGTGAAGGCAAGGGGAAATTAAGAGCCAGACTACCTTCAGAAACACGCTAGCTGAGGCTACATGGAAATCCCTCTAGCCAGCAAACTGTTGAAGAGCTTTCCAAGTAATTCAAAGCTGACTTCATCACGCTATGTGTACTTAATCCAACTTCAAACCTTACCTTTTATATATTGTCTTGCCCTCCCCTCAAATGGAGGCAACTGGCAGAAAATGCCTCTCTGAACAAAACCTGGAGCCTGGCCTTCTCTACAAAATCTCTTTGATCCAGCCTTCCTTCTCTTATTGCATTGTTGTCTCTTTCCCAATTCAGAGTCAAACTCTCATTTCAGTTTGGAAATGAACACTCATTTGCAGGCTGAATGGAATCCTTATGTTCTGTATCTTGAACTCCAAAGGTGTTTTTAGTTTAGCTGTATTCCTTAAACCTATGCTTGCTGATTAATCAGAAGTTGCTTGTGAACCCTTTTCAAGGAGCACTTGGCACCCTATTTAAAAATCCCTGGATTAAGCCCAAGTAGTTTAGCTGGTTTTTAGGCTTCCCTATACAATGCAGGGCATCAGACAGGCATTTTCAGAACTTGTTTCTCCACTCTGCTGGGTTTACACTCTATAACTTCACTAAAGATTCATCAGAAACAATAGCCTCTGGTTTTGCTGCAGTTCTTTTCAAAGTACTTAGAAAACTGGAGCTGTAAAAACAAATCCCTTACACTCCGCTCAAAATGAATTTCTGCAAATACCTTTGTAAGCACTAGGACACTGCTTGTTCCATAGTGATATAGGCTTGCTACCAAAAACTATTCAAAATACCTGTATTCTGAGAAATCAGATGCTCAAACGTACAGAGTGGCTACCTCGCAGTGTGCATCTGTGCCTTCTCCTTTGGAATCACAGAAGGATGACAGGATCTAGTTTTTGAGGCTCTTGTTTTCTAAGGAAAAAAAAACAAACAACAACAAATAAAAGAATGGAACAATGAACTTGGGTAGCAAGGGTAGGAATGTCCAGGCCCAGTTCAAATATCTTGTGAAGTTTTGAGCCTCCAACTGCTCATACTCGCAGCATGACAGATGTAAACATCTCCAGAATTGAGCCTTAGCCAGTGGAAGCTGCTTCAGCTTTCCAGGCTGACTTTGAAAAGCCCCAAAAATAATGGTACTACTATTCTGAAGTGACGTTGCTTCCTTCAACATCTGTGGTGAATATGTGATGCAGGCTGCTATAAGCATCACACATCTTTAAAACTAACAGGAGATGTTAAGGCTTGGTTCAGGCACATTGTGGTCATTAGGAGGAGGGAGCTACACAAATGCTTCATGAGATACATATGCTGTACTAGAGGTACTAAGGGCTTCAACTGTTCTGATAAATCACTCATCCTGTCCAGATTGTGGAGCAATACAAGAAAAAAATCTTTCCAAAACATGAAGTATAAATAAGGCCCCAAGTTATCTATCTTTTAGCACAGTTGTCAGTGATATTTACCTTCTATTTAGCTAATGCTGTTTAAACTAATCTCTACCCTTGTCTACTGCACAAAGTAAAAAAAAAAAAAAAAAAAAAAAAAAAAAAAAAAATCAATAAGATATCTGGCAACATTTATTACATTATTTCTAATGGCTTGTTAAAGTAACGACACTTCCTTATTATGAAATAAGTTAGAATCATTATCAAAACAGTGCTCTTTAGAGATGCAATGTAGTTTCAATTTTTTTTAAAATAAAAATGAAGAATAGTAGTTTTTCCAATCACAAAAGCCTATTTTTCTGAGTCAACCAGAAGCATTATTATTTGTTTTTATTAACACATAAAAAATTATTAGGGTATACAAATGTGTTTCCTTTTTGGACACAGAGAAACTAAATTAATGGGCATTACAGCATTAGTTTACATCACACTTTGTTTCAAAAAAACCACCATTTATGATTAAAGAAATTGGTTTTTATATATATCTTTTACATATATATATAAAAGAGCTTGAAATAGCTGGATAACAAATCATTGATTTATACTATCAAAAGGCTGGGAGCAATTGTGTCTCCTATGATTGTGCCCTTAGCTTTCAAACCAGGATCTCTACTGATATGAGTCCCCACTAGAAAGAAAAACACACCACCCAATTCCCCTCAAAAAACCCAGATCACCAACCCCCCCCTGCCCCCGAAAACACAAAGCCTCAAAGCAATGGCACAACTTTCCCCAGGCTAATATTTTTTCCTGACAGCTTCAAGCACAAATGGATTATTTTAAATATCACATAAACCTACTGTAAATTAAAAAAATAGAAGATTACTTTACACAATACATGGAAACCATTTCTAGTGAGCACAAACATTTACAACTGTGTCATGTTTTTTTCCTTGCATAACCCATACTCACACACAAACCAGTTTTCAAAAGAATTAGTGAAATATTCAGTCCACTTTTGTTTCTTTTATACAATGTGAAATGGTTACAATACCATAGTATTTTTTTAGAATAAGTTAAACATCAAGACATATGATGATAGCATTGTACTATTCTTTCTACATACACATGAAATCCAGAAATTCAATCTATTTTTATTCAGCCACAAAAATGAATAAAGTCTAAGACCCAGTTATACTGGAAAACTAGACTAGTTGTAGAAACCACAATACTGTAAGCGCTTTGGTATAATATGTACAGATTGTGCTGTCAATATCATGCTTGCTTCCTAGAACTGATCAACAGATTTCAACTGGTGAATTAAAGTAAAAAAAAGAGGTACTGTGAGACTTTCTTCTTTCTTTTTCTTCTTGGAAATGATACAGTCCAAGATGATGCACCACTAGTACACACAGAATTTGTATGATGTGACTACAAATTAAATATTAAAGTGTTACTTAAATACAATGCAAGACCAGTCTTCTTAAGTGCATAGAACGTAATGCAGAATACTGTTAATTACAGGGACAAGTACAAAGATATTAAACATTTTAACAGATATGGAACAATGTTCTCAAAAAAAAAAGGTGTGAATAATCATTCTTCTGTTGTCAAAGACCAACATGTTTTTCCCCTCACCAGTAAGACAAACAATAACTGCTGAATCATGAAAGATATCTACTTTATCCATTTTATCTCTGTCTCTCAAAAGCTTAGAATTGAAACTTCAAACTCTTAAACAGTTTTGGATATTTTGTTGGGTGGGTTGTTTGTTTTTTTTCTATTTCTAACAAAGTCTTATCTCTTTCTGAAAGTGGAACTCAAAAAGTGCATTTAAAATGAAAGGGTTTACTTTCCCCCCTCTATTTTATGGATGCATTTATTGTGGTTTAAAAATTTTAGCTTAACCTATTAATTCTATCTATCACTACAATTTATCAGGAAGTCTCATATTTATTCAGACAACCCTGCCAAGTTAGGTAGTCCCTCATTTTGCAAAGGAAATGGTGTTAAATTTTAAGAAAGCCAAAATACTAGCATTTTATTCAAGTGAAATGTCAACATAAAGAGCAAGGACTGCAGGATTTCCAGAAGATTCAGTCTGTATGCAAAGTCTTCCCAAATTTGTATTTTGTCTTTTGGATTTTGGGATACAGTAAACTGCAAACACCATGATGAACTAATACTGCAAGTCAGCTTCAGGCTATGGTCTGAGGAATGAAATGGCAGCCCCAAAACTCTCAACCCAACCAGAGGAAACTCACTCCAACCACTACTAATTTCTTACAGCAACTCATTGAACACGTAAACACAAGGGATGATGATTCTCATTTGAAGTTTCTACTATTGGCAAGTAATACTTCACAGGTATCAAATAATTCAGTTAATGTCTCTGTATTTCTCCCATTTGCAACATGCTTTCTTTCCCTTACAAGAAGCTTTAGCTATTTAACATCAAACCAAACAATTGCACAAAAACTACAGCACTAAGCTTTGCTAAATGAAACTGCTGGAGAGCACACACAGGAGAAAAGAATTTGACCTTGGTTGTTGAGTGGGCAAGAAGTCAAATGAGTTTAAATAAAACTAATGTTAACACATTCCTTAATTGAAATGATTAATTCTTAGCAGAAATAAATTAAGATCAGCATGATCTTACTGTAGGCTAGTTGGTGACCCAGACAGACTTTTGTGCAGATTAGGGTTTTGACTGTGCCTGTTTCGACTGCGAACAGATGAAAACATTGTGTTGCAACCTGGGACTTTACATTTGTGGAGCTGCCGGAGATGCACAGTTTTGTAATGAGCCCTGAAAGTTCCTTTATTACTATAAGTTTTTTGACATATATGACAAGTTATTGGCAAACTGGAGGATAAATTTGCAAAGTTTTGATTAGCTTTCTCAATTAAAGAACAGTCTTGGTAGAGTTCATCATTGGGCATTAGGCTGGGTCCTTCACAGCTTTCATCACTATCGTCCAAGGGCATGGTGCATATTTCACTTCCTCCGTCAGAATCCCAAGAAGAATGAGCACTGCTCTCAGATTTAATGCTGGAAGTAGTGCTTAGATCCAGAACAGTTCCATCATTCAATGGATCATATCCATAACTCTCAGAACAGGGTTCTCCAATTTTGCTCATTGGAAAAACCAAGCTGCCTGTTCTGTTGACTCCTTTGAAGATTACAGAAGTACGTCCAACATGTTGTTTTAAAGAGACATCTTGACAAAACTCCTTAGCCATGTCTTTCAAGAGGTATGTTGCATTGAAATGGTTGTTGAATTCCAGTGTATCTTTAGTCAGAAGCTTATGATGAAGATTTAGGTTTGAACTATGTCTAGAAGAACAAAGACAAGCTTAGCAAGAAAGTGTTTCGCCTCACTTAACAGTTGTTTCATAATGATCATTAACAAAGAAAAAAAAAATCAATATTTACTACCATGCATGAACTACATATTTCTAATTTGACCAACTGCCACACTGGCTCCCAGCACGCACATGGATGATTTACGCATCTGACCGGGTATCTGAACTTGCTGGCACTGGCATATATCAGAGAGAACTCTATAGAAATCAATGTTTCAGATTCTCTGTTGCATCGTGGATAGCTGCCTGCTCCCTTAGATCTAGTGATGGGCCTGGAAGAGTTGGGGGACACACTGAAAAGCAGTATACTGAACTGAGATCAGGGAATGGGCTGAGAGTGGAGAGAAAGAAGATCCTTTCCTAATGGACAAAGCAGGAAAGGGAGTGACACCTAAGTGTGCAAAAAATATTGATGATTTCGTAAGTACTGTAACCATGTGCCAGGAACACAGCTGTACACATTGGTACAGAGTTTTTCTTTGACAGGAATTTCTTTCAATGAAGAATATTGCATTTAATGCAATCTGAAATATTCAAATAGCCATTTCTAGATTTGGGTTTAAGCCATCAAAACATACAAAGTCATTGCTCCTCATTGAATGCTATCAATCAGATCACTGGGAACTTCCAGGCTTTTCCTGGAAGATGCAGTTTAGGGGAATACAGGGAAAACATTCATCTTCCCGTTGCCACCATGGTTTCATACAAACCATGAACCATTCAAAAGGACACAGAAATATTTTGCACTTGCAGTCAGAGCACTCTACGTTCAAGACTAGAAAATTCTGCAAAATTATTCCAAATAACTGTTTTGCACAACACTGAATTTTCTTGTGGGTTGGCTTTTTTTTTTTTTTTTTTAAAGAAACCATCTTCTAAAAGCACCTATGTTAAGATTTAACTAAATATATTGCCGTGGGAAGGAATCTGTGGCATGTGAATGCAAATCTACTGCTGGCCTTCTTTCCCGTGGCCCATATCACAATTACAGTGGAGAGGAATTCACATCTGGGAGAAGATGCAGGCAGCAGATCAGGGTATGAAGCTCTGCCAGCAGATGAATCCGTGCATCTCAGATGCAGCAGCCAGTCCTCAGAGACTGGCTCATCCTCTCTCTGGACTGCATCAGCTGGCTCCAGTACTCCTAGCAGATTAGAGACAATCTAAACCTTGTGTCACTCTGAACCACTATCCAGGCACGCTTTCTGCAGCCAAAAGCTGCTATAACACTGTTACAGGAGAGTTTTCTAACTTCCAACATTAAGTTGTGCTTTAACAGGTTTGTTATCTATCACTTATCGATTCAGAGACATAACTGATGGTCAACAATGAAGCTTCAGTTCTTGTTTCTCAGCCTATGTGCGTAATAGGTTGAAATAAAATGATTTACAGCGACAGAATACTGCAGCCAACAGTAAACTCAATCAAGCTCATGATATAGTTTAGGAATTGGTATGTAAACTCATAAGAGCACTACCAACGTGGATACACCCCAGGTAGCGTTAGTTCGAGCCGCACTGCATAATGTTGATTTTGTATTGACACAGAGGAATCTTGCTTTTCTTATGGGCTTTTTCCCTACCAGTCTGTTCAAAATCTTTGAGCAAAGCAAGGACAGGGGCTAGTAAAGATTTCCTGAATTGATCTAATTGCTTTTTCATTAAAGAACACTCTATACATTACAATACACATGAAAGCACATATTAAAGTATATATTAAACATGTTAAGTCCACCAATGCAACTACTGGAAAATTGCTGAATGCATATCCTTGTAGCTTTCCCTTTATATTCTAAAGTATTCTTTCAACTACTTCAGTCTTTATCAGTTATGAAATTTTCATGGCTTTATTTAATACCTCATAGTCTAGTGGAAAGGAAACCTTCCTTTCAATGGATTTTCATTTCATGAATGTTCTGATAAATTATCGTACCTGTTATACGAGGATACACAGAAAATCTTTGCAGGCCTTATTCCTCAAACACTCATTTTAATTTCAAATTAGGTTCCATTGTGATGGTAAAATAAATACAATTTTGTTTATAATTTTCTTACCTGTCTCGACTTCTACGAGAAGGGAAAGCAGCATTACAGCCCTCAACTGTGCAAATATGCATTTCTTTGAGATGTACATTTTTAAAATGCATTTTTACACTGTAAGGGTTTTTAAAAGTCTTCTTACAGATGTCACAATGAAAGCGGCTTTCTTCCTTCTGAATCCCTAGTGCATGTTGACTGACATGATCCATATCTTTAGAGTCTTCAAAACAAGGAATAGCAGCACCCCTGTTTGACAAAGTGCTGAAAAAGCCCCCGGTCAGCAAGTGGTGTTGCAATTCAGGGCAGTCATTGTTAGGAATCCTGCGCTTTGACTGCTCGTTAATATACATGGTGGGTTCAGTCATTGGTTTTATAACATCATTGTGGTGGTGGTTTGGATCTTCGTACATAATCTCATGGGAAACTACTTTTAATGGTTGGTTTTCTTCTGGTTTAACCTCTTTCTCACAGTGATGCAATTCATTCTCAGAGATATCCTTGATGTATTGGTTATCTGGCGCAAAGACAGATTCAAAATACTTTGGGCCCTCTACCCCAGAGACAGATTTCCATGAATTACCTGAATGGGGGTGCTTTTCCACCCTGTCGGTCACCTGCTTCTCTGTCTTACGCTCACAGGTCTCAAGCTCTCCATCGCTTACCACTTGCAGATGGGTATCATCTTCAGAACTGGCAACATCACTGCTTTCATGAGGTGTCTCAATAGCTTCTTTCTCTATCTTAATAGGCATACTTGATTTACGAGATTTCTTCTTGGGTAGCATGTCAAATGGCAATTCATTTGAAATCAGCTGTTCTGGTATTGAGGAAGAAACAAGAGGCAGAGAAGGAAGAGTACCTGGAGTGTTAGCAAGCTCAGCTGGTGTGACTGGACTACGATAAAAAGGAAGAACAGGCTGCACTGTCTTCAGGTTTGGAAAGAGGACACCATTCTGTCCAATACTGGGAAATCCAACCTGCCCCTTTAAATCTGTACAAGAGCTGGCATAGCTGCTAATAGTTCTGCTATCCGGAGTTAAAATTGTAAATTCTGTCCTTTTACTATCTCCATGTCCAGCAATGGTCAAGCCATTTCTTAGATCTTTATCCCTGTTATTTCTATTCATTGGCATATGGAGTCTGGGGTTAGGATTTGCACTATGACGATTTCGACTACGCAAAGAGCTAAATACCATATTGCAGCCTTCAATTGTGCATTTGTGCTTTATCTTCAGATGAACAGCGTTGTAATGTATTTTCAAAGTACCTTTGTCATAAAAAGTCTTTTCACATGCAGTGCAGAAAACACGCCCTTTCCTTGGCCCAGTGCCATTTTTTTCAACAGATTTCATTTTGTTTTCTGGAGATAGTGCTGTCATTTCAAGCTTTGCTGCTGTATTATGTGAACTGGAATCACTTAAAAGGGCATCATCTTCTGTTTTAGTGGTGACATCTGGACCGTTTAAGCTCCTCTCATTTTCAACTTGAAATGGTGCAGAACTAGAAGTTAAGAAGCTGCTTTCAGAAAATGGTATCTGAACATCTTGTTTAGATTCAATGCTATGGTCTTGACCTTGCTCAATCAAATGTCTTTCTGGTGGTGAACCTATCAAAGGTGGAGGCACTGGACTGAAAAACTGAAATGGCAGCATGAAAGCCATGTTGTTTACAAGATTCTCAAAGGGATGAATGTTGGTGGGACTCATTTTGTCCAAGGAAGCAGAAAAATTAGGACTGTGTTGATTGCAGCTCTCAATGAATGCCCTAATATCCAAATTGGCAGTTGGTGGTGGTATTATAATTGATTGCCCTTCTTTCTCTTGAATTGCCATTAACTCTACAATAGACTTCGTTTCTCCAAAACGAAGAAACTGCTGCAAAGTAGCCAGTTCTTCTTCAGTGGTCATTATGCTCCAGTGATCCAGCACCTTTCCTGAAGCATCCTAAGGCAAAAAAATATTTAAAGGAGTCAGACTTCAGCTAAGGCAAACAAAACCAGCCTCCCCCCAAGCCTCTCATTTTTTCAGGGACTATAAATAATTCTCTAGCAAAACGATGAACTCATTCTATTTAATGAGAGGTAAATGCCAGTTCTGTGATACTTTCTTCTAAGTTTTACTACATTGGTGATATTATTTCTCTATGAACTGACAGTAATACTTTCCAATAAACATTTTTTTCCACAAAAATTAAGACACAGCATTTGAACAACAGTTAGCATCATGTAAGTACAGACAGTAGAAATGGAGCCATCAGACCAAGATTTAGCTCCTCATTTAAGTCAAGTATTCTTTCATTGCAAGTTTAATAATCTTCCAAGCAACTAAGATCAGAGAACAAATGAACCTGTATTGATCTATTGCCAGTGTTCACAGAGTACAGCTGTAATTACACTAGAGTGTTGGAGTTCTTTCAAACTCTAGCTATGCCTAACTTTTCCCAATAACTACAATAAATATTTTATCACAGAACATGTATTTGATGGCCTACTGAGATTTTTCACAGTGCATGTAAGAGTTTCTAAGATGATGAAGAATGTAACATTATAAATTTTTCATGTGGTAGAGGTTCAAGGTAATTGATTCCATATTTTTAATCCTAACACTAAAAAGCAAGATTATCAAGACCATTAAATATTGATTCGTGTCATAATGTAAGATCATAACGTTACTTTACATAAAAGGTAACTTCCACAGTTGCAAGGACTGACATCAGTGTAAGCACAAAGGGCCAAATTCATCCTTGATGTAGGTCCAGTAAGGTCAGTAGCACTACACCAGAGATAAACATTGTCCCTCATGTTTAAAAATTATGGCAAGTTTATTTGTCAATGTATTATTATAGTGTATAGAAGTAAACTCATTGTTCAAATAATACTAGAGCAAATTCTGAAGCCATTACTTTGATACATTCCCAGTAATATTTTGGTTTTTATCTTTTTATCCTTGTTGACACATTTGAGCAAAGTAGTAAGACTTAAGTCTGACTAAAAAGAAAGCATCCACCCTCTGTTTTCTGGCGCCAAGCTTGTACAAGGCTATTACTGCCTTTCAGATGTACCACAGTGTTAATGCATTATGATCCACTGCTAAGGTTAAGCTAAAAAAACATTGTGAAATACTTATTCACCGTATTTATATTTAAAAAGCCCCTCTAAATACCTGTAGCACATATCCACGTATATAATCCTGTAGTGTCCAATCCAGCGCATGGAGAATCTGTATCACCTCTTCCTGCTTCAGAACACTGAAAAGTCGATCTAGTAGAATTTTAAGGCGCACAGGAATGGCTTGGGTTCCATACAACATGAGGCTACTGATATCAAAGACAACATTGGATTGAACTATTTCTACCTGGCTTGATGGGTAGAGGTTGGGAATCCTTAATTTGCTCAGGGCTGAAAATAAAATCACAAAATGTAAATAAACTTGAGAAACAAGACAGACAGAAAACTGCAAGTGACTAATATTGGGGAGAGCATGGAGGACGTTAGACAAAAAGCACACTATAGTGAGCAGGACCTTAAAAGGTTTTATATAGATTGTAAGAACAAATATTACCGTGTGCTACCCATCCATGCCGGCATTGGTCACATTGTCGCTGATTTATTTTTCCAGGTTTGAAACACTGACAACTACAGTTCACCAGAGTGCATCGGATAGCCTGGAAATCAATAGAAAGGACGATAGGTAATATATAAGCACCATCTAGAGTGTGCAGTGTATACAGCTACAATATAATCATGAAATCCATATCAAGACAGATATAACATACCAGCATATACCTAGCTAGAATGCTAGAATATTAAAGAAGCAAAATATTTAACAACATATGTAGCAGTACTTCTGTAGATATATTTAGGCTGAAGAACCTCTATAACAATAATAAACCACTCTTGTTCATTCACCTTGGTTATGATGTTCATGTAAAATGACTTTTTTTCAGGAAATTTTTAAAACAAAGACATATAAGTTAAAGTCCCAATCTCTTTAAGTTCTGCTGGAACTCCATACTGCAATATAGGAAGTTCTAATGAGCAATGCATTAGCTCTGTGCAGATGTCATTCCTCACACAGAGCAGTATCCACATAGCATACATGTACCCTGGCAAAGATACAGGAGTTCACTAGTGCTTTTCAGTAGCAAAGTTCACCAAAAAGTACTCCAGTTCCTCCACAGCAGTCATATTTTCTAAGGGAAATGCTTGAAAAATAACAGGCAAAACAGAGCACATAAACAGATAGCAACAGGCTGCACGGTTCAATTTGTGCGTCACTTTACTTGCACCAAGGTCATCTATAATGCAAATCAAATTAGTATTCAGATATTCCTGATGAACAGGGTAACGTGCTTCCTGGAATATATGCTTTCTCTCTACGTGCCCATCTGCTGCAGGAGGCAGACAGGCAACGTTGAGGTCCTTGTTGAAGCTCCACAGGGATTGCTGTAGAGCAAAGCATTTGTAGGGTTCTGTATTGCTTAGATCTGAACTGAGCATAGCTCTTGCATAAATGGACTACTTATTAAGGGAGCGAAGGTGAGGAAAATGTGCAGAAAGTCTGCACTGGAATACAAAAAAAATTAGATTATATGATTGTAACATCTGCATTTTTCTGCGGAATGTTTTACATTTTAAAGCATGACAACAAAATGCTTTACATTTTAAAGTACAAGGAGGCAAATATTAAATAAGACAAAGTTACACCCACTACAGGCTGCTACTCCTACTCCCAGGGTTTTATGCAAAATGGGAGCTTCCACTACTTATTAATACCCACAGGGAAGCAAGACAAGATTTGAAGAAAAAAACCCCAAAAACTTCTTTTCAATGCTGGCACCCCCACATTGGCACTTCTGGAAAACATGCAAAGCAGAAAGTTTTTGGATAATCAGGCTAAGAATGATGGATGCAGGACATAAGAGAATGGTAATTTCCCTGGGATTTGCTAAGGGCATTTCTTTAGGCTTGAAGAATGACTGACTGAGGGCAGAAGAGGACACTACATACAGCAGTCTACTACAAACAAGCATGTACAGGACATCTGAACACCTAGCTTTACGTGACTGGATTTGGACTGAGATTTTAAAATCTCAGTAGTTGGCTCATCCAGGAGTTAGCTTACAAGCACATCTCCAAACTGCAGTGACTTGATGCTAAGATTCATCTTCATTTGAAGGATGGGAACAAGTGGCAACAGGGCTTTTGAAATCTCTGATTCACTCTGCCTTTAATCTTTTAAAGGAGCCATTGCAAAATATGGAATTCTTAAGAAAATCTCCGTACTTCCTATAAAGTCGTAAAATACACATCAATACCCTATGCAGTGTGAGTTGCTTCACTATAATGGGGGATACGTTTTCACTTGGATTCTAAAATACTTTCATATAACAATAAGAAGCCATAAATTTCTTATGGCAAGGTTGGAACAAAAAAAGGTTTAGCTGGCTGATGATTCACTTCTATCACATGATCTCAAGAATCTCTGTACACACATGGTATTCTCTTACTTGCACAGCCTGAATCCATTCCATAGGTGATCCTGCTAAGTTCAGTAAGCTACAGAGGATTCCATGAATGCATCTTTTGCATTCCCTCCAACAAAATTACAAAAGTACCTCATTTTTATGCAAGAAGTAACAGAAATATGCACAATAAAAAAGCTGTCATGATCATAAATTAATTGAGATTTCAAAATTGTTTTCATTCCTTTTCCTTTCCTTTGGACATGCTCCACAAACTACTGACCTTTAAAACCACTCTGTCTTCTTAACTTGTGTACTTAGACAAGAAGGATATACCACAAAAAAAAATTTGCATTTCATAACTTTACATAAGATCTTTACTCTGTATGGCACATGCATTTATTTTGTATATGTGTAGAAGACTTCACATGCAAAAACTAGAAAGAGTACAAGACACTTCAATTATCTCCCAAACTAACTTATATCAGAGTTTAATGATGAGAAACTTAGCAAAACTTCATGAGATTCCTATGCCGGTCTTTTGCCTGTTAATCCAACTACCCTTAACATGCTTATTCTAAGGTACTATAATTATATCGAGTCTTTTAATGAACTTATTATCCCAACAATTGGAATGTACACACAATTTCATTCTCCAGAACAAAGGAATAACTTTCTATGGTGCATACATGTAAAGATTTTAAATCATAATTAAAGGATTGGAAACATGGATGGAAATTAAAGTGGAAATTTTTTGAAGTGCGATCTTTTCATTCAGGTCTCTCATTTAGTTTCATTTTTGAGAAACATAAGGCAGATGTTTTAAAAATAGAATAATCTTACGCTATCATCATGGATGTAGTTATTGCTTTCCAGTAACACTCTCCATCACAAATGGATCTTCCCAAATCCATTTTCTTCTTTTTTTTTTTTTTTTTTAAATAAGAGTTCAAAACTCTGATCAAAATTTTCTGTGGCTTTACCAGGATCACTGTGGAATCTGAACCCCAGACTTTTAATACAAAGGATTCTTCATTACAAGAGAGTCCGATTAGCCATTAAACTGGCCACTGAAAAACATCTAACTACTAATCACTGAAAAAGAAGTCTTAACATCTGTTGCCTTGAAAGACATCTTTTTTTTGCCAGATATTGATGTGGCTTCGATTATGCTTCAAAAGTTACTGAATGTTTCTTTGCATCCTTCACAGCTAAAGAAAAACACAAGCTAATGGGACGAATTCATTCTGATTCTGGTAGATAATCAGGATTTCTTTCATAAAGCAAGTTTGAGATTGTCTACGCTCTCTTGAAGCCTTCTGGGACCTATGCTCACTTGCAATATACCAACAACAGGTTTGAAAGAAGGCAGCAAGAAAAGAAGGGCAATACAACTGTATCAAATCTCATTTGGTGTTAAGTGGATTCTGGTTTGACAGCACTTTGGCTTGGGAAATAAATTAAAAAGTAAGTAAATATTGAAGACACTGTCAGGATCGAGTTAGAGCACTCTGCTCATGCCAGAAAGCCGGGCTGGCTCCCTGCAGGAGAGCTGCAAGTGCAGACACCAGCAAAACGGAAGAGCAAGTCCCTGATTACCCTGGTAGCATTTAGCAGCAGTAATGCACAGCTCAGCACCCTCACTTGTTCTGGCATCCAAGAAAAAGTTGTCTTCTTTGCACAAAGCAAGCCCTCGCTTCAGAAACTGCTTTTCTTAAGCTACTGCCATTGCACGAAGAGTGCGAGAGCTTCACTGACAAAATGGTGTCATTGATGCAGGGTTACAGGAATATCTTTTGCATGCAGTATTTAGAAATTCCTAACAGTTTAAAATGCAAATTTGAGGAATAAACATGAGTTACATGAAAGAAATGTGAAAGAAACTTTCATTAGGTGAGATAGAGCAGATACCACTTTCCCTGCCCTTTATTAAGGCCTCTAGCAACAAGTGTATCTCCTGTGGCCATCTCATCTTCATTTCCCAGAAAAAGTAATCCCACAGAAAATACACAACCCTCTCAGATACGTGCTGCACTGAGCATATATTTTATGGGAAAGAACTGGGATGTGTCCCGCTTCAGCAGAATAGACGCATGATGGCCCCACAGTGCGAACACTTGTGGAGAAAGAGGCAAGATTTATAACGGGGGAAGATCAACTTGTAAAGCGTTTGGATTTTCTTTGCCTGCCAATCAGCTAAAATATGAAAGCCTTTTTACTTCCTAGAGTACAGACAATAATCTCCTCACATAGCAAGAATAATCTACATAAATTAGGCTCACTTTTTGGTTTGTAGAAATAAAATTAAACATGAGACATACGCCTAGTTATTAGAAAGTATTTTCTTGCTTGTATCTTGTAAAAGATTTGCAAGGGATGTAAAGGGATGGATCCATTTACCATCCTTAAATTAAAAATATAGGCTACAGCTAAATCAAAGGCCAAATCCAAATCGGTGTGCACCTTTTAGCAAAGAAAACAGTAATTATACACGAGTGCAAAATTGCCTTCCTGTCTAATTTGTTTTCCTGTTTTTACTGTTATCCACTTGGTTTCTTGCAGTTGCAAAGTCTTCCTTTTTATCACTGAGTTACGTTTGATTACTTCTGCACAACAGTCCTTCAAACAACTACTGAAAAAGGAGAGACAAATTAGAAAAACTTTATCCTAAACATCTCTGTCAATGTCATACTTTTCCACATCATTCAACCAGCAACACTTTGCTTTGTCCTTTTTTTGTCAGGCAACTTTTGCCGCTTCCCCATGGGATATATTCCACTGACACATAATATGGCCTGTCAGTTCTGTCATGATTTAAAACAAGTTCTCAATTTACATTTGCATCACTGTATCACGACCCAGCTGTGCCTATCTGTATCACAGCAATAGTATTTATTCTCTTCAGCTATCCCATGCATACTTGTAGAGTTCCAGCCTCTCCACACTACAGTACAAACTCAGCCCTTGTGGCTCTTCTTCACAAACAAAAACCTAAGTTTTTTATTCTCTTGAGCTCCCTGCAGTTTATTAGATCTAAAATATATTCCAATTTATTTGAAGCCCAATCAGAAAACCTGTTGGGCATCCCCAGATGGTGTAAGTACTTGTTGGGGATGTAGCCCAACAACTAAGCCTAAACTGCATGTTGATATTATACCTTTTAAGAGTTTAGATTAAGCATCTTGTATCTCTCCTGTTTCTGTAAAGTTTCAACTATTCCAAGTTTAGTAAGGCTATAAATCCTATATGCTTATAGAGAACATTAGGAGGGTCCCTGCAGCATCTTCATGGAAAGGCCATGGGCCGTTTTCTTCTTCCCAACACATTCGTTTCAAAGAGGATGGCTGGAGGATGGACAGAATATGGAAACCCTCCACTGCTTGTAAGTAGAGCTGGGAGGACATCCAGAGAATGGAGTAAAGGGAGCCACTTGCCAAGCCATAGCATGGTGTAATGCACTCCCAGGTTTAATGGCAAGGTCAGTGTGAGATTGCTTTGCACAAAGCAAGTTTGGTCAATACTACGACTTGCACATGTTCATTCTAGTGTCTTCTGTCACTTGTTTAAGGTTCTCAGTTATGGCTGAGGTCACAGCTGTCCTGCTAAGTCACACACCACTGAGAGTGCACATACACTACCTGCCTTTAACAACAAAAGCCCTTGAAACAAAGGGATTTCCATTCATGTATGTTTATGCCTACTCAAACACATTTGCTTGTTGCAAATTCTCCTGTTTCAATACTAAAGTTTAAAAATACTTAGGACTAAAATAGTTACATAAAATTATCAGAACAAGGAAAAAGTCCTTGTAAGATTTCTAACTATATTGAACTGAAACCTGCAGACTCTATGTTCACAGCCTTATTTCACAAAAGATGTTTCATACAAAGTAACAGCTGCCATTCATGCAATTATTTAATAAACATACATAACAAGAAGTATCTTTCATGAGAAACAAACAAGCCTTACAGTTTGTTGTATCCAGAAAACTGTCCAAAATCTTCTGTATTTTTGAGCTTTTAATTAAAGTTGCACATGTATGTAACAGAGTAGACAGCACTGACCAAGTAGTCCCAGCCTTCTACATTAACAGGCAAGTTTGAAATGCTCACCCTAGATGATTCATTTGTCAAACTGCTTATTAGTAAAGTAATTTAGCAAAATTCTTGTCTCCTGCTTAAGAGGCCAACTAGGAGAGAGATGAAAAAGATGGAGATGGGCCACAACTTGCCTTTTACAATGCCATTAAACACAAAGTTACACTCAAAGCTCCTAAATTCACGATGGTTCCTCAATAACTGGACTGGCTTTCATACGCACTGACCATGTATGCCCCTACGAAGTTCAGGAGGTGCGAGAACCTTCGAAAAACCAAGAAAAACACTTAGTTTCAGAGCCAAATGTGGATTTAGGAGATGAACTTCACAACTATTGTGTGAAAATTTTGGCTGGCGTTGATACCATTCAACTCCCACTTATCCCTTCTCTGTGGGGAAATCATGTTATGATTTTTAACTCCTAAAAGAACACAAAGGCCACAAGCTGAATGCATTTTCTAGATAAGAACACAGAACACACCCCATTAATTATCTAGATCCCTACATATATATTCATATTGTTTATTTGGGGTCAGATACCAAAACCTGACCTCCTTTTAAACAGCCACAGCCCAAGAATACATGTAAACAGAGTACTTACAACCCAGATCCTGCAGCAAGTTGCATTACCCCATTATCCCATCCCTCTGTGGAGTTGAAAAAAGCCAATTTTGGCCTAGAATTTGACCAAATCTCTCTCTTGTGGGTATAACTTGAGCTGAAAATATTTAATTATCCTTGTAATAATTGACTAAAACATCCTCAAAACCAGCCAAAAAGTGAGGGGGGAAGACAAAATGTTCAGTAAGATGGAGCTGAGACTAGATAATAGTTTCACCTGGTGGCACCATGCCGCCAAACCAAACATGCTCCTGGATTTAAAGCCAGTTTTAACTGCCTACTGAATTATGCGCCATGAGTCCACATCTCGCCACTTTATTAAAAAGTTTTCCTAACTGAGAACAGTCCCAAGAGCAAGTTTCTGAGATAAGAGATTAAACTAAATGCAGACTCCCAACCCTCCAGCGAGTTCAGGCTCAGCCACAGCTTTTGTGGCTAACGGAGAGGAGCTCTGGGCAGTCTTGGGCAATGCAGCTGGCGAGGAAGCAGAGGAGCCATTTCTGAGAAAGGCAGCACACTACAAGGACAACCTTTAATCATAGCATAGCTTGTGGGATGAAAATCACTCCTCATGCATGTCACTTACCCTAAAGGGCCCCTTAGGGCAACTCTTGTTAATGGCACTGTCAAAATAATTATAAAGAGAAAAGAATGTGTGTATGTGTGTGCGCGCACACATACACACTCTCAAACTGCTACTCTTTAAACAAAAAGCACTGGACAGTAAAACTTATTTGCTGTTCAGCAACATGCTGGTAGATACGCTGGTTTATGTTGCCATTAATCTCCCTTGTTAAGGACAGGTGCTTGCTGACAGACAGCTTGGTCAAACTTGGGAATGTACTTAGATCCTCTTTTATGGTTTGGTTTGGAAAAGAAAACAAGAAATACACATTGAGGAATGAAAAACATCACATTATCATTACCTTACTGTTGGTATTTACTTTTGATTCTGAAACAGAGTACAACAGCCCAGTCCTCGTGGCATCCCTGCCTTAGCCTGCGTGGGTCAGGAATGTTTGGCTGAGTATTAAGCAGTTCCTAGCACAAGATATTGAAGCGACTTCCCATTTTAATAAATCTACAGGAAAAATCATTCTTATTAGTGCATTTCAAAAACGACCAACAGATTGCTGCACAGTCATGAGAATAACTGCTCAGGTTTCAGGGTAAAGATAAGTCATTGGATAGAAAAAGTGTGAAATTTCTTAGGATAAAGCACTAGATGCTATTTACTTTAGCAAAGAAAATGGGCACATTTATCTGTATTGCAATGCTATGCATACCATGTTAAATGCTGAAACTACAGACCTATCCACAAACTGAATGTTAAATATTTAACTCCAAGCCCTACGTTAGCAAGAAATAAGCATTATAAACACAAATGCACAAATATCAGAGAAATGAAGAATATTACTATAAAAGCCCTTTAAAATATGTCTTTTAACTTTTTACCTAGTTTATAAAATGCGCGCAATGTGGGTAAGTTAAGGCTTCAAAGACAATCCTAACTTTTCAGTTCCTCACACCACTGCTTAAGTCTCCAAGCCATAAAATATGCATGCCTAAATTTTCTCCCTTTTTTCCTGTTAGAGTGAAGAAACAGATTAAAGAATAGAAGAAAAGTAACAGCTGTCTGAAATCTTTAGCATTACACAATTTCATTTGATGCAATTTCATAAATTTTAAACCCAAACAGTGTTAGTACACACACATGATGCTATCTATGGTGCTACAGTTATGCAATATTTTACGCAAGAGTATAGCTCCATTGGTAATTTCTCAATTTAAAACTTAGTATTCCTTTTCATTGAACACAGGTGAGAAAATTTTTAATTGGGACATCAGCTACTTTCAAATGGAAAAACACCCATTTCTCACTGATAATAAGCTATATTTGAAATTTGAAGTAAAAAGTTTGCATTTTGGGGTTGGGTTTTTTTTGCTAGTTGTCTAAAGAAACAACCCTACTATGGTTTTGAAGTGTGAAATGAAAATGTCACTGTTCCTTTATTCTAAATGACTGAATTCTGTTATAAATTGTCATTTTTCCTCATTCCCTCAATAATATTTTTTTCCTAACTACTGAAATATCAGTCCCTAAGATAGATAGAAATTAGCAACAAAATAATAAAAAATTCAAAATAAAAAAAAGGCAGTGACACTTGCTGGAAAACCTCAACTGCAGCATCTGCTAGGACAAAACCTGCTGGCTGCCCAGCACACAGGAATGCCGAGATTTCCTGCACCACTGAAGCCAGGAAGGGCAGGAGAGGACCCAGAGGGCCAAGCCAATAGTTTTTCTTCTGCCTTTGGTGAATGTGTTGCTGCAGTAATAAAATCTGCATGTTTCCTAAATACAAAAGCACACAAAAAGTACTTTTAAAACATGCACATGGACCAAAACCCATAATCTCAAATAAAATTTAAACATTTCTGGTTTTATCAGAGCTGCACTTAATATTATCATAATGAAGTCTCCATTACTGAAAAATAAACCACTGGCTTGTTTGATTGGAAAGGGAACAACATTCTTGATGTTGCATTAACAGATTTTAATTATATCATGAGCAGGCATGGAATCTGGAAGTCAAGACAGTTGGTATCAAAAGCCAAACCCTGTTGCAGCCTAAGCAGGCAGAATTTCATCTTAGTTATGGTAAAGTCTACAAAGTGGCCCAACATTTGTAATAACTTTTCCTGTTTCTGTGAAAATTTAGCTCTCATGCAGGTTTGGATATGTCTGCATATACCATTATTTTTAGGGTTCCGAATGCATCGTAGATGTTGTTCAAAAAATAAGCAGAACAATTACTTCTTACAAGAAAATCAATAAATCAAAAATCCATATATTAAGTATAACAAAAATGTATTTCCCACAACATAAGATTAGTTACTTTTTACACGTTCACCTAATGTTAAAATAAAAATCAGATTAGGCTGCAAACTATGAAAATCTCTAGAGATTAATTCAAACAGAAATGTACAATTATGTAGATTATAAAGGAAACATTAACCTTACATATATAATGGGAAATAGATTGAATGGAACACATGACATGTTCTGTAAAAGTCTGGGCTTTCCCTCTTTTTTGTAAAAGAAGAAATTGGAAAGTATTCTTTAGTGTGTATTGTTCTAATCACTAGAACAAAGAAAACCAACATGCACTGTTATTAGCAGTTAAAATAAGGCTAGTCCTACTTTGTACCATGGCCTGGAGTGGAGTGAGGCTCCCCACCTCCCACTCCCCCAGCACTGAGAGCTGAGCCACAATTTTAGTATTTTAAAAACCAAAGTACAGAAACAGAGACTCCTGTCTAACCTAACACTCGCATATTTTTCAGCAAACTGCAGTAAACAGAATTCTTTTTTTCCAAAAGGATGTTAAAAATAGAAACATATGATCTTTTCCCACCTAGAATTGTATCCTTACAATTAAAGACTATTAGCTGGCATCCCTTTTAACCGTCAAACTCAGACAGTGGCAGTTCTATAGCCACAAAGAGAAGCAGTAAATGAGAAGAACATGTTACTACACTGCATTTGAGAAAGTTTGGCTCCAAGCTATGCACTGATTAATATCAGATCTCCTTCTTTACTTGCCTCTTGACAATCTTGTCACATCTGGCTGACAAATCCTTACAAGCTTATCCAAACCAAGGCAGCCCAGATCATGCTCTGGGAGTAGCTTGAAGGAAGCGGCAACACCAGCCATGCACTGATGTGCCATCATGAAACTAATGAAGCTGACTTCACTTGCAGACTGCAGGAACACGAAGAAACACAACATGCCTCAAGGTTTTGCAACATAACGCAGAGTTAGCGCATGGAAAGATAAGACAAACAATAAGCTCCCGAGGTTCAAGAAGCCAAGTAGCTACATGAATTACGGAAATTTATACAGAAATCGCTTGAACAACAATCTCAACTAAATGAGCACAATAAACTCCAACTTCAGATCAGATGTGAAAATTGGCTGCTAAACGTCTTTCAAACAATGGTTTACTTTAAATTAAACCAAACCCAATTAATTTCATTTTCTCTGTTCCACATCCCCAAAATACCAGAACGTTGCCTGGCTCCCAGGTTATTCAAACTGAAAAAAATTTCGAAAAATAAACAGAAAAGAAAGATAGGGTTAAAAATAGTGTTACTTTTTATCCACAGGGTTTTACAGAAGGATAAACCACAGCCTGTGTACACCAGTAGCCCTCCCTTGGGTTAGTGATCTGCCCTCTCCTCATTTTTAAACCAAGGGTTTTTTTACACAGAGGACTGGAAGTATTTGGCCAATTAATAAACCAGAAAGTAAAATGCTATATCTTAAACAATCTAACAAAACCTCATTATGTATGAGCTGACAATTAAACCCTGTTTATTTTCCTATGTGATTAAAAAAACCCCAAAATTAAATAAGCTTCTTGCATTATGATGCATTTAACCTTTTAATTAGCACAATATATTTAAAAACCAGACCCCTCTGCCCCCCCAACAGACATTCATTTTCCCCCTCCCCTTCCCCCCCGAAATACAAACAGACTGATCCTAGGAAAAGAATTACTGGCCTTATTTTTCTGGATGCTAGATAGTCAACAGTAAATTGTATATAAAGGGCACACATTAGACTCCACTTTAGTGGTAATTTCTAAAGAACTTCGTAGTGAAATTACATTGTTGCCTGCTCTCCAGTGCATTTATACGTCATGATAATGATAATGTATCTGCTTAAAGCACTTGACTCAGAACACATCTGAGTCACAAATCACAGATTTTATTGCTATTACTGTATATTGAGGACTTGTACAATTAAACATTGTCAAGCATTTATGATTTACATGCTACTACTTCAATTGGAAAACAATTACACAAGTGATGGCTCTGCTTATTATAATCAGCCTGCAATTCTGCATTACTTACTGTAGAATACAAAAGTCATACAGTTGTTTACAGTGCACAGCAAAAAGAAAACCAGGATTTTTCACATAAACTAGTCTTCTACTTTCACAGTATCTTTTAGTAATTAAGAAATGTAGAGTACAGCTCCCTACAGCTCTCATCCTCATTGTTCATTACCCCAAACACCACCATTACAAGATTTTTTTTTTTAATATCTCAACAGTGCATAACCACAAGTAAAAGTTGCACAGTAAAAATAGACATTCATATAGAACTGCAAAGAACTTTCCTTACCTCAGACATTCTTACTGTGCTTATGTTTCCAGAGCTATAAAACAGTTTCCCATTCCCTCAGTGAGTTGTACAAAGAAGTACTGGAAACACTCCTGCCTGTACAAGTACTAAGGCAGAACCATCACACGCCTCTTTACTCTTGTCTGACTCTGAGCACCTCAAGGTCTGATGTATGCTCAGGCTGTGCACAGGGGAGTGAAATAAGATCCTCCCCCTTGGTGTTCTCCAGACCTACAGTACGGAGTTGAGTCTGCCCCTCACCTCTGCAGCCAGCGCTCACCTCGCTGCCCCGCAGTGCTGTGCTCTGGCGCGCTCCTCCGGGCGCAGGGCAGCCCCTCACAGCTGGCTGGAAGAGGGCACGACACTCATCTTTCACAGAGATTTGATCAAAAGGAGTCACGGAGGCTTGAGGCGCTCCTAATGCAGTGCGAGGAGATTCTACCTCTGCTCTGGCAGCCTAAGTAATGCATTAAATCAATGCAGCTGACCTAAGGCCTATTACAGGTTTTTTTTTTTTTTTCCGTCTCGGAGTGTACAACTATCTGCAAATAAGCTATGAGGTACTTATGACTAAAATTACTTATTTTTAGCGTCAGAGTGCTGTTTTTCAAATTGCAGCTGCTGTGGGTTTTTCTCCTTTTTAAACATTTGCAGGTCTCAAAGGCTCACCGAGTGGGGTGTGTATTTTTTAAAGTTAAAACATTTCCCCCTATCAACTTTCTTTTGAGTTAGGGCAGAATTTTATTTCTTTTTATGAAGTTGGAGCTTCCTATTAAGAGAAATACAGGTCATAAAGACAGAAGAATTTCTTTCCAGTAATTGGGGCAAAATCTGGTTTTAGTTATTCAGGTTTTGAGTTGCATTCATGAGTTGGAGCAGGATTTTTGTCATAGTCATTTCTCACCTATTTAAAAAAATAAAACAAAACCCCAAACAAAACACTGCTCCCCTTCTCTCTACTATACTTTTGCCTCCTGTAGATAATTTCTTGGTACTCTCTAACCAAGGAATACACTGTGCTACGCCCAGAGACAGACAAGAGCAAGTTACATTGAACTCAGTGGGAATCCTCATAGAAACATACCAGGACAATACTTGACCAGATGAATACCTGTAATCCCATAGGAAAGGCAGCAGGAAATAAGATCGCTGTAGGGAGAAGACAGCTAACGTATTATTACTGTTGGTTAATTTGCTGCCTTCTAATGCTATTTACTAGATATACGCACAATCCTTATGGAGAGAACCCAGATTAATTTTTACTAAACACTGGAGTACAGTTAATGTTAAGTCCCTGGCAGTAGCTGGAACCAGGTCAGGATAAAGCCAGTGTGATATCAGAATCTGGTTCCACAGAGCATGACAAGAAGCATACGCTTTCCCTAAGTACTTTGATTTCTCTACTCTATCCCTTATTTCTCTCATTTAACTATTGAACAACACTGAAAAACGGAGAGGGGGATTTAATTTCATAGTGTGGTCTGCCAGATACTTCTGCCAAACAACACTGAAGCATGAGAAGTGTCACCCACCACTGGCAGCTTGGTCCTTCCTCAGCAGAGCTCGATATGGGGGTGTCCAGCACCACATCTGCCCCTTGTGACATACCAGGGCACTTCTCTTTCAGGCACACTGGACACATGGATTATCAGAGACTTTGTAAACTGTAGGGAAAAGTGCCTGAGAAGTCATGGCCAGCATCATGCTATTTAAAGTGATTCTTAATACCAGTGTATTAAAAGCATATGTTCTGTGATGAGGACAAAACCTAGCTGCTCCGTCTTGAAGATAACTCAAAGCCAAAGGCACACATTATTACTAACATCATATTTCCTTCATACTGAAATAAGCAGCGATGTAACTAAAAAGAACTCCACCTGATTGAGCATTCTGCAATGAAACTGGGAAGAGTGGCTTAAGATTACATAAACTGCCAGAAGCATTGAATTGACTTCACAATACCAAGTGACTAAAACTTAGTTTGATGAGAGCTGCTTTCCCCTCTAGCCAGTTCCCTAGGAAAACCTATTTACTAGCTATCTGACATTTGCCTGGAACTGATAATTCTTATTAAATGGACTAACTATCCATGGCAAACAATTTAAGACCACTTACTTTTTTCCTAATCAATGATCTACTAACACTTTTAATTTTAAGCATTATTTTCATTATTCAAGCTTTGCAAATGAATATTTTATGGGAACATATCCATGCCTTGCTCTTTTTAAGCTATTCACTATTATTAATCAGCAATTTTTCAGCTTTTTACTATCTGTACACATTTTAGTAAATCCCAACTACCTCTAGCACAATGTGACACATGCAAGGCACAGTTTGTCTCTACAGGTCAACTTTTAAAGAAATTCTGGCATATTAACAGTGTTTTCAGTAAATTCAGCTGATTCATAATTTAAGTTTTCCTGTACAGAACGACCAAAATGGAAATGAGAGGGTGACTCCCATAACTCCTCTTCCATTAATAAAATCTTATGGAAACCCAGCTTCTTGTGGAAAGAAATAGGCATCAGTACAGGGCACCAGCTTGGGCTCCATTTGGGACACTGCCATTTGACCTGAGGCAAGTTATTTCAGTTCTGTTCTATTTCCTTGATTCTATTTTTTAATTTTTTTTTTTTAAAATCTATTTGAGTTTTAACTCCTTGAGGAAACCATGGCATCTTACTGTGTCCCCAGGGACAGCACTCAGGGCAAAGGAAAGGAGTCTCCAGGTCTGAACTCCATCTAAGTCATACTGTAAATACCTAGAATCAGTGTAACAACACAGCCTAAGGAAAGCTGCTCTCTCCTCCCACCTGTCCCAGCCTGTTTCTTCTTCTCCATGTCTCAGCCTGTGTGTTCAGAGCAGTTTGAACGTAAGGGGATGTAGGACAGACTGTAAAGCACTAATGCTACTTAATCAAATACACGAATATTCACAGTTTTGAGAAGAGCTCCAACACCTAGAACTGACTATAAACAAACGCTGCCATTCTTTATTGTCTAGGATGCTTTAAAAAATGGGTATTAATCCTAGGGAATCACTACAATTAAGCCAGTGAGATTGCACAAAAGTGCAATACAATCCCCAGAAAAAGACTTCTCCTAACTTTTTAATTTCGACCATGGCCTGAATTTTGGTGTTTGATTCCAAAATTTTTTAGAAAAGAAATAATTCTAAAAAGGAATATCAAGAAACTAATTAAGCACCAAGTACATGTTAGAAGTTTGGTCTTTCTGTTGCATTCAGGCAAACAGACATGTAACTTCTCCAGACCCATGCTTCCTGCTTCACACTTCTACCAGAGTTAGCTGCAAAACAGCATTAACCTCCGTGTCCTGCCTGCTTGGCCTAAATTCCAAACACATAATACACTATGTCCCTCTTACTTAAATCACTGCTGGCAGAGAACTTGGTGCTAATTTAATGCTCTGCTCGCTTATCGCCTTGGAGAGATGTGTGGATTAAACATTTCACCTCTCAGAAGAGATGTGAGGTAATGGTCAGCCCCGTGATCATACAGATGGGCACCTTTCAGGGAAGAAAAGCAACAGGAGTAAAAACTGCTCTCCAGGACTGAAGGGACACAAGATTTTGTGGAGGGAAAAGAGAAAAGATCCAATAGACCTTGAAAACAAGTAGAACTGAGGTCTTCTCAGCAAGACAAACACAGTTGTGGGTTTCAAACAACTTGCAAGCCAAATGTTTTTTAAAATTTAAAAAATTTTGTACATGAAGGTGAAAATAGTTTTAAACTTACTGTGTCACAGCACAGGTTTTGAGCACCAGTCAAACTACAAACAGCTCTGGTGAAGCCATTAAGGTACTTGATAAAGTTTCTTAAGATCTGTGAAAGGTCAGGTAGAGCACTCCAGTTCTCATTTAAGCAACAGAGAACCCCAAATCTCTTGTTCAATATTTCCAGGCGAACTAATTTTCTAAGGTGGCCTAAGCAGACAAAACTGAGCTATAAAGTGTCCAAGATTGGTTCCCATTAACAGTTTAACAGAAGTCCAAATGTTGATCCTTGTCTTGCTATTTACATCCCCTTTAGTTCAATCAGACAAAAGCAGCCCAAGGAAATAAGAAGTCTATGCAATATTATTGGCATTTGCACCTCTGCTTCAGTACTAATTTTCACCTGACTGTTCACTGCATTACTTTTCCTCTGTAGCTCAAAATAGCAGTGAAGTTAAGCAAGCACTAGTCATTACAAAATGCTAAATATTTGAAATAGTGCATACAGCAGACTAAGGAAGTCATCAGCAATACCAGATAGTGCCACTGATGCATCTCCATGAAACAGTGTCTCGCCATGGAAACAGTAATTAGGATCAAGAAACTCTGCAATTAACAATTATGAAAAGACTTGCCTGAATGATAAGTTTCTTTTTGACATTTATTAATTGTTGCTTTATGACACTATGTATTTGTCTTTGAAAAATCTGATTTTATAAAAGTTTAGCATCTAATATAGTTTGGTTTATTTAAGATACATCCTTTGTCCAGAGCAATTTCTCATCAAGAGTGGTATTATATTTAAACAACATAACTCAACTATGCACTGAATGAAAAAGCTTTTTAATGTACTGGTTTTAAAACATGTTGCTTTAAAAGGTGAAACAGAATGAACCAAAGGATTTGGTTTGACTCCGCTGTGCTAATCGCTACATTTGTTCATGTCATATCTTATTAATCTCTCTGCTAACTGAGGTGGTCTTGTTGATGATCCTCCTATCAAAGCCTTCCCCTGCTTCTGATAATTTTCTGAGTATTTTGTTTCTCCAATTTTCATTCTTCACTTAAATCTATTCTGGAGATGTCTTAGGATCATCAGAAGGGATACACTGCCCCACTTGACATTTTGATAGCATTAACATGCTTTAAATATTGCTCTATTCCACTCTTTTACTTCCTAGCATTTTAGTTCCTTCCCTTTATAATGCTGTTTTGCACTGAGCAAGAGAGGTGCACAACTTTTAGCGTATACTTGATGACAAACAGATAAATATGGCATTTTTTCTCTCCTAATGAAAGCAATAGAGTCAGTTCATTGTTCATATATGCCAGGCTGGTGAGTTCATCTAGGTTTGTGATAACTGGGCCTTTCTGTTGAATGCTTACAGCTTCATTCCAGACTCCGACAGTGTTTATAAAACCTCCAAACTACTTCTTTCCAGCATGCTCTACTTGGCATTTTTCAACAGCTTTATCTGCTCTTTAGGTAGGTTTATTAGATCCTTTTGGAAAGCCTTACAATTCACAGTCTTAATGAGTCTAAAACATGTATCTCCTCTGCAAGCAACATTCCTCCTGTACTCTCTCCACCCTCCCCAGTCTTTTAATAAACACAATCTGACCCAATGTGCAGCCTGGAGCATCCAGCTAAACTATTAGCCATTTGCAAACTCACTGATTGTTCCTATTGTTTGCTCTCTGTCATTCTGTCAGTTTATAATGTTAAACTAAATACATTACCCTTCACTTTTTTTGCTTAGTAGGTTTCTATACTTGGATTTCAGCATTACAACCAAAGACTGTAAGAAAAAAATAATACAGACCTTATATAGTGACATTATCATCTTTAAAAGGTTTTGTAAAGCAGATCAACCTCCACAAAACTCAAACTTCAAAGAGAAGGGGGCTGCACAATTCAAATCTGTGTTTGCAACTAAAGCTACCAAGTAGGTCCAAACCCCACCAACTCTGAAATTGCCTAACTCCTAGAAATATATTTATTTAGAAACACAGAAATATAAACATCTTGTATATATATATATATGCAGTGAATAACAAGATTGGAAAAGGTGTTACAAAAATATGAATCATAACACATCACTATCCAAAGTAACCATATTTCAGTGACTTGCTTGAACTGGAGCAATTTCAGACAGACACTAAAGGTCTTTCTTTTTGCTCCCCCCGACCTCATGCTGTGAGAAAGAAAACTGGCAGCTTCCATCTAAATGGGTGGCAAACGACTGCATCAGTTTGTCAGATATGAATGTCATACGTATGGAATACATTATTGCCTAGAGACATCTTTCTAAAAAGTGAGATGAAAATGGTGCACAAAGATGAGGTACCTGAGTGTCCCTGGCAGCTCTGCCCATCTTTCTCTGCAAGGTCAGCCTAGTTTGGAGTGGGCTCACAGGAAAGCGCGAGCAGAGAATATGAACATGTGAATCTTTGGGCTAGATAAGAAAAATGTTTTCAAGTGAATGAAATTTTCAAATATTATCTAATAACCAAACAATAATGGAAGTTGAAGTCTTTTGCTGTCAGGAATTAAGGTGGGTGTTGTACTGGCTACACATTTCCCTTTCTGCACAGTTCTACCAGCCGCCCTCTTATCCTGCAAGTCCTGTGAGGAGTTTAAAACAGTTAATTGATAACACTATTATTAAGGAACTTATTTCGTCAAACTGCAGTTTCTAACAATGTTAAGTCTTTTAGAGCACATCAGTTTTGATACTGATGTTTCTCAGAGGTGCAGCATTTAATCCTCAAATTACAACACAAGTTTTAACAGGCAGATTCCGTCTGTCACTGAGATTCACTAATTAACAACAACAAAAAAAATCACCCCCCTTCCTAACACTAATGTTTTATCAAAAGAATACCAGTAATTTCAGTTAAGATATACTGATGAACCAGGCACAAACACAATGGGGAGACAGACATGTTTCTGCTATCAGATTGAAAGGGCTGAGACAGAATTCCAGAGACTTTGTGTTGTCATAAGAGGAATACTCAGGAACCACGTTTGTGCCCCCAGGCCAAAGGGTGTGACATCGGGCCAGAGGTGTGTCAAAGGCAGAAAAAAATGCCTGCCATAAAACTCACAGCCACTCATATTCACACGGCTAAAGAAAAGGAGAGTCGGCAACATCATACCTGAAACAGTAATGCTGTCGGGTGTTTTTCCAAGGACGATCGAGTCCTACCAATACAGAAGACACTCACCTACTGCATGGACCTTCTATTTATTTCCACAGCCTCCAGCATTTTCCTTCCTATTGGCGTGGTTTGGTTTGGTTTAGTTTGTGTTTTTTTTTTTTCCCCCATCCTTCTTGTTCCTTAATATCAGGTAGTGGTTTTCAACTGTTTAAACTACTGCATATAACCAATGAGTAACAGCGCAGTAATACCAACAGTGGCAATTTTGCTTTGTTTCATGGGAGTGCTAGAGTATTAAAGAGATGACTAGGACATGTCTCAGTGGCAGACCGATAAAATGAAAGATGAATTTTCCCTGCCTGTAAGTGTTTTCAAGTTTCAATCATAAACTTCACACAGATCACAGGACATATTTTTTCAGGCAATAAGAAGCAAACATTCTATATTTTAAAATTAATTTTTAGATGAAGAATTATTGCAAAAAAATTACTACAGTTTATCTGCAGAAGATTTTTTCCCGAGTTCATAAGCTACAAATTTCTGTCCAAATGGTAGAGTTTAACAACCATGTCTTAAGTATCGTTACTGCTAGGACAATCAATGTTTATTAGGGAGGCATATTGACTGGCCCTCCCACTCTGCTGAAGACTTTTCTTACAACTTTATGCGTTAGCCAAAACTTTTCTTCTCAGTTACCTTTTCCCACTCACACCCCCTTCTCATGGAATGGAAGGAAGAAATTTCTGTTCCAATTTTACAGTGACATTCCAAGAAAACTTCCTTGAAAGGGTCACCCATCCTCCACTTAGCAGGTTCCTTTACAACCACCTCTCTTATTAACTTTCTCCAGACATATGCCTGTTCTTTTTACGTCTAAACATCCGCGCTGAACTTTTGAAGTTAACCCTAGAGTGGAAGCCGAAGATACAGCAATGACATGGAGTGGCACCTGACTACCCCTTTGACTGGGCTAGCATGTGGATACCAGGGGTTTGCAGGGAGCTGTTTTTAATGGACAGCTCCCAGGTGACACCAGACACTGCCGCAGCCGCAATATCATACATCCTTGATTGAACTTTGATTAATTTTCCAGACTTTCAGAGCCTGTGGCAAAAGGATCTGCAGCGGTAGCTGCAGCCATTAACTCCATCTTTTGTGATTTCTCCTTCTTCATTATGTTTGGGTCTTGATTGAACTTTGTTCCAAGTTTGTAGCTTTTGGCTATGGACAAGGGAGATAAGACTTTAGAAATAGAGTGCGGAAGGGTAATATGTGAAAAACCTGCAGTGCGAGCTGCCTGGCTGGTTGGATATACGTCAATGATGTGAGCAGCTTTAAGAGAAACAGAATTCTGGCTAACAGCAGTTTAAACACTGTAAGCAGTCACTTTACGCAGCCACAGTCCAAACATCTTCCAACATTTGTGCACAGTGGATGCTATTTTGTTATACTGAACAAATTCAAAGTTGCTGCATTCACATGATGAATAAAATTACCATTCCTGGGCAAAGCCAGAACTTTACAGGGGCAGTTGTTTAAAATACATGAATAGTCCTGGTGGCTTCCAAATATTATTTGTAGAATGTGCTGCTAAATGGTGTTAGCAACTATCTTGCCATTTGTCTGCTCAATGGGACAACTTTACACTGTATAGTCAACCCAGTCTGTTACATTATCTTCTCCAAAAAAAGCAGTTTATCAGCAGCTAAGACAATCTTAGAGTTCTTGGGTAAAAAAAACCTAAAATGGACAATATTCCACTGAAAATGTTACACTGAATTCTTCTACATGATCCTTCAGTGCTTTACTCTCCCACTTATTTCTGGTCACAGAGGGGCATTTCAATTCTAAGATTACTTCACAAAAAAAAAAAAAAAAAAAGAAGTAGCCTGGGTTTTCAACCCCCTTTTTTTTTTTTCTATTAATGCTTGAATCTACCACTGTGATACATTCTCAGGATCACTTATATGTTGTTTTATTGCCTGCTGTAGGTATTTGCCAGTGGTGGAGTATAGAAATGGTATGCATAGGTTGCTCTAGTGATCTGCAGAAATTTTTGCCAGAACCTACAAATGCTGTGTAAAAGCCCCTTTCAGAACTTGAAAACTGAAATTAACTGATGGGAAAAAGTATTAAAATATTAAGGGGGATTCCAAATGCACTATGAATCAAAGATGTACATGATGTTTCCATAACATCTGACATAATGGAGCTTTGTCCCTACACGAAGCCTCTGGGCATTCATTCGATATAAGCAATAATAGATTTGTCTCTGTGAAGCTTTCAGTTTTTGTGGCACCTCCAATATGGGCAACCTTTGAAATAATTGAAAATCTGGAAATAAGAGCAACCTTTTTAAAATAAAACACATACATATACACACACATACATAAATAAACATAACTCTTCCTCGCTTTAAGCTTTTTATTCACTGCCAAGAATAGCTGGCTGAGGAATTGGCATCTGGCATGAGCTCTCATTTATTTTCCAGTGCTGCCTTGCCCCATTGCCCAGGCGGTCTCCGCAGTTCCTCTCCTCTCATCCCCTCATCACTTTGCCTTCCTCTGAACCCAGGATACAGAGCAGCCTTCCAGCACAGAACCCTTCTCTGCTTACAGACACACAGGCTTTCCAGCCTCTTTCTTCCTTCTGCCAATACCTGTCTCACAGAGCTTTCTGACAGAAGAGTGCTTATGCAGAAAAAACAGCATTTCTCTGCTACCTGTTAGTTTTCAGGCAGCATTAATAACAAGACTTTTATACTGGAAATTATTACTTTAAGTGTGTTCAGACTGCAACTAAACTCCTTGTCAGCTCAAGCTGTATCTATCTGGGTCATCTGGACACTGGACTTGGGTATAGTGACTTATTTAGATAGCTAGCAACTTTGGGAAATAATTCATGGCCACATTTGAATGTTGCAACAGGCAGAAGCAATTCAAGAAACAAAAAGTTGCTATGAATAAGCCTTAGATTAACTACCGAGTCCCTCAAATTTCAGCATCCATGCTGCTCGATATGCACTTGAACAAGCACAAGCCTATTCCAGGGTGAGCCCAGAGCTGCCCTGTTAATAACTGCGAAGTACTGGACTGGTTAACAGGGCTTTCCCTCCGTCAGTACCCTGGTTTAAAATAATATGGGAGTATGCATAGCATGAAAAGTGGAATAGAAGCAAAGTGCTTCAAGACCAACCACTTTTTAGTGGAGGCTTGGGAATTGCTTGGAGGAGCGCCAGGCCTAGAACAAGGTGTGAAATCATATAATTAAAAGAAGGACAGCAGGTGTAAAACAGAAGTCTCTTATGGAGCAGTGATTTGGGGTATAGTATCTACAGGAAGCTGCCCACCAGACCGACACAGAAGTGATTGAAGGTGGAGGCCTGGCAGGATTACCACAAGGAAGTAACAAGCCTTCAGGTACACTAAACACACACATGGTTTGTGTGACTTTTGACAAACCTCCTTTTCTCTTTTATGCTGTCCTAACGTTAAAATAAACCATGCAGTGGCAGTAAGAAGGAGCCTGAGGCTCCTGTAGAGAAGAACTGAATGGTCATTGCCCTGTAGGACGTAAAGGCGACTCTCCTGCAACAGACTGTGCTGAAGCAGCATGGGGTTAATGGGAATTCAGGATTACTTTTGATGCCTTTTTCAATGGCTCGGACAGGTGCCCCCTCCTGCTGCGGGTCTCCACAAGCTAAAGGACTTTATCCTCTCTTTGCACGACAAAACGCGACTTGTGTCATTTGCTTCAAGGGAAGCAGGATCAAGCCCTCCAGCAGTAACTGTGAGACATTTTTATTAGTCCAGCCATATGCCTGCTTCCAAAACCCCTGGCTTGTCATAAATTTTTCTGCATTAAACTCTTCACCCAGATATGGCTCTACCACGCACAGCTTGCCCAACAGACTCCTAAGAGAATATTCTTTTTGAACTGTCTCTTCTACAAGCAGGAGATGCAGCTGGCATCCAGCCTCTGTGACTCTCCAGTAAAGGAGCACTAAACCCCTACACGTTGATTAGAAAAAAACCTGAATAGGGAAGAAACACTAAATTCAACATAAGCTTTCGATACTATCCTCTTTTGAAGTCACTCGTGCTGAATGATGCCATGATATTGCCAGCACAATCTTTATTTCGAAACTGTTACAATTTTAAATAGAAATTACATACTCGGTGTGATATTTAATTTTCTCTATAGTCAAGAAGGACCACTAAGAAGGAAATGCTTTTTTGGACTCTGAATATATTCAAATCCTCATTGGTACAAATCACTTTGGTTCTAAGAAATGCAGTTTATACCAGATCTGTAATAAATTCCACAATACCTCCGAGACCACTCTTTTCAAGTAATTTCAATGCATTTTATTAAAAAAACACCAATAAAACATCACAACCCTCACTGTAAGCTTAGCATTATCTCCATTTCACAATCTGGTAAATTTGTGATTCACCAAAGTTATATCATGAGCCTGTGACAGAGCCAGTCTGTCATTCAGCCAGTTCTGTGGCTTCATTCCCCTCCCAAGAACAGCCCTTTCTACTGAGTGAGTAAGCGAGTGACAATTGCTGTTTATAGAAATAGGAGACTGTAGACACAATCCTGCCTTTACAAATTCTTCCCTTACAGACTTCTAAAAAGACATCTTTGTCCAGAGCCATCATATTGCCCTGGCCAGTAAAAAGAAACAGCAGAGCCTTTGCAATACGTCTGTTACAAAACTGCCTTTAGAAAGTTCTAAAAACTAATTTCTAGCCATAGAAATTGTGTATTCTGTTTATCAAGATGCTTTCTCCATACTCCAAACTACATTATCTGAATGACATCCATTGTGAAGCATCAACCTCAGAGTGTGAAATGGTGTTTACAGAGGGAGGGATGCAAGCTTCTTTTATATACAGATTTTGTGATGTAAATAAGCTGTCGGAAAGCCAGTTTGTGACAATGCTGGTATTCGGTGCTTCTTAAGTCTAATTAGAAACTGCTCTGCACAGCCGAGCCATTAGCAGTGGAACACACTGCTTATTTTACTCATCAATTCAAGTGTTGCATCACACCTAAGCAGTCATAATTAGAAAAACTGGCTCAATGAGCATAAGTAAACAATGGTTGTGACCAGGAGTACAGCACATACCTACTTTATTATCTCTCTAGTAAATAAGAGCAGTTTGAAATGATAAGTGTGTATCAAAGACCTGCAGTTTGCAAACCTCAGGTGACTAACAACTGTATCCAGGACTGTAAAACACGGAGTGGCCTCTTACCATCTTTACCAAACTTTGAACACTCAGCTGACTTTGAAACATGGCTGACAAGTAAATGAGCCGATAAAATAACAGTAATCTTTGGAAAAGACAAATGTCCATATTAATGATCATTTGCTCTTCCTTTCTGAAATCACACAGTTCTTTACTGGGAAGTGTCACTCAAGCACACACGCAGGGAACATAGAGGGGACAGCAGGTCCAGCATCGTGCTGTGATGCTTTAGGCAAAACTACACGCAATTACCAATGTCAGTGCCTTGCCCCAAGCAATTACAGCCACAAAGCAGGAGTGACATTTGCAGTGATCTACTTTTAACTTACCTCTAAGTATTTATGGTTTTTTTCTTAATTTATAATCATTGCATTTTTAAAAACAATGAACTTGAGTTTCACTTAACAGTATAAAGTGTCGAACTATTCCCCAATACAGTTTGGAAAAAAATATTTGAGAAGCTCTTCATAAGTTTATTTTGGGTCAAACTGCCTGATCTGTGTATAAAATATTTTATTTCAGACACAGACAGTTTCTTTGAAGTTAAATTTAACCATAATAAGGTTGTTAACGTTTTTAAAATACAAGTGATTTGTGTGAAACTACAGATGAAACTGCCCAAAGGATGTAATCGAATCTGAAATTAAGAAACAAATGAACAAATCTCAACCATTTGAAAGAAGGGTTTTCTCTAGTTCTTGCCAAAAAAAACCCAACCTTGCTCCTTAGACAATGAAATCCACAGGCTGCACAACAGTGGAAAAGGATATTTAAAATTAAGACTTATTTCAGCCATTGAGGAAAGGCATCAAACAGACATTGGAGGGGCCTGCAGACAGTGACTGGGTGTTACACTTTCCCACTTTGTCCCACCTACCACCCAAATCTGGCTCTAGAGAGACGAACCCTAGAAAAGCATGTTCTCTATTCATAGATCATTCAAATCTTTGCTTTCCCTCATTTTCCTGAATATGACCTCACTTACTGGGGCCGGGGTGGGGGGGAAGAAGAGAAGAAAATATGGCAGTTTCAGTGATGTGTGCACCTTCACATGCAAGAATTAAACTGAATCCATATGGGAACTGAACTGAGACCTATCAACTTTCCCTTTTACATGGTAGAACAGTTTCCAGTCATTACTATTGAGGTTAATGCAAGACAGTAATACATTCTGATTTAAAATTATCTGTACTATGTTTCGTGAAGTTCATTCTGCTGTGCAATGACATCATGCAGAAGAATGCCAACATTTTATCTCTGTGGAACAATGTTTTTTATTCATAGAAGATGTATTTAATCTTTTATGTGCAGGAACATCAACACACTATTGGAACCAATGTCACATGTTTCTTTATCCACTTACATAACCACGGAAGTGATTTTAGGCAATTACACTTTGATTACCAATAATCTATTAAGAACAGCTGAGAGCAACAGGAGGGTGAACTTGAAAGGAAAGCAAGGCAGGTTTTGGTGAATGATTGAATACCTTTGTGCTTATGTTCACTCGTTCTAAAGAAAGAATAAGTAAAAGAAAAGAAGTCAAAGACTTCTATCCACTGTAATCACTGCAATTCCATTAGTAATAAGGTAAGGACACCTGCATTTCAATGTCTGGAGACAATAACTGACATGGATTTAAAAAGTAAAAAAAAATTCCTGGAAAACGGACACGAAGCACTGCAGAAAAGGAATTATGCTAGTGGTGTGTTTCACTTGCAGGTTTGCTTTATTTATTTACCATGGTTTTTTTGGAAGTTCACTTCCTGCATGCCTCTCAGCCAAAGTTCTTTTTTTTTTTTTGTTTTTATTTATGTGCTAAAATACACACACATTTCCCTTTTACAATGAATGGATGTTCTCCAAAGCACACCCCTGGGCAGCTGCTTGTACCCCAGGGAAGTCTGCATACTTCTGTCCTCACTTCAGTCTCTGTAAAGGCTGCTGGAAGGCACTGGCACCTATTTTGATCTGCAGTGTCACATTAACAGGCAGATAACATTCAACCATGGATCCATTTCTCAGTGCCTGACAAAGACAGGGGACTTTATGAAACAATCTGACTATGACTCATTTTGGATTGGCTAGAAGAGATTAGAGTTTTTGGCTGGAGAAGCGTTTGGAGGACTGAGTAGGAGCAGTGCCTGCTCTGCATATGTGCTGCCTATTCTTAGCTTACGGGTTTATACACAACAGTGCTCACCTAGAGAGCTGCCTGTTTACGGATGGGAAAGAGCCCATGCCGATTCACCTTGCTTTGGTCACCTCTATACAAGATTAATGCAGTGCATTTTTCTTAGCTGGACTGAAAGTACAGCAGGTGCAGAAAAGCATCTGTTTTCCCCTGGAGCAGAAAGAACCTATGTGAGCAGGCAACACCTGCATGCAGGCCATTCGCTCGGTTCTGGTGACCTCCTGGAGCCATTCAGTGTGTTAGAAAAGTTTCTTCCAAGTCCTGTGTCGTTCTAGACTCAATCCTAAGTGATATCCTCACACTGAAAATACTGTCACAGCTATTAAGATCTGCCAGGAAGCTCTTGCTCTAAGACTGAGGTAAGATCTCCTGGGACTGACAGGCTCTCAACTAATAGTCTCAGCCTCTGAAATTCATTCTCTTTGGCACCTTCCCAAAGTCAGCCACTAATGACCTTAGGCATGATGCAAGACCTATTTATTGGTGTAATTTTTAAAGTTTTTTAATTCCTGAGGCAGCAATGACGCCAGACATTTCTTATCTTTGCAGTCAGTGCCCAGTTGAGCATTGCAAGTAACCACTCAATTTCTGCAGAAACATAGTCTGAACCAATCATACACGTAAAAGGGTCACTCACTCATTAGCACCCAACAACAAACATTTTGGAATAGTTCTTTATGTAACAAAGATCTTACTATGTAAGTTGAACCTCAAATACCTTCAGACTTATATACATTTATTGTATAGTTTTCCAAGGAATTTGGCATCGTGGGCTAAATGCAGACTTTGGACTTGAGTGACCTGAGCTGTGCTCCCACCCTACTGCCAGATAATTATGCAACTACAGGCAGGTGCTTCCACGTCTCTCTCCTCCCTGTTGCCTGTGCAATGGGGTTTGCTCTGTTTGCAGACACAAGAGAGTACCCTGGGCTGCCCCACTGAGGGCTGTTTCAGAGCCAGTCAGGCTGTGCTATTAGTCCATTAGTTAACCTCTTGTAAAGTTCTGAAAACGATATGTTCAAAGGAAAGCTTGAGAAAACTGATTTTTACCACCACAGGTTCCTGACTTCTCAGATAATTATTAAGCATCAGGAGAGGATAGTCTAAAAGATCTTCTCTCCAGGCTTCCTCTATCTTCAGTGCAGGGGTAGAGTCTCCTTCTGCAAGTGTTTCAAACCAGGAGCCTGACATAGATACTCTGCATAGCCCTGCACAGTCCTCTAAAGTATTGATACATGAGGCCTAACAAGATTAGTTTCATTAAGCATCATCTTTCCTCCCTTCCCACTCTCGTGCCTCTAACAATACTGAAGAAAACACCATCAAATTGAGGTAACATCATAAAACTACAGATTTCCTAAATTTCCTTTAAAGCATACTTAAAATAAGATCCCAGTATCTTATCAGTGATAAGAGCAGCAACAGTGACTCTTTTCCTGCACAAAGATCCAGTAAATAATAACAGAACACTGACATTCTGTGGTAAATTAATTCTAGTTTAAAACTTTAAAATATCTTGCCTCTTTTCTTGGATGGAATTTTATAACAAAACCACAAATGCTATCTATGAACCTTCTCAAAAATGAGTTCTTCCTGAATATTTTTATCAACTACCATAAATATAACAAAACACAGCTACAACTCACTTTTGTAAGAAAATAAGCACAATAAACAGGTTTTCATCTTATTGCAGGGAACTTCAGCTCCTAAACAGACAGAACACTAAACTAATACATAACTGTTACGGTTTGAGCTAAATTAGTTTTGAGACTAACTCAGTTGCTGTAAGCAACTTAATTTCTCTGAAAGCTAACTGCATGTTTTTGAGACAGTGCTCATCTCTGATAACACAGAGCATTGGTATGCAAGAAGGCCAATGCTTACAGTTAAACCAAGGCCATCTGCAAGCTGGAGGAAAAGGAGTCACAGCTGGGAGGAGGGGTGAATAGTGCAGAGTATTCCATCACATATACATCATACTCGGATAAAACTGAGAGATCACGAGGGTCTCTCTCTTCTGTGACGGACAATGTCCAGTGAGGACCTCATCCGCCTGGCTGTTCATTACTCCAGATTTGTTTTCCCGAATCTAGTTCCCAAGTCCAGCTCCCTTGTAGCTGTAGATCCATTCCCTCGTGTTTGCTCTACAGTATTTATGGTGACGTAGTAATCAAGGGGTGGGGTGAGGGAGCTATCTCATATATTTGTATATATTGTATTACTTTCTAATTATTTTTGTTATTATTTTCATTATAATTTCATTGAAGCTGTAGTTTTAGATTCCAACCCACAAGTCTTCCCTCAATTCCCTCTCCCCTTTCCCTGCAGGGTGGTGCTGGTGGGAAGGCATTTTGGGAGTTCAACTATGCAGTTTTAGCTACCGAAATTTAGCCAGGTGGGGTTAAACTCTCACAGTAACAGACAATGAAGGTCTTGCTTATGCTAAAGGCAACTCTGTAATCCTAATTAGAAACGAAGTCAGTAAAATTTTGCTGTTCTCTAGTTTTAAACTTAAAGGAAATAATTATTTTGGGGGTACTTTGTTTAGTTTTATCATCTCGGCATCAGGTCATCAGTGCACTAATCCTCAGCGGCATTTAGAAAGACACTGCAGCATTAAGTAGGTGAGCACAGAATGATGAGCACTTCGCTGCTCTTACAATCAGGAAAAGTGAAATAACCACTTTCAAGACCAATGTAAGGAAGCAAAATACATTTTTAAACTCTCATGCCTAGAGATTTTCACCTGCTGGCAAAATCCATCTTTTTTTGAAGGGGTAAATAATTCATTCAGTGGGTCGTATCTGTTCATTTGCTCAAAGAACCTACACAGGTATCGGCATCGAGCTACAGTGAAAGGTTTGGAAAACAGCTATCACTTTAGCTGTTATCTGGAAATGAGGTAAGAGCCTAAGCTCTGCAACTGGAGGCAAAGGATGGAGGCGTACCACATTTCAGTGGCACACTGCTGCTTCCCAAGCATTAAAGAAATATAGCCTCAGCCGGGCAGTGGGGTTCTACTGGATTTCCTGTACTTGACCATGGGAAGGACCTGGCACAGTCCAACACGCTAATGGTGTTCAGGCTTTTTGTAAGGGCTGCCCCCAGAGACATGACTGGGGACTTGTCCTACCCTGCTTTTAGGCTGCCTGGAGAAGCCGATGTAGCAGAGGCAGACAAGCACTGTTAAAACATTCTTTCACTGACAGGCACTGCTGCAGCACTCTGTAGGATTCTGATCAGTCACACCACTTTTACAGTTCAATTGTGGATACTTTCAGAGTATTTCTAATGATCTATTATTAATTGCTAAGAATTATATTCCAATCTTAAATTCAGAAAGGAGAGAAACTGTGCAGCTTTCAGCTGTCAAGGACAGTAAATCAGTACTTGAATCGTAAGCGTCAGATGTTGTAGGTGGAATGATTCATACTAATTTGCACAACCCCATTTATTTAGGTGAAATCTGTAAATAATGAAAGAAAAGCAGAGAAAGGACATTTAAGTAAACTGGTATCACTAAAGCAGCATAAAAATGATTAAGTCATTTGTGCTTGTGTTAGAATTTTAAAGTGAAAAGTGAAGACTACAACTTCACCTCGAAGCGTAAAGCAACTGTATCTGGAAAAGGTCAAATAAAGGGAAAAATTCAAATTTCCAAGCCAGATCCTTAGTCTACCTCAGAATGGCATTTAACACCACTGGGGTCAGTTAAACCATGCCATTTCCCACTGACTTGAGGTCTTGTCCTGTGTTTATGCAAAAGAAAATTACGATGTTATCTAGTTTGTAAAATAAAGACCTGGCAGATTTGCAAAAGAGTCTATTGCTTGGCTGTTCAGTTAGGGTATGCATTCCATGGCTGCATGAAGACATGGGAGAAAAGAATTAAAAAAAAAAAAAAAAAGAGGACTGGAAACTCCACCTGGATGCTATCAGTCTTGCCCAAGTAAACAGTACTGACATTAGTGCTAGCCTGCTGAGTGGTACAGGTTAGGAAGGGTCACAAAGGCAAAACGGTGACCAAACGTGCCTTGAGGTGGAGATGCTCTGGAATCTGTCACAACAGGAGAGAGCTGAAAGCTCATTTTATCTAGAAGTCATTTCATTTTAGAGTTCAAAACAATTAAAGACATTGAAAGAATTGTACAAACATGGATTATAGCAACACAGAAACAATCTTCTTTTTCATATAAACAAGTGCTCAGCTATATGCGTATGGTGTGATGTGCACTGTTCTTCAGATAACAGTGCAGCACACACATAAAATGGCAAGGGAAATGTATGAGAGAGAGCAAAAGGAAGTTTTTCTCGTAATACTAAAGAAATACTCTTATCCCTGTAATTTCTTTCTTTAAAAAAAAAATAAATCAACAAAGCCTTTAAGAAGCAAATGCCATAAAATAATTTCATTGTCACACCGCAACAGCTAAACAAAGTTTGCGCTGAAGCCCCTTGAGATAAACTTAATCTTTTGACGCTCAGCTTTAAGTTGCACCCAAATCTGCAAAATGGAGAAATATCTATTTGTATGCACTAACCACTGTATTGTAAAAACTGTTTCATGAGGATTTTTTCATGTGGCTTTAAATTCACTCAAATACCCTGTTAAAGGAAACAGTCTACAATAATTACACACTTGAATTTTCTACTTTGTTTTCTCCCTCTTCTGTCTGCAAATGCAAGCCTGAAACTACATCTGGAAACATCAACACCTGAAAAATAAGTAATATTTCTTTGTAAGAAAAGCTACAAAGCTGAAAGATTTTTCCAAATATCACTTCCAAGGAAACAGAACAAAGCACGAGCGATACTCGCATATGGCATTAAGCAACAAGACTCGAAGTGTTTGCATATTTTGACAACTGTCCAAATCTCCAACCAAGGTGGGAGGCTACAGCTAACTCAGGAATGAAATGGTTAATGCATCTTAAACACTGATCGTTTTCCAGGCATGTTCAAATAACACAGTTAAAAAAAAAAAAAAAAAGCTTCAACTGTAAAGTGAAGTTCTGAACTAATTTTATTTCTCCTACAGCATGCCAGGAAGTGTATTACATGCCATTGGCGAGATACCAAACCTGTGACTCTGGGGGGATGACTGAAGAAATCCTCACAATTCTACATCTTAGAAATAAATCCTATGCTAGAAGGAAAAGCTCTGTAACACATGCCATCTGGTACCCTTTGCCTTCTTTTTTCTCTTTTCATAAAAGGAGAGACAGAGGCTGCTGATTCATACGTAGACCAAGACGCACTGGGCCAAACCCAACTCTCTGTAACAGCAGCAGAAACAATAACTAAGCTGGTGCTTTTCTCTCCCAGTTGCATCTCTGTAGACTACAAGCATTTGCAGAAGTCCTGGTGTCAGAGTTATCTCAGATTTATATCAGGAAGCCTATTACAATAGCTGAGAGTGTCATTTGGCCCATTAATTGCAGGAGAATAGCACCTAATTGCACTCTAAGTAGAAAGGGTTGTGCTGAAGCCACTGCACTGCAATGAATTTGGCTTTCAGCTCTTGTATGATTTTTCCTTCAAAATATAAGTTTTAAACATCTACCATTTATTCCCACTGCCCCAGTAAACTGTCCTACCTATTCTTTATCCTGCTAGGAGTTAAAAGTAGACATGGCTATGAGCCAGTGTGAGTTTGCCCCAAGGAAATTCCTGCAGAGTAGCAGGGGGCACGTTGGGGATGTGGCTGGAGCACATTCTGCATTCCAGCTCTCTCCAGTGGCTGTACTGACCTAGCAGGGCCATCTGCAGCCACACTTTAGTTTGGGCAACACCCAGGATTTGCTGTGACCTGTGGTACAGACCAAAGTAGCTCATCTGGCTGAGGATACAGACACCAAAGTGATATAAAGCTCTCTTCCTTGCATATGAAGTACTGTACTGATACAGCCATTTATTTGGGTCATTCATTAAACTGTTGAAGGACTCTGCTCATATAAATTAAACTTAATATTCAAATCTTGTGAGAAAAAGAACACCTTATTTATATATTCACAATGATAGAAAATCACCAGTGTAATACAAATAAAGAATTTATATCATAAAACCTTGCAATGCTATTGTGACAGTTTGTTCCATAATAAGGCAGTAAAAGTTATTAAACAAGAAATGTTTATTTATATTACACAATATAACCATAGTTTGTATAATGACTGGGGTCTATTTTCCTCTGAGTGCAATATTTAACTCCCATTAATGTTAACAAGAGGTTACCTAGCATGTACTTTGGCAAGAGAATAAAACTTGAATTTTAACATTCATCTTAAGCAAACTTCCAGCTTGAAAAAATCCTGAGAGTATCTTGTATTAACAGTATCTAAATTGCTTTGAAATCTGGATTTTGCATGTAGCATATACAGAGATAAAACCAACTCACGTTAACTTTAAATTGCACATTTTAGGATAATGAGAAATAATTGTGTGTCACCTTTCTGTAAACTGCACAGCTCACTCTGTGAAGGCACTGTTAGCAGAGACAGTGATAAAATCTTTGAAGAATTCTTTTCATTTCTAAGAACATTTTTTCCCTAGCCTTGCTTCACAGAGGTAAATTAACTCAGTATTTTTCACAGTAAGAACTGAGAAGGAAATTCCCATTTTATTTGAAAAAGAAACAACTTTTGGCATTCTTTATTTACAGTTTGGGGAATCTCCGTGCTCACATACACACTCTTGCTGAGGACAGTGAGGTACATAGATATACAGTGCAAGTAGTATCTGGCCCTTTTCATTTTGTGAAAGTGCTTTGATCGTGGCTCTCTCAAGACATTATTTTAAACTAGAATGCAATTGACCGCTATTGCACCATATGTTCCGTATGTGTGAGCTCTGTCTTGTTCATTAATTTTTATGCCACTACTGTTGGAATTCAGCCAGTGTAATGTGGAGGCAATTAGCAATGTCAGAGTGTTCATGCCAGCATATAATGAGAGAGAGAGAGAAAAAGAGAGAAAGGGAGAAATAGGGAGTTTATACTTCCTGCTACAGGCAAGGGTCCTCTTCAGAGGGTTTTCTTTCCTTTCTTTTTTCTATAATGTTATTTGAAAACTGAAAAATCTAATAAAAAGAGATAGGTGACAAGAAATAAAAGTCTTGTTATAGAAGTCAGATTTACTCACTTATAAAAACTCTCCCACAGCTTTTTAATATGTTCACCTATTTTCAGAGGATGAAACTGAAGACACCCTGTGGCCTGATGACCTCATCTTCTAATCTTACAAACACTGCAGTCTGCTTTAGCTCTCTATCAAAATGCTTAATTTCAGCCTATACAGAAGATGCATGCATATGTTAGAACCGAACTGTACATTAAATAATACGTGTTCCTATGACACAGCATCCACGAACCACATCTGTGGCTTCTCATTTCCTTAAAAAAGAAACTACTGTTGCCATCTGAGATCTAAGATATGTGCCATTCTTACTGCTATTTGTCTTCTTTAAATTTTCAAGATTAAAAAAATAAGATATATGCCTGAAGTTCCAGGGAGAACCGGAGACCTCACTGAAGTATCCACCTCTTCCCATTCAAAGTGCACACACACAGACATCCACTCCTCCTGCCGTACTCTTCCAGTGGGGAAATGGGCCAGTTTCAGCATATAGTTTCTGCCTTATCTCAGGATACTAACACATCTAACATTAACACCACAAAAACCTGCACTTTTAGAAATCCCAGGCTCATAAATCCAGAAGTAGAATTATACAGAATCATAGGATCTGCCTATTGAACTCCACAGCATTCTCTCATGAGACAGAAGATAAAACCCACTATACACAGAAAGCCCTTGGTAATTCAAGATTCAATAGAGTTCTGTTATTCTTGTGTAAACATCTACATGTATGGGTACCAAGTAGGTAACTTGGAAAATCCTGGCTAATCAGGAGAATGGCTCAAGCTGCAAAGTCTAAATCCATATTGCCCCATGCTTCTTTCCTCTTCACATCAAAAGTGATTCAGCTCCAGACTTGGGCTTCACAGTCCATTAAGAAGACAGACAACTTTGAAGTTTGCTAGGGACACAATTTTCAGTTCTGTAGTGTTTAATGGTTTAATTATCTATTTGCCTGTGAAGTCATTAAGCAACTCTGCACTAGTAGTACGGTTATTAAGAGATACCTCCCACTGCAGTCACTTAAATACCAGTTAAAGCAGCGTGGTGCTGCTTGTGGCAAGGGTCTTGTGGTGCAGTGGCAGCCTTTTATTTTTGAAAGCTTGGCAACTATATAAAGGTAGTTTGACTAACCCATCTCAAGTCCTACTGGACATTTACCCTCATCACACATATCACAGCATCTGGCCAGCTTTGTAGTATCCAATAGTCTTTAAAGAATCCAGTCAGAGGTTAGCAAAGGCACTGAATTAACACACAGAAAGAGCCTGATCCAAGTCTACTGAAGACCAAATCATGGTTTAGTGGGCTTGGAAGAAATACACGCAGTTTGGCAGCATGGTCTGCCTAGGAAACAGCTACTGTCATTTGTTCAAACTTCATGAGCAATAGAATTAAGTCAGAATTTTAAATGTTTATAAAGCAGCCTAGAAGTGTCAAAGACTTTATAAATTGGAAGAGTTTTAGTAAAACTTAGTCAAAACCAGATGTTTTGGTAGCATGACATTAGAAAGTTTCACTTAAAAGCTGGAATTAATCACTTAGTTTGAAGTAAATTATGAAATATTTTCTTCTGAAAGTACAATTCCTTTGTTCAATCAATTTTAACTTTTATATTACACATTGCATTTAATGTTGAGAAATAAAAGTGGAAGAAAGTTGAGATCTTCTGGAAGGACAGATTGCTGCAGCTTAGCAGCTTCCCCATGCCTGTTTGGCTACTTAAATCAAGACCAAGCCTACCTTTATATCAGAGACAAACAAAATATTTAATCATTACATAACTTTCACTTTTTCTACTGGTATGGGGACATACTTTGCTGGCATAAGCCCAATGAAGTCAACCAAATTACTAGAGCAATACAGTTTAATCAATATGAGTGAGTAAAGCACTGACATTTGAAAAGTATAAGCTTCACTTACTTTCATGTTGTTTGCAGTAATAATACTGGGGGGGTGTCACTTTAATTGCATGTTAAGAATAGGAAAGCAAGGAAGCTTAGAGAGCAGTCATGAGGTGATTGGATTAAGAAACAAAACCCAGCACTACTGATTACCAGGGTAATTCTTCAGTCAAGTGTTATTAGAACAATCAATACAGTCTTTTCACTGCAAACTAATCTAGTGATTTCAGTTTCTCCTGTTAGCTTGCTGGGTTTGTTTTTTTTTGAAGTTGATCAATTTGCATGTAGTATGCAAAACCAATTTAGAAAAAAAATCTTTTATAGCTGTACAGAAATCTTACATTAGTAGCTTGATTTTGTTCACAGATCCCATTGGCAAGCAGGGCCTCTCAGACATTGGCATCACAGATTCAATAGACTGTTATCCACCTTTTCTGATCACACGAGAATAGCAACAGTGAATCCGCTCCCTGTGTATGTGCAGTTGTCTGCCCTGTGGCTCTCCTCCTCTGGCATTCATTTCTAGGCCCTCCTCCCTGCGATGTTCCTAATGTGCTCAGACACCCAGGATGCAGGGAGAGGCTGTGCATTCAACATGAGGCATGACAGAAATGCCAGCTACAATCACAAACTTGCCCCAACCAATTCTGCTTCCGATACAAAATTATGTGTCAGACAGAGTTGGCAGGTAAGAGTTTCATGGGCAAATGGCAACGAGGGCAGCAGAATTGTATTTCTGAAGTAAAACTCTGCTTTGTTTCCTCCTGTCCTTGTCTAGGGCTCTCTCCAAGGTCAAAGTATTCACACAGTTTGACAGACCAACCCCGATTTTTTCTGCCTCAAAATCTGAGGAACGTGCTGCACGCTTCTGCTCTTGAGCAGAAACAATGCAAAGAGTCTCAGCATCTCTGAAGACCTAGGCACAGATAGTGGTCAGTTGCTGAAAAGGTACCTCTTAATACACAATTTGAAAGCCTCCAAAATGCATATGACATGATTCTGTCACCTTTGTGGGATGGCACAAGCCTCCCAGTTTAAATTCATGGCTATTTGATACTTAACTGAAAATTTACTTCTAGCTGTAGACATGGCACCAGAGGTTCCTTTCTTTTTCTTGAGACTTCCGACCAAAACATACCCAGCAGATACCCTGTATCTGTTCAGATGGCTGGCTGAACAGCTTTCACTTCTTTCCACTGCAGGAATCCATCTATTGCCCCCTTAGCAGCACTGGCCATTCACAGTAGAATGGAGAGCAGTTAGGAATGCTTCCAGAACTACTGCCTAGGTATTGCTCAATTCAAAATAAGAACCAAAATTCTGAGGTAATCAGTTTCAAAAAGTGTCCAAGACAAACTGATACAGTTACACCTTAATGTGATCTACATCACTTGCTGGCAGAAGAAAAGAAATCCTGGCTACAGGAGGCCATCCTTTTGCCCATAGCTTTCAGAGGAAGGAACTGCGATATTTGCCTTCTATCCTAGTTCTGAAATGGATCTGCCATGCACTTTTGAACATATCACCTAAAATTTCCATACCTTCCTTTTGTCATCTGCAAGATAAACAACATTATCTACCAACTAGCACAGCAATCGGGCTGAATTTATTTACTGGGAAGGACTCAAGACCTTCTGGGACAAGGGGTTGTATATATGAGAACTATTATTACTCTGTTCTGATTATGCCTCTAGAATATCCCAGGGACTCCAACAGCAAAGCTCTCCCACTGAGCACTAAAAAAGTTTTACAAAAAGCAAAAATTAAAATAAATTAAAATAAAAAATACTGAACATTCAGGAGAGTTAAATAAGAGACCAGCTTGTAGTTTTCATGTGCAGTCATCTGAGTCAGCTCTCCAAGGAGTGCCAAGGGCTAAATTCATCCTTGAGTTATGCTGGCTTCTGCCAACGTAAACCAGGACACGCGGCCTCTGCCAGCAAAGCAGGGAGAGGCTGCACCAGTGGAAAGCACCCACAGCCTTCCTCTTTGTTGGGGGTCTAAATCCAGCAGCACTAAGAGCTGCCTGGCGAGGGGAAATTCAAAGCTATGGCAACCCAAGGTGTTGTGGTGCAAGCATCTTTTATCTTGTGCTCTATTACAGAGATTCAAGCAGATTTTAAAGCAGTCTTTGGCAGAGCCTACTGCAGCGGGAAATAATGGTGACCAAACCTCTTAGCAAAGCAAGGCAGGGAGAGCATATAATGGATGTGTAACTGGCACAAAGAAAGTAAACCCACCAGTAGGGAATTTGCCCATCTTCAGATTTTTCTGTGCAGCTGTACCACTGGCCAAGTTTGCCAGCCTGTGTTGCATAACACAACTTTATGTGAAGTCACACTGAGCCTGCAATTTGACTGGGAAACATGTGTGTGACTCAGATGTTTTAAGGGGAATGCAGAATACTGTGTACAGAAAACTGTCCTCATTCCACCATGAACAAAGAGCGGCAAAAACACAGGCAGTTCCACGATGCCAGCTATATTGCTGCAGCGCAGCAGTCCTCGCTTGGCAAGATATAAAAAAGAGGATTAGCAAGTATAATAGCATTTTACTGTACTCTTTAGAGGGAAAAAATCATTTGTATGTTACCACTACTGATGGTCCAAAACCACAATGCTGAAACTAAACAGGGAATCCAGATCTGAACCTTCATCCAAACCCCACCCTCTGGGTTCAGTTCTTTGTTAGATCCAAGACTGGAAGCTACCTATTTTCTGTCTTCTGGGAAGCCAACATTTTGCAAGGCCTCAAATTCATATACTTCACAGCTTAAGATATTGGGAGGAGAACCTCAGTTTTGATTGCCACAAACCAGGCTTGCCAAACTAACTGGTAACCCCCAAACTAAGTCTCAATCAGAAGCATGCACCACTGCCCAGTCTCTCCCAAGGTGGAGCCGAGCCAGCAGAAGAGACCAGCAGCCGCCCAGGTAGAGCTCCATTACTTTATGAGGACAGCCCCAAATTTAATCCAGAGGAATACACAAAGATTTGGTTTTATGTAAAGGCTAAGTTGTGACTGAGTGTCTCATCTTGGTCCCTGTTGGAGTGTAGCCCAAAACCACCACAGGCTTTGGCACTGTTTGTTGTACTTGGCAATCTTTGCTCAAGCTAGGTGGGTGCATTGGCAGGACTTGTGAGGAACCCTTCCTCTTTAATTGGTGGGAATGTACCTGTAAGGCTGAGCTGTGTTTGGTAAGGCTAAGTGTTCCCGCAAGGGAAAACGACTTGAGACAATGCAGTTGGTGTTTAGAGTAACAAGACAGAGGATGACTGAGGCACTCTTTCATGTTACCTGGAGGGCCCTGTTAAGCTCTCTTACTGCTTTCTGTTGTTCCACCATGAAACTGTGTCCCTTGACTTAGTTAAAGGGAAAGCTGATGAAACAGTGAGACAGCCCCAAAGAGTTTTTTCCTCTGTGATTAAGAGAAGCCACATGGAGCTTCGGCCATTATTGCTTTCCATGTCAGAGGTTAAAAAACATCAAAAGACAATTTTTGTCGTGAATTGTCTGAAACAGAGAAACTCAAAGCTACAACTGCTGCTCTTCTCACTTCATTTAAATAATTTCTTACAGACAAGAAGATTACACGGAAATTAAACTTTGTTCTACTTACAGACTGCCTAGTGCCGCTTTTTTTTTTGTTGTTCTATGTGACAAGAGTTGGTGATGATTATACATTTCCTAAAGCTAAGTGTACATTTCATGCATTGACTTGAGAACTATTAATTCTACAAGCACAGACCATAAGGGGTTTAAGCTGTGCTGCAATTTTAACATTAGTAGGAGTGTTCTCTGCCAGTCCCATGCCTTTGCATTAGATGACAGAAGAAGGCTGTATATCACTTCCCGTACAAAATTAAAGATGTTCAGAAGTACGTGACCTCTACTGTCTGAGCTGAAGGAGTCTCGCTTACCTCAAGACTAAAATTAATACCAATAGATAGCTGAAATATCATAACTCATATTCTATTCAGTAGAGGGCAGTGGTAGATAAAAGCCATGCACAACTCTTTAAAGTTCTGCCTGGAAACTGGTTGGCTGTCATGAACCTAATGGCAGTAAGCACACTGGACAGACAGAAACAAGAATGGTGAATTCAGTGCTTTTGGTTGTGTTCCTATGCTCACTCTCTCCCATCTCCGCTCTTACCGTCTACCCCACCTCCCCCCCCCCCTTTTTTTTTTCTGCAAAGGATGTACCATCGAGGCCAAACGCCTTCTACAAGGTGTTCCCCTTGAAAAGCCAGCAGGATAGAAAAATACTCAGAACTCTGGGGGTTCAAGTTCTTAATGGCTCTAAATGAGAGTAAAGTAAACACACGCACATGTGCATGCACGCACACACACGCTCCCAGCATCTATTTGTCAGACCTTTTACCAGACAAGGGGAACACAAGTTGGAAAGACAGTTGCCTGGTGGCAAGGGCACTCGGAGGCATGGGGTGAGTAAGTTTTACTTGAGGCCCTGCACTTAGCAAACTAAATTCATAAATTCATTACACAGCTCTAGTTACAAATAAATATAAATGACAAGAAATACTGCAAGAATGTTACATTTTGTTACCTTAGCTCACAATTACACATGCAGTGTCCCTTTACAAACACCAATTTCTCAACCTGGGCAACTGAGTAGGAAAAAGATACATACATTGGTAGAATACATACTGTTGTACACTTAAATTTACATATATGAATATATATGAACAACTGTACATATTCTAACTTTTCCTGATCTAAAATATCTTATTTGGCAATCTTAAAGCATACAAGAGAAGAAGAAAAATCCTACTGAACGATGGAAAGATTCCAAGTGGGAGCATGAGACCAAAGAAAGGGGGAGGCAGGTCAGGAATTCTGAAACAGCTCTCACTGTATTTGTTTTAAGGGAAAAAACCCTTGCAGCCCCACTGCTTTTATTACAGGTAAGGGATAATTCTGCCACAATGGAGTATATCTTTATGCCTTATTACAATTATCTTCAAAGAAAATTACTGTTGAATGTAAGAAGCATGGTGTGTGTATGGCTTTACAGACTTATACAAGCTGCTAAATGGCAAGAAATACCCATTCTTTAAAAAAACTCCCCTGCACCTTAACTGGAGGTGGGGGTTCCATCAATGCAAGTTACTAAAACATTTCTAAAGATCAGATTTACCTGCCTGTCTGCAGAGTGGACAAGACGCACAGGTAGCACACTGGTCTGGCTGTCACGTGCTGTCCTGTAAGACTCTGCCTCAGCAAGCCTACACCTTAGTCCCCTCAGTTCTGTGTGCTTCACATTCAGCTTGGTCCACAGCCTTTTGAGAGACCTATCTGCAACTGCCAGACTTTATAGCTGTTGAATGACACTTCCTATCAGCAGCTACTTATTGAAAGAGGCTTTCCAAGAGAAGGATCAAATGTCAGTCTACTTTGCCCTTCTCCTCCTCTGGAAAACCATACAGGTCCAAATGAGAAAGACTTGTTCAGCTGCCATCTCACAGGACTCCACTGCAGTGCTTTAAATGAGGTTCAGTTTCATCACTGGGCTGTTACCTCTTCAGCTGGAATGGATTCACTGGGGGAAAACGTGATAGCCTTTCTTCCCACCCCACAGCACTGCTGAAGGCACTGCTTGTGGCTTGGGTCACGTGGAAAAATAGCTGAGTACCTCTGCCAGCCCACATACAAATGATGCCTGCATCTAGCTCTGCTCTTCAGAGCTCCATCCTACTGCCTTTACCAACAGAATTCTCAAATCAGGAAATATGGCTGGGAAAGATCCAAAGGGCGTAATGATTTTTTTTTTTTTTAAATGCAGATTACACTTCACTTCAACAGTTAAGTATGGCTTTATTCTGCTCTCATTTAAAGTATTCAATCTTTTCAAAGTTAGCTGAAAATTTCATTTGTCCCAAGGAACAAATCCTATATTTACTATGCTAAATGATGCCATTCTCCTTCATACGTGTTTGTATTTAAGCAATAATGTTATTCACCTGAAATTCCCTTTATCTTCAATAGATTTTAAATGAAAAAAATCACAAAATGCACAGATGGACACTGGTACAATCTATTGACTCATACACTGAATGACGGTACCTTATAACAGCAGCAGAGAGATGAAAAGGCAGGAAAATGAACAGGTAGAATTAAACACTGGGTTCTTAGGTAACTGTACTCTTCACTAGAGCACCAAAGAAGTTTCTTGTTAACAAGCTGGCAACATTTGAAGTATTATATCCTGATTGATAGCTGGTATTCAGGGCAATCACTCGAGGATATCTTAGTATCCTGTGCAATTTTAACTCCCCCACAAAATATCTGGAAGGAAGCCTTGCAGGCTCTCTAACATGAACTCAGCTACTTGGTGACCAGTTGCTTTGCTGTGGTAGCAGTAAACAGCAAAGTCCTGTACTTACAGGAGGCTAAACACCAAACCTTTCTAAGTACAGAAACAATACACTCAGCAGCTATTTATTTGCTGCCTTGTCTCTCTGGGAAAAGCCCTGCAACTCTCTCATAGCCTGCCTTACAAAAGCCCTGCATGGATTTTGTCCTACATGATACGTGGGAACCTCCTGCTTTCTCAGAAAGAGCCATAACTTGTAATCTTTGCCCAGATTTGTACATCCAGCCATCAGGCTGAGGCTTGGCAGTGGTCAGTACGCAAAATGCTCCCACACACAACTAACCTCAGAGGGAAAATTCATAGGGAATCCACCCCCACGTAGACTGCAGAGGCAAAGCGCAGCTGTCTGCAGCTATCCGAATGTCTCAGGCTTGGTCATCTTGATCTTTTTAATGACCCCGCATATCAGTTGAATACAGGCATCTGTTCAAAAGAACCTAGCAGCTCCTGACAGAGCAGAGCACACATCAAAGCAGAGTGGGTCAGATTCTGCCCTGACTAGATACATTAATTCAGAATAACTGAAACAAAATCAACAGAATTATTCTTCATTAACACTACAGTAACCAAGAGCTAAATTTGCACTCTCCGCTTGTCACTGTAACTTCTTCAGATGTGCAACTTTTTGTACTGCAAAATATCTGTATGCTTTATCATCTGAGCACTTTTCATTTTCCTTTGGCAACATCAAGGGTAGATTCTAAAGAAGGTAAGAGACCGACTGTATTTCTGTCAGAACTTTTTTGTTGCTGGCATTACTGAAATGCCAGTGAACGCAACAGATCTGCAACACATCTCAGGGTGCAAAGAGTTAATCTCCATTTTGGCAGATCATCTATGTCATTCCAGATGCTTGGTTGGGAGGAAATATAATCCAAGTGCCTGGACTAGTGCACCAGACTAAAGAATAAAAAGTATTTTTATGTACTGTGCTTATAAAATATTCTATTTGCTGTGCAATACCAGTTACATTTAGAACCTTCCCTTCAAGGAAGGAGAAAAATAGATCCATACACTCCTTGTTAAAAAACACCCCTGCCTAAATGTCTAACGTCCTCTGTGAAAACTGATCCTTTGCTGTTGGTCTGCATCTTTATTGTGCCTTCAAATGTATATGTTAAAATAAAGCCAAGACAATGGAAATCACAGTAAATTGCCACTTAAAGTCAATGTAAAGTTTATAATCCTTTGCAGTCCATTCTTCCATTATGCTGATGACAAGTTAATTTGGGTGATAAAATGGAAACAAAAAGCAAGGAAGTAATCCTGTTTTACAGAATATTATTCAAACAATAATAGCTTCCGTTGTATAACACTTATTTCATTCCATCATTACTACTATTATTACTACTATCTTAAGCTATGACAGATTGTGAAGGGTCAAAGATAATTTTTATCAATCAGCCTCCCTTTGTCTTTGGCAGGTTTAATCATGTCACTTGGAATGTAGCATGAGGGGCCTGATGAAATTGGAAAAGCATGTGAAGATAAAAATCACTCTCAGATGAATTCAGACACTTCCTGCCACTCTGCAGATGCCACAGTGCTGCAAGCCACCCTCCCAGGAGAGATGATTCACCTGGAAGGAGGGCCAGGCTCTGCCAGATGTGTAGGAGGCTGCCTGAGACCCACATGCTAACACTGTCTCAATTGTATGAAGCATATGCTTTCAGTCAAGGGTGAAAAATGCAGGCACCAGCACATGCCAAAAGTCTTTCAAGCATGGCCCACCAGTCAGCCTGAAGCTTAATGCACTGATCCATCGAGTCAGCAGATGTGTGTCACCACAGTACAAGTTGAAGCTGGTTAAAGCTATAAAAGAGTGAAGTGACCTAATCCAGACATTCAAATCTCACAAAGAAAACCATATTGTTGTCACTTTGGGGGGCTTAATATGGGACTTGAAGCACAAACACTGAAAGCCTTCTTGGAGTAAAAATGATATGTTGCTGTGAAAGCATAAATAATCCCAACCCTGAGCTACACTTGTACTGATTTCATGTTGATCTGATAAAAGCATAGCATGGCTTTCCTTTTTAGTACTGCACACACAAAAAAGAACATCTGCAGAATTTTATTGCTAGAGCCATAAATGCTCCTTATCCACTTGGCTCGAGGCACAAGTCCAAAAATACCTGGATAGAAAGTTTATTTGCTGAGTACCACTGCGTACTTGGTAGAGTCAGTGAGATATATAACATATTCTTTCACTCCTGGCAGAGTGCTGTTGGTGTCAGCTAGGAGTCCGGCAGCAGAAGCTGGCTCCATAATGCCTGGGAAATCTTCCCTCCTTTCCATTTAAGAATCATTTAGTAGGTACAGCATTTCCTGACACACTCAAAGTCAGAGCACACTTTATAACTAAAATATTCACCCTGTTCACATACAGAATGATTTGTTTAAAGAAACTAAATCTCCTTAGCACTCAAACATCAACCCAACACTGGACGTGTGGGAACTCACTTCACTGTCAACAGCAGTTGTTTCAATAGCTTGTTCGGTGGTAGGTGATAAGATGTAGCTCTCACTGGGCAAACACAATTAGGCAGATGTAAAGTTTTTTTCTTGAAGTCTTTTCTGTCTATCACCTGGAATCCAGTTCACAGAGCTTTACGTATTCCTGTCTGTAGCAGCCAGGTCTCTGGAAGAACACTGATGTTTCACAATGACCTCATTGTGCTTTGACATAGCTTTCCCAAGCTGTGGCCTGTGGCAAATGCACACCTGTTCCACTTATGCCCAAGAGGCCAAAAAAAGTAACTTCAAATAGTATTCAAGTTCAAACAACAAGCAGGGCTCTTCTGCCTTAAGAAAAGTCCATCCTGCAATCCATTTTGCAAAAAAATGATAGCTGGTCATTTAGAAGTTAACTCTTCTAGTAACCATCATAGATCAGAGTTGAGAAAACCTGTGACAACTTAAGGGACCAAACACCCACTGTGTGCCTGAAGGTTTTTTTTCACCCCTACTCATTTCTCCAGTTATAAGCAACAAATATTACTTAATAACTGAGGCTTTCTGTAGCCTAAAATCAGGACTAAGCTGGTAACTGTGCTAGGAATCGTACACACAGTTATTATGTAAAGATCGCAAGACCAAAATCTATATAAGCTAAGTACAGGAGGAGAGGCAACAGAGGTACAAGCACAGATGGTAATGCCAGCAACAGAAGTATGAAGTAAAGAAACGTGCACATAAATACATACATATGCACACACATACATGCATACATCTTCTGCATTATGGCTATCCAGATAATGAAGGATGTTTTAAATTATGTTAATCAAAAAGGTATTGAATTAACTGGGTTGGGGTTTGGCTTTCTACCCACCCTTCTCTCCTGATTTTTCTATTGCTCTGCTCACCTGCAATTTATAGTGTGCCAAAAAATTTCTGGCAAGTGCCCTTATACCAAATGCCTTTTTGCATGTCAGCTACAGAATGCTTTGCATCATCCATAGTCTCCATTAGCAAATTTGCTCTTTCACCCCAATAGCACCCATCTGCCATTTCCACAGCTTCAGAGGCTCTTCCTCCACCAAAGCACATTTAGGGGTGGTTTCAGGGCAAATTCTTTGATTCTGGTACAGCAGCATTAGTGAGAAAAAAAGAATAGGAGAGAACAGTTAGGTGGTTTCAAAAGAAAATGAATAAGACAAAAGCCGAGCCCCGTAACTATGGCTTTTGTAGAACTCCCTTGCATCTCTTATGATAGAATTGCTCAATGCTACTTTCCCCACCCAAAAAACTTTTGTTCCTCGGAGGGATAAGTCATGTGCTGTGGCTCCAATGGGATAGTACCTGGAGGCTAATAGACAAATGGAAGTCACAGGGTCTTCAAGAAACCCCCTATGCTGCTTGAAGGCTTTGTCTCTGACTCTCATGGCAAGAATAGATTCAGCAGGAACCAAAATAATAGAATCAATACTTGTGCAACATGCCAAAAGTGCAAAGAGAGATGGCAAGGAAAATATAACAGTGAAACAACAGAACACAAAAAAATCGGCATCAAGTTGAGTTTTTTTTATAGTATAAGACAAAACACAGCTTTGCACTATCTATGTGCCATTGAAACATCATGACAGCATTAGTTTTCATGGTTTTATATAGTATGCTGCCTCAGTTTTAGCTAGAGTAAAATAAAACTATTCTTCATTAGATATTGATCAATTTTCTGCAGTATTTGCCATAGAAGCATTCATTGCTTTTTTTTTTTTTTTTGGGACTAATATGGAAAGAATAAATTTAGAGTTCTCCGGGCTTATCACTTCCCCCCCAGTATGAGGACATTGGCAAGCACAATAGTGGTACTGCTGTGACACTGATCAGCTCATGCACCTGAAGAGCTTAAGGAAACAAGAAATTCTGCAGAACAACAGAAATGCATTAAGTGATTGAGATACGTTTATGCTTTTTTTTCTTTTTGCAAAAATAAACTGTTATTAAAGAGTTAAGCCACTGTATGTGTGGGCGAACTGCTTTCTGTAATTGCTATCTATACACAGATCTTGAGAGAGATGTTGATCTTCTGAAATGAAGGGTGCAGACGCAAGTCTTTTTAAACCAATAAATATACACTTAATAAGGTTTTTTTGCCATAGATTCTTTATACGTAAATCACTCAGGTCATACAGAAAATTAAAGATTTCTCCTTGGACAAATCATTGTCATTTGAACTTTGGAAAATACACAGCTACCAATAAAAATGTAATCTGTGCTACGCCTTCCCATCAGAGAGTGTCAGTATATGATTTATATTTGGAATTTGCCATTATATATTACTATTAAAAAAAAAATCATGGCTGTCCTTCTCCTGCACCTTTAGAGTAAGCCATTCTGTAGCATTAAATATTTTATGTCCAATACCAAAATCTTCTGGCTTTGCACTCAAAAAACCCTCTCTCCATCTCCCAAAATAAAAAAAAAAAAAAAAAAAATCTTCCAAAACTTGGCCCGGTGTGTCCCAATCAAAACATGTTGATGAGTGCACCCGAGTTCACAAGTATTTGATGGCTTTGAAATATACTAAATAAATATTTTTAAGGGCCCGTCCTAATTGTGGATATCAAGTGGTATTTCTAACTTGCTGCAGAATAACTATGCAGAAAGAGGTTAAAGACTGAAAACAGACCTGACTGCTGCCACTGCTGGAACCTCTCTCATTGCTCTGTTCTTCAAAGCTTTCCTTGTGTAATACCTTATTCCACACAACTTCAGTGTAATACACACATTATATTCAATGTGACCACACATCTTCCTTTCTTTGGGCTTGATCCTGTAAAGCTTTTTCTTCCATGACCGCGTGAGTGGCAAGCAAACAATTAGGGCTTCCCTAGCCTGCAAAACATCCCTTGACTCTCCACAGATGTTAGCTCATGTCAGAACTCCATAGCAGTGGAAGGGGCAGAGTGCTGACTCACACTGTAAGATTTCACAAAGTTCTGCAGACCTGTCTAGAGATAGCAGTTCAAGCCTGGAAGCAGTAAAGTCATATTTGCATTGAATCTTCCTTCCAGGGCTTTAAGCTAGGAAGAAACTCTGTACAACAGTAGCTGTGCCACTTCCCCAAAGCAAGTCAGCCCCAAACTGGTTCAGATGGTGCCAAATATCAAGGAGCAGTATACTGGTATTTTAGTTTAGATTTTATCTGTAAGTAACCCTGCAGAATTTAGGAACTTTGCTGTAAGTGGCCCTTCTACACATAAGAATATTAAGAATATTTGGCACCTTTGGATTATAGACTGGTGCCTGCAGCCTGCAATTCCAGAGCTTGCTTTGAAGCTTCAGCTTCTTTTCTTTGCAGTGGTTTGACAATGGTCATGATTCAACATATTCAACATGCTCAGATGCAGCTGGCTTTTCCTTCATTATTTGTAACCGAAAACAACAGGGACTTTTTCTAGTCCTTTATGCTACATTAATGGACCAGTTGGATTTTACACTTCTTGCACCCTTCAGAGGACACAAACTAATTCCTGCTTACTTGCACCCCAAGATGAGTGTTACAATCAGACACAAAAAAGTCTCATTTTTCATCCCACCAGAACTATGAAAGTAGACACAAGATGAAGCAACACTTGTGCTCTCTAGGCAGGCCAGACAGTATTCAAACAACACTCAGCAGAACCACCCTGAGGTGTATTTGCTCCATATTGCTCCCAGCACCAGAGAGGCCCCAACATTAACTGTGATCCATTATTTCATTGAGTTTGAATATGAGGTCAGTGGGAGTTGTCAGGATCAGCCTTCCTACATTTGTGGAAGGATACAATTTGCTTTTTTAATCTCTCTTATCTATCCTACCTATAGACATTACATCTGTTTCAGATTCAATCACTTAAGAAGAATATTTCTCCTAAAACCCATATTAATTCATTTACTTGACTACCAATTTTCAAAGTATTTCACTTGCTACTCTTTGTGTATGAATCTTTATTCCCACACAATGACCTAGCTGTGCTGCTTGTAGTTTTCTGACAACAATCTACTTCAGAAAGGGTGTCCTCTCCAAGTGTGATCAATGGCAACTTGACTTATGTCTGTTAGAGTATTTCACTTCAAATAGTCAAAACTGCAAAGATGAATATACTGTATATTTTAGAAAGGACCATTTATGGTACAGTACATACATTACACTCATTCCTGTGAACGAAGCTGTGACCTCACTGGGTTATTTTAGGGAACCCTTCTACACTTTTGAATGCTAGGGCAGTTAGGCCTATACACATATTTTACTGTTTCTAATACATTATTTGGATCCTTATACACATACTGCTTCTATAGAAGGTCACAAAATCAGATTCTGAACAAGAAGAAACTACCTTAGGGTTACTCATCAGAGCAAGAGAGTTAACTTAGAAATGCTCTTCTGACTAGAAAGAATCTGTAAGAGGAGACAATCCAGGGAGCAGTCAACATTTTTGGGGTTTTTACATTGGTCATATGGACAAGTGTTTAATTTTATGACTTCCATTTCATGTAAGCCTTTGCAATGCCCTTCACAATCAAGCTGCAAACTGAGTCCTCACAGTTACGCTGGTCTCACAGCCAGGCAAGATATCCCAGATTCAACAGAAAAGTCATTTTCCCCCATATACTATCATGAGGTATAAAATTTTTAGTCAAAATATTATTAGAAACATGCCAAAATTGGCTTTGTTCCCTGCTGAATGCCGACCCTCCAGGTACATTCAGCAACTGCTATAACTAAACGCAACTGGCCATAGTTGGCATGCCCTGATACTGCATTTGTTCAAGCAGATACTCCACATAGACTGATGCCAGGACACATGCATGTTCCAGCAGCGAAGGCTGTGAAACATCAGGTTGTGACAGCTGGCTTTAAAATGAAAACTGTCCAATGAAATATACAAAAACATAAACAAGAGGACTCTTGTTAGCCCAAAGGATTCAATCATTTTCTCAAAGCTAGTTTTAACTTCCCTACTTTGATCAAATTTATACATTGTAATGCATATACAGTTCCACCTACTTAGAAAGTGAACAACTGGATACAAGTTGAAGACTACCTTTTGTGCAGAGAAATAAAAGATAACATCTCTCAGCTTCCTCATTACTTTAATCACTATAACTTGCACAAAACAAGTAAAGAGATCATAAAAATGCTGCGGTAGCCCTCCACATTCACGCCACAAATCCAGCATGAAGAACTTCAAGGTCACAGTGTTCGCTGTATTGCTACTTTCCCCACAGATATCCCCTTGCAGAAACCAGGTAGAGTACAAGACACATTCATCCGCAGTTATAGGGCTACAAAACAGCAAAGAATTTCATGAAAAGCTGCAATTTCTAGAAAGAGTTCACCTGCAGACAATCTGGAGTGCAACTGCCCATCTGATGAGGAAGGGTTCAGAAGTCTGGTTGCTCTCACTCTTAAAATCTTTTCTAATATGAAGAAAAGGGGGTAGTTTGAAAGCTCCTGTCAGTGAGCAGATCAGGTCTGCAGTTAGAAAACCCAGGATGCTGCTACAGGCCTCTTCAGGGCAGTGTTAGGTCTCCAGTTTTCCAAAGATGCCTTATCTCTGCATGAAATGGGTCTTTCCAGGGAATATCTACACCATTTCTCCATTTTGCAGTACCTTCCCTGCCATTTAATAATTCAGTATCACTTTAAAAGTAAAGCTCTAATTTCTATTAGATGCCAAAATTACTTTTATATTTTCCCCTTAAACTTAATCTTTTCTGTGCACCTTGGATACCATCTAGTGCTACAAAAATCCCCCACCAAATTCATCCCCTGTGGTGTAAAAGACCAAATGAAAAAAACCCCACCATATAGCCTTACCTTAGAATGATTAACTATTACAAAAGGACATTCTTAGGCTTATGAAGAATAGTAGCTTCGAAAGGTAAAATTATATACATTACGGTCTTTTAATGACTATTTTTGACTATGGTGGGGCTCCTCTAGAAAGGAAGATGATCATTAAACATAGAATTGAGAGACAACTGTGCATAATTATTTTTCCTGTCATATAACTTCCTCAGTACTCATTTTTCCAGTCATGAAACATCTATATGATAATTTTTTTCATGTAACATGCAGGAGTGCTTTTTCTTGCCTTACAGCATCATCCTAAATGAACCACCTAGCACTATATGATTCTTCACCTTAAATAAGAAACATATGCATCTCAGACTTCTTTAGCCTACAAAAAACCCCACTCATTACACAGTATCCTGCTAAACGTGATCCAGAGAAATAGAATTAAAGTCATTACTTCCCATATGCCCCCTTGCAGTTAGTCCTATTTCCCTGCTGTCACCTACTCCTTTGGAGGGTTATTATATCATTTTTGGGTAAATTAAAAGGGATCTTGAGAGAAAACTTCTCCAAGAACCTAAAAAGGAAAACTTACAGCTTGTGAGTTTTAATAAGCGTAAGTCATTAAGTATATGAATAGGTCAAACAGTCAGGTTTTGCTTATTGACCTAATAGGCTTGGTGGCAAATATTACCTGTTTGGCCTGAGTCTACAATAGCCACTATTTTCACTGCCAAAGCTAAGTCCTCTGGAGCTGTTGCACCAGGCACTGAGGCAGGCTGAGGCTGAGCTGCTGCTGCCTTTTCAGTCCTAAAGGCAGAAGGAAAGGCAGACAGCAGGGGATGGATGCAGTATGCCCCCCACTGAGCCACCCAGGGCCACGGAAGGCCTCCTGCAAGTCTCCCAGGTGGTGAGAACTGTCTACAGAGTCTCTCTTTACATCTGCAAAAACTATAGTCCATGCCCAAAAAGCCTTTTCTGCAATAAAGTGCAGGACACGACAACTTGCAGCTCTTTGTTTACATGAATATAAAGGTTTGAAGACAATAGAGATAACCTTACTACTTGGGGTAGAGAGATACACTTTATCTACGTTTTATGCTGCTACTGTACCGTGCATTCCCTAAACAGCACACTTAGAAAAATCACTCCTGAATTAGGTTTTGTGACTAATACCACAAATCTGTACAATGAAGTAAATGTTAGAGGTCTGTTGCTACTGATTGTATTCTTCATTTTATACAATATTTGTTAATACACACAACAGCCAATAGAATTATATAAATATATAAAATGAAATCAGACATCAATACATCTGTCCTTACATTTTATGCTTTGAACTGCACAATGATGGCGTGGTTTTGTCATCGTTAGAGTAGAGTGAGTCTGGTATTTTAGATCAAACGCAGTATGTAGTCCAGATGTGTTAGCTGTCACTCTGTGAGTAAACATTTCTGATGGACAGTGTGTTAACCACAGATTATTACTCATGATGTTGCACGATGGTTACAAAAAGTTAGCCTGAGTGTCAGAGATAACACCAGTGAGAACTGCTGGTGGAAGTGATGCAGACTGCTCTGTTTACAGTGAATTCTGTCATGCATTTCTCCCATTTACTCTTCAAGGGAAAATCGAATATGATTTGAAGAACTCCCCATAGAGACTACAGTGCAAGCATGGAGCTGTTTGATCTGAGGGGTTGGACTCACACTGAAGCAATAGCTATCAAGGAATGTTAAGCAATGCAATATAAAATTCGTAATTGTGCAGTTAAACTGTTAAATGCATGCAGGTTTGCCTGAAGTGCTAAGCACATTAATTTATACTGCCATTTATCTGCCCTTCAAGGGGATAATTGTGAGGTGTCTTAAATTAACAGACATTAAGTGACAAAATGTTTATCAGCACTTAAAACAAAGGCAGGACAAGTAATCTTGCCATTTCAAACGACAGTTGAAGTTTCTCTCTCTGCAGCATACTAGGGATTAATTTTATTCTTAAAAATTGCAGCAATGTATGCTTCTGGTTATGGAGGTGTGCCAAGAGGGCTACAATTAGGGTTGTGCTGTCACTTCAATTATAAACCCAATTTTTGAGGGTTTACTAAAACTCCAGATTAAAAAGAAAAGCTTGCTGGAGGCTGAAATGTTTTGTACAAGAGCTCAGCCAGGGGATAACTTGTTTCCAACATTCTGAAAAAAATGAATCAGGTGCTTCAAATGTTAGAATTTAAATGTGCTTGAAGAGACAAAACATTAAAAAAAAAGAACATTTAATTATGAATTCTCAGTGCAAAGCAAGTTGCTTCCTGATTTCTATCAGAAATACTATGCAGAAGCATGACTGCAGATGATGCAAGCAGAGGTGGAAGAAGGAAAAGAAAATCCTAAATGTTTGGGGGGGAGGGTTGTTTGTTTGTTTTTTTTTTTTTTTAACAAAGTACCAAGAAATTTTGTAACTCGGATTGGCTACATCAAAAAGAGACAGTGACACATGCAATTTTCAGGTGGGAGAAAGAAACCACCTTTTTTTTAAAAAAGTGAAAAGTAGGGCAAAGACCACACAGACAAGGCAATGCAGGCTTCCCTTGCTTGAGCGAAGCACGAGCCAGAGGTGTGACAGTTGGGGTGTGCACACTGTAGTCCACGGTATTATCAGCTAGTTGATGTGCCTCAGACTTAAGTTTAAACAAAAAATAATGTAATGGAAGGTGCACAAAGCTCAGTGTGGGTTGTAAAATTCACATAAGGCAGATTTCTACTGAGATGATTATCTTACCATGAGCTCTTTGCTGAAAACACTCTATCTGAGTAAAAGAGTTCTTTAAAACCATCCCAGTTAGATTTGTGCTCACACTCCTGACTGCAGTATGGGCATACTGTCCAAGGCTCAAGACCATGAGTTAAACAGAGAAATGGTACTGCACATTGCATAGTAGCGGTTTCTTCATGCTGTCTCTGCTCTCCTCTATAAACACTTCTTACAGAGGAGGGATATCTTTTGCCCTGAAAATTTATTCCTTGATCTCTCAAGCTGGCAGGCTGGTGACACTGACACCTCTTTGCTATTGAAACAACTATGAAACATACCCATGTCATACAAACAGACCCTTGTTTCTGCATCTCTTGCAGCTCAGAAAGTTCCAGGTCCCACACATTCATTTTTGCCAAATTGGCAGTTGCTAGGAAGCAAAAGAAAAATGCTGGCAATGGTTCTGTGGGACTGGGGAACATGCAGGCAGTTTTCCTGCAGCACAGGAAACAGACAGGAATTTTCAAAAGACTTTCCAGGCCAGAGACATCCAGGGATGTCTACTAGTAAGGAAACCAAAGTAACTGCAACAGGCTGAAAGCATCGGGCTAAACAATAACAATGCAGCTTTTGTAATTAAATAAACCGGACATCTTGATTCACTTACCTGCCCCAACTGAAGCCTCTATAGAGGCAGAAAGTTGGACACTGATGGCCCGCAGGGTCTAACACTACATGGAAGAAGCAAGTTTTTAAATGGGAAGTAGTCAGCCTGAGCAGAACTACAAAATGATAAATTGCTACTGATAATTTCAATTAAAGACTCCCTTAATACATAAGAAACAGTTCAAGAACTGTTCAGCAAATACGACAACACTGCATTGCTGCCACACTCCAGGAGTTTCTGCTCTTACACGGTGCAAAGCAGCACCAAGCAGAAAGACTATCAAAACCTGCAAGGTTGACAGTATCCCAATAAATGGAAAGGTCGAAAGCCTGTTTTAACAGAGCACAGAGCCTAACTATTTGTTGCTTTGTACTTTTGGGAGACAGGGTTGTAAAACAAAAAATCTGATACCAAGACATAAGATCAAGCAACTGTATCTAGACTGCCTCTTTCTGAAACATTCTTCCAATACAATAATGAAAAATCACACGTGCACCTGCAATTGGCAGCAAACAAAGTGCAACTGGATTCTGCCCATGGAAGCTAATAGCAATATATCACACTGGTGAATTCGTGCCATTTAAATATATGAATTAAACATGTAAAAAATAACATTAATTTCCCATTTTATATGCTGTAAGTAATGTACTTTTATCTTTGATCACACCATAGAGTAATCGATTATATCCAGCCCTCTACCAGCAGGAGCCTTCTTCATCCCAGCTGCTGAATTCTTACAAGAAGGTCTATCAGGGCTTTCAAAAGCAACCATAAACTTCACACTCTGCAACAGCAGAGATTTTGCTCAGGGTGTTTAAGAATCTGAAGGATTTTTCCCTTTCTCCACTTCCTCCATGGTGCTAATTTATAGTAAAATAGGGAAAAAGTTGTTGGCAAGAAGATATAGGAATGATTTCCTTCTCTTGCTACTTTGATGATTTGCCTTAGGGGACACAGAACAAAGCAAATCAACACTGGAGGTTGTGGAGAGGATCCAAAAGTCTCTTTTAGGGCAAAGGACACAGGTTGTGAAACAGCTCTCTTCTTCTGGATCTATTCAATACAGTTCAATTGTAAACTCGGTATTCCTGACTGCACCTTTTATGTTGCTATACTGCCTGACATCTCATGCAACAGGGCACTGCACGACCTCTACTTCTGACAGACAACACAGTAAAAAGGCAATTATGGGAATTTTCTTCCTTCAAGAAATCCCAATATTGATCAAATTCAGGGATGTTTATAGAAATTCACCAAGAATTGCTCTCTCTAGTGAAACCTAAGCATTTTAACACTACAAACACTGAATATCCTCCTTAATCCAGGCTTAAAATGACCAAAACACAGACAAATAATCCAGGTAACCTTGCAAAAAGCAGCAAATACCCAAAGTACACAGTTCTTTCTTGTTAGTTCTTGATCAGAAGATACTTATTGTCTAACACATAACACATGGCAAGGTCATTGGGGAAGTACAGTGACGCATGGGACCTCTGATCTCAGGAAGTTCTGTGCTTGCAACACTTTAGGGATATTGAAGTCTCAAACTTCATGAAGACCACTTGCTGGACTTACAGCTCTGTGACCTGTATGCAGAAATATTGTACCATATCCGACTTCCAAAACCTGTGATTATTTTCTAGATACACTATACAGCGAAGTCCCTTCCAAAACTAGAAGAAAAAAATTTATTTTGCACTAAATCACCAGCACCAACATCACCAGCACATACTTCTCAGTCAACTCATTGCACCAGAAAAAGGCCAGGCTGGGTCCTCAGTGAGACCCACTGGCATAATTTAAAGTAGGTCTCCAAAAGCTTGTAAGTCTTTACCAATTTTCAAAAGCAAAGATCCAAGACTTTTCACAAGTTTTGAGAAGAATGAAAGCTAACAACAGGGTTGACCAATACAACAGTGTTGAGTCAGAAACCCCACTTAATTTACAGTGGTATCAATGCAGAATGAATAATTCAACTTGTAAACTCATCCCCTCATGTCTGTTTGCATGTGTTCACATATAAACAAGCATGCTTACTCACATGAAAAGTAAGTCCAAAACACAGGGCTACTTGAAAAACAAAAGAATATTCATGTTTCAGCAAAATACTTCTTTGTTTTTACTGGCATGTAAGACCAGGCTGCACTAGGCATATTTTAGCAATAATGATCAAAGCACAGGCTTCCCCTGAAGATTAATGACTGGCTAAGAGGATAGTTTGAGGTCTGTTTATCCCAGCTGGTCCTTAATTCCCAGGAAAAGCATCTGCAAAGCTTATTATTGCTATAAACTTAAGGTGGAGGGAGGGGTTATGCTGTTTCAAATGATATGTACAATGACTTTTTAGAGACTTAACGTCCTGAATATTAGTCAGACTGTTTAAACCATCTCTTAAAGAACTATTCATCTTGAAAGTAAATAACTTCATACTTCCGTAGCAGTGCACTTCATGTAAGCACTGCAAACTCCTGTACAACCAATTTGTTAACCCCCACCCCCCACCTGCCTCTATGGCACGTGAGGAAAGAGATACACAAGGATCATTTTGCTTTACACTGAAATACAGCTACATCTGGGTGGAGAATGAAAGCTATTTAACAGCAGACAGAACTCCAACATAATATTTAGGACAGAAAGCAAAGACTATCGTATTTACTTTAAACTGAAGAGGATTTAGCTACGTAGAAAGCAACTGCTTGACCTAACAGAAGCTAATGTGTAGCACTTGGAAAATATGCATGTGGTTTTTCAGGCAGATTGTGAATCTCTCATCCACACTCCAAACAGCTACTCAAAGGAACAACTTCACTGATTTAATGGAGGAACAGTTCCAGTTTCAGTAAGTAGTTTCCAACTTGAATCTTATTTATGACAGTGGTCAAGAATCTCATGGCTCATGAGCCATGTCAAAAGTCTGCGCTTAAGGTAGAAATGTTTTTCCTTAGAATACGTAGCATCCTCAGTTACGATGAATTTGCATCTTGAAGTACAAAACACAACCAGCAAAGATATGCTAAGCTTAAATTCACATCAAATTCTGGATTATTAATAGTAATTGGCCCAAGAAAAGGCTACGAATTTTAAGTTATCGTAATGTGGCAACCAACTGACAGGTTAGATTCAAATCTTCAAGGTGTTTCATTTAATTGTATACATGTTAGCAATCATGTTTAGACTTGATCTAGGCTATATACTATACTTTCCTGTATATTTTCCCACAGAAGTAATCTAAACAACAACAAAACAAGTTGTTTTTAGCATCATTATGAAAAAAACAACAACCCTGGATGTTCCAAATTAAGCACGTGATTCAAGCAGCCCTTTTATAAGGGATTAATAAACCAAACAGGATTAATTTATTAAGACTCCAATGCTCAAAAGCCTATTTAGGGCTGGCAAAACTTTTCATGGCCTTGAATAGGATTAGCGTGAGACAAATCTGTGTTTTAGAAAAACTTTACCTTACTTGCACAAATAAAGTTGCTTTGCTATGTAGAGCAAAATTCAGAAACGCGTGCCATAGTTTTGCCACTACAAAACTCTTTTCTGCTTGCATCCTACTAAATTTTCCTTATCTGTCACTTTGCTTTAAAAGGACAGGTATAATATCTAGTACACCCTCAATTTTGGGTTCTAGATTCTTTATTAGCAATTCATAAGGTAGACAGCAAACTCAACAAAAACAACACAGTGGCAGATGGTGCAAAAATGTATTTCTAATTCTTTCTTCTCATTATTTGAAACAGAGCTCTTAAAAAATGCACTAAGTTTCCTCAAGTGCTGCACTCACTTTGGAAAGATGTCATTTTGGATAGATCCACAAATTTTTTGAAAACCAGCTTCCAACATGTTTGAATTTATGCATGTGCCTAGATCCTTTCCTATAATTAAAAGGACCTTTAAAACCATGAGCCTGTGGGTTTTCTGTAGCTGGTAGGGATGATCCTTTCCCCTGTGACAACTTCCAGCTTGTTCCAACATATCTCCAAAATGAAGGCATCCATAAATGGAAAATAAGCTCACCTCATTTTTGCAGGTATGTGTGATGCAGACCAGCAGAGTAGCCTGGTTGTTAAGACACCCAAACCTACACATACTGGGAAAAGACTCTTTGGACACTAAAAAGGGCCACTGCCTGATTATGACAGGACATGAGTAACAACTTGTAAGCATCGTAACCCATGATATTTCTAGTAACACACACACAATTGTGAAGACATCAAAGGAAGCAGAACAACTCTGCCGGTACATGCTTTCTCAAACCTTTTACTTTCATGCATACAGCAGGGTAGCAGCATAGCAAAAGAAAAGCTTTTATTTATGAAAAATGCTGACTTCTATGTTTCTATAAGCATGCCATGTTTATGAAAGATACTGGGTAGGCTAACATTTTTTAGCACATCACTGTGTGATCTTACACATGGTCACTTTTTTCATTTTATTTTTATGCATACGTAATGCATCAACCGGTAGCTGATGCCTGTTGTTCTTTTAATTTGCTCTTGTTCAGCTGAGCCATTTTCTCTGGCTTTGGGCTCCCTCCAGATGTCCTGACTAGTCCAAATCTACATAATTTTGAGATGAGAGAGAATACATATGACACTGTGATCTATTTCTTTGGTTTGATTTTGTTTGTGTTCTTGTGTGTTCCCTTTTTTAAAAAAAGAAATTTACCACTGTTGTTTTTAATAACAATTTTGAAATTATTTTTTTAAACTGAAAAAATTAATTAAATTTTTTCTATTGGCTCAATTTCCACTATTCCAGACTGCTTCAGACAGTTGCAGCATATGGGCTCAGATGGTACTATGAGAACACAAGAAAACAAAGACAAGATTATACAGAGATTCCAATAGATATAATTGAAATCAAATGACTTGGTAACCCAAACAAGATTCAGACAGCAAAGATAATCAGAAAGATAATCTACTGAGTAATACATATTCGATACCTAAGCCTACGTTGCTCTTTAGCTTCTACTGTATTAGCTGTATCACCTAGACCTGAACACAGTTAATATAAAGCGATGCCAAGACACACTTCAGTGTACAAAGAAAGGTAACGGAAAAGCAGCTACTTCACTGCTTTGAAGCAGGTTAATATGGAATCCCAGTACAATTCTAGTTGCGGAAGATCTTCGGGAACATGTTACTGTCAGCAGGGCTTCAAAACACAATCTTACCCTAAATCTCAGAAACGATGGCAAATTTCTAAACGCTTTCAACAAAGCATCTCTAAAGCCAGTAGTTTCACAGATGTTCCTGAGTTTATAGGTTGATTTGTGGCATTTTTATCATATATTCAGGTGCATCAAGATGAAAAGAACTACCTGGCTGCCAGTGTAAGTAACTTTGTCTGGCAAAAAAATTCCAATTTAAAACACCTCAACAACATCAGAATACTACTTTGTTCCTTTAAAATGATTGCAAACTCAACAAATCAGATCACAAAAGAACCCAAGAAAGAGAATTTAAATATGAGCTTAAACATACCATTTTATATATTAAACATAATATTTTAAAAACCTAACTCTATATTTTCTCCCCTTTCATTAATGACTTAGTACTGCTCTTGCTCCACAGTCAATACAAGTTTCACTAAAATAAGAATGGTAAGATGGGTACTTCAGGTCCTGTTACAGAATTTATCCTAACGCAAATGAAAAAAATAGCATACTTGACTTCAGCACAAACACCCCTTTATTTCCAGGAATATTATTCACACCTGAATCCACCAAAATCCATTTCCCAATTTGGATCTCATTTATCATGAATCAGGCTCCAATTTCAGCATCAACTGGATAAGGTAGAACTTACTCAAGCACAGGTATCAACACTGAGCACTGAGCTCTTACGATATATAAAGGTAGTATTTTAGAAAACTGGATTGTAGAGAGCAGTTTAATTCATTCTGAAAATACATTAAGTTTTTTAAAAATAAAGGAATTATCACCCAAATCATACAGGTATGTCCAAAAGACCAGAACCTTGCCCATATGACTTCATATACATCACGCTGTATGATGTTGATACTTGAGCACTAACGGCTGCTATGATTACATCTGTATTCTTCCATAATGAAAGCACAATGACATCTGTCATAATGCTTTATGAAAGTGAAGCGGGAAAAACAATTTTATGCTATAAACAGGACCACTGCTTTTGTATTAAACTTCTGCAAGCTCAGGTTGTGTCTTAACTTATATCCTAAGAGAAAATTAAGATTGCTGGGAATACCAACAATGTTCAGTGAGTTGCTTCCAATAAGAATAATAAATACTGCTTCAAGAGACTAAAATAATTTAATCCATTCTGTCAAAAAACAACCAACTTGTTCCTCTTAGTTAAGATCTATTACATGGGGGTATCTTGACAAAAATCCACAGTACTGATATTGTTCCAAATACGATAATAATTGAATATTTATCTGTGTCAGAAAAGGAAAAAAAAAATCAACTCCATTTATTATTAAAAAATACCTGTAAATCTGCACTAAAACTTAACTTCCTATAAATGTCAGATTCAAAAAGATGCCAAATTATGAACATAATATACTTATATTTGAGCTCTGTTAATGCATCAGATAATTAACTAAACTGTCTTTAGCAGACAGTGAATTCCATACTTTCTTCACCTACTGCGCCTGCTATATTTATTTGCAAATGAAGGACCAGAAAGTACATTTATTTAAATGTTATTTACAAGCATTTTCAATGTGCCTCTACTGCAATATATCATAGCACAGTCTTTGATTTAATTGTTGCTGTCATTCATTTTTGTGCAGTAACACATGTAGGAGTTCCAAACGCCAAGATTCTTGCCTTTTTTTTTTTTGTGTGCTACATACCAGATTTTGTAACCTGTGTCAAGCTACCTCCGATGCTTACAACTTGTGAACAGAGGCCAACAATGAGCCTCCCCAGACACTAAATCATAATCTTCATGTTTTTCGTATTTCACATTCTAGCCACAGTTTCAACATCCATACCCCGTGACATTAGGGAAGGATAAATCAAGGAGGATGACAGCTCCCTTGTAGAGACTGGTACGGCCCTGGGATCTGCCACACCCAACACCCACAGCTTCTGCCAGATGTCTTGAAGAGTTTTGTAGTATTAACCCCTTCAGGGGTAGCAATGAAGTTTGTGCCAAACCTTTATTAAGGAACTGCTCTTTCTGTTTCTGGAGAAAGGGGGGAAACAAAGCCCCAACAACCCTTGATCCAGCTTAATAAAACTTTAACTAACTAAAAGACAGGCAGTAGGCTATCAGTGATAATTAGCAAATCAATCCTTGTATTCCAGGAGAGACAGGAATTAGAAATTAAGAGCGTTATACAACATTCCTTCCTTCCTGCAATGCTGTGGTCTCACATATTTATGTAAAATGACACAGTAAAAAAGTTAAAACAGTTTTATGTTCACTTTTTCAGACCTAGAACACTACCTTCCCAGAATCAGAATGCCTCTTTACTGTCCTTCGGCCAAACAGACTATTCAGGTCTTAAATCAACAGGATTTCTAATCCAAAATCCATACAGTAAACTATGCAACTGTTTCTCTGGGTCTGATCTAGTCTTAGGGACATAAATTTGCATGCAACTTCTAAGTCTGTGAATATTTCCTAGGCTTAAAGTTGCACATGTGCTTAAGTACTTTACTGTGCCTGGGTCTAGGGCAGCTCCTTTAAAAGGAAAGCAGAAGCCATGTAAGGAATAAGATTGTCAAAAACAATTATCTTCTGTAAATATTGTAACAAAGGAAAAAGTAACAAAATAACCATAGTGATTCCTTAAAGCACATATTGACCAAAGAGTAAGTAGAAAGCAGATAAAAAGCATGGAAGGGCAGCATCAATTTTACCTATAACACTAATAATAAATTCAAACTGTATTCAAGATTCTTTGTATACTACTGCAAGTAAAAGTATCTCTGGATATAAACAGTAAGCAAGCAGTCACAGCATTCAGAGTAAGACTGGCCACCATTCTTCATCTAGTTTATATTGCGAATTTGAAACTAATTACCTAGGCCATTTCATTTGTCAATCCTGTATGAAATGCGTTCACCTCTACATTTTTCAGTGTGCATTTTCACAGAAAAATAATGTAGCTGAAAATATTGCAAGGCTAGAACCATTAACAAAGGTACTTATTAATACTGTACTTTCTAAAACTACTGATTTGCTTTCCAGTGGGCTAGGATTCAAGTTGAATGTCAGTATTTCTTTAAGCTGCTATGAAGAATACATTTCAGGTTTCCATCATTTGTGCAAGAAATTAAACAAAGAAATAGTTATCTCAGCCCTTCTTCACAGAATCACAGAACAGAACAACCAGGTTGGAAGGGACCCATCGGATCTTCTAGTCCAACCATTCCTATCTAACACTAAAACAAACATACAATAATCAGCATTGAACATGGTCAGAAAAAATTAACATGCCTGCAACTATTTTTAATGTGGGGAACAGCTCGCTAATAATGTTAAAAACACTTAAAAGTAACTATCCACAGTTCGCAAGAAACAAAATCAGATGCAGTTTTTAAAACTTAAATGAATTGCTCATAAATATCAACACTGATGGGCTAAGGACTTGTTCTCGTTTACTAGTACTTCAAGACAGAATTAAGATCTCAGTGTACAGTTTGCACTAATATCTTCAGAAGAATTTTTTTCACCAAGCTTGTTATACACGTGCTGCATGAGTTAAAGGGTTAAGTAACCATTATATTCTAAAGAGCAAACTGTTTGCCTTAGGGCCATCTCCTCCTTCCTCTTGATGAATTGCCTGACACTTCATGTATCATACATTACTTTTCACTAGGAAGTAACATTTGGTTCCAGTCATGGTGTAAGACCTGACTCTAGAAGTATGAAACAATATGGGACAAACCAAAAAAATTGACGTACATCATCATTTGGTCAACAGTCTATACTTAAATAGTGATTTACTAATTTATAAATATGTTTGTTTATACTTAAAACCAGCCATAAACATGTCCAAATAGAAATTCTATGCATACTAAAATGAATGAAAATCTGGATGTAAGAATCAATTTGCTGAGTGACAAGACACTTTTCTGGTCCAGAATGAAAGAAACATTAATGTTACTGAGAGCTTTATATGAAAAATATTTGCTAGATATAAGCTAAACACAAGCAGAATATGTAAAGCTATTTTTAAAAAGAACTATCACAAACAAGATCTAAGTAGGAACAGCCCAACATGTAGCTGGCAGAAACCGACCTAGGTTTCACATGAAGGTGCAGTATTGATTTTTTCCAGTGTATTCTGCAGAGGAAAGGAGGCAAAACTTCTGCTTGGAACAACAGCAGGAAAGCAAAAAATAGTGGCACTGAATTCTGCTTTAGATTTTTTTGTCACAAAACGTTGTTATACTTCAAACACAGCTCCAGATGTGTCGTCACTTATGTGTGTGTCAGAACTTGCTCAGCAAGTACAAAGAAAAGAAAAAAAATCTGCTTGCCGTGCTCAACTTTTCCAGGCTATTCAAAAGCCAAATTAATGGCTTGTGCAAAAATCTCTATAAAACCGTACTATCCAAAGATACCATTTAATTTTGGGAACTAAAATTTCAATAAGTACTTCAGAGCAGTTTACAAAGCTTTTCAAATATAACATGAGACAGCAAACTATCTTTTATAATTAAAAGGGATTTGCAGTTTTTATTGAACTTGAAGAGTTAAAATTACAGTTTTCTCTTAGTTTTAAAAATATTTTCTCTTGCTGCCTTGTTTCCTAGCAAAACCAATGCTTCATGAACAACATTTATGTATTCTTTTATGGCATTACTTATCAAGCTGTGTGTTCAGGATATAAATGTCCCCCTGTAAAATGAAACTCAAGTTACAGGGACTAAATTCAGGCGAACAGGCCTGGAACTGTGTCCATTAACTAAACATCTGATGCTTCTTATGGTGGGGTATTAAAGAATTGGGATTGTCAGTAGGCAAGGTCTAGCCAGTGAGGAAGGAGGACCAGGTGCTAAAAGCACAGTTGGTGGGTGGATTCTCTGTTCCTGGGCTCATCTAAACCTCCTTTGTGATCTGAGACAAACTAATCAAAAGACAGTAGGGATTTCATGTGCAGCAGAAATGTAGATTTCTCAAACAACAGCTCTTGTAGCTGTCAGCAAACAGCTACAAAAGACATTTACAAAACAGAAGTCAGATCTCTCTCCAGTTAGCTTATTTAACAGCCTGTTTATTGTTACCAGTAAGCCCCGTGAGGTGAAGTTCCAATGTGTGAAGCCCCTTTTGCAGGCTCCGCCCTTAAAATCCTATCATTTAGCCAATGAAAACAGTTCTATGGGGTTTACTGCAGAGATTTTCTTGATTAAGTGAAAAATAACTTTATGTGTGCTGAGTGAACCATATCCCCTTGGAGGCATATAATGATAAATAGTAAAATGAGGTTCATAACGTAGAAGGTGTCCAGATTAAGATTGATCAAGCAAACATCATTCCTAATTTGAGAACCTGGCTTTGTAGCCTCTTTTTCTTTTCCCTTCTCTCAAACATAGAGCTTTCTGCATTAGCAAGATGGTCACATATTTGGGATACTCAGTGGCATTCATAAAATGCTCAAAACCTACAGCCAGTCTTCTTTCGCACCTAAGAATTCACTTAATTGAAGACTTCCAAACCTATCTTCAGCATCTGACTTTGAACAATGGTGTTTTGTGATTTATCTCTCAGACTCTTGCCCAGCTACATGTTTGCACATATAGCTGACCCACTGCTACGTTAGCTAAAATCATTAAACCCTGCGCATGTTTGTATTTTTGATTTCCTATCCCAACCAGAATTAACGCTAGCATTCTTTTTCTAAAATTACAATGGTTTAAAGATAAAAGAGAGGATGGAGAAAAGCTAGAACAGGGGCAGCCAGTATAAACACCAATAGCTGAGGAAATATCTCATCCACTCCTTTATTCACATGAGACCATAGAAGACCCAGAGAACTGATGAGGTTTCTATAGTTTTACTTTTAAAAAACCAACAAAAAAAATGAAGCATCCCTGAAAGATTAAAAAACCTCCTCGCTAAGTCAAAAGTACCCTTCAGAGCAGTCATACAGCAACTGAAAAAGTGACCAACTGAAGCACGCATTAAATGAAACACTGTAATTAAGATAATCTATTTCTCTGATAAGCAGTTCATCTTTTGAAGGTAACACACGTGCTGATTTGGCTACAAAAGGAATTGCGAAAAGGCTTCCAGGAAAAATTTCATCAGAATGTAAAGGAAATTAGAAGGATAAAAGCATTTTTGCACTTCCCTTAGAGCTGCCTTTTTGGTTTGTAGAGACCTTTGTACAGGAAAAGGTCACATTCAGCTGTGAGTAATAAATACTCAGAAAGTTTGGTCAGGTGAGAGCTCAGCCCGGTTCCAGCCTCTCAGTGGCCGACAAAGGCACTCCCAAAACACAAGATGGGATGTTTAAATGTAAGAGGAAAAAAACCCTTAAACATTAGCACATAACATGAAAACACAGTGTTTGTGTAACTCAGGAAAACTCGAGCGGTAGAGCTAAACCTGAGAGCAGGATGGGGCCTTGGGCACCCTGATCTGGTGGGAGGTGCCCTATCCATGGCAGGGGGTGGAACTGGATGATCTTTAAGGTTCTTTCCACCCCAAACTATTCTATGATTCTATAAGGTATGTTCTATCAACTCTGGAGTATATTCTATCAAGGGGGGTGGGGGGGTGGAATAGGATGATCTTTAAGGTCCCTTCCACCCCAAACTATTCTATGATTCTACGAAGTACGTTCTATCAAGTATGAAGTATATTCTGCAATATACAAATTCTTCAATACTATGATTCTGTAATTCTAATTTGCTTTAAAAATCAAGAGTACAGTGAAAGCAGAGGGTGTTCTGGAAGATTCTGCAAGATAAGCCTAGGATACCACCATCAATTTCTCAGGGATTTTGCCTGTGTACAAGTACATTTCAGCAATTCCCTGTGACCACAGAAACACCTCCTTTACTGCTATCAGTAAGTTTTTATGAGGTCGCAATTAACCATCACTAAGTGCCCTGACAGAGAGGGCAACCACTTTATATCCTCTGGCAGGATGAAAAAAACAATAATAATTCAGGACAGCAAGGCCCAAAGCCCCTCTGTGTGTTCCCGGGGCAGTGGGCACAGCCAGGATCACACAGAATCACCAGGTTAGAAAAAAACCCATTGGATCATCAAGTCCAACAATTCCTATTAAACACTAAACCATGACCCTCAGCACCTCATCCACCTGCACCTTGAACACCTCCAGGGAAGGTGAGTCAACCACCTCCCTGGGCAGCCTGTTCCAGTGTGCAATGACGCTTTTCATAAATTTTTTTTCCCTAATGTTCAGCCTGAACCTCCCCTGGTGGAGCCTGAGGCCATTCCCTCTCATCCTGTTCCCCGTCAATTGGGAGAAGAGCCCAGCTCCCTCCTCTCCACAACCTCCTTGCAGGTAGTTATAGAAAGCAATGAGGTCTCCTCTCAGCCTCCTCTTCTCCAGGCTAAACATCCCCAGCTCTCTCAGCCGCTCCTCACAAGGTCTGTTCTCCAGACCCTTCACCATCCTCATAGCTTCATCCCGGGACGTCGAAGGTGCCGCCACGAGCGCCCGCCCTGAGCCCCCCACACCGTGTCCCCTCAAGGCGCTTACGGGCTCCATGTCGTCCAGGCGGCTCAGGGGCTGCTCCGTCGCCTCTCCTGCCGGGAGGGGCGGCTCTGCCCCCGCCTCAGGGTTTATGGCCCCCGCGGGGCGGCTTGGGTGTCCCGCCCCGCCGGCACCTGGGAGCGCCGCGGCCGCCACCCGCGGGTCCCTCGCGGCGCTGCCGGAGCCGCCCCATCCCCGTGAGGGCTTCGCGGAAAGCACGGGGCCGCCTGGCTTCGGCAAGGGTGTGAGGCGGGAGGATCCCGCCTCACACCCTTGCCGAAGCCAGGCGGCCCCGTGCTTTCCGAGGCGGGAAGGATCCTGCCTCGCTGTGTGGAGTTTACATCACAGAATCACAGAACGGTTTGGGTTGGAAGGGACCTTAAAGATGATCCCAGTTCCCCCCCCACCCCCCACCGCCCCCGCCATGGGCAGGGAAAAATCAGGGCAGGACTAGGGCGAGTGACAAGACTTTGCCTATTCCTCCCCTTCTCCTACAGGCTTCTTCTCTTGTGAGACCTCATCTGGAGTGTCATGTCCAGTTCTGGAATCCTCAGCACAGGGAGGAGATGGAGCTGTTAGAACGGGTCCAGAGGAGGCTACAAAGCTGATCCCTCCCGTAAGGTGACAGGATGAGTGAGTTGGGATTGTTCAGCTTGCAGAGGAGAAGGCTCCAAGGAGACTTTATAGGGACCTTCCAGTACCTGAAGGGGCTGCAAGAAAGCTGGGGAGGGACTGTTTGCAAAGGCTTGTAGTGATAGGAGAGGGGGCAATGGGTAGAAACTGGAGAGAGGCTGACTTAGACTAGACATAAGGAGGAATTTCTTCACAATGAGAATGGTGAGGCCCTGGCCCAGGTTGCCCAGGGAAGCTGTGGCTGCCCCATCCCTGGAGGTGTTCAAAGTCAGGCTGGATGGGCCTTGGGCAGCCTGGGCTGGTGGGAGGTGTACCTGCCCGTGGCACAGGGGTTGGAACCGGATGATCTTTGAGGTCCCTTCCAACCCAAACCATTCTATGTTTCCATGATTCCTGAGAAGATACACTTATTTAGAAACAACGACTCCAAACTATGGGTTCTATAGACCACTATGTGTATAAAAAAGATACTATTGAATATTCATTGTGTGCCATATAGAAATTATACCCCACAGAATCAGAAAATGGTTTAAGTTGGAAGGGACCTTAAAGATCATCCAGTTCCACCCCCTTGCCATGGGCAGGGACACCTCCCACTGGATCAAGGTGCTAAAGTATAGACAGAGAACACAGGGAAAAATATCTTGGCACCTTTTTCCAGACTAACTAGTATCTTCTTAACTAGGCTACAAGATTATTATGCAGTTATGGAATACCAGTTTGCACAGACATATTTACCTTTACAGTTTTATTATTTGTTAAATAATAGGTACTGAACAAGGCCATTGTACATACTTTCTTGTAGCAACAGTCAAATATATTTAGATGCTGATATGATGTACAAAATTTGAACCCTTTAGTCGCTTTCTGACCTCTGCAATCTCATTGACTCTTACTGAAAACAGTAAGTAAAGCCAACTAACTATCCACAGTTAATCACATGAGAAAGCATTTAGAGAATCGACTTACTAATCAGACAAAAATGTTCAAATAATGAAATAAACCAAGCATATTATAGCATGCAAACTGAGGACATATTATGAGATTTTTCATATGTCTAATATCTGCACTAGAGTTTTTTAATGCCACGTGTTGTTAGAACTATTCAGAAAGCAAGCAGTTTTGGGAAAAAAATGTATTGATTAATGCTACAAGTGAAGCTACTACTATTCTAGCAATAGGAATGTTGGAAATACACAACAGAATAAAGTCTGTTCAATGAATCTTTTGTAAATGTTTAGCATACAGTCACCAAAACAGTGACTTCCCTAAGCCATAATGCTTCTTCAAGTAAATGTGTCTTTTCAATGAAGAAGATTTAAATGCATATGAACAATAGAGATCTGAAAGACAACTCATTTTACACACAACTCTCCTGTTTTCAGTCATTATCATCATTATTCTGAAACAGAATAAAAGAATCTTCAGTTCTATAAACATGAGTTTAAAGACTCATTATTTTCTTCTTTGAAATGAGTTGATGCCCTAAAAGCATAGTGCTGAAAGGCTGGCAAGCTAATAGTCCAGTGAGTACTAGGAAGAGATTAATTCTATACCTGGAATGAATGTATACAGTTTTCATTCCATTCAGTGAACTGGAATGTGAACTAGTTTTTCACACAAGTTTAGTGAAGGGCTGGAATGTGAACTAGTGTTTCCTTCATGGTACAGAGTTGTGTTAAACCCTGGAGTAAAGAGTCAGCCTTTACACCAGAGAGAGTCTGAATTAAGGACTATGACCAGCTGTGGATGTTAGCCCATAAAAAGTAAATCAAAATGGGATGTTTGAAATGCATATTTGCATTTTTTTTGCTCAGTATTTTGTTGAATATTGGTATTGGTACTCTAAAATAAATGTGCATATTTGGGAATGCAAATATGTTATGATCACTTCTGCTTACTTTGAAACATGCATATATTAAAATGGAGAGGTGTGTGGTAGCAAGTACAATCTCCTGACTGAAGAGCTCTGCTGGAGGTACAGCCAGAGCTGTAATCTCCAGGTGTGTTCTTTGTACTTTTCAAAGGATGCTTGATCAATAAAAAGAGGCAGAGCAAAGGCGATAGAATGGTTCTACTTCCACAAAGTAGGTTAGCCTGCAGTAATTAGCAGAGGACATTTGGAGTTCCAGACCAGTTTTGGAAACTGTGCCTTTGAAGTTTTTCAGGAAAGTTGTAGTAAATTCTCTTTTGTTCTCCTGTTGCTCACTGTTGACTGTTCAGAACCCCAGGAATGTATTTCTCAAAAAAACACCCAGACCTTTCTGACTGGTAATCATGTTAAGGTATTTGGTGCAATATATTGTATCCCACTGCCAGAACCGATATATTGGGCCATCCTACTGACACTGTTCAAATTTTGTCATTCAGTGTGAAAAAACATGCCAGGAATGTGAGGATGACATTTCCTCCACAACTTTTCTAGGGCAGCTGGAAAAGAAGGCAATCATTTCTTCCTTGAAGGAGTTCAGTCTACCTTTCCAAGCAGGAAGAACAGTGCTGAAGGAGGGATTATTTTTTCCTAAGCGAAACTGTGAGTAAATTGTACTCCTGAAAAATTATCAGTTGCTAGGTGATGTTCTTGGTCAGAAGTAAATGGCATAGGATATCATGAATATCTGGGATGTTAAAGAATTGTCAGAAGGAGCAAAAGCCTTACGAGAATTGTTCCTCTCTGTCAGGCAAGGTTGCTCTTCCAGACAGAAACAGAAATAGGTGACCACACCTCACATTTCTGTGACAACAGGAGGCATTGAGTCCGTTTCATCCAAGAAAATCTGCACAGGCAACAGTTACAACTGGTTGGTATAACAGGGTCCTACACCTATAAACTTGCAGAAGTAAATGAACTGACAGCTAAATCAGGAGACTGATAAACCAAGGAAAACCCATTTACAAGTATTTGAGAGAATGGCCGGGCCTAGTGGAGTGCCTAACATAACACTAAATTTTGAATAAATACCCAAACTTCATGTTTACTTTTCATATTTGCCTGAGGAAGAAATATGAGAAACAGTACCTGTATAAGGTTTTGTCAAGAACCACTTGAAACTTCTTTTAAGTCTTTTAGAGATTCATATTACACAATGCTAAACACAAAATATATTATTATTTCTTGCAGGCTTTTTGATTCGTAGTTATGGAAAACACAACGTTGAAGCAAAAACACATAGACACGTAAAACTTAAAGCTAGAGGTTTCATTAGCTTACATAAATTCTTAAATAGCAGATATCATTACCTTTTATTCTCACTCTTGTGTTCAATACATAAACACTGCCACTGCAGAACCTAGCATCCAAGGAGACATTCTGGACCCTAGATCAAATTATTTCCTGATCCCCTTCACCCTCTGGGTATTTTCTGCTCACCAGCTGTGATGACTTCACTCCATCATAGTCAGTCACTCAGATGCTGTTACGTACTACATGTGGGAGGAGCAGCATTTGCCCGTAGTTGGTTTAGAACTGCATTAGAAAAATGAAGAATTGTACTTGCCATGAGGACAAAGGGTACAGGGATAGGTAGCTCTGTTTTGAGTCTGTTAGCCTTGTCATATAATAATTACTATATTGCAACCTAGTAATAAACATTAGCTGTAGCATTTGATAAATAAAGCTAGTAAATTATTTGCATTCTAAAATATTTCGAAAATGCACCTAAGAGAAATCACAGTTCTAACCACAGGGACAAAGGTTTGTGATCTAGACCAGCTGCACATTTTTGTTGAGCCACTGAAGTTGCCCTGTATGAAACTTCGTTAGAGGTAGGATTTTTATCATGTATCAGTATATAAATTCAATAGAATGAACAGCATCTCCTTTTTTTTTTTCTCAGTGGCAAAATTTGACTAATGCTGTAGTGACGCCATACAGCAAAGTTTGCATTCTTAGCATTTGGGCTCACCACAGCTAGTAGATAAGAAGATTCTGTGTCCAGCTGTAAAGAAAGAAGCAGTCTAATCATACTGCTGAAAATTATATGGTGCTGTTTCATTTCTGGTTCATCTTGTTTCCTCTTGTACCTTTACCGCAGGGTGAACATGCCAGATTATGCTATCATTCAGCTAAATGATGGGTTAGTAATACTGCACCAGCTACAGAGTCTCTGTCTAAAACTAGGAGATTGTGCTCTCTGTGGGGCTGTAAATGTGAGTGGCAATGGTGAAATCAGGATTTGCATGACAACAAATTCATGGTTTATCATTCTGTGATTGGCAGTTGAACTGCTGTGTCGTACAATGGGCCCTATAAAATTAAAAAAAAAAAAAGGTGGCATAATGAAATATTAACGAATGTTACTTTTCATTAAAGTGTATGGATACACTTTCCAAGCATAATAATTTGATTGGGGTATTGTCAAGGTGTATCAATCCAGAGGAATCAGCAGAAAGCATTTTGCACGTCTGCTGCTGTTTACACGTGATTATCCTGACCAGTTTTGTGGAGACCAGGTCCATGACTCTCTTCCTTTCTATTAGCTAGAGGTAGCTAGAAAGAGAGTACTCTTGAATTTCACTTTCTTCGGGTTATATAAAACAAGAATGAGACACCTTGTGAGTTCCACACTGCCCAGGCAGTAAGACAGCTCTTTCAGAGCTGGCCAGTGGTCAGTGTAATTCCACTGTTTAAAAAGGAGAAAGAAAGTTTGAGTCATCATGACATAATAACTCACGTAACACTTTCTGAGGCAAACCAGGACTTTTCTGACCTTTTTACTGCTGCATGAGCAGCATATGTTACAAATCTTATGCTCTTCTGTATTACTTTCTTTCACTTTGAGCTCCTTTAAGGAAGATCTGACCATGTGGAATTACAGACCATCTATGGCAATTTCATCTATAGGAAAGATATTTGAAAGATTTTTAAAATATCAGGAGATGGAGTATACAGTAAAAGCATCCTTCAGCTTGATTAGTTGTATACACATGGTTTAGAAGAAAAAGGTTATGCTTCACTAGCATAGAGTTCTGGAGCTCTTTGAAGATAACACTGCCAAGATAGGGTATACTGTGGACGTTATACTTTTAGATTTTCAGGAGTCATTTGACAGTGTTTTACCCAAGAGATTAATGCTAAAAGACAGAAAAAGTTTGCTCACTACATTGAAAAGTAGGTCTAAGCAAGAACAATGAGGAGCTAAAAATGTCATTTTTACAGACTAGGGGAAACTACATTTGTAAGGCTGCAGCACTTCTGTATATCAAGTAAATGTGTTTACAGACTTAGATTCATGTACTCTTTTGAAATTAAATAGACTCATTATCATTCATTTGTAGTGATGAGAAACCCTAACATATTTGCTAATCCCAGTGTGCTGACCGTTCTTTATATTGAGACTGTCCCTGCAGCCAAATAGATACCGTTGAAGAAAAGTAGAAGAGGGGAAGTATTATTCTACTGATTACATAGAGGAGGTTCTGAAGCCTGAGCAGACTTGATCCCAGCCCCAGAGTAAAGTCAGTAGATCTGATGAGTGAACACATTTTCTTAGTTATGAGACCAGGTTTCTGATTTGGAGATGATAGTTCACAGGAAACAACAGTAAGTTCCAAAGAGCAGTGAAGCACTAAAAAGCAAATATTGCCAGCCTAACAAATGTGAAATGCATTTCCAAATAAAAATATATTCCAACCAGAAAAGAGATTTAAAGTTTATTGTACATCTTCCAGTGTAACTTATGCATCTGTAAGAAATGTAATTTTTATACAGAAATTACTTAGAAGAACCCATTTAGAAATGTTATCTCTCCACAGTGTAAAATATCTTGCAAAACCTGCTACAGCATTCGCAATCCAAACTTGCTTGGTTCAAATATAACTTTCTAAGTTAAAGCCACATCTTAATTATTTCTATATGTTACATTAAAAGAACCAAGCTGCTGAGAGCATTTATTTTGGCCCACAGCATACAGATAATGGTGCAGCAGTGACAAATTGAGTGTGAGAACCACTATGTCTACAAGCTGGGTTTGAAATATTAAACTTTGTAAGATGTAAACATGACCACACACATCAAAAGGATGTTCCAAGATGCTGTCTGCCTTTTTCTCTGTGTCCACTTTGCAGCATACTAAGCTTCAGATCGTAAGTGGTAGAGGAAAAAAGAAAAAAATTTAAAAAATACTAGAGATCCATCTTGCATTCCTAAGTGCTTTTTACCATACACCCATTTTACCACTGGAAAAATGAGACCAGAGCCTTCTGCTTTGTTTTTGAGTGCCTAGGAATTCTGCCTGACTGTATGTCTGATACCAGGTTAAAATTCACTCTTGCAAAGGACTACTCATAGGGCTTCAGCGTAGATAGTCCTTATTTGCCACGCTATGAAATGGATGAGATTCAGATCTATCACCTTGAAAAATACTGTTGTTGTCTTCCCATTCTTTGTATCTTCTCCACAATTACTGAGAGTTCTTGGAACTACTCAGTGCTCCTCTCTGCCTGCCTGAAGTCCCCTTGCTTTATGGTTATAGACGTGTAACTGCAATGTAACTGTGGGAACGAATTCCCATGAGGCAAGTTAGGGTGATAGTTTGCAGTATTTGGTACTGCGTGGTGAATGGTTAGGGTATACGCTCCTACAGTTTGGTAAACTAAAGGTAATTTTAGGTAGCTTGCTGCTCAATGAAAGTTGACTAAGCAGACTTGTACCCACCACAGGAAAATAACCCATGCATGAATAGCTACCGTGGGTTAGCTAACATGCTGTAAATTCTTACCTTTTCTTACTTCACAATTAATGCCTGGAGATAACTTGTTCTGGTTGCTATGTTTAACTTGTTGAATGACTGATTGTAGGAACTAATCCATTCGTTACCTAAAAGAGCTCTTCATTAGCTGGAGTTGGTGCAGGCTAAGGATTTTGATCTTAAAGGCAAAGGCTCTAATCCTAGTTCTTTATCGATGTGGTTAATATAATTTTGTATGTTTGAGGTCATTATATTCTTTATGCAAGATAACTGCGGTAGGGTCTTTTAAAATAAGACTCTGAGATAGACCTTAGCCATGCTTCTGTTGGAAGTGCCACACCTCTTATATGGCATAAATAGGTATCTAAGTCAGAAAGGCTGCTCAGTGTGCTGTTATTGCTTGTGTTATGTCCTAAAGGAACATGAGTCAATCAATAATTAAGCCACAAAGTACTGCCTGTTGACATGGCAACATGTTCACAGATGTGACGTGAACTTAATGTCCTTCTTTCATGTCTCCTGTGAAAGTAAAAGTCTCCTAAGCTCACTAACAAGGAAGTGGAACAGACATTGCCAGGAGAAAAGGAGAAAATGCAGAAAATAGATAATTTCTTTTATAAAAATGCATGCCTTTGACCCTCTTCTCTCTCAAATCTACTGTAAAATGGTTTCTCTCCTTTTAACTACAGGGACCTTTCACTAATCAAAAAATCCTCAAATTGCTTATTGCCAAATCCTTTTTAGAAGCATGAAATGACCTTCCTTATGGATCATTTTCATGATTGCTTCTTTCCCATGTACTTCACCCCACCCACATTTTTAAATGGAGCTGAAGTGAACACAACTCTTCTAGGCTACTTCTGTTTAGGCAAGACTCTCTCTAGCTCCAAGAATAATATTAGCTGCTGCACCATAGGTTAAGGATCGGCATGAAAGTCCAGCTGTGAAGTTGTCATCATCAGCTGATGCTTGTTGATCTGAAGATGAAAGAAGCAGCTCAAGTCTATGTGACATCAACCTCTATGCTTCGGGATCATTTTTCCTGTCCGTTTCTGCAGCTTCTCTGCACGTGCTCCATCTCTCACAGTTTCTCTTCTTGCCAGTTACCCTATTCACTTGTTGGCTTGCATGTCTTTTTCCAGGCTTTCTTCAGCAGATGTTAATGGGCCTTGCCAACATGTTTTATTTGCCACATGTGTTGCTACCTGTGTCACAATGGGTGAGGTTCTTTTTTCTTTTTTTTTCTTTCCAGGGCATCTTTTTACTTCTGCCTCCGTCAGTCTCTTGATCTTTCACACATTAAAAGTTTACTACACGTTTTTTTCCTTTGGGAGCTTGGTGTCCTCCATGCAGAGGACATGTCCAGTCCAGCAAAACTGTGCTTTTGTAAGATTGCTTCAACACTGTTTGTGCAACCACTTTGCAGAACTTTGTTATTCGTGATTTTATCTTGCCACTTGATATGCATAATAGCTTGAAGGTGCTGTTGATTAAATTTTTCCAATGCTTTGATGTCCCAGTGCTAGCATTTCCATGTTTCTCAGCTCTAGATTGAGGTAAAAATTAGTGCACTGCAGAAAAGCTGGAGTTCGGTCTTATGTCTAATAGTGTGCCAGTTCCAGATTTATTTGGCCTAATTCTCCATCTCACTCTACCTGAATATAGAGAAACTAATTGTATGAGTTTTGAAACTCGTGTTAAGGAGAAACATTGGATACGGGGTTTAAAATTCTCATTCTTGGAATTAATCTGTGATTTTTTAATATAAAAATCACTTCATAAACCTTATAATACATATAATTTACAAACAAAAGCTAGGCATTTAATGGAATTTCTGTAGGCACATTATAATTATACCTGAACAATAGTCAAGAAGGAAGGGAGTGATGGTAGCAACAGTAGGAAAAGAGAAGCATGACTGCTACCTATGCAAGACTTGACTTGATGGGAACTCAGCCATTCCCATGGCAATTCAAAACACAGAAATTATACTGATTTTGTACTTGGTATCCAATCATGACACATTTACTTTATTGTTTTATAGCTCTTACTTGAAAAGTATCACATTGACATAAATAGTTCTCATTTCTATAAGAGATTCATCCCAGACAATAAAATTTGGAAGATCAGCTCCTTACAAAACAAATGAATATGTGCAATACATTTGCTTCCCTCTCCAGCACATGCACATTGTTTTAAAAAATGCAGAAAATAATTGTATTATTGAATGCATCCAAATCTCCTCAAAACTGTAAAGTATACTTTATTCTGTCCTTTATTACTTAGAGAATTTCCTTAATTTTTCAAATTACATTGTTTCTGTGTTTCATTCATGTGACTTTAATAGCCCCATCTGCTGGCTGAGCACCAGGTAAGGGAATTAGCACATACCTTTGAAGGTCTCTGTTCTAAAAGGGCTTCCAGGAACTTGTTACTGAAATACTTCTGTTTTATTCCTAAGTGAGACATAAGACAGAAAATTGGAAAACTATATTTTGTAGATACATATTATCCCACAATGCCTGGAGTTTATTTGGTGTTTACAAAGTTCTTGGTTTCTACCAGTGTCAGTCTGCTTTTTTGATGATAAATTTACATTTTGTTGCTGCGGGATCTTAATTTTCTAAAACATTTCAGAGTTTGCTATAGTGACAGGGTACGAAACTCTAGGAGTGGTTCGGTACATTCATTTTCATGTTCTAATGTCCTTTTAATGGAAATAGATGCCACAAATCTCCCAGAAATAGTGAGTAGGACTTGATTCATCCCCTCATTCTTTTAATGAAGCTACGCTGCATTGATGTTTGAGGGAAAGCTTCTGATATTGTAAGTGTACTCACGGTACCACTCCTTCTACTTGGATTTAAAGAAGTAGCTTATAGTATAGCCAAGGAGTATAAGCATGTGTTTCTTGTGTGTCATTGAAACTGAACACCAATTTAGTATTGCATCTGCAGATTGTCCTAAATAAATATAATTATAACTATAAATCTGTTATCTATCTATGTATTAATACAGTAAAAGCACATTAATAGTTTTCAATGTGTGAAAGAATTGAAAAGTATCAATATAATATTTTCTTTACAAAACCTGAGAAAGCCTGAGAAAGGAAAAGGAAAATCCTGAAAAGAACTGTGTTGGGAGGTGGTATTTATTGGAGAGTTGTCCCAGGATGCAGACATCTGATCGTGGTCACTCAGAAGAAACAAAAACTGGAATGCAAAGGGAAAAGGATTAATGAACGTAGCATTGCCACAGTCAACAGGAGAGCCTAAACTGTATTATGATTTCTGATGCTGTCCATTGCAATAAAGATCACTCTAATTCTTTTGCAATATTCAGCAAAGAGAGCATTCCTGAATAAAGAGCAATCTACCTTTTCCCAAAATCTATTCGGGTGGCTCAAGACAGAAGGAATTGTTTAGCAGAGCTTAAACAATCACTAAAAGAAAAATCAGTTATTGTGCCCATCCTATTAATCTCTGGGTTCTGGTCTGATAGGATAATTGGATGATTCTTAGGGCAGTGAAGTCTTCAAAAGTGAGGCAGGTCAAAATCCCTTCTGATATAAGTGCTTACCAATATAGTAATCCACATGTACTTATGATTGTGAAGATGTTGAATTAATCCTTGCAAAGAAACCCCAATGAGACTATTACTGTATTAGTAAACTGAGGTTTACAAAGCCTTGTGAACTCAAATTGGTAAGTGTTATCTTTGCTTATAGAATGATCTGAAGCTATGGAAGGAATAATTTCAAAAAGAGAGAAAAGGTTTCTTCACAAAGATGTATTCATGCTCTTTCAAAAGCTCTTTCAAAACCTGTCTGCTGAAATTTTCAAAACGCTTAAGTGTTCCAGGTGAGTTTTACTGAAAGTCAAAAGGGCTTGTGGTCTCCATTCGCATAATTGCTTGTGAAAATACCAGGTCCTATCCTAGCTCTGTAATAAATAGCACATGACTTAGAGGACTAAAGGGTAGCTTCCTGCTGAACATCATGCACAAATTCTAGAATATCATGGAAAATTTTCTGCTGATATGTCAGTGCAGAAGATACACAGGATGCTCCTAATTACATTAAAACCCCACAGATGATTTTAAAAGGAAACCTGGGAAACACATTAATCGCATGTTCAAGATCTGCATTTTCCACTTAGTAGGACTGTTCACATAGTATCTTTCTTCTTGTGCAAGAAGCTGCTCTTTTTCCTTCCAAATGCCTTTAACAAGTAAATCCATCCTGATGCAGCTTTACCAGCTGCTGTACTGCTTCCCTCCTGCAGAGGTGTACTTTAATGAACACATGTTTCTTGGTCACAGGTAGAATGCTTTATGCCTGACTGCTTTTCTTTACAGGCTTTAAAACCTGAAGCCTTAAGGCACAAGTACCATATGCATACTTGGTGGAAGCCTGATATATTTCAGTGACCAGCTCAAGTGATGTTGAATTACTCACTTGTGAAATCCTGAGGTGATATAACCAAGAGGACTGGTGGATCATAAAAACACTAATTTCTGTTTTAAAAACCATTTAGTCAATTTAATCACCCAGTTTAAGTTAACTGAAAGATTTGTAGCAAATTTTCCTCTATATCTTGAGGAACAGGTACGTATATAAAGATCTTACATAAATAATTGGGTTTTTTAAATATCGCATAAAGACATGTGGAGAGGTAACCATCAAAGAAATTTACAAACAGCAGGCCTTAAACTTTGTTTTGGCAGGACTGGCAGCTAACACTGACCATATCTTCTCAGCAAAGATCTGGATTTGTCTTTTCCTAAGACTAGCTAATCCTTGCTCTCTTCTTCAGAAACTCTATGCACATCTTTTTGCATTCACTGGGAGAACAGGTGGCTCAGATCAGCCAGACCTTAATCCTAGCAGACCTTGAACTTACTGGAACACTACTGCTCTTCCAGTGGGTTTAGAAGTTTTCTTTCTTTTTTCCTGCCATTACTATGATTAATGATGATCTTGACACACAGATACAGAAGCACTCATATATACACTAATAAACACAAATAAAAACCATGATAGATTAAGATGTTAAAACCAGAAATCAGTCAAGAAGGAAGAAACCACCACGGTTTGTTTTTTTTTTTACATGGTAATATGAAAAATCGTGGTTTTACTAAAAAAAGGAAGAGTTAGTATTTTGGATAGTCTTATAAGTCAGAAACAAATGCTCTTCATTATCCACTGATTAAAGGAAGGACAATTTCCTAATCTACATTAATTTACAGAACGGCTGGACAAATCTCCAAAACTTAAAAAAACTTATTACCAAATGTTTTGAAATATACTGTGCTTTTCCTGCTCTAAGTCTCTAATGCTGTACAAGCTGATTGCCTCAGATCACCAATTTGTACTCAGAGTAGCAGAAAGCCTCTGACAACACATCTCTTGTCACTATCCATACTTAGTAACCGTTTCTAAAATCCCGAACTGCCTACTATGAGTTTTGAGTACTGAGACCACTTACAGACACTTTTCCAAATTATGACTCATTACATTAAGCCTTCTTTTCATGAAACTCTGCTTAACTGTGCATGTGCTGATTGTTTTCTTTGTCATCTGACTTTCAGACTGGTTACTGATCTCCTTTGATATACTGTATATGACATCCTAACAAAACCAAGACTTTAATCAAAATGATGAGGATTCAAATGTGTGCCACTGTCAGACAGCAGGGTAAGGCTAACATGCAGCAGATGTGTACTTGCAGGTCAGATGGAATGAATGGATTTAAGACATACAGTTGGTACAATCTTCAGTTTAACCCTACATCTGATTTTAAAACCCAGGCAGAACATTTTCACAATGAGCTGTGTTGGTTTTAACTGTCAGCTGGAAAAGACCGGCACGAATACTTTATACGTGCGGTAGACATGACAATCCTTGAAAGTCACAACTTAGAAAGCAACAGGAATTCCTTACAGGAAAAGAGACAAATGGCTCTGTGACCATTTTTTCTTTATGAAAAAATCACCTGCATTAGTAGTTCTGTGTAAATATTTTCTCTTTCATGCTGCTGATCTACAGGGTGTGGAAAAGCAAAAGACAGCCACAGGTGATTGCTTTTAACAGATTTCATTAATGCAAGCACAAAACATTGAGATTAAATAAATTAAATCTGCAGCTGCAAATCAAAAATACCACTGCCTAGTTAGTCATTTAAGGACCAGGAAGCACTAAGAGCAAATATGTCAGTATATGATCTGCTTTAATATGGTTTGGAAAAGTGCTTGCAAATTTAAACATGTAATTGTATAAGCTCAAGCAAACAATTAAAAACTGTGATAGACTGGCACGTTTTCCTCCTATACATGTGCAAAAGTTTTCATCTTAAAACATAGTGTCAATCTCATTGAGCTCAATGGGACATGTGGTGCTCCATACTTTCTAAAAGATGCTTTGTTGCAAGCTGATTCTGCAGTGACTAATGCCTCTAGTGCTTAAACTACAGCATGATTAATTTGCTCAAATATTTTACAGATATTGAAGTTATAGTAGTAAAGACTGTTCAGGACCTTGCTATTTGTTAGAGAAAGTGTTGCCAGGTAGTGCTTTTACTTCATTATAGAGAGGTGCAGTAGATATAATTTAGTGGATTATAAAAAGAAGGGGGCAGGTTACGCTTTTTGTTCTGCTCTTGGAAAATAGAGATTTTTATGCACTGTGGTGATATTTATTTAATACTGCTGATTATGAACTGAGTCCTATCTCCCCATTGCTATTGGCAGATGCCAAGAATTTGTGAATTCAAGCTGTGTACTTGTTAATTGCAAAGTCACTGAGAGATCCACAATAAATGCTGATGGCAATAGTAATGCACGTCTGAATAAGCAATTAAGCATATCTTAACAAGTTATCATGTTGATAAGCAGAGTAGAAATACTGAGATGGATAAATTAATCAGGAGCTATTTCCTGAGTCCTGCTCAAGAGCTTTAACCAAAGTATATTGTCCTGGGGATCCAAGGGAACCAGAAAGATAGTAGATATCTCCAGGTGTGTATTCCTATTGAATAAGAAGTCTTCATATATAGCATTTCCAACAGTGTCACTAGTGTGTATGTCTGTTGATCCCTGACTGAAGCATCAGTCCTTTGATGATTATAGGTAGAGGGATTTAAATCACAGCAAACCTGATAGCCCGCTAACATCTACCGGACAATGAAATGGCTTTTGTCAACCACAAGTCTGGGGAAATGTTACCATTTCAGCTTAATCTTTTACTGAGAGTAGTTTTTACTCTTGGATAGAGGTGATTGAGTCCACTGAGGTTAATGAATTTATGAACGTGAGTCAGAAATGCAGATCAAAACTCTTGCCTTTATTGTCTTACCATATACTAAAGTATTTGTACAGTCATTTCTTTCACTTGGACAGAACAGCACAATAGCTTTTTCTAAGGCATAATAAGAAAAGCATCTCTGCTGTTTAGTTGTATAGCATAATGTGTCTGCCCAAGCATAAGATTTGTGTAAAACTTGTCTCTCAAGAGCACTCAGAGACTACAGGCCCCAGTTTTATACTCAAATGTATTATCATGGAGCATAATGGCATGACACAAGGTAGTCCCTGTTTTATTTTATTAATACACTCTGATATGTGATATGCTGTAACTTCAAGCATCTATATAACTTAGAAGATAACTGTGAAACTCCCTATTCCACTGTAAACTCCCTATTTTACTATTGCAAAATATTCTAAACCCCAAATCCTGTTCTTTGTGACATCTATGCAATAGTACAGATTGTAGAAGGGTTGATGTAGCATGGTCAGTGCAGGATTTGCCTTTGCATTGTGGAAGGTTTCTGGTTTAGGCTATAATGTTCTGCAGAGAATATTGCCTTAGCTCTCACTCTCACCATCTTTGGTTTCTATAATTGTTTTTAGACCCACTGACTTCTGAGTGACTGTCTAACACAGATATCAGATTCTCAGATATATGTTCTTCTCTTAAAAATCAAAAAGGAAGAGTTGCACATCACCAATAACCACCACGTACACACCTTCCCTATGATGAAGAATGTTGTCATATGTCAACACCTACACTTTTGCCTTTCAATCTTATGTCTCTATACAGCACTATTGGCTACCTCCTCTCATGTGCCTTATGACTCTTCCATCCAGGACCTAAAATCTTCCACCTGTGCTTTCTTGTCCTCTCTTGCTGTCCATACTCAGTATCCTAAGGTCTCATTGTTATACCTAATTACCATCTGGGCAAGAGACAGCATGTCCTGTGGCTGGCTATGAGCTGTATATGTGTTGATTGTCCAGCTGGTAAGCCAGACAAAACAGAACTTTTGAGTTCATTGCAGTTTTTCCCTTAATGAGGCCAGTCATCTATCTGGTCATCAGTTTTCATGTAGCTGGGTAGAACTTAATATCTTTGAGATCACTGGTCTTCTATCAAATTTGTTTGAGATTGGTCAATAGATTCAAAAGTTAGTGGGAAAGACAGCAAACACAGTTGCATAAGCCTGGAATGATCAAGTTAAGAATACAGTAATGCTTTCTGAATACTAGACTAGGCTAGTGTACTGTTTAGGTGTGTACTTGCTAGACTAAACTAGACAAAGAGATTCAGAGATCAGATAGTTTCCTAAACACTGTAAATAATGCTGTCCCAGGAATGGGTCCAAGCAGACCTGCTTATGTCAGCACACTTAGATTGCCTCTCCTTCCACTTTTTGCATTGTGGAAATAACTTTGAAACCAGGACGGTCTCTAATTATTACTGGCATCTAGGGGAAAGTTTTGGCATTGTGGAAGTGTGCAGCAGAATCCCCATGCACTGCATTTGGGAAAGGATTTTTTAAGAAGCTGTAATAAATTAAGTTGTTTCATTTAGGTTTTTGTTGAATGAGAACTATTTATGGAGTGTTTGTTTACTTGGTAGGTATTTATCCTTCAAGTAGGCAGAATATCTAACTAAATTTTATTTGAGGTTTGAATGCTCCTACCTCCTTGTTCCACAGAAGATCCCCATCTTGGAATGACCTTTGTTATGCTAAAGGGAACAGGCCAATCCATTTGAACAAGTGTGTCATGAATCCTTGCTATAAACCTGTTGCAACCTGCAGAGTTAACAGTGGTCAAAAATTTGACTCACGGGATTATTATTTTTTGTCGTACATATTCTGTAAATAAGATTTTGAAAACAGTCATTAAACTTCTCAGTATCAACTCAATGACTTAACAATCCATGCTTTAACTTACTTCATGTCATTCGATTCATATTGAGATTCTGTCTGTTAATTTCTTTATGTAACGTGTATTTCTTATCTCCATTCACCAGCATAGAGTCACCAGCTGATGTCTCCACGCTGTTCAGAGTGGCATTTTTTTATTTTTCCATTTCAGATTTTCAGGCTTAAAAGTAATATGAGTTCTCACTAAGTTATGGGGTTGTGCTAGACATGAAGACATATATATGCATACATATATGTGTGTAAATTTGTATGTATGTTTTGACTAGCATACCAGTACACATCAGTTAACAGCAGGATCAAATCTCTATTCAGTTTTGGGGATAGCATATCGCATGTCCTGGCTGTGAAGAGGCCATAGTCTGATATAGTATATCTAATATCTTTGTGATGGCTGTATACATACAGTTTTTCATTCAAAAAACCATAATCTTTACTTCAAAAGAAGAGCTCTTACCAAAGACCCTGTTTTGCTGAAAAATGTGTGAAGATGCAAAGTAGTCAAAACAAAAGGAATGCCTGCTTGCCTTAATGAACAGCTAATTCAGTTCATTTGAATTCAATGTTACTGAGCTGCTTCTCTGCAGTCTTATATAACTTGTATTATTTGATTTGAAAAAGCACGAATATACAGACACATTTACAGGACTGTTCCTGTAGCAGCAGGCAAGTATGGTTAGTTTATTTGAAACCAGTGTCTTTAATGCACTGTTTTAACTAGATTAACTTACTTAGACTCTTACCTACAAATTCAGGTAGGACTTACAGGTAAATTTAATTAACTACGTTTGTCTTTTAAACTGAGAACTTTTTAAAATTTAGAATTTATAAGGGGCTAAGTAATTTCTAGAGGTTGATTTCTGTTTCCTTTGAACAGTAATTAATTAGTCTGATTATAAATAGGAAACATTTCTTTAAGTCTTCTATCATAAAGCAGTTCACAAAGTCAACATGACATAGTATAAAAATGTCAAACAGAAATCCGTCTGTCTCTTGTAGTTCCCTGATCACCAGATGTGCCTGTTTCCCTGTTTTCCTTGGGGGTGGGGAGGGAGAAGAATTTGTGGCCTTCTTTAGTGCTAAAATATTTCATTCCTCAGCTCCCATTTTTTCTTTTTTAAGAGATAATCATAGGCAGATAACAAACTTGAGAGTGCATATATTGGACTCATATAAAGCTTCTGTGGCAAAATTTCTTCCGCTTAGTTTATGAAGAGGCGAAGTAAGTCAAATTTGTAGAATTTAGATTCTGACTTCACAGGTTGGCCTTTGCAGAAGAAATAAAATGAAAGCTGTCTGAATAACCCAAATAATCAGACTTATTTGGTGATGGATATCCTGAATTTAGCTGAAGAAGTTAGCATTGTGTGTTGGGATCTGGTTTATATTAATGCAGATAGAGCACTGCCATCCTAGAAATGTCCTCCTGTATCAACAGCAGTATTTATTCAGGTAACCTGTGATATGCTCTGAGCCTTTATAGTAATTGATTTCTGACATCCACTCCACAAATAGATCTACTGCATTTCTGTGTTACAAAACTAACCTTTATTGTACCAGTTGTGTTGAACAACTAAGAAAAAAACCCCTTCACTAAAATTGAAAAACATTTTGCCAACACCAGTGATACTTCTTTTGCAATACTTTCTGAAAGGGGCGTTATTCATTGCTTGTAAATCACTATCATATTCTTAAGATGCAGGAAGATATGCCTCTGTTTAGAGCAACTAAAAACTGGAGGTGATGCTGCTCCTGGATTCCAGTGCAGGACCAAATACACTGGGCCGTTAGTTTTGGTTTGCATCACTGCCTCAACACAAAGCAGGCTTAATGTTACATTATCTGGCAGCCTGGTGGTTCACAGTGTGTTGGAGAATTCAGGTGGTTCAGCTCTGGTGGAATGGCCTGTATAGTGCCTTCTGTGCCATTTTGATGTCAATGACTGGGCTAAACCTGGGGCAGATGAAGTTTTTGGTGTAATTTTTTTTTTTTTTTGTTAAACTCACAACTTCCAGAATTCTGTGGTAAGTTAAGAATCTTAGCTTTCATTTAAAAATTAAGTCTCAGAAGTCATTAAGTAAATCAAAAGAAAAACAGATATTAATCTTATGATGTTTGATCCAATGTTGTGTTTTGGGGAACTGTCTTCTGGTTGTTGAACACCTGGATTTGGCAAGGCCCCTATCATACCTGGAATAACATTCCCATAGAGTTTTCTTACTATTTCTCACTATTTGTCTCCCACTCCCTTTCAGACAAATGAACTTATTTGGACACAATATTTCAACACCATTTTGCACTGAAAGTGGCTAATAGCCTAAGCAGAAGGATTATTTCTAAACGCCCAAATAAATAGCTGAATAATGTGTTCTTCACAAACTAAATTATCTAAATCTATGGTAAATCAAAATATTCAAAATTCAGCTCTGTATTTACCTGCTTAATACCAAGTTTAGGATTCATTATTTCCAGAGATAAAAGAATGGCATAATTTGTGTTCCAGGGGCTCACAGTTCTCATACTTAAATGACTGCCTTGACAACACTGGGATATTTACATTAGAAATATTTTATATGATAGTACAGACAATGTAGGAAAGAACTAACAATTCATGTTTTTGTACTGTTGATCAGGTTAAGGACGTTAAAACCCAAGTGTACACATTATTTAAATTAGTTAGGCTTTAAAGACCCTGAATTCCTGAATCTGTTAGAACTAAATCCTAATATGTATTCTGGCAGTCAGCAATTTGGCTGAATTAAAGCATGCATTTGTGGGGGTTTGCTGGATCAGTATCACATTAGAGGTATCCTGCAGATTTGAGTCCTTTGTGTCTAAAGATCCTGAAACTTTACAAGAGTTACCTATAATCCCAAAACGGAAACCAAAAATATTGCATAAGAACTTGAAATGGAGGAAAATACTTTAAAATCCTAAGTTTTTGAATAATGGGATCTTATTTTGATATTTTCAAATGCACTTTATTAATGACTTGAGATTTTAAGAAATAAGTTTATCATAATAATCAAATTAAGGAAGATTTTGAAATACCTAGTCTTCTGTTAAAATGCACTCTGGGGGCTTACGTGAATCTTATTATTTACTGAACAGACCAGATATTGACTCAGAAACTCACTCAGAAAAGTTAAGGGCTATCAAGTAAAAAAGTATTTAGAGATTTCTTTAAATGTCTGTTATTCGTTGAACAGATTGGAACTACTTCTCTATCATACTAATGCCTAGAGACCCCTGTTCATATTTATTCAGCTTTATTATATAGGAAGATATCTGTATCCTAAGAATGCATTATCAGATTATGAGTGGAAGAATTTCATGGGCACTGAATGGCTTTTAATGTGGTAATATACTATTTAATTTAATGTCTATTACTGAAATAACTGGTTTGGTTTCCTGATTTACTTTTTTTTTTTTTTTTTTTTTTTTGTGACTTGTTCTTTTACTCAAAAGATCCAAGTGCAGCGTTTGGTGGAACTAGAAGGCTCACAATGCTAGTAATGAGATATGGAGCCCTTTCCTTCTAGGTCACTGGCATGAATTTGACCCTGGTTAGTAATAACTGAGAGTCATTATCAGCTGGTGACTGTTTGGTGGCCTACGACATACAAGCTGGTGGTTTCACTTTGTGTAATGACCCATGGCTGCATACACATACACACAGTCTTCAGTTAAAACATGTACAAATAGCTTGGAAAATACCATATACCTCATGATTGAACTTCAAAACTCAGGTTGAAAGGTCATCTGTGGTGGCAATTAAGAGTGACAGCCTTTATATCCTGTCAGTCACAGAGAACAAGTTACCCACCAGCATTCACAGAGGCTGTTTGCTTCTGCTTGATCAGTGATATGCACACATTTATGGCAGAGTAATATGAAACAATGGATAAGTACTAAATTCATTCTATAAAAGATAAAATTATGAAGCAAAATCCTTACAGGTGTGGAGTCTGTGAGCAAAAAGGAGGGAGGCAGAAAGTAAATGGGAAAAATACTGGAAAAAAGTGGTGGGAAAGAGAAGATATGGGATGGTAAAATAGAGAATGTAGAGAAAAGTAAGCCAGCAAACACACTGCTGTCCCATGCTTCCCCAAACACCTGACCTCTCCCCTGCCTTCTTTTAGGATTATTCTACTTCCTTTGAGAAAGAGGGCTTGTTATCTAAGAAGAAAAATTCAGCAAAGTATTTGAGCATATTTTTCACTTTTAGCATGTAAAACAATCCGCTTGTTTCAGCAGAGTGACTGTCATCCCTTTTACATTAGGTATTTTCTTATCTACCTTACCAAAATGAACATAATTATGCTGTGTAGACTAAGCTGTGGGGTTTGATTATAATGATGGATGCTGGCTTTACTATATCATCAGCAAGCAGCACAATGACCAGGAAATAAACAAGGTAACAAAGAAATAAGGAGATTCCCACTGATGAGACAGGAACTTTAGAAAGGGTTGGGAAGGCTTTTGGACAAACACATACTGGGTCAAAATTTTCCACAAACTCTTTCACCCATCTCAATAGTTACTGTTAAATATCTGTGACATACATGAGTTGATTCAGTGGTGAAAGGCTTAAAGATCAGGCTGGGCTGACATTTTTCTTGTAAGGCTCAATATCAGGAAAACATTCGAAGTGTAAAGAGCTGTAGAACTGGCTAGTTTCACATGTCATACTGATGCTGTGTGGCTTTGTAAAAGAACTGATACACTTTGACGCTCTAGGCCTGAAGCAAATACAAAGCATAGGACTTCTGAGCATGGCAAGAGACCGTGAAGCAGCAGCATAGAGCACCAGGTAAGATCAAATTCTTGGCTGTCTTCCATTTCCCTGTCACACTGCGTATGCTTAATAAACTGTTTTCACAATAGTGATAGGATATGATATGCCACCTGCATGCTATGTAATATCTATACTCTACAGTAAGAGCATTTAGCAGCTGCAAGATATAACTAGTTTAAGCCTAGAATGCCTGGATGTTCTTAGGTGAGCTCACTGCTTTCCAAGCTGTAAAAATGCTTAATCTCTATGTCACTTTATATTATTTTGTAGTTAATATTGTCAGTGGGTTGACAAAGGCGCATAATCAGGAGCAGAATCTGGCCTGTCATATTTAGTAGGATATGATTCCTCAACTAGAGACACTCCAGCCTTGTAAAGGTACATATTGTGCCTTGTTTTCACAACTGAAATGTGAGAGAATAGATCTTGTCTTGCAGAACTGCAATTGGCAACTCTGCTACAAACACATGTGAACTCAGTGCTGATACGTGATAAACCACAGACGCTAAGGCCACATTTTGGTTTAAGAACTTTAAACAAAATAACCAACTGACAGCTTAGCAATACATTCTAGTCTGATGCTTTTGACAGGCGCTTAGATGAAAAGCTCTTGAGAGCAGGAAATCATCTTTTATTTGATAATTATATGAGGCCCTATTCCTAATGAAAGTTCTAACGAAAAATTATTATTGTATTGTTTAATGATTTTTTAAATATAGAATAGTGCAAGCAGTGTAAGTAGTTTACATTAAGTTCTGAGATTTGTTAATATTTCTTAGGTAGAAGTACCTTTCTCCTCTTAAATTTTCTTCTCTTTTCCCATTTTGGATATGTAGTCACCCTTCTTTCAGCTTCAGTTATATTACCTCATCACTCTGTCTTGTTTTGCAGAAACAGTTGATTCTGCTCTGCTCAAAGGCAAATCTTTATGCTGTTCTTAGCAGGGCTCTGTTTGTGTGTTCATCTTTTTGCTCATTTTGCCTTGTGTTACTTCTCACAATAAACTTGGCAAAGCTAAGGTTTATTATATATCAACTATATTTTTGTTTTTTACAATTCTCCCTTGCTAAGTAAGAAAGCCAAGCTTCTTTCACAAATAGAGGAGGCATCTTGCTGCTTTCCAATAGTAACCACAGATACGTAACCATTGATTTTCTATCCAGGGATATGTAGGAAATCTTACAAAGAGCATGAGTAAGGACGCATCTAATAACATGTCAGACTTTTCCTGTTTCCACACTTGAATGCTCAGTCCAGAATACTGATCCCTGCACCAGAGAACAACCACAGTTTACAAAGTCAATATATACTGTATGAAGTAGCTGTATAGATATGATAGTTACCACAGGGAATGAAACCTAAAATTTTTAGATGCAAGCAGAGGGCATAGGCAGGATCTGACTTTTCTCTGAAGTAGGCTCAGCTAGAGGAAAAATATTGATTTTTACCACAACCATCCCTCCTTCAAAAGTTATTTCATGTTTGAAAGAAATGCATGAGGCTATAGAGGAAAAGAAAAATGATGGTATTTTATCTTAATTTAGAATTTTATTTTATTTACACGATTCAGTTATTATTTTTTTTGTCTTCCTTAAGCAACGGCAAATAAATCAGAAGATTTTCATTAGCTGCAGTATTGGAAGCTATTAATTGGTATCTGTGGTCAGTCATGGCAGTCATACTTTCTCCCAAAAGGGGTTGCAGACATAAAAAAAAAAAAGGGAAAAATAAATTAAACCTAGAAGGTTTCATTTGTTTGTGTAAAGCACCCAAGTGTCGATTTCTCTAAACTAACCACTGAGTCCTAAATCTGCAAAATCTGAAACTTACTTTTCTAAGACTACTTGCAAACTGCCAGCTTCAGTTCATGAGGTCTTCACAGACTGAAATCAATTGCTTGGTTTCAAACCCCTTAGTCAATACTGGCTTTTACTAGGAGAAGGGCTGCTGGGCTTGTGGAGCACTGGTCAGATGCGGAACAAAGTTACTAGTGGAGATCAGTGTTTTTTGATGGAATGAATTTATGCAGAAATGCAAGTGTTCTCCTTCAAGATGGGGCAAATGAAAAGTGGAGGATGATATTGGGGAAGTAGATATGCAGATTACATTCTCTAAGCCCCCTGGAAAATCTGGTTTTGCCTGTGTTCCTACACTCATTTTTACAATGTGGGCAATTGAGAGCTTGTTATTCATGAGCATTATGAAAAAACAAAATGATATCTGTTCAAAAAGACTATGCTTATGTTATAGCATTTACTTGAGATAATTACCTGTTTTAAAAATACAAAATACATTGTATAATAAAAGCAAAGTCAGACACTGTACCCATATTAATATATACCTACATTTTATTATGTTTTGTCCATATGAATTCTAGTATCCCTGTCCCTTTTGGAAAAAAAAAAGCCAAACTTGTAACCTCTTTTTTTTTTTTCTTTTTTTTTTTTTTTATTTTAACAGTTCCACTTGGTGTTCTTTTTGCTCATTTTTCTGAAGACTTTCTGCCCGAAGCACAGCTACAGTACACTCATAAAACATATCAAGGTATCAGCAATCTCCAGTACTCCAAACATTCCAAAAGCTGCTGTGTGAACAGCTGAGAGTGCATTTTCTCTTTTTTTTTTTAATATTTGCAACTAAAAATACTTCAGCACTTAAAAGTGCCCAGTTCTTCAAGCTTTCCTTGGCCAAGATACTTCTCAAAAGTTCAGAGAAATTCTAAACCTAGTAGGACTGCAGATTCAGAATCAAAATATCAAGGCCACACTGCAGAGGGTGAAAAACAAAATCAATAAATGAACTGTGAGGAAAAAATATCCATTTTGATTTAGAAAGCAAAAAAACCATGTTAACAGAAAAGATCCCTCTTAAAAATACTGTCACAACAGGTATCTATATTTCTAAAAGAGTAATTTCTTATGGAGGAAATATCTGTGTAATTAACATTTACTAAAGCAAAAGCCCAAACCTGCATTCTTTACCTATTCCAAACTTCTCTTGACTCCATGCAAACATAAGTGCCCTAAAAATATCCTACCTTCTCATAAAAAAATACATGTAGAGTTTATAATAGTGTACGGAAGCATGAACCTTACTAATATAGCACCTATATAAAATTACTAACAATCACGTAAGTATGAATAGTATGAAATATGCACCAAAAGGTCACGCATGTTATCAGAAATAAAATATGATTTCACTGATGAGCTTTGGCAGATTCTGCAAAAGAAATTGGGCTGCAAACCCAGGGAGTCCAGTGGAGGATATTAGATGAACTAAATGCAAGGTTATTCATTCCTCAGTTGACTCTGAAGTAAAATAATTCTGCATTAACTGAACATACCATTTTTTTCAGGCATTTATACTTAACACACTTATTTCTTGATATTTGGAATATAAAGTATTTGTGTATTATTAAGTGAGTGAATAGTTTTCTGTTTGTTCAGCTGTTAATAGTAATTACTGATCCTTAGGAAAAAAATATATGTCAAGCAGCAGTACAGGAATATATAGGCTGAGACTGCCTCACAGAGCACTGTCACAGCAGGAGGTACAGATTCAGTACTTCAAGATTAATTTTAGGCACAGCAGTTTGTTAATCCTAAAATAAAGTATAACTGAATGGAATAGTAAAGAAAAAAAATCCAGATATTTAATTATCTCATAATTTGAAACGGTTTTTGTTATTGATTGTTCAACTTATAAAAACATTAAATTAGATGGGTTTATGCATCGTTCATCTATACTTGTTACACCTACTCACCAACACAAGAGATTTTTAAAAAGATAATCTGAAAAAAGTCTTCCTTTTTATTCTCAACTAATTTTGTTTTGTGCTCACTGTCTTGTTCAAGTTGAAGGATGTGTAGCTTGTAAGGTACGATATATACAATATAGATTTTCTATTTTTTTACATCACTCAACGGCCAATTAAAGAACTAAATCAGAAAAAAAAAATCTGCTATTGTTCTCACAGTACACGGGGTAAAAAATGGATCCCAAAGTTTTAGATTTTTGAATTCTATTTCAACTCTTGAAGCCAATTAATCTCATCAGATGAAAAGATGGCAGGGGAATGGGCCTTCAAATTGAAATCTTAATTCTTCATAGAATTTCTTGACAGGAACAGTGCAGCTGTGAGCACCTCATTCACAGGTGCTGTTCATTCCTCCAGCGCATCCACCTCATGGCTCTTGCTTCAGTTGTTCCTGTATTGAAGACAAACCAAAACATGATGATGGTCAGTAAGTTCCATCTTAAAACAGTTTCACAAACAGGTTCACTCTGCTAGCATTTCATTCATCAGATAACGAGCAATGAAAATCCATGGCATGAAATTGGAACTTCTTAGTGGAGGCAAAGAACTGAAACAGGAGGGGGAAACAACAATTTCATTAACAAAATAATTGTGGTAACTATTGTGGCCTTAAGATATTTAGCCTAGTCTTAAGATTCTGTTTCTCTTTCAATATACTGTGGAAACCCCCACTTGACTGGGAGCAAATCTCTTCCAGATTCACGTGGCAAGCAAGGCTGTATTCAGTTGCAGAGCAATAAGCTTCTGAGCCTCAGTAATTTCAATGTCACAGAGAACACGGGCTATTAAGTAAGTAGTAGAACCCGGCTAATTCACATCAGTGGTTCAAAGCACCAATGCCTATTAGTAAAATTTGTAAATTAGTAAGTTATCAAGCAGCATGGCCCATTTTTACAGTTTTCCCACGAGCATTAATGATATTTGATGTTTTCTTAAAGTCTGCTCCTGCAGGCTAGTGAGTAGATGCAAACTTCAGTTTCCACCAGAAAAAAAAGTTCTAGCTTTTGTGGTTAGAGATAAAACATGAAAACATGAGCCAACTGAGCCCTAGAGTATCTAAAAACAGGAGGCAAATAAAAAGAGCCCCAGATTTATTTATTTTTTTTTAAGGATCTGGCAAGCATGAAACTAATCTTTTGATATTTGATGGAACACTTTATACTTTCTAAACACCTGTAGTTAGCAATATTGAACTGGCACAGTATGAAACAGAAGAGCACTCCAAATATCATTGTACCAAATCCTGATTTTGCAAGTCGATAAACACCATCCAGTGGGAGCTTACGGCACTGTGCAAGTTTGAACCTTTATTTAATAGATGCAATTTAATATTAATTATTTATTAAAATATAGTGCAAAATATTTCTTTTTTTTTTCCTGCATAAAATTAAAGTAGTCCTTGTAATATGAAACCTGAGCACAGCTCTAATTTAGCAGAGCACACAACTTAGTTAAGCATGTGTGAAAATGCTGAATTGGCATTTTCCTTCTGTGTCTATTTGTACTGAAAAATAGAGAGGAATTTCCAAATTGCTTAAAATTTTGTTTTATTATTCATTTAAGAACAAAATATGGCAAAACTATAAGGACAGCAAAGTCCTGAAGTGTTGGAAGCACAAATCTTCAAAGCCTGTGTCTCATTTCATTGCATGCGAAAGATCATCAAGCTTCTCGGGATACATCCATGGACAGGTTAATGAAATAAATTTTTGTATATAGGTTCCAATTTGTGCAAATAATGAAGTAACATTTATAGCAGATTTGGCTTTCTGAGTAGTGTTGACCTAGTAGAATATGGCTCATTTTCCTTCAGCATCATTGCAGGAATCTCAGCTAAAACCTTACATCTGCCAGAATGCAGGAATAGACAAATTGGCAGGTGGTAATAGATTCAGAAGTTAAAAGGAAACAAACTGAGCAGCAGGATAAAATCAGTGCAAGGTAATTAACGTTCTGTTTATATTTTCAAAGAAGAAACAACAGGAAAAGCACAGATGCTGGTTCAATTTTGTGGACACTCCCAGGAATTTTTTGCTTTAGGTACAACAGTAAGAACTGCCCAGAAGCTGTAGGACTCAACTGGCCACACTCCTGAAAGAGGTCAGTTTGCACTGAGAAGCAAGACACTGTTTCCTGCACAAAACTCTTACTCAGCACCAGATGCACTTGTAAAAAAAAAAAATCACCAAGGAGCAACTAGAATTTAGAAATTACAATATAAATTAAAAGTGATATCAGAGCTATTGGGAGTTTGTTTAATAAGGTTTAGTCTGGCATCACACCTTAACACACCCACAGATATATAGTCAGCCCAAGAGCTACAGGGAAGAGCAGAATAATCATACAACAATCAGCCATTTTTTGAAATACTACATGGCCCATATGGCAAAGAACTGAGTTTGCTCTGCCTACCGCACATACTGCCAATACAGTGATCTTCTATGGGCTGATTCAGAAGTCAGTTTGATGGAGAGGGAACTGGGTTGGTATCAAAATGTGTAAGATTTCGAGGACCGTAAGAAAGGAAAGAGAATGCTGATATAAGAAGCTGGCCGACGCGAAGGCTATTGCAAAGTTCCCAGCTGTCCAAGATGGACCAGATCTTTAGTGATCAAGTGCCCCTGCAGCTTTCCAGAAGTCAAATAAGATTCAATTTCACCCTGCTGGCCACAGGCTTGATCTAGTGACTGCTGAACTCTTTATAAGTTCTTTGAATAATGTCAGTGAGCTTTACCCCTATTTGGGATCTGTAGCCTTTCACTTGTAGTGAGCACAAGAACTACCTATGCATCTGATTTCCACTTCAACACTGCTAATATCTAAATAATCTGACCAATTTGTTTGAAATTACTATCAGTAGTTTTATTTAGAGTTGTAAATATATAGTAGTTGTAGCTGAATAATTGAGTAGAAGTGATTTCATGCAGAGAGAAAGAGAAATTCTCATTGCTTTTCTCCTGTGTAGCAATTTACTACTAAGGGAGGACTGTCTACTAAGGGAAAAGAAAAAAAGATTTAGATGTCAGTGTGAGGAAGTGTTAAGGCAAAATGCTTTCCCAGATTGTCACTGCCCACTCAAAGGTGGCAATTTAACCTCTAATTCCAGATGTATTTAGAGTGAAGCTCTGGGCAAAAAAGTACTGTGACTTTGACTTTCAGTGAGGGGTCTGGTCTGAACACCAGGTAGGGGGTAAGGTGTTTGTCTGTCCAAGGCACAACTATGGAACATGAGAGACATTTACTCTTTCTTTAATATCACTTTTTTAGCTCAAACCACTTAACCAGTATGTATCTCAGTCCTCTCGCTTGTAAAATACGCATCATGTTCCCCAATTGCATGATGACTTAAATATCACTTCATCGTTAACATTTATAAATGCTTTGTAATGAGATGATACAGACCTGCTAGGCAAAGTATAATGTAAATACAAGGTAATAAAAATAAAATCCTTTCATGCAGTGCTAGGCATAGCCAATAGGAGTTATTTAGAATAAAATTTTCATTCCACTGTATTTCAAAGGTATGTGCAATGCCACTGTTATGCCATTTAATGTTACTTACAACAATATTAGTTTACTTGCAATGGATTGTAGTGTGGTGCTACCAGGTCTTCTTGTCTGAAGAGGGATCCAGTTGATTTTCATGTATACTAACCCGGAATGGCATTCGTGGCAGAGGTTTATTTTACATGAACAGATTTGTTTGTTAAGGCAGGAGTGTGTGCTGTTGTCTTTCTATGTTGTTCTCTTACGTTGGGTAGTAAAATATGTGAAGTATTTTAGGATTTTTAGCTACATATTTTAAAGTTTTGATTTTAGCTGCAGTGTGCATAACTCCGTTAATATAATGTCAGAAACATTTTGTGAAAATCAAGTTATGTTATTTGTCTAGTTTACTAAATTGGAAAGACAGTAATCTTTCTTTCACTAACTCAGTTCTTTCTAAGCCAGTGACCCAGATGCCAGCGAGTTTCCTTACGCTCAGAAATTTAGAATGGTTTGTACAATTACGCTATTTCTATTTTTTATTTATTGTTTTCCTTATGGAAGGTGTTTTCACCTGGTTGGTTATGTATTCTTTCTGCTTGAGTAGACTTCTCATCTTCCTTTTACTAGTCTTTTGAAATGAATTTAAAAATAAAAATGTTATTAAAACCTGAAATTTCAGGGCATTATCCTACAGCATAAGGAGTAGATTTAGAGGACATTTATGCAACTTAAATAACCAGCATAACAAAAGGCAGAAGAGATTTCACTCTGTAAATTGGGAGGACACCAGTGGAAGCAAATTGATTTATAAAATAAATTATTACAATTATTATAAATAAATTATGAGCAGGTATACTGGAGCTTATAAACATACTCCATATCCCGCTAGATAGTTCCAAAAAGCTAATCTTAGGAATCAGTCAACAAGAGCAAGGACTATGTAATATTACGTGGGTGGAGATCACCTGATATTATCGGCACTCACTAAATGTTATTTCAGTTATAGAAAGGAAATTTCAGCACAGATAGGACTGCACTTCGCATGGTGACAAAATGCACAATGTCTTGTTCAAAAAAAAAGATTCATTATAGACACCCAGGGAAGCTGAAATTACCCTCCATCCCTCTGGAGGTCAGGAAATCTAAAGCTCATGGAAATACTGCAAAGCAGTTTTGTATGGAATCAACCTGAAACAGTGAGACCAGGGAGATCTGAACAGCCCCCTTTAAATCAGATTTTACTGTATCCGTTTGCTGAACAAATTTTCACCAGTTTATCTGGAATTCTATGTATTGATTTAAGTCATGCTTCAGTAAATGTTCAACTTGACTTCAATGGATGAGTGAGTTTACATTTATGGTTGCTCAGTTTAGTAGGAGGCAGTGCTTTTAATCCCTGTGGAGCTGCTATTAGCCATTGGTTGACCTGAAATTCACATGAGTTGGCTCTAATTCAGAGCTTGGTCTGCTCTGCATGGTTTCCTGGTTTGGGGTGTTTTTTTATTTAAATTTTGACCAGTGGCTTAAGCAGTTTTTATTGAGATTTTCTTATTCTTGAGAATATACTTTTTAAAACGGAGAAGAGATTACTTTATAATGATTGAGATCTCATAGAAATAGTATCAAAAGAAGCTTTTCTGAAGTGAATAGAATGGATGCTTTTGCCTTCAGACTTACATGGTCTTACTGGAACTAAGCTTGCCTCTTTTTTCTGTTGAGGAAGAAAGCAATGGGCAAACAAGAATGATGACATATTTGCATATAAATAATTGGAACAAATTATATGTCATGTGTGCAGAGACCATGATGTCCAACACCAATGCTGTCTTTCCAATTTATGGTCTTTGTCATTGGAGTCTAGGAGAAGAAGCCAACACAGCCCTTTAGAAAAACACCTTTCCATATTCCTGACCTATATTGACTGTATCTCGCCTTTGAGTTTTCACATCATTATTTCTCCTTAAGTGATCATCCTAGCTAAAAGTTTACTAAACAGAAATCCAAGATAAGTGAAAATAACAATGATTTTGAAAGAAAAATGAGATTAAAATGAAAGGAGTTATTTTTCTTAACGTACATATAGTCCACTTTTTGTAATGCCTTCTTAGCCTCGTTACAAGCATATCTAACTTCTTTTAAAGTTTATCTTTCTTTTTTTTTTTTTCATAACAATTGCATTACCCTGTCTCTATTGTAGGGCTGTCTGGAGAGCAATCCTTTTTCTGCCCTCCAGGTTTCTTGTTATCCCTTGTAGACTGGTGGGGCCACATGCACTGGTTCATCTCCAGTGGTTTTCAGTAGTCACACTCAAATTTTCATTTCCATTCATTACCTTCGTAATAATGGAATGTTATGATTCGCTATTCTACCTGCAGGATCGATCACCAGTGATCTACAGAGCCTTTAATCAGGATTTGTAGGAGTCTTTTAAAAAAATAACTACCTAGCTGAGACATAACTTGTTGCAGACCATGACTTGTCATCTTTGTCTCAGGCCTTTCCAAATCATGTCTACTTACTAAAGCATTTTTCCATCCCTCCCCCCAAAAAAAGGAGTTATGCACCAGCTCTAAAGCCTGTGTTCACAATTAAATAACTAACAGGTAATGACTGACAAATATGCTGCTGCACTGTTAACCTTATACAAAGCCCTCTCCAGGCAAGTGAGAACAACAGCAGAGATGGGATACAAGCTGGTGTATGCAGGAGGTAAGTTAGGGCATTCTTTGCTTTTCCCTGCCACCCACCTGTCAAACCTGCCACCCAATCTTTCCTGGATGTCCATATCCCCAGGGCTCAGCCAGCAGTGCTCTTTTCTGCTTGTTGCGAGCTATGACATGTTTGCTCTTGTTTGCCTGTTTCTAACAGTACTTCCCAGCATGGATGATCAGGCTGTTTCATGTGCTTATTGTTTTCAGGCTTTGGCCAGAGTAGCAGAGAGGGCCAGGGACAGCAAGAGGATGTGCAGGGAGGCTACAGAGAGCTTTCTGTATGGCCTCTACAATCAACATGTTTTGTCCTTGCCTATGAGGAGGATCCTGAGTTTCCAGATAGAGCAATTAATTCCAACATTACTGGAGGGAATGTTTCCATGTTTTTAAAAATGACACTTAGAAACTTAATGTGACCTTTTTTTTAGTATCATTTAGTGCCTGGCAATCTGACTTTGGATTAGACTGCAGAAGGGTTGCATATTATATTAAAGTTATTTCCATATGTATCTTGCAGAAAAGTATCTGAGAACTGTGTGCAATCCTCAGTAAAGGACTGGTTTTTAATGTTATATTTAACAAGCAAATAAATTTCCTCCACTTTTCTAACAAGGGGAATGTTCCTATTGAGTAAAAAGTCTGCGGTATTTTTGGGAATAAGTAGTATTTCTCCACACTTTCATTGTATATTCCTTTGCATTTATCATATTGAAAACTTTTGGTGATGGAACAAAAATGTGATTTGCAAGATCTTTCAGCTTTAGAAGATCATAGTTTGTATTCCCCATGTGTGGAAATCTTACCAGCTGGCACTACGAGGGCAGACTCTTAATGTACTACTTTGGGTTTCTTCTGTAGTGCATTGGTTTGATGTGCCCTCTGCCTTCTTTTACTAGCTAATCAAGCTCCATAGGGACTGAAGATGGGTAAGTAGCTATTCCACTTGTCTTGTACATGTCCATATACAAAGATACATGGTTACTTACCACGGAGATGGACAGGAAATAACAGGAGGGGGAAGATCTTTACCTCATTAGTAACATTGCATTTCCTATAGTGCATATTTTTCGTATATTAAAAGTTAATAAGATGGTATTAGCTTACAAGACTTAAAAAGAGATATGATCATAGTAAATGTGTCTAGAGGTTTGAAACATATTAGTAAGATAGTTTAAAGCATATCCAGAACTCTTTCCTTCATATTCTTTGTATGTCAAACAATAGGTGTTTTCTTTGTTCTTTGTTTAAACTCTTAAGGGCTGCAGCTACCAGAAAAAAAATTAATGTATTGTATTATATTGGTTATTACAGTTGTACTTTGAGGCCCCAGCCCTGGGATAGTAGGTGTGGTGCAACATACTTAGTAGGGTATCTTCTGCTCAAAAGACATTGCAACGTGTCTGGACAAGACTTGGAGAAGTCCTGATGCCTACTTTTTATAGATAAGGAATTGATAGATTAAATTATGCACTGAGCAACTAAGATACAACAGAAGTGAATAAAATCTTTGGAGAAGGCTCTGTTTATCATTCCTACCGGTACTGTGTATGTTTTGCAGTGGGCACACTGTCAACCAAAGCTAAGTTTAACACACACATAAAAGGTACTTTGTTGGCATCCTTTCCTTGCCATTACATCAAAATTACTGTAGCTCAGCTGCTGTGGCTTCAAATTGCTTCTTCCATATATGAACAAAGTGGTGCATGTAAGAACAGATAAGAACCAAGAATTTATTTGGCACTGTCTATAAATAATACTTAATATTTTCATCCTCTTATAAATAACTCTTTTACATTCTTCTCTCAAGTTTACACACATACCTGGATGGGGTTCTGTTTAACATATATATATATATTTTCTCCATTGTTTAGAAAAAATACAGAGAGAGGAGAACTTTTCAATTAACTGCACATACTCCAAGAGTTAATAAAAGTCAATCACTTCTTGGGAAGTTCAGAAATCTTGTAAAATGCTTCCATGTACTAATGTATCTTAAATTATGAAGCAAAAAATGGAATAATAATGTTGAGAAAGAGGATGCCCCTAAAAATATAGGGGAAACCCCAGTAATGAAAGCAACAGGCATTGTCTCAACTCTAGCCCTGTGTGGTAGATTCAGACCCCTAAGTAGAATATTGACTGCACTGCAGTTTTCTGTGTCAAAGGTAATTTTTTGTGGAAGTTTTCAAGGAAAATTCAGCAAGGTCCAATAGCCTTCAAGTTATTTTTGGAGTCTCATGAGCTGATGCTGGGTTGTTGGGGTTTTTTTTTTGTTAGCTCTTAGCATTAAACACACTTCTTGAAACTAGCCAGACTATGTTCCTTTCATGGCATCTAACTGTACAGTAAGGAGCTGTAATTGCTGTAAGGGTGGAGAAAATGGCAATGTTCTTCTATCTGTCTTGCATAAAACATTAAGGAGAGGCTAAGTTAGATTTCTAGTTATGTGGGTGAATTCAGGTAGCTGGGCATAGAAGCAGAAAAGTCAGTTTCTGCAAAACTTCAGCAGACAGATTAAGTCCTCAGATCAGATTTCTGGTGAGATTTAAGATACTTATTGTAGCCTGTAGTGATGCTGCCTTTGCTGTTTTGCAATAGATCTAGAAACTTTAGGGCATACTGCAATGTTTTTAATACTGAACAGACAATAGCACTAAACTGATTTATTGAAAAAGGCTTTCTTATGTAATACCCATGAAGTACGCAGACTGTAATTAAACTTTTTCTTCCTAGTGTTGTCATTGTATCTTGCCTTATTTTCACACAGTTCAATGGAAGTAATGCTTGCAGCAGAATGCAAACTCGTACTCTGAGTCAGTTTTGAAACATTTTCACTAGGTTAAGCAGCCTAAGAATAGAGATTTCCACAAATACAAACACTTCATTCAGCTGCTTTCCTTTTATTTATTTATTTATTTATTTATTTATTTATTTATTTATTTATTTATTTATTTTACTTTATTTGTGATGACTGTATTTGGTCTGCATAGAAAGGCATAAGTAGTTGGAATTATTATGATAAAATTTACTATAAACCACTTTTTTTAAGGTTCCAAGAGAGTATAATTGATTACATGCTTCTTTTCTGATTTATACAACATATCACACCCAGCTGCACAGCTTTTCTCAGGTAAGTGAACTACTATATGTTCCCCTTTCTCTTCCGTTACTCATCTCCCTTAATTTATAAGGAAAGCCAGACATCTGTTCGCATGAGGCTTGTTTTGAAGTGAGTGCATAGGTCCACAGAAAATACATATCTAGTTATTAGGATTTATCCACTCGGGGCAGACAGCATAGATAGCGCTAATAATGAATTTTGAAATAATACTTTCTTACTACACTAAAAAAAAAAAATCCTCAGACTCAAAGATAAATCAAAGAGAAGTGGCACCCTGGTGGACCAGACAGCCCATTGGCAGCCCAGTCACATGAGAACCTCAGAGGTCACTACCTCGGTGTCAGCAGAGCTGTGTGTAGAGCTCTGTGGAGCTTCACATCACGGCTAAATAAGAATGCTTAATAGTCTGGCACCTGAATTTCATGTTGCCATCCTCAGTCCTTATCTGAGCCTTCCTTTCAGTACTTTGAAAGCTACACCTCCGAGTTGTAAAGCAGGGATACGTATTCCTATGTTTTGACAACTCCCCCCAAAAATAATTTTGAACCAACATTAAGAGACTGTTCTAAATATGTTGTTGTAAGGGTAGGTGAATTTTAGTGCAAAATACTTGTGCTGTCCTCAGCAGATACTCTAAAATGAGGAGGAAGGATTAACCGTAGAGAGATCTTGATTAGTTATGTGTCCTTTCTTCCAGTCTATGATACAACTAGGGCCATTACAGAATTTTCCTCAGAAGCCAACGTTTTTAGGTTATTAACTTTTTTTTTTTTTTTCAGTTAAGTAAGTGCTTTGCATGAATTTGACTTTTTTTCCCCAAGATGCTTTGATTTCTTGTGGGGGAATGGAAATGTAGGTCAGACACTTGGACCAATTCCCACACACATTCCTTTTTCTACCTACCCATAAATTCGGATTTTGAAAAGTCACAATGGGGTTTTCTGAAATGTCTTTATTTGTGTCTCATGCCCCTGCTCTAATGTAGAATGAGTCTCCCCAGCCAGTCCATATCCCCTAGAAACCTGTGAAGCCAGAAGGGCTAGAGTGATGGCCTGTCCTCACTGCTAAAGGAGGCTGGTGCGTTGTAGGAGATGTAGTTCAACAGGAATTTTCAATCTATACAGGACATCAGGAGCCAAGAAATACTTGAAAACAGCTCCCACGGCTAAGCAGGGCTCTGAGCACCTCACTTAATCTACAGTGTGACCACTCCCCACCAGTAAATTGACATCTACTTCCTTGTTTCACAAAGGCTTCAAGGGGATAAAAATCTGTGAAAGTTATGAGATTCTCAGATACTGCGATAAGTCCCAGGATAAACAAATGCTGAATGCAAAACAGCAGCTTACATGGTACATATTCAAGGGCATGTGGAATGAATTAGAAAGATGAAGAGAGGGAGCAGAACAATGAGAATGAGGAGAAGCAGAAGGGCGGAAAGATAGGCAGTAACAGTGCGAGTCAGGCAGCATGACTGGAAGCTGTGGGAGAGTTATGCTGAGTCCTAGGACACTTCAGGTTCATGTTGCAAACAATCTTGTAAGTGTATCTAAAGCGAAGTGAGACAATGGCTTTTTAAACTGAGGTTTTTTGCAACAATCTAATGCTGTCAATTTTGTGAAGAGGTTGAGTAACTCCCAAAGAAGGGACCCTACTGGGTGCATCATTTGCATTATATATTATATAGGTTTTATTTAACCTCACAACAGTATTTTTATTATTATTATTTTTGAGGGAGGGCAATATAGAATCATATATATAAGCACGTTAAAAAGAGTAATTTTCTCTACTGTACTCTGTTCGCTTTGTTAGTAATGTGAGGCAAAAGGGCAAGTCTACCTTTATATACATGCACATGCGAAAATATACAAAGACTACGGTTATATATCCTTCTTTAGCTGCTCTTGCCCATCATTTTTTTGGGTGAGAGTGCATATTATGAAACTGTGGACTGCATATTGGGAACAAATTAATGGATTGTTTCTCTGGCAATGGAATAGAGAAGGTTAAAAAATCACTTAATAAAAAAATCCCTTTCAGAACTGCAGGTTAAGCAATGTGCATATATTAGATAGAGAAACTGCTGCTGTTTTTCTAAGGGCTGAAGAGTGTGGTTAGTAAGGAATAGGCAAGCTATTTGGCATCACAAAAAAGAAGTGACAAAATTCAGAGGAGAAAATGTAGGATGCATGTACAGAAAGCTCTTAAGGCAGTGATGTCAGGTAGACGGTTTTATCTTCCCTCCAGAATGGATGGAAAGCCTGCTATTGGGATGAAGAATGTTCGTCCTTTTCATTCCAGAACATGTTGGATGTGATATATTCCTGTTCAAAAGGAGATAACTTCCAGCTAAGCTTTCCAAAAAGGATTTAAGTGATGCACAGTTATTTATACAGGCTTTCTGCACTAGAAGATGTCAAAATTGCCAGTGGTCATACCTACGACAAGCCTCTGCTCGACTGCAGTGAAACAACAGTGACTGAAAATTAGGTGTACTGGTGTTGCAAAATGGCTTTCAGCAGCAAGGAATGAAATGGTTTAATGTTAAATGGAAGAATCTGACACAAATAATTTCACAAATGATTTGCTGAGGAATGTCTCAATTTGGAGTCACTCTAGGGCATCTAATGCTCATACCATTTAAAGTAAACTGGGTAGCCTCAGAAGCAGATGAATAGTTTTGTATTTTTTTGGTCTTTGCAGTGATATACTTTCTACTGAAAACAATGGATATTAAAAATAGCTGGCCTAGGCACTTCTCTGTATCCACTTGGCACATAAATGCATTGTAGGCATCTTCTTCCCCACAAAACCAAAAATCCCCATGATATTTATAGTCTTCAGAAGCAAATTTTAAAGATGCTGTTTGAAATCCTACTAGGCACCTCTGCTTTTCTGTGTCTAGATACCATTTAAAATCTCAAAACCTATGTAACACTCAAAATAGAACTTCAAGAACATTGTTAATTTTATAATTTGATCTTGAGAAGTATCATGTTTGAAAAGTAACATGTTTTAAAATTCTGGGAAGCAAGAATCAAAGTCCACTCAAATAAATAGAAGTGCTGTCTCTAATTTCAGTGGGCTTCACATCACACCCTTCACTAAAGTGTACTCTGACAGCCTTAAACACTCTGTTTACTGCATTTTATTTGAATGAAAGTGAAAACTAATGCAAGAGAAAAACAGCTTAAAATTAAATAGATGATACAGACCTGGTGAACAACTGACGAAGTCAGTAGCTAAGTACCCAGAGGGAATTGGGAGGAAAAATGCAGGCATTATTTGAATAAACAGTTTTAAAAAAAATGAAGTTAATTAAAACTATATACAAGATGTCCAGAATGCTAGCATAGGGTTTTGATGATAGAAAATTCCAAACCACAACATTCCGGAATTTGTTATCAAAATCCTTTGATACAGAAATTTAGGTGTTGTAAATGGCACAATCTATTTTGTCATTACACAAAGGAAACACAATAAGGGACATACCTTCCTAATATTCTTTAAGTAGGATTTAGTTTAAAAAGAAGATTGCTATAAAGAACTAAGTTAGCCTTATGACTTATTTTCCCCACATCTGTTTTGCATAGTGGTTTGAGTTTTGTTTTGTTTTTTTTTTTTAATTTCATCCCTCCTCACTTTTCCTCCTGAAGCAGGCAGTGGAAGATCACTGCCATCTGCAGACTGGAGATAGTATCACTAATATTAGAATAAATTGGAACAGTTTCTCTCATGTTGGAACATTTTACTCCCTTTGCCTTTAGCGTTTATCTCCTCAACCCTTCCTTTCCCTTAAGAAACCTCCAGAGTCACCCAACACCTATTGTTCTCTTTGCAGCACCCTGATCATAACCATCGTCATTAAAGAAAAGCAGAGTACTGCAAGAATCTTAGAAGCCCTGTAATGTTTTCAGTCAAAGTTGATGGGAGCAGGGGAGAATTCAAAAATGTGTTTTCCATTACCTTGTGTATATATAAAAATTTAGTATACATGTCAAAATTATAAATGGCTTCTTATAGATTTCTCAGATAGCAGCTGAGAAAAATAACAAACTCTTTGGACGTTTGTAGAGATGAATTAAGTGGGTACCTGCTTTCCATGTATCTGTGCCTGGGTGACATTTTCAAGATGACCTATCAGGAAAAACAAGCAAGGATGGCGCTGTAGGAAGAGCAGAGCTATAGTTTAAGCTCAATTTATTCCCCATCCTTTATTTTCTTCCTCCAAAGAAGGGAGTAAAAAAAAAAATCTGATAAAGCTTCGCGTTAGTTTTATATATTGTAGAAGAGCCAATCATTTGCAGCATATCAGAACCTGTTACATGAAACACAACTTTAAAACGGACAAAAAATCATTATTTCCCTCCTGTATCTTCCATATTCAGATGTAAAGTTTTTAATTGTAAAAAAAACTTGTATCGAACAAGTCATATATCAGTTATTAATATACAATGGCTGTCATTTTTTAATCTCTTTCGATCCTTGAAATTGGCCCATATCTGACAATATTAAAATATTAGAAACACAGATTATGGAAATTCATAATACAATAAGGTTAAGTGATTTGTCAGCTTGCATACATTTTCTACCATGTTGTAGTTGACATGGTGAAGAAATTGATAGGCAGAACAAAAAAGAGATTAAGAAGCGGTGACTGGTATCCCACACATGTATGTATAGATACATATAAGTGTAGAATTGGCCTCACTGAAATGACTTTTAACTATGACTCAAGAATTTAAGTCTGCAAGAGATCATGCAGGTGGAATAGCTGGACAGGAAATAAAAAAGGGATAAGCTAAATGAGTTAAAGCAATCTATAACTGCAGGGGATTTTAGCTATTGCCTGCCCAAATCTTCTTCTTCATGCACTGGAAAAATGCTTTGTATTTGTTTCCCCAGGTGAAAGAAATTTTCTAGCTTGTTTTTCCTGCTCTCTGTATATCATCCTAACAGCAAGAATAGAATTTTGCTTTAATTTCTGAGTCCAGTACACCGTGATAAGATGATCACTTCAAGGAATGGTTTGGTATATATGACATCCTTTTACCTGTATTAGCAACACCAAACAACTGGAAGTGTATTGTTGGAGAAGTTCAAGCAATGAAAGTAACAGCTAACCTGCTCTGATCATAGGCAAGGTATTTGACTCCAACAAATATCATTTTTTTTGCAGGACTAGGTTCCTGTTTAAAAACCTATGCCTACTGAATTGCAGAAGAGTATATGCCTGGTTTCCTTAAAACTTTTTAGAATTCAAACGTTTGAAACAAAGGCAGCTTTCAAAAAATACAGGCTGAAAATCTGAGCCCCACTGAAGTCACTGGCAGAAGTCCTGTCAGCTTCGGTGAGGTCAGAATTTCATTCATGATATTGACTCAGCTGCTACCTTTAAATGCAATTTTTCAGGTTGTTTCTACAGAAAGTCAGTCAGGTGTGTTTATTATTTTAAACTACACAATTTCTTGAGAAAAGTAAATATCTGAGTACGCTTGCATTTCATCGGGCAAGCTAGGAAGTCTGTCAGGAGGCATGCCTGTATTTCACACGTTTTTAACAGATATTGAATTGAAGTATTTATCTGGTAGCTACGGAATGAGAGCTGCATTTTCTTCCCCATCGCTCTCAAAGGGTGTTTCTGTACACAGCCAGAAGGTGGCATTCATGGTTAACAGTTATATGCTTTCTCTCTGCATATAAGGATGGGGAGAAGTTTCTTGGTGTAGTGGCAGTTACTCAATTAACCATGGTGCTTAAACTGATGTAGTAAATTTGATTTATGTATTCTTTGTTTCGCAAAGAGTGGTAGAATTATCCAGTAGTAGACGTTAATCTTCACAAGGAGACAGCAGGGACCTGGCAAATTGTATCCTTCTTCCTGTAAACTATTTGATAGTAAAAGTCCTTGTTGTCAGATATGCGATTTTGTTTCTCCAAATAACCCAGTTTCCAATAATTCTTTGACTGCTGTTATCAGAACAGTTAAGAAACTCAAGAAAAAAATACTGAATTTTATCCAGTCAATGCATCTTAATCAGCTTTTTCAAAGTCTGATCATTGCCATTTGCGATCCAGTTGGTCTGTGGAGTATTGCCATATTTCACATCTGTGTCACATCATGCCTTTCCTGTTGCCTCATTGATCAACAGACAACATGTGATGATTCCCAGATGTTCAAACATGGCCGATCCCAAAAGACCTATTAAATTACACTGAAAGCAAAACAACAGCCATGCTGTAAAAGTTTTGTTAAAATCAGGTATGTCTGAATATTCACAAACTTACTACAAGATACTTACTGGGACTCAAATTGCTTTTAAACGTCAGTCAAAGTATTTGAAATGTCCCGTCCATTTTATAAGGACACTGTATCACAGAGTTGAGTGACTTTCTGTCCTGCTATATTAGGCAAGTTAAAATAAAATTAGGCATATAATTGTACATGAAGATGATAACCACGGGATTTTTTTCACTTTTTATTCACTGATTTTCTCCTTTTATTACATACTGTCTGTGTTCTTTCACGTTTTTACTCAGATTTATTACTGATTATGTTTTTCCTTGATAAAGCTGAATATATTATTGTCAAAGAAGCTTGTGCATTGCATTCCTCAAGCAAAGCAAGGCAGCACATGTTGTTCTTCAGATCCTTCCACAGAGAAGGATCATTATAAAGACCAGGACTTATTCAGATGATACTTAAAACTTTGTTCTATAACCAAAGAGCAGTTAAATGAAGTTCTAGGTTGGATTTCAAACAGTAAATGGGATCCAGTTTATACCAGAGTGCTGCAACGTTCTGCTTTGAAACAGTCCTCACTGGCTGTGATATAGTAGTTTTAACATGAAGATGAAAAACCTCCATACCTTGCTGAAGCTCACATTAACTCTTCTAGGGACATTTCAATTTCAAATTTTGTGCCAGCATTGTCAACAACGAGACTGTCGTCATTTTCCAATAAGCACAGGCAGCTGTGTGCAGCCAATTTGCAGCTCTATTTCATCACCTGTGAAAAAGCAGCTCAGGTGAGTTTTTTTTTAAATCAGAGCAACATTTCTGCACATTATCACATTGATTCCAGTACCTGAAGGAGCTACAGGAAAGCTGGGGAGGGACCATTTACAAAGGCCTGTGGTGATAGGACAAGGGGCAATGGGTATAAACTGGAGAGGGGCAGATTTAGACTAGACACAAGGAAGAATTTCTTCACTATGAGAGTGCTGAGGCGCTGGAAGTGGTTTCCCAGGGAAGCTGCGGCTGCCCCATCCCTGGAGGGGCTCAAGGCCAGGCTGGATGGGACTTTGAGTAGCTTGGTCTGGTGGGAGGTGTCCCTGCCTGAGGCAGGGGGTTGGAACTGGGTGATCTTTAAGGTCCTTTCCAACCTAAACCATTCTATGATTCATTTTAAGTTACAGTTTATTTTGCCTTATTCTTTAATAAGAAAGAGCATAGCTATTAAGACTTTATAAAGGCCAGCAAAAGAGGACTATTGCTTATGTGGTTATTTCTGGTACATCAACATTTGCTTTTGTCTTAAACTGAATAAGTTTTTAAAGTAGGTTGACTTTTCTTCCCCAGACAGAGGGTAAGAAATTTAAGTTCAGAAAAGGCTACATATTTCTTTTTGATATTTTTCAATAAAAAAGGTATTTTCTTCCTTATTCTTAGTGGAAAAAAGAAATGTTGGTCCATTTCACAACCCAGCCTTTTCTCATGGATTTGTTACCTTGCTGTGAATCCACGAAGAAGCTTTACTTGCCAACAATCTTTTGCATCTCCCCTGCTCTGGCTGAGCTCCTGCTTAGACTACAACTCCCACAGTGCAATACATTTACTCCCCTGACTAAACATGCACCGAGGCTCATCTCTGCACACACCAGGTCACAGAAGCATCAGGGGAGATGTAGTCTCTTGAAGGAATATGGTCCAAGAGGGATGCTCCAGCAGGCAAACCAGGTGCTCGGATGAGTTAGTACTGCTGTACTGAAAATGATAAGATTTGATGTTTAAATGAAGTTTGTCTCTGACTAACAGGCTGAGAGAGTTGGGCTTGTTTAGCCTCAAGAAGAGAAGGCTCTGAGAAGACCTTATAGCAGTCTTTCAGTGCTTAATATAGGAAAGCTGGAGAGGGGCTCTTCATCAGTGACAGGACAAGGTGAAATAGCTTCAAACTAAAAGAGGGTAGATTTTAATGAGATATTAGGAAGAAAAGTTTTCATTGAAGGTGGGGAGGCACGTTGCCCAAAAAAGCTGTGGATGCTCTACCTAGAGGTGTTCAAGGCCAGCAACTTAACTCCATGCGAGGTGTCCCTGCTCATGGCAGGGGGGTTAGAACTGGTTGAGCTTTAAGGTCCCTTCCAAACCAAACCAGTCTATGATTCTACAATTCTGTGATTGCTCTAAATAATGCTGTGTTACTTCCAGATTCATCTCCACAGTAGAGTAATTTTGGACATCCACATCTTTATTCTAAGTTACACACGTAATTCTTTTTTGTTTAACAGTCTAGAGCTGTCTATGAGCACTGAGTGCCTTGGCTTATGTTAACAGTAAAACTTAAATTCTTTTACTGCTACCAGAAATAACATAGGCACCTACAAGTTACAAGATCACCAAGCAGGAGCTGTTCAGGAGTCCAAGTATAATTTGCAAGATTAGGATTACAAGATCTTTACAAGCTGCAGGCTGACAAAGCTGCATACTCCAAAAAAATTAGGTTGTTGAGTTTTCAAAAATAGAATGCTTAAAAAAATAGAATAACTTAAAAACCAAAACATGTATTTAGTACTGCATTTATTAATTAATGGTGTAAGTTTTAACAAGATTTTGGTTTGTTGTTGACACTTGCATAACAACACAGATTTAGGAAGGTAAGTCAGGATAGGAGGTCTGGATTGCAGGATCACGGAGGAGCATGTGGAATTCAAACACAGGAAGGAGACAAGAAGAGAAGCAAAGATCTGGATAATAGTAAAGCAGCACATAGGGAAAGTCAGCCTGAAAAGAACAATCACATATGTCAAAATAATTCACTAGCTACATTTAGTTAAAAGATGTGGGGAGCAACTATAAGCATCCTAAACAAATGAAGTAGGTTAGCCAGAGTGTCTACTGTCCCCAGGGTCACATATGCCTGCTCTGACTGCCAGCAGTGTCCATGTGGAACAGGGAGCTTTCCAAGTTCTGGCCAGTGCTGGCTGTGTCAAGAATACTGTTTGTTATTTTCCCTTTGTTATGAAATGTATACTGCACTGCAGCTCCATGTCAGAAATACCTGAGCTACTCTACCTGCACAGAATGTGCAGAATTTCTTGTGTATGTTCTAGAAGGCAAATCATAGTATTATCCTGCTCCTGTATGTGAATGTATCACCAACATCTTTTTTCGCTTAATTTTAAACAGTTGTTTCATATACGTACACAGAAAGGGTGCGAAAACATGAGAAATCCTTACTGTCTTGAGCATTTATTTTGCAGAAGGATTCTCTTCTGACTTTGTCATCGGGGTGGTTTGTTGTTGGCATTGTTTTCCCAGTGTTATGTCCAAGGTTTGTGCTGCAACATCAAACCTGGGAGCTGACACTGGGAAAATAATGAAGCAGGTGAAATTTGGGACCAATTTCATCCAGTGGTACTGTCAGCATTTATCTGAACCAATTCCCAAAGGTTTTTTTTCTATTTCTGATTTCCCTCATTTTGCAGACCAGATCAGTAACTTTATGTAAAACTTAAGGAGCATTATCCAGCAAATCACAATCCCCTTTTCCCATGACACATAACTGTGTTGTGATGATAAAGCTCTTAGATACTGTTTGGCCAGCATGTATTACTGGCTATATCTGAAATACTTGTCTCTTTTTCAAGGTGTCATTAACAAATGATTAATGCCTGGACCATTGAAGCTGGCTCAAAAATTAGGTTTTCACCTTGTCTGTATCATTGGAAAATTAGGCTATGAAGTAGAATTTCACAGGGCATTTGCCACGTGCAAATTCTTATGTCACTTCAGTGGAGACAACATGGTTGCTACTCTCAGGTTACAAGCAGGATAAAAAGAAGGGGGGAAAAAAAGAAATTGTAGGCATATAGCCTTGCTCAAGTTCTTTATCTAATCCAATTTTACAGCTAAGAGCCACAGTGACTCCATAATCCATTAATTCCCCTCCACAGTGACTTATTTCTAACTCCTTCCTTTTGTGCTTCTGGTCCATCTTTTCTTAATGCTGAAGATTATCCAAAACCTTCACATCTCCCTAATTCCATGATATGCTAAGAGGGTACTTCAACACTTTTTACAGAACTCCAGTTTCTTAGTTTGCATTCCAGAGATGTTCACTGGTGCTGTCTTCTTTGCTTTCTCATTTGTCTCTTCTTCCTCTCCTGTACAGAGAGTTCTTTGTCAAATAAGAACCAGTGGGTGTGCCTTGACTCATGAATATGCTCGTCTTCACACTTTGTTTCATAGTGGCATGTAACTGTGGCTAATAAGTGAGACACTGATTCTTTTCTCCCAGTTTATAACATACAACTGCTCTGAAAGTTCTTCTTCTTACCATTGTTCTCTTTGCTGTTACAAAGAAGTAACTGTAACGTGTTCTGGAAAAGCCTTTCTCTCCCAAGTTGATGAAAATGCAGTAAGTGTGACAATGAGTCACGCGGAGAGCCCTGCTGGAGCCAGGGCTACCTCTAAACTGCTTACCAGGTCCATATCCAAGTTTCAGCTGAATCATAACTCCCAAGTGCTTTACGGCCAGGATCGTGTAGAACATGGCAGAGCATTATCTTCCCTGGAGTCTAGGTGTAGTCTGGAACTGCTTTACCAGTATAGGCACAACCACACCTCATATTTATATCGGCACATTGCTGATACACTGTCATAATTAAGCACGCAAGGAATCCATCCAATACTCACCAAGTAAACAAGGGAAATATTTATTTATTGCAGCTCTTTCTGGTACATCTCCTCCTCCATGAGGGAGGTGGTTGGTGGGAGATTTTGCTTTTCTGAACCCTGAGCAGCACGAATGCAGCTACAGAATCAAACTACAAGGTGGATTTTTTTTTCCCCCATGTAGAGCACCAACCAGTCAGGCTCTGGACTGCTGCAAGAGCTTTGATGTGTTAAAAGCTACAATTTAAATATGATGCATAATTGTAGACCTGAAGTGAATGTGCTTGACTAGAGATGCTACATGGAAACAGAGGAAATGAGACCTCCCTTACAAGCACAGGCTGAGAATCACAGAATCATAGAATAACCAGGTTGGAAGAGACCCACCGAGTCATTGAGTCCAACCATTCCTATCAAACACTAAACCATGTCCCTCAGCATCTTGTCCACCTGTGCCTTAAACAACTCCAGGGAAGGTGAATCAACCACCTCCCTAGGCAGTCTGTTCCAATGCCCAATCACCCTTTCTGTGAATTTTTTTTCCTAATGTCTAGCCTAAATCTCCCCTGGTGGAGCTTGAGGCCATTCCCTCTTGTCCCATTCCCTGTTCACTTGGGAGAAGAGGCCAGCTCCCTCCTCTCTACAACCTCCTTTCAGGTAGTTATAGACAGCAATGAGGTCTCCCCTCAGCCTCCTCTTCTCCAGGCTAAACACCCCCAGCTCTCTCAGCCGCTCCTCAGCCGTTGGTTGAGAGAGTTGGGTTTGTTCAGCCAGGAGAGAATAAGGAGACCTTATAGTGACCTTTCAGTACCTCAAGGGGCTGCAGGGAAGCCAGGGAGGGACTGTTAACAAAGGCTTGTGGTGATAGGACAAGAGGCAATGGGTATAAACAGGAGAGAGACTTATTTAGACTAGACATAAGAAGCAATTTCTTCCCCATGAGAGTGGTGAGTGGTTGCCCAGGGAAGCTGTGGCTGCCTCATCCCTGGAGATGTTCAAGGCCAGGTTGGATGGGGCCTTGGGCAGCCTGGTCTGGTGGGAGGTGTCTCTGCCCTTAGCAGGAGGGTTGGAACTGGATGGGCTCTAAGGTCCCTTCCGCCGCACGCAGGAACTCCCTCTCCGCTCCGCTCCACTGTCTCCACGCAACCGCGCCGCGTGGGCGGCCTCGCGCGCCCTCATTTGCATGTCCCCGACGGGCAGCCAATGGGAAGGCGAGCCTGGCTCCTTCATTTGCATAGGCCGCGGCGGACGACCAATGGGAAAGCGAGTCCGGCTCATTTATTTCCATACCCCCGGCCGTCAGCCAATGGGAAGGCGAGCTCCGCCTCGCTATTTGCATAGGCCGCGGCTGGCGGCCAATGGGGTGCGGGGCGGCGGGCGCGCGCGGAGGGCGATGTTCCCGGCGTCGCAGGGCGGCGCAGCGCGGGCGGGCGCGGGGACCCGGCACCCGGGGCCGCTGGGGCCGGGCAGCGCCGCCACCGCCGCGGGGACACCATGTCGGTGGCAGGGCTCAAGAAGCAGTTCCACAAAGCCAGCCAGGTAAGGGGCCCCGCGCCTGCGCCCTCGCCTCCTCCCTCGCTCACTTATTACCGCCTCCCGTGTTGATCCGCACAGGGCAGGGTTGCCGCTTCCCTTCTGCTCCCTGGGATTTCGTGCGCTTCTTCCCGTTATTCGTATTTGTTATTCGATGCTGGGTTGGCGTTTGCTCCGCAGCTAGAGATGCTTTGAGTCCCTCCTCTACCCTGAACCCATTTCCCACCTCCCCTTTGTGTTGTTTTCCCACAAAGTAGTTTTATTTTCCTACCTGGCAATTCCTACCTGGCTATTTGCCCTATGTGCCTTTCTAGAGTTTTCCCTCCTTTCCCAGGCGCTGTGCTCTTACCTTCTCCAGGCTGAGCCTTCGTCTCCTGACCCCTTCCTCCTCTCTTCCCTCTTGAATGACGTGTTTCTCTAGTACTTTTGCTGCTTTCTCCTGACAGAACCTGTCAAGCAGGTGGCTGGTTGCCCTGCAGAGCATGGTGGAGCCAACCCAACCCAACCCCTCAGAGCAGCAGCGCGTTCCTCTCGCTGAAGGTGTTTTTGGAAGCCTCAGCAGCTTCGCTTGCTTGTTCCGAACCACAGATCTGTATTTTTCTTGATTCTCCTTAACCATAAGGGTGATACTGAAATTAGCATCTATTACCTATTCATCAAATTGGATGATTTCTGTCATCTTGCTGAGAGTGGAGAAAATAAAAGGGTTTTGATCGCTTAACTGTCATCTTTCTGCCCCCTGCTTCAGGTATTTTGCTTGTCGGCAGCTTTGTTTGGATACAGAGATGCTAAATATCCATATCTAATGTTGATTGGCTGTGTTCATTCTCTTGTGTTATATACTGATCGTGAAAAGCGTCGTGAATCTCTATCTTCTAGTTAACTTCTGCTGTTGCTTTGAAAAAAACGCTGCGTTTTGGAGGTAAAATAAAAATCCAAGGATGATTTGTCACAGATTTTGGCTTGTTTTGCATCTACCTTACCCTGGTAAGGGAGGCAGGCTTTGCTGTGGTGAGTTTGCAACTCAAGAAGCAGGAGGTGTTTGAGGAAGTTCGAGGTAACCACAACAACTGCTGCCTAATCTAGCAAATGGTAACAGGGCAAGTTGCTTAATTCTGCCCGAATGTCAGGTAAACAGGAAAAAAAAAAACCCAAACCAGTAGGCAGGATATCTGATAAAGGTAATTGTAATCGCAAAAAGGAAAATATATTGAAATATCATCTGAATTCCAGTATTCATTACAGTAAGGAATTGCAATGCGTAACTCGATAATATTCTTCTCAGGGTGGGGCAAAGGTAAAATTTCCATTTATTTTCAAATGCAGGACTAAAGTTGATTGGCAAAGCCTCTTCATGGAAAGAAGAATGTTTGGTAGGAAATTAAAATGCAGGGAAAAGATACTGGAACTGGATTTTTTCTGGTGTCTGAAATGCAAGACACTTCTTAAGGTCTCTTTATAAGATGCTGGGCAAGGTGGTGTTGGAAAATTAACAGAAGAAATAGCATCTATGTAGTTGAGCAGAACATCCAGTAATGGATCTGTTTATCTCTGACATGCAGAGACGTGGTCATGCCCATATGTATGAAGTACAAACTAAACAGTTATTGAAACTAACAAAAAATAAAGTGAAACATGCAAAATGGAAATATTTGCACTCCATCTTTTAGCGAAATTATTTTATGAAAAGCTAAAACAAACAAACGCATAGTGTGAACGAGGCATTTCTTGACAGAACCTTTGTTAAATATCCAAGTACTGTAGAATCACTTAAGGGGACTTATACCTTTGTGCACTGAAGGGATGAGAGGTGCCAAGGGTAACTGTTAACAGCAGAGACAGGCATTGCTTGGGGAAAGAATGAAATTAATTCCTTTAGTGTTCCCAAAGGAGAATGGGGGCAGATGACAAAAACTGGCAAATTTCCCAGAGGACATTGAGGAATACTGAAGGGAATGACACTTGTGCCAGGACATGTGATTAAGGAATAAGAATAGTATTTGAAGGCTGACAGAACCTAAAGGCAAAATGTCTGAAGGATGAAGCAAGTGGATTAAGACAGTCTGTATTTAACAATTCACTCAGCAATGTGAATAAATATCAAAGAAGTGACAAGATCCATATATTTGCAATATGGAAAGCATATCTTTTGAAACAGACTTCTGTTCAGCTGAAGTATGGAGTAATATAGAAGTATAATCAGGAAGTATACAGAGTTATTCTATAATTCCATTTATTTTATTTTACTTAATCTTTTTATCTGTACCAATAAACAGCTGTGGAACTTTTTTGCCAGAAAACAATTTTTTTTAAGAGCTTACTGCTTCTGTCTGTCTTTATGTACAGCTTTTGTGTTAACTAGCAGTGATCACCTTTGTATGTAGGTTTAAATTCTAAGTTTAGAGATTCCAGTAAAGAGGCAGACGACTTAAGTTTTTATAGATGCAGCTGAGGTTTTGGGGATGTTAATCTGATGTGCATCAGCTGATTTCTAAGGTTACAGCTAAGTAAAGAATGTTTGCTTTATAAAAGTCCAGCAGCTAACTTTTTATTGCTTCTAAAGCCCTCACCAAAATCAGGAATGAAATGCAATTGCAGGCTTGGTTCATGTAGTGAAAACTCACCGCGTCTCTGTTTGTAATCCAGTAATTGACTATGAGTGTTCTTGATGGTTTTCTCATAGATTTTTTTTGTTACCCAATTTTATTTTCCACTGAAAATAGTGTGTGTGCTTAGGTTTTCCACCTAGAGTATCTGTTAGTGAGATTTGGAAGACAATTGTTGAGTTGTGAGCATCTATTGGAATTACTGCTGTAAATTGTGCTCTCCAGAGTGAGTATCATTTTAACAATTTTCCTATATATTCCAACATATAAAGCTGCAGTTCTACTCGGTTATCTGTACTTGAATAATTATTTTCTCTGGCATCAGAACTGATGGGCCCAAAACTTATCTATAACCCAGAGGTTGTATATTGGTTATATAAGAGATAATAGCTTTCAGGTGCAATCGAGTTTTCTTTCCTGTGCTTCTTGTTTAGGTTACAAGTTGAAATTGAAATACTCAAGTGGACTGGAATGAAGATTGCTTCCATTCTGTCCATATAATATCGGCAATGATCTCTTGAGTATAACTCCATTGACTAATGAAATTCCAAGCAAAACCTGTGTGGCGTCTCACTGGCTGGTACATGGGGCAGGCAGTTTCTCAGAGCTGATTAACTCATGTGCAGGTCTTGTGAAATTCAGGCTTTTATAATTTTTTTAAAAAAATATATTTTCAAATAGCATTTTTTAAATTAACCTTCAGGGAGTTCTGTTTGTGATGAAAATTTGTCTCCTGTCACTTTCACCCTCTTGTCTGCTTTCCCTGTTTTTGGTTTGAAAGCCTTTGATGTAGGAGGGTGGATCTCTTCCTACTGCTTTTGTAAGCCTTGTTCTCGTGAAGGTTGTGCGTGTGGGATAACCCAGATGGTGGGAGGGCTGCATCTTCTGATGCATACTTGGAGTATTTTTAGAGTGGTGTTTCTGTTTAGAAAAGCAGTAAGCGTGGAGAAGGAATAAGAAAGCCTTAATAGGCAGCAGATGCTATTATAATTTCTGTTGTGCTCTCAAAGTGCAGCCAGGCTGGCATCTTGGTATCAGGAAATGTGATTTTTCAAAGCAGTTATAGGCTAGTGAACTGAGAGCCTCCCTCCCTTAGGGTGTTGTGAAAGCTCAGCCGTGATACTGGCATAGGACATCTGCTGTTAACCTTGAGTTCACATGTTTTGTGTCTTTTTGTTTGTTTGTCTTTAAATTAATTGTGACTGAAGTCTGTGTTTAGCAGCAGTTTTGTTATCAATAGCTTATTCACAGTGCATTTTAGCATAATTCTTAGGCTTGGCTGCTAAAGGACAGCAGAAATTAATACTTTTTTTGAGGAAATGTGTGACTGCCAATTAATGTGAATATCTTGTTTGTAATGTAGGCACCAACAGATATTGTTAGCCTATGCAGACTGCTTTCTCCTGTTGTCAGTGAAGAGAGTCTCCAAGAGCATGTGCATTAGGAGCTGCCTCTATTACCAACAGAGAGAGCCTAAGAGTGAGCAGATTTTTTAACCAAAACAGCCAGAAACTGTTACAAGTTCTTACATTTTTGAAGTCAGGGAACTTGATGTAACAGAGTATATATGCTTGTCTCTCACATATCCTCAATGGAGGATATTCAATATTTTGAAGTACTGCATTTTTTAGCAATGTTTTTAAAGGCCTTTTTCTATTGTAAAATTAAAAAAAAAAAATCTTTGTCAGTTGCCAGCAGTTTCAGGGATGCTTTTTCCTCTCTGAAGTTCCTTCTTTTACTCCATTGATTTATGTGGCATTTTGATCCAATCTGTTGTAATGAAGACCAGGTCAGAATCAAGACCTTCTTGTTCTTCAGACAGAGTAAGCCTTGTGGTTGGGTTTTGTTGTGATTTTTTTGTTTTGTTTTGTTTTCCTGACTATTTTTCTTTTCTAGTGTTTTGTAGATGAGTAATAGTAGCCTAGACATAATATTTAAGACTTTTTTTAAGTCAATGTTGACACTGAGTTAATACACAAAACCTTAATTTACACAAGTGCTTACTAGCAAAGTAAGTATTTCGGTAAACTGAGGAAGACACAAACTGTATACAAACAGTACCTGAAATTGCCAGTGAGACATGAAAAGAAAGTCTATTGACTGCATGCAGGTGTATTTCTTTTCTAGGCCTATAATCTGTTATCACACAGTCTGCTAGAGGTACTGACCTTTGACATCCAACCTGTAAGAGGCATGATGAATCCAAGACCCTAGTAGAGAGCAACCTTTTATTTTGTTCCCAGTTTTTATTAGATAACTGAATGTAGTCTTTTGCAAATCTTATAATATTTTGGGAGTGGGTTTGTGCAAAGGACATTAGAATTTAGTTTATTATCTGAGGTGTTTTGAAATTGGATAATTGTACTTCTTGTACATGATTCAGAGAGGAGAGCAAACCCTCAGCCACTAGCAAGGACAAAAAAATAACATTCCTGTGTAAGTATCTAAATAGAGAGGATCATTAGTCTTTACCTCTGTTAAGACTGGCGACTGTTGTTATGCAATCCAGTACTTATACAATAAAACTATAATGTAGATGTTGCGCTGTTCATCTTACATTCCTAAGGTGACGTGAGGAGATGCTTAGGGTTTGTGTAAATATTTGAAGACTTCTTAGTTCATGAAATATTTGTTGAGTTCTTATTTTTTTTTTCTTTTCTGGTGAAAAATTTAATGCTTGCAAAATGAGTACTTTTTGTTTTGCGTTCTCTGTCAAAGTGGAAATAGTAATAAAAGGGAGTGAAACATGATCCTGTGGCAGAGATCAGCATGGATTTGCGGTGTTGGAGGCAGCGTGCAGTAAATGGGCAGTAATCTACACTTCACCCCTCTTCCTTTGGCACTGGTAAGGTTAAGTCACTCTCCTTTGAGTTACGTGTCTGGCTTCTGGTTGCGCAGCCCACCCTGCTTGCACTGAAGCTTCTTGCTTCCTGGGACCAAAGTATGGGGCTAAAATATAGTTCCTTATAGGATGAAGGTGATTTTCAATATTAAAAAAACCTATCTGATGGAGCCTGGAGGAGGGAGAAACTAGCTCTCAAGTTTTAGGTTTACAGTTATATTTGCAACTGTATTTATCACCTTCTAAGCAGCCTGCCAGTAAGGCATAACTGCAGGGGAAAAAAAAAAAAAAAACCAAACTTGGAGTGCTTCAGTCAGCATACAAAATAACAGAAGATAGCAATCATGCTCCTCTGCAACCTTTAACAAGGCAGCTCTCAAAGCTTATGACGGATGAATCATAACACTGCAAACTGGGAATCTAGCAGAGATGCAGCTACAATTTGGAAGGAGGCTAATTCTACAATACACATAAAATATTTAGATATAAAAATCAGAATGGCATGCACTGGAATAGAAAATAGTATAGCATAATGGAATGGAAACTGAACTTTCTCCTTGGATGCATCTCCTTTTATAGATTCTTGGCTTTGCTGAAGAGTTTTGCACAGGCATTCTGGAAGTTCTAGTGAGAGCTGGCACTCCATCCTTAACTCATGCTGTTGCCTGAGTCATTGCGGCACATGCTGGGTAATACATTGCAGTGCAGTCTCTTGAGAATCCTGCAGTGCTGAAAAACAAATAAAGTGAAGCACAACAGCAGCATTGCATTAGGATTTTCTTTAGCTTCATTTTCCAAGTGTACTTGAAGTTGCTTAAATATTTTGAACCAAATATTTGTACCAAGAAGCTGCATTCCTATATGGAATTTGGGACAGACTTCATAATATACATATAGAAGGACAAATTCTGTTTAGTTATGTTGATGGAAATTGGGGATGACTCAATGAAGGGTCTCTTATATAGGAATGTGCAATTAACCGTATAACTGAGAGCGGAATCTGGCCTATAAAACCTCAGTGCAAGGGCTTGCTTCCTATTAGTATTAGGAAGTTATTGATATTCAGTGGCATAATACAGCTGCAGTTCCAGAACAAATCATTGCTGAAGAATACAAGTGTTTCTATACATGGTTTTGTCTGTTGTACCATCCAAATGCCAACACTTTCTGTAAGGACTTGTGTGGTTAAAGTTGCAAAATAAGGCCCCATTCTTCATGCCTTCTGAAAGAACCTTATAAACCCCAAACTTTGTCTTATAGTGATATTTTTAAGAACAAACTGCTTCTATTTATGTTAATGTCACTTCCACCCCATTGTGTTATGACAGTTTAATTCTATGCTGTGCTGTGTTCTCCTTTTTAGCCTAATGGAAAGGAAGCTACTGCTGGAGTTCTATGACTAGTTTAGGGCTGAAGATGCAGGTTTGAGCAATGCTTTTGACAAGTCCAGTTGGAAAATGTTGCATTATACCTTGAATTCTATTTGGCAGAGCCCTGGTGTCCTATCACTGTGTCCATGTCTCTATTGTTAAAGTTATTAAGAGTTATAGGCATTGATGGGAGAATATACCAGTTAATTTCCTGCAGCGTCTCAGGTATCAGCAGCTGTGTATGTGAAACACAAAAATAACTTGGCCTTGCATGCTTTCTATTCAAAGGACAATGCCAGGCCTCTGATGAGAATTAATTTTGGTTTTGTACTACCCTAATTAAATTACATTTTTTGGTACTATACCTGTGTCTAACAAACTACAATGACTGCAGTGAAATTAACCGGGTTAGAAACTGAATATGATTTTAAGCATTCAAGACTGAAAGGAGTTCTAAAATTCCATTTTCTGTGATTGAAAAGTGTTTCTATTCTTGTGCAATCTAGTTACAGATCTAGGGTTAAAAAGTGGGGAGGTTTTTTTTTGGTTGATTTTTTTTAACTAAGCGAAAGAGGAATAAAATACTAAAACCAGGTATATATGGTCATAGGCAATAACAGCCTCTCTATTCCCTTGTGAAAGCTTTCTGAATGTAGATAGATTTTCCTGTTCCCATTCTTTTTTTTCCCCCATACATGCAAATAAACAAGGTACTCGAAGGTGACTTCTAGGATAAGGCACTGGTCAGTGGCAAATCCAAAAGTAGACTATTCGTTTCCAGACTATAAATGCCATGTCCAGTCATTAGAAATTCCGCTTTCAAACTTCGTTGGGGCTTGAAAAGATGCGTAGAAGAACCATGTCACATTTGCTGTGGTTCGTGGTTTTGGTTTTCTTTTAGTTCTCTTCTGTTTCGCGTAAGACACATGGATAGATACAAATGGTAGATATGAGTTTGGATTAAAAGTTCTGCATAAATGTGAAATTCTACTGACTCAAAGTTCAGCAGGGCTGAACGGTATTTTTGTCTTGTTTCTTTGTTTATAAAATCCTTCTGCAACTGGTAAGCAGTGTTGTAGAAAGTAGGATTTTCAGGTAATGGTATCTCCCCAACAGAGAATAAGTGTTCATGGGAAATTTACTTAGTGCCTTAAATAAGGTATGGGATTGGAGGTCAGAAAGTCATTGTTTTGATTCAGAACTGTGAATTTCCCTTTCTCGGTCCTGTTGAAAGAACTATAAAGTGAAAATTGGTGCCTTTGCCATTTGCATGTTCAGAGGATGCCACAAACATGGGAATGCTTTTTCTTTCCCACAGAGACTGTAGCACCTGCCAGCTTGGGTCACTGTAGGTTTGTGTGTGGTGGGAGGGGAAGAAACCCCATTAAAGTAAATTATTAATCAGAGGCTAAAACTTTTCATCAATCAGAACCAGCAGTTTCAGTCTGCTGTCTAGAAATTCCTTCCAAAGGAAATAATAAGGTTTTTAAAGATGTTGGGATTAATTCAGTTTTTGGGGTAACCTCCTTGGTTGTCTGCCTGGTAGCACTAGAGCATAGCAACTGTTACCTAGGTTAAGGTTAACTACTGTTAAGGTTAACTACTTATTATTTTATGCTTTAGCATCTGAATTCTTTCTACCTGGTTTCCCCCCTGCAAGTTGTAGTAACCACCTACTTTGTTGGAGGGGTGGAGAGGGCAGGCAAAACTTCACTTCCCTGCTCTGTCCTACAATATCTCCACATACTGGACAAATGCTGACTCTCTTCCTCAGTGGAACTTCCCCTTCCCTGTGTACCATATGGTACTGTGTACCATAAATTTGTGCTGGTGTCAGTCACAGTATTTTAATTTAAGGGGAAGGAAAACTCCTGTGGTGAGCAGTAGGGAAGAGAAGCGCACAAACACAGGTGAATGATAAGCTTGGGCAGGAAGAAGTTACTTGCAAAAATACTTTCATATTTGAGGGAACATTTTACAAAAGAGACTCCAAGTTAACTTTGTGTCTGGTGGATACTTTCATCAGTAGTTAAGCTCTATAGGTATATAGGTTTTTCTGAAACTGTATACTTGGTTGCTTCTTCCATTTATCTTGGGAGGGCCAGGCGACTCACAAAGGGGATGAAGGCATGCATAAATGCACAAGTTTCTCAGCTGCCAAACTTGCAAAAGGCTGATGCTAGACCATGATGGTTGGTTACTCTGTGAGTATGTGTAGTACTAACAGATAAGATGCAAAGGTGCTCATCCTTTCTGCACCTGTAAGAAGCAAGGTGGAACTTGGTTTGGCTGCTAGTGTTTGTGTTGGGAGCTTCTGTGCCTGAAACTAGGTGTGCAGTTTGCAACCCTGTTCAGTGACACAGATTAGGGAGGATGTTTAATCATGTGGTAAGACTATCAGAAAATGGTTATAAACTGACTTTGGCTACCTGAACGAATACACTGTGAAGAAAGTTGGATTTTATTTGTGTGAACTTTTTAGTTTGTTTTATTCTAGTCTCTGCTTTTTTGTTTTCTCTGTTCCATTTGCCATTACACACATCATTTCACTTTAGAAGTTAGTTGTCCCGACTTTATGTTGCCATCTAATATGCTCTCTTGAGGAGATTCCTTTGTTTACCTTCCATTATGTAAAGCTATTTTAATTATTCAAGAACTCAGACTATGTTTCTACTGAGTGTACTTTTCTGCAATTCCCTCATACACTTAGAGGGAGTGGAGCCTTTTATATCAGCAAAGTGGATCTTGCGTGGTTTCTACAAAGTAAATATTTATTTTTCCATCTTTTTTTTTTATACATTAGTAAATTATCTTGGATGTTCAATCCTTGAGATATTTTATACAGTTACAAGCTATTAAGATTTTCTCCATTTAGATATTTTTGGTTTATAGTGATGCACTTTAATTGAGATAAACAATAAAAAATTATGTTCTGGAGCTATTTAGGTGGTGGGAAAAAACCACAGGGAGTCTATTGGATGCTTATGATTCCTGTGATTCATAAAAAATATTTTTGGGTCACAAAAAAGATTGTGACTGAAAGCTTAGTTCAGTCTTCCCACAGAAATCAGTTGGAGGAGACAGTAAGCACTAGAGCTAAACAGGCTGTTATAAACTAGAAATATTTTCTGCATTTTACCTTCTTGGCTCTCATCAGGTTTCTTTGGAATCGGTGAGCCCTCAATCTGCAAAACAAGGATGCAAGTTAGGTAACACAAATAGAAAGGAAAACAGAAGCATCGACAGCTACAGATTTGGCCAACCTAAATGTCTGTGTCGATGTAAGGTGATCTAATTCCCCAAAGCCGTTATATTCTTATTATTGCAATTAAATCTATAATCTGTGTTCAAAAGTCAGGATCCCATGGATTTATCCACTGTAGAGTCATTAAATTGCCCACAGAATTGTCTGCTATAGAGCCATGAAATCACAGCCATGTCCCTCTGGCCTACGAGCTGTGGACTTTGCAGGTCCAATCAAGCAGGTTTTTGTGATCTCTTGCCATTTGTGTTTAAATGTGAAGTTATTAGAGTTCAGCAGGTTTATGGGATGTTGCTTGTTTATGGGAGAAGAGTATTTTTCTTGTTTACAGCTTCTTTCCAAAGGTGGAACAAAGGACTTTTTTCAAGGTGGACTTAGTTTTACGCAAAATCTGTTCAGCAATTTGAAGTATGTCTGTGTTCTTTGAGTTAACATAATATCAGTAAAATCTTTAAAAACATAAGATTTTAAAAATCTCTACAGCTTACAGTGTGAACTGTCATCTTGCTCTCAGCTTCTGAAAGTTCTGGGATGCTGTTTTACTGTGGATAATGGAAAGTGATGATAATACGTCCATTATTATGTGTAAAAATAGTGTATGTGTATAACCTGTACCTCCTTCCCTACCTTCTTTAAGCCTTTGGGCAGAAAAGCTTGTCATAGATAGCCTCTACCCAAAATATACTTGCAAGACTTTCTTAGACTGCAAAAAATCAATTTCCAGACTTATACATCTGTGTGGACATTGCTTGTAGAAGATCTGGAAGTTCACTGTGTGGAATGACACTTAGCCTGAGCAGAGCGGCCTGGGGTCACCGACTCTGTTTGAGATCCAGGCTGAATTACATGGTTTCTTTTGAGATACACGTTCTTTCCTTCTTACGTTGTGTTTTTTGACATTACCTTTGTGGAAACACTCTTTAAAGGTTCTTCATTGGTTATTGTCATTATCCTGAGTTCTAGTCAGAGTAGTGTGGGATTGCAGAAATTAAGCCTTTCTGCGTGGGATTGCACCCTACTGTGAAGAAGAACCAACAAGTTCAGAGCGAGAATTCTTGTGCTATTGATAGCTTGCATAACTGATTTGTGACTTTGCACTTAGCACCTCTTTGTTTATCAGCACATTTGGGAGGCAGCCAGAAGACAAGTACAGCTCATTTTATCTGATCAACAAAAAGTTCATTTATACAAGGAGAATAGATGCACGTAGCTACTTTTAGATAGCTAATCTTGCTCAAATATAGTAGCGCTTCAGGGAATTGCTTTTATTTTTTTATTATATCAAAATCACATTTGTTAAGAAAATGTGGAAATTATTTTGTTAAAAATCAGTAAAAAAGGTGAAACTTTATGAACTCACCTTGCCAAGTGCTGTCAATTTCTATCATAATTTATTCCAAATTCTACAAAATTGGAAAAATTATAGCTTTTCAGAAGCCTGGTTTCATGTGGAAGAAGCTTGTTTTTGAAGATGGCATGTATTCTTTTGGAACATCACTTACTTTATTATCCAAAATAGTAACTGCTTGCTTTGTTAATTACTTTTCATAATGTGTTATCTAAGTTATTTCTTCAGCAGATGTCCAGTTGCTGCCAATGTATGTGACACTGAGTATATTTTATGTTCTGTTTATCACTTGGAACATATGAAATACACCAAACAGACTATCATCTGCTCTTTGCCATACATGAAGCATTGACAGTAGTTCTAGTAAAGCATATTATTATTCTAGTAGATGGCTGAACTAAGTACAGAGTGTGGGCAAAATTACTGTTCTAAATTGGTGTGAGGGGAAATGTTTTTTCTCAATGTGCCCATTATTTTCTATATTTAAGTGACTTACGTATACAGAAATGGCTAGTGTTGGTATGCCAATTGTAATTCCTACTTGGAAAATACTGCTGTGCAAGAGCCTGTGCATAATTCCTTTCCTCTGGAAAGCTTACATCTTTCTCTGTGTTGAAATTGATGCGGTTATAAAGGTGCATTCGGTGCATTCCCAACAACTGTTTGAACTGGTGTTCAAATGTTACAGCAACTGAATTTTTTTAATTTTTCCATAAAAGTTACTAAAAAGTAACTAAGATGGATCAGGTACTGCATATTGTTGGAACCTCTGTCAGGTTAGGCTTTGATTTACATGCATAATTCCACATGGTACATCTTAAAGGGGTTGAAAACCAACAAAACTTGCTTCTCTTTGTACTTTTCCAAGCAGCAATTTCAAATGTTGGAAAATGCTGTGATTCTGTATATTATGCAATTTAGAGTTGCTGTACTAATAATGAAGAACACATTTCTGTATTTGTATTCTTAAATATCGATCAAACATACATGATAAAAGACCACATCTACTGCTTTGTTTGTTGTGAAGAATTGTGACATTTTCATTGCGAGTGAGTTTGTTAGTGAGTGAGATTTGCCCTTCAGTGATCTTTTTGGCTGTGGTTAAAGGTTCCTGATTCATGAAACTTGGCTTGTTTTGCCTCTGACGGATGCAATGCCTTTTTGGTAGGAATTTCTTGCTGCAAAGCCATGTGCCAGTGCAGAGGAAGACAAAGCCTCTTGACCTCACTTGCACTAGTGATGCAGAGCTCCTTGGGGATTTCTGCAAAGGTCTGTGCTGTTCTGTGTGTGAACTATACTTTGAAAATGTTACCGTTTTTCTCTGTCATTTATTTAAAGATGGAATTTGAAGCTTGATAACAATAAATACAGAGAGTCCTGTGTGCATTCTGAGGGGAATTCTTTTCTGTCCCCAAGGATGAAGTCAGGAGCCTGTTTCTGCAGTGCTGCTCTTACCACTAGAAAGAACTGTGCCTTGTGGAGACTGGGGACCGTGCATGTCTGTCTTGGATGTGTGGCTGGAAAGCTCTTTTCTCTCCAACTGCTTTTTAGTTTGTGGCATTGCATGTAACAACAAGTTACTACCACTAGTACATTTTGAAACAGAGTTATGAAAATAAGGTGAAAACACAGTGACTTCCTCTCCAGACTAGTAACAGTGAACACAGTGATGAATCTTTTTATTTCTTTGGACTTTTCACTGTGATACTTGGAATCTTAGTTTTCGAATAAGGGATTGAAGGGAGCACAGACTATTAAAACCTTAAATATACACAAGAGTGTTTGAGACTTGCTTGTTCCATTTTGGTTTTGCAACTCTTGATGAGGGCAGGTTGCATTAGCAAGGAGAGTAAGATACCTAAAGCACTTGTGTTTTTCCCAGGGCTATCTCTGCTAGGGGCTTCCCATGAATCCAGGTGAAGTCAGCAGTGCTGCAGAGCTACTGGGAGCATGTTGTTGGGGTTTTCAAAATGTTTGAGTAATGAGACCATGACACCATTAAAAACTCCATTGCCTCTGTTGTGGGCCCAGAAGCAGGAAGCGTGTTGCTTCACTGTACTCTGCTGCTGAGCCTGAGCTCAAGGGCTTGTGAAAATAGTCAATGACAATGGCTTTAAAAATGAAAGAAACAAATAAGAAACTTCTCAAGCAGAGGATTTGCTGATTCAGAGGGCAAGTGTGTAATCCACGTGCAGCAGGAGCAGGTGAGTTGCCTTGAGTAGCAAGGAAAAGGGACTGGCTGGCAGAAGAATGTGAGTATTTTATAATGTAGTAAACAACAGAAACTGCAGAACTGGCTGCTCAGGAAAGAAGGAATGGTGCTAGTTAAATGAAAATAACGTGCAGTAAAAAGTAAGGAGTTTTCCATCCATTTTGTGGAGACTTAATAAAATCCACAAGGCTAGTGTAAGTGCTAATAAATGTAAGCAGTAATTTAATAATATCGAAGGACAAATCTTTATCTTGAATATGTGGGAATGGAATTCCATAAGAATTACTGCCTGATGGAAAGTAGTTTCTGAAAGAGCAATAAATGAAGGTTATCTATGACTTTTAATGTGTACAGGGTAGACTTGATGATGAACATTATGCTGAAACAGTGATGAGCAATAGTATGCTAATGTGGGAGCAGTTAATTTTTGATTGATTTTAGTTTGGAATTATTATTTTGACCGTCAGTGCGTCTGGCCATCTACAACTTTTACTGACAGTCTTGTGCTGCTTCCTCAGTACAGCTGACATGGGGTCCATAGTGAGTGATCTTGACCCCATTTTTTACTGTTAATGGATTCACTAAAACTGTCACTTGAAACTGTGACACTGCCAAGGAACTTGGCATAAATATATACATATAAAAAAATACCTAGTTGTATAGTAACTGTTAAAAATTAAAAATGGTACTCTTAACTATTCAGCGTGTATCTTTTAGTTGGAGCAGCTCTTGAGCTTTGACAAATTTAAGAACATGTAACACAAAGACATAAGCTTTGAGCTTAAAGTTATGGATCACTTAACATAGACAAGATGTGTGCACTTTTATTTCTTCTGTGGCTGGTCTGTATTGACATTTAAATATTTGCCAGGTATTTTCTAGGACTCAAATTTACTCAAAAGTTTTGAATGTTTAGTGAGGTCTGACTTCAGTGAAGACAATATAAGTGTATTCTGATTTTATAGAAATCAAAATTGGGTCAGCCACAAAACAGAGGCCCTCACTTTGATGGGGCTCTCTGACATATGTTGGGAATAAGTGATAGTTTTGGTTTTGTGTGAGGCATAAAGTCAGCGAGAAGTGCTTGGTGTCCTGATAAAGAGGTCCAAGGTACTCAGCCTTAAAAAAATCCCCCAATCTGAACAAAATTGAATTACCTTTTTAGACTACAGCTGATTATTGAAAACCCATTTAAATAAAAATCAGAGTAGTGCTCTCTTCCAGAGCTATGACTGACAAAATTCCACCATGTTCTAGAATAAGGCAAATCATAGGTTCTCACTAGACTGAGTAACAATTGCTAAATGTCCTGTGAAAAGAACAGTAATGAAGAGGTATTGAAGGGACAAGGCTTACTTAGTATAAAACAGAGAGGTCACTGAATATGCCAGACTACCTCAGTGGATGGTTAGGTTGTTTTCTGTATGCATAACTTTCCACTGCATATGCATTTATGAAATCTGCTTTAGTTGCTGGATGCCATCAGACTGCGGATGCAGTTGCATGGCAATTCGCAGCACCCTGAATCTAGGCACTCATGTCCCCTTGAGTGGGGTCCTGCCAGCTTCCTTGGGTCAGCTCTCAGTGTGTGATCATACCCTAAGCTGACAGAAGCAGCTTATCCATCTGAAAACTAACCCAGCTCAAATGTGTGATTAGCTTTCAGGTGGATTAACTCGCCGAAGCAGCTCATGGTGTAGTCACGTGAGAGCTAGTACCAGTTCAAGAGAAGTGGTGGAAATGTCTTGACCGAGATGAAAAGGATTTAGAGAAGGATAAGCAGCTGTGGAAAAATACCTTAATGAATATTTTGTTCACATTCAGAGTAGAAGCAGCTGTGCTTTCAAAGAGATTTGTACCTCATTGATGTTATGAATGATTAGCCAAGATCTCTATCAGTTCCCCCTGGATTTAGTGGCGACTGTCATGATTATGATGATAACCATGTGAAGGCAGACAAAGGAGACAAAAAGATATATCCATATTCCAACAAGTCTGGAATATCCATGTTCCAGGAAGTTCAAACAGGGTGAATGAGTGGTTTAAGTAAAACGGTGGCCAACCTTGGTGTAGGTAAAAAGAATGTTCCTGATAAAAGCAACCTCTCAAGCCATCTAACTCATGAATCCTTTGAGTGATAGGGCTTATGTGATGAGAGCTGAGAGTCTTCAGTCCCACTTCAGTGCAAAACTGAAGATGCTGTTGAAGGAAGGGGGAAAACAGGTTTTCTGAGTGAAGGAAAGAGTGTCCTTATTTCAACTCTGAGGAGTATCAGGGGAAGGAAGTTCTGTTCAGTTAGAAGGAATAGTGTAACAAATGGTGTAAAACAGAGATGCAAGTTAGAGTAAAGTTGTAGAAGGCCATTAAAGATAGTAAGAAGCAAGTTAACCTTTAAAAAATAAATATGGTATGACTTTCACATTCTCTTAATACTCTGGCCAAACCAGAATATATTAAGGGACCACTTTGACAATTATTTGTTGGCATCTGTAAAAGCAGTCTTTAAACTCAGTCATGAGAGATGTCAAATGTAGAAACATCCTAAATCACACAGGAATTTCAGTAAGACAATGATATGAAAGGTCCTCATATTACTTATAAATGAAGTGTGTGAAGAGGCTTATATAAATTTCTAATTTCAAGGAGTTTGTTTTATAGCATAATTACCTTTTCTTGTCTTTGCCATACCTTCCTTACAAGCACAGAGAATAACTTTATGAAGAGAGATTGCTTTATGGCTAAATCAAGACTGTATTACTGCCAAGTGAATTTTTGCACTGGGAGGTTGTGGAGGGAGAAAGAAGTGTTAATGTGATAACAGCCAGTGGAACTCGCTCTGCATGTAACTTGTCATTCATAGCTCTAGCTATGTGCAGATGGAAGAGGATGTAATATTGCTGGGTTGCTATACCTGAAAGAAGATGCCTAAAAAGAGGCAGGAAATGGCTCTGGAAGGGTATGGATCCAGCTCTGAGTGTTGCTGCTTGTCCTTTGCCTCCATGTGAGGCACCCACTATCACCGTTTGTCTGCAGTGCTGGTGCACAAGTTGTCTCAGTGTATTCTGGCTGGATAAGCAAGTGCCAAACAGATCACAGTTTGGAATAAAAATCCCCAAATTTCTGTTTTCGAAGAAATTCAGACTGTTTCTTTAACAAAAGTTTAGAATGACTGAAGAGTAGTGAAACTGGAAAAGTAAACAAGGATATTAACAAAAGTTGGTTTTTTTCAGTGGCTCTTTGATGGCTTTACACTTTTCCTTCTAGAATGTGCTCACTTCCACAAATGTCAAGATTTTAAACAGATTAGGAAACAGTGTTTTAGATCTGCAAAATTAAATACTGAAGTAACAGAGTTATTCTGTCCATGTGGAGCTTTATGGTTTCAGGCATGTCATTGTTCTTGGCTACATGAAATCTCACATTGTTAAATTTGACTGAATTTTTATCAGAGGCTTCACTGTAATCAAGTTTTCTCATTAACAGCACTTGTATGTTCTTTTCTGAAAAGTGAACAGTTCTTAGTCTCACACTTTATTACACAGCCTTTTTAGTAGGCTTGCAGAGCAAGTAATGTGTCTGCATCTAAAAACTTTGATAAGTTTATTACGTTTGAATTCTCAGGAAGATATTTCCTTTTTAGATGTGTAGAGTGATTACTTTCAATGTACTAATTTATAAATGCATGTGTAGGCATCAGTGTTGAGTTCTTTGGGAAACAGTGGAGGTTTGTCGAGAAAGTGTTCAAGGTTCTGCAGTACAAAGTAGTTTTTGTTGTCTAATGCATGTGCTAAAGAATAGCTTTAGCAGACAAGTTTGACTAAAATGCTCAGTAATACTGTGATGTGTCACTGCCTGGTGCGAAATGAGTCACACTCTATAGAAATGCAAAATCGCATTATAAAGTCAAGAGACTTGTATTTCATTCACATATGGACAAGAATGTCCTTTGTCCATGATAGTATGTTTCTTCAATATCTTTATGCATTTAATTTAAGTTCACAGAATCGTAGAACAACCAGGTTGGAAGACACCCACCAGATCATCAAGTCCAACCATTCCTATCAAACACTAAACCATGTCCCTCAGCACCTTGTCCACCCGTGCCTTAAACACCTCCAGGGAAGGTGACTCAGCCACCTCCCTGGGCAGCCTGTTCCAGTGCCCAATGACCCTTTCTGTGAAAATTTTTTTCCTAATGTCCAGCCTAAATGTCCTCTGGTGGAGCTTGAGGCCATTTCCTCTTGTCCTGTCCCCTGTCACTTGGGAGAAGAGGTCAGCACCCTCCTCTTTATAATCTCCTTTCAGGTAGTTACAGAGAGCAATAAGGTTCATAAAGACCATGCCGAGTATTGGTCTCATATACCATCTTCTGCTAATGCTCTGTTTGATTTGTATAATTTGCCTCCATTTTCTATGGATTCAGTATCTTATTTTCTTTTTTCACTGCTGTTTTAGACTTGTTTGAAGGCAAGGTGTGGTTGTCAAACTGGAATGGCTGTTTTGTTAAATGGAGAAATACTGACCTCGGAGCTGTATTTACTTGGGTTTGTCCAAACCAATTGCTTGTGTTCTCTCTGAACAGCCACAATGAGTAGGAAAAGTAATTTAGTGCTACTTGGAAGTACTATAGCTACAAGTCAAAGGGCTGAAGTCTTTCTTCACAGAGATCTGGAACAAGATTGAAGAAAGCATGAGCAATAGTTACTGGAGGTAGCTTATGGAGATGAAGGCTCTATTTAGGAATGGGATTTTGCTCTCTGGAAGGAGGCTGGGTTTTGCCACAAGTAAGTTGGATTTATTGGCAAGGAGGAGTAGGAGACATACAGAAATCTTGAAGAACTGAGGTTGCAATGGAATGGACTCAGTTTCTGGAATGTACTGCTTGGTATTTTTTCTGCCTTCAAAGTTCAGTAGCTGCCAAGGACATCAAGAATAAAAGCACTGAAGTTTAGAAATATCTGCATGAAACCTGTGTTGCTGGTTTTTTTCATGCCACTGGTGTGGTAAAACAGTTAAAGTGAAAACTGCAGTGTTAGTGGGATGCACTGAGAAAACCTGTCTAGGTACCTGGAAAAGATATAGTCTGATATGGATTTAAAATTTAAGGTATTTGAGATGCTGGTTCACCACATCTTTGGATCATGCTGTGTCTCAGATCTGTACTGCTAGAAGCAGTGGCTGTGCCCAAATACAGCTGATTTAAGAGCTTATAGGACCCCAAGGTAAAAGCCCATTTTCAGGGTAATGGTATTACTGCAGCAGATTGTCTGGGTAAGTTAATGACAAGCTCCTTTAATCACTGGGTGGTCCAGCTCATTTGTGCGAGACTTGGGGGAGGCAGCAGAGAAGTAATTGTATTTGAATCATGCTTTATTTGTGTTCAACTCCTTTGGTCAGAATGGCTTGGAAGAGCAAACTCCAGGCCTCTGCAGTTGAGATGTTGTGCTGGCTCTTTGTTGCTGGAATCAAGATCCTGCTTTGTGACAGCTGCTCCGTTTTCATTTGAATGTACAACACACGTTTCTTTTCACATTATTCAGCACCTAGTGTTTATGCTCTGTGCTAATGGTTAAAAATAATAAAGAACCATGTAATTAAGAAGCTGAGAAATCTGCTATATGTTTGGGGAAATAAATAAAAGACGGTGCTTTTACAACTACAGTTGAGGGTCTCGCCAAAATTGTCTTCATATGGTTACTGATTGCTTAATATTTTCTGTCAAAGAAGCTTAGTAAAGGAAATTATCTTAAACAAGTGTTGTGTGCGTTATAAGAGAAAAGACTTAAAATTTTAGAGTGAGAAGTGGTGGAATGCATTCCTTTAAACATTTCCTGTTAGTATAATGTTAAACATTCTGTATGTTTCTAGCTCATTTATTTGTCTGGTAATCTTACCTTGTAGAGCTGCAGGGTCTCACCTGGAGTTGAGATCAAAACATGCTTTGCTGTTGGCAGATCTGAATGCAGGAGAAGACCCCAGTCCCATTTAAGAACAGAAGGATTTAATACATGCTGATGACATTTTGTCCAAGTAATAATCTTCTCTAACTGGAAACCTTTACTCTTGCAGATGATTTAGAACTCATGGTCCATTGCACTTTCTGAACCTGCTTTTTAAGTACTTTTTAAGCCGTTTGGGAAGTAGCTGTTCACAGTTAATATAACTGGTGACACTTATCTGTTGTGTCCTTAAGTTCAAGTGTCCATGTATCTGTGAGAAAGTGCTTTTGCAATTTAAAGGCAGAAGGTTAAATTTAATGGAACAGTAATAAAGAGAACATATCTCCGTGACAGAAAGTAGACTTAATAGAAAGCACCTTTTCAAGCAAAGGTTTATTGCAGCTGTCCTTGAAAGCAAAGGTGGTTATATCTCTTCCTAGTTGTTTTCCCCAGTTTCCTTTCATTGTTATTGGTTTCTCAAAATAACAGCAAGTACATGATCGTCCCTGGGATGTTTGCTGCAGTATTTCTGTCCTAGGAATCTTTATTCTTTCAACCTTGAATTATAGACCATATAAATTAGCAAGATAACCCAGTCTTGTACTTGGGTAAAAGAACATGAGTGTTTACCAATAAATGACTCTTGAGAAGAGTACTGGAAAGAACAGAGTATATGCAGCTCTTGCTGAGAAGAGAAAGTGGAAACTAAAAGGGGAAAGAAAAGGAGTAGTGCTGGCTTGTGAGATGGAATATTTAGGATGGAAGGCTGGATGAATTTTCATGATCTGTAGATGCACAAAGTAACTGGTCATTCTAAAACGTTTAGAATTGCCTCCCCAAGTATAAATTCTCTGAACAATTTTTCAGCCCACTGCTTGTAGGTGTGGCAATATTTTCTTCTTTTCTCTTGATGCTCATGCAGCAAAATGGAACCATAACTGGGCAATGTTTTGGCTTTCTGAGTGGGGGTTAGCATTGAAACTAACATAGTGATCAGAATTTTTCTAGTTAATTTTATCTTTAAATGATTTGATTATGAATTGTTCAGTAGGAACAATATATACTGATGACAAGGCCAGAGGGGATGCAAGAGCATCTGAAATAACTTTGAGGCCCCCATTCATGAAAGTATTTCTGTGAGAAACTGGACAATGGTCCTGTCAGGCTTTCCTTTTGTGGGCAATCAGTTTGTTTTTGAATAGTAAAGAAACTCTACTCCATGCAAAGCACAACAAACTCTTACTGTGTGGCCACTTTATCTTCTTTGCTGTTTGAACTTGGGTTGACTAACTCAGAGTGAACTCACATTAACAAATAGATTTAAATGCAATGAAGTGTGGTCTAAATGAGTTTAATTTGTGCAAGTGTACATAAATATAAAAAGGGCATTATAAAAGTCCATGTGTTACGGATTTCATGGGTTCCTTTGATTTATGTACTTCTGTTGTGATTTAAAAAAGAAAACAAACCATAAACTCTGTGTTTATATTCGGGTTAGCAACAGAACATCTGCATCATGCCAGTGGGAAAACAATTGGACTGCTTGAAGGTACTATCAAATACAGAAAATAAAAACACTGAAAAAAAGATTTCTTTTCCAGTCTACTCCCTGTTGTGCTTTTAAATCTCTTTAGGAGATTGCTTCCTAATCATAGGAGAAAAAACCCCTTATAAGATAATTTAAATAATTAAAATTCATTTAATTGTCGCTTTACTTTTCAATGGCATCAAGATCTCCCCTCCAGGCTCATTGAGATAGCAGTTAAATTACTACTTTCACCAGCTGGTAAACTAGTAGCCTATCCAGGACTGATCTTTTATTCCTCTGTGTGTGTGCATGTGCAGATGCGAACTGCTATCCATATGGACTGTAATAATAGGTTCCAAAATGTTAGTTCAGTTCATCTCTAGTTAGTGTGTCAAGCAATATTTTCTATTGTAAAGATGCTGCTGTAGAATGTGCCAGATTTCAAGAGCTGAAGGCGTTTGTCGGACTAAACTTGAACATATCTCTAAGGAAGAAATGAAAAATGGGCAATCCACTGTCCCAAACAAGGTACAGTTAGGAAACGTTAGAAACCATATAACAGTGACAACATAATAACAAGGTATGTAGCGCTTCCTGCATCACCTCTGCTAGCATCACTCTCTGTGGACTGCATGCAGCTGTAGGAGATAGTATTGCTAGAGTTGCAGTGACGATACACTGCGTAGGAAGAAGATGCAGAAAAAAGAACATTGAAAGTAGTTTAGAAATAGTAATTGGCCCATTGTCCTTATAGACATCCATAGCTGAGCACTACTTGTTCTAGTTTCAGTTCACTGTGAATGCATTGCAGGCCTTATGAGGAACGGCTGAGAGCGCTGGGGGTGTTTAGCCTGGAGAAGAGGAGGCTGAGGGGAGACCTCATTGCTCTCTCCAGCTACCTGAAAGGAGGCTATAGAGAAGAGGGTGCTGGCCTCTTCTCCTAAGTGACAGGGGACAGGACAAGAGGGAATGGCCTCAAGCTCCACCAGGGGAGATTTAGGCTAGACATTAGGAAAAAAAAATTCACAGGAAGGCTCATTGGATACTGGAACAGGCTACCCAGAGAGGTGATTGATTCACCTTCCCTGGAGGTGTTTAAGGCACGGGTGGACGAGGTGCTGAGTGGCATGGTTTAGTGTTTGATAGGAATGGTTGGACTCGATGATCTGGTGGGTCTCTTCCAACCTGGTTGTTCTATGATTCTATGTGCATCCCAAAATGAAATGGATCTGGTTAGAAAAAACCCTAAAAACATACCTGGCTGCACTGGCTTTAATCTCCAATTGGGTTTGGAAATTAATGGAAAATATACATCATACAAAGCCAGAAGACTTATGCAAGGCAGTGAGTAGGCTATTTCATGTTTGTCTACAAGGAGGAAAACCTTGACTTTGTGCCTTGGTGTGAAGCTGCAGTGAAGTCCGTTACCTCATATCCAGACTTGCACACTGTCTACCTGACATCTGAAGTCTCAAGTTGTGTAGCAGGGCATGGTGCTTGAGTGCCAGGGTAGGTAGTTTGGCCTTAGCTCTGCTGATAATTTGAATTTTGTGCAGTATAAAATGGAGATGATACATATATATATATATGGTATAAGACCAAATGCCTTGCTATGATCAGAGCCAGCATTTGTGTTTCACGCTACTGCCTCTCTATTCCATCCCTTTCCTACTGATTTTAGTAGAAAAACCTTATTTTCTTTTGAACTTTCCATGGTTCGGCAGTGTCAATATTTTGTGTGAGGGGTGCTTTAGCATCAATGGAAAATGGATTTTAAATGAATTTAAATCTAAACCACAGTATCTTGGAATCTATTTCATGAAACCACCTATTTAAAGAGCTGTTCACAGAAGAAAATTAATAGGAAAGTTCGATGGAAGAAAATAGAAGAAAATGTTCCTCTTTCCTCACCCTCTGAGGAGTTCTGAGCTGCTTGTTGGCAGCTGCTGGAGACTGCCACTCAGCTGCTGCACATTTTTTTTTTTTCTTCTTTCTCTGTTCTTTCCCTTTGTGGGTGTGTGATTCACTCAGGTTTCGAGCAAGGTCTTATGTAGAGCATAGATGGAGAGAAGTGTATATCAGAAGAAAGCGAAGGAATCAGAAAGAAACAAGGTGAAGACAGACAAATGATAAGGACGGGTGAGGCAACTGAGAGAAAAACAAACTAAATGGAAGCAGTGGTAATAAAAAGAGACAAAATTGAATTGACTGAATTGATAAGACATGCAGAGGTGCCAGTGATGATGAGTACATTAGGAGAAAGCGTGTCTCAGGATGCATGGCTGGCTGGTGTTTCTGTGAGAGAGAAAATCTACAGTACTTAGTAGAATACTCAAGAGATGGGAGAAAGTGACAGCTCTGTCCTGTAATGTGGGGTAGGCAGGCAACCAGGACTGCCAGGAGAACCTGACGCAGGAGTCTGGTTTGTGCAGTGAGTGCAGTGCCTTAATAGAGCTGGCTGCCCCTGGCACAGGGCTGTCTGTAATACAGTAGTTGTCAGTGGTAAAGTAATTTTCTTTCAGTTTTTGAGCACTGAGCCAAGCTCTTCTCAGTTTCACGAAGACAATGATACTCCTAACAAAGACCAGACTTTGCCCTTGGTATTTGAACTTGTGGCACTAATTTAACCTTGATGGTACGGAGGAGTGTCAGTCTTGCTGTCTCTTTCCTGGGAAGGCAAGCAGTGGTTATACTGCAGCCTTGCACTGAGAGCTTCAGCTTTTAATTGTGACTAGGGCTCTGGGGGACACAGCTGGTAGGGGCTACCTAGGGAACACGTTGATTTGCTATATCCCTTCTTGCCAGGGACGTGTTTCATTCCTACACCTTTTTTCCAGTATCAGAGCTGTGCTGGCTGTTGGAAGATGATTGGTACAGCTCTGGGCTGCCTCTTACCAAAGGCTCTGAAACTGGATCAGACTGAAAGGAGAAACTGTAGCGAACCTTCTGAAATTACAGCTAATTTCTCACAGATTCACAAATTAAACACATACATTCTAAGTGCTAATGTTTTAAATAGGATTACCAATGAACTTATTACATGTGCTAGCCTTTCAAAAGTTACAATTTCTGCCATGCCTTCCTTTTCATTTCTGCAAACTCAGACAGTAGTGATGCAGGTGAGAGAATGGCCAACTTGAGCGAATTTTACGAACACAAAGGACTGTGACTTCAGAGGTAACAAAAGGAGGGTGATAGGGAACTCCCGGAAGACACTACTGAATCCATTGCAGAAAAAGAATGCTGTAGAAAACAAGGGTCTTCTTTATAATCTGATGTGTGCCTTTTGGGTAGGTAGGATTGCCATTGCCATCCGTGTTTATTTGAGAAAGTGCATCTGTTCATTTGCACTGGCAAAGTGCTTCCAAACCAGGAGCTGTCAATATGAGCTTTGTTGTGCAGGTCTGCATTCATTATAGAATATTCTTTATTTTTTTGTGCAATGTTTAAACCTTATCTTATTTTTGTGGAAAAGTATTTGCTGATTGTCAGAATTCATAGTGCCATTAGAAATTCATTAGGCCACAGTGCTACAGATCTTTCTCTCTATGTGGCAGTTTGCAATAAAGTGTTGGGTCCAGACTTGTGCAGGTAAATTATCTCTTGACTACAGAGTTAAGTAGTGGTGATTTCTGATGTGTTTCCTATGTGATAATTGTGAACCATACACAGAAGGTGTCCTAAACTGAAGCCGTACCCTAAGGCTGCCTGGAGGAGAGGGATCTGGGGGTGTTGGTTGACAGCGACTGAACATGAGGCAGCAGTGTGCCCAGGTGGCCAAGAAGGCCAATGGCATTCCTATCAGAAATGGTGTGACCAGCAGGACCAGGGAGGTGATTCTCCCTCTGTACTCGGCACTGGTGAGGCTGCTCCTTGAATCCTGTGTTCAGTTCTGGGCCCCTCAGCACAAGAAGGATGTTGAGGCTCTGGAGCGAGTCCAGAGAAGAGCGAGGAAGCTGGTGAAGGGGCTGGAGAACAGGCCTTATGAGGAACGGCTGAGAGAGCTGGGGTTGTTTAGCCTGGAGAAGAGGAGGCTGAGGGGAGACCTCATTGCTCTCTCCAACTACCTGAAAGGAGGTTGTAGAGAGGAGGGAGCTGGCCTTTTCTCCTAAGTGACAGGGGACAGGACAAGAGGGAATGGCCTCAAGCTCCCCCAGGGGAGGTTTAGGCTGGACATTAGGAAAAAATTTTCACAGAAAGGGTCATTGGGCACTGAAACAGGCTGCCCAGGGAGGTGGTTGAGTCGCTTTCCCTGGAGGTGTCTAAGGCACGGGTGGACAAGGTGCTGACGGACATATTTTAGTGTTTGATAGGAATGGTTGGACTTGATGATCCGATGGGTCTCTTCCAACCTGGTGATTCTATGATTCTAAGACAGACTGATGGTTCTACACTGTGGATGAATAGATAGACATTAGGTATTTTTCATACAATATCTAGCCTTTATTTATGAACGGAAATAAGAGAAGTCTTTGCTATGCTGTGCTAGAAGAAACCGAAGGACAAAATACTGCTTGAAAAGAAGGCATTAGGTAATAATAATGTAGTAGTAGCTAGTTTAGCTGCTATCAGCTGTTTATGACTACAGTCTGAAATTAAACAGAGCTCATATTTTGGCAGTGTTGAGTCCTGTGCGCTTCTCTGATGGGTCTCTTGGGCTAGACTCTTAAGGAGCATTTACATGCCTAGAGATTTAGATAAGCACTTGGTGGTGTTTTCAAAAGCATTCAGGTCTTTAATAACTCTAGAGTTTCTTGATGGGGGCATGAGGGTCTGCGTGTGGGAGTGTGTGCGTGCGTGTGTTTGCACGCATGTGTCTGCATATAAAAGCCATTCATTAATTCTAGTCTTTTGAAGCAAAAACATTCTGTCCCAGTCTGTTGATTCACTGAGTTATTTCATAAATACTGTTTTGCTTGCATCTTCCTTTTCTGCAGTTTTTTGTTTTATTCTTGTTTTCCCTTTCTTGCTTGTATTTGTGAGGCAAAGGGGAAACTTGTCACTCTTTGTGCCTTCTGACTTGTATGGAAAAGGGTATCCTTTGAAATGTATCAGCAGGTTTAATGGTGTGATGTTGTTATGAGTCGTTTAGTGCCGGGACATAAATTTTGCAGCTTAACATTATCTTGTTGCTGAGCTCTGACAGATTCAAGAAAGACAGACAGAAAAAGAATAAAGCTAGAAGTGAATAGAAGCAAAAGTGTAAAAGGAACAGAACTAGAGTCTATTTAGGAAGAAACTGCCCTTATGTTTCTGCTGGTTGTCTGTTAATCTCCCAATCAGCAAAAGAGGGCAGGGCTCTAATAATTACTTGCATAATCAATATTTAATGATTTGGTTAGTGATGTATTTTGAAATGCTGCCTCACTGTAACTGCATGTGACGTGATTTCTGATCCCTGTGGAGGTCCTCAAGTTTGTTATTAATACTTCTTTGGAAAGCTTCTGAATCAGGACTGCAACTGGATGTTGTATATCCTGTTGTTTTCTTTAGATTTAGTATTAGCAGAATTTATTCAGTTAGTCCAGGATCTATTTTTTTATTAAAGAATCTATAATTAATCCCATAATCGCAGAGTCAGTTAAATTTATATTAGTGTAAAATAAGCGATTATATGTTCCTTGCTTTGTATACAATTTCAGTTTGCTTTGATACAACATTTTCAGGAGCTCAGGTGTTCATCTGGAAGGCATGGAGTTTATTCAGTTCCTGTATGAGGTCAGAAGTTTCTCATATAATCTTGAGCAAACTGCTCAACTTTCTGCCAACCAAATGATTGCATATTTGGACTGAGCACAGGTTTTCTGTGTGCTCTGTTAGGTTGCAGTTATTTAGGAAGCAGAACAATACATGATTGCATAGATCAGCAGGAAACCAACATAATTTCACAGGTTTTAGAAATGTTATCACTCAAAATTTGAAAATCTGAAACATCTTGTCATCTTGTTTGAACATGAGAAATGAAAAGTGTTTCTACCTGTTTTCCTGACTGACTGTCTGCAATAAATATCTGTCTTGCACAGATTGCAAACTCATTTTTTGATTTTGTTCTCTGACAAAATCTGGAATTGCGTTCTTACAATAAAGTTTAATGGTTGTGCAGTACTTGACAACTCATAATTTGTATCCCGCAAACATAGCTTTCGCTTGATTCCTCTGTTCAAAAATACAAATAGACTATTTTACATAAGGCAGCATTCTTCTTGGTAAAGAGTAGAGAACTGGGACTCTGGCATTATAATTTCAGGATTTCCTCTTGTTTACTGTGAGGCTTGCAGTTCCTCCCCTAAATTACTTATTAGAAGCTTGGATGTGTGGTTCCATCTGTACCAAATTGTCCCTCATTTTTCCTGTAGCATCAAAAGTGGCTGCTAAATTGTTCTTGGTAAGAGCAGAAAGTCTGGCATCCAGACCTACAGACAAGTAGCACCAGTGGCATGGGCTCAAGACCTCTGGAGTGCTGCATGAAGAGTCAGACTGTTACGCAGGGGAGATAAAATATTCTGAAATATGTTAAGAATGTTAAAAGAGCATGCTCTCTTAGAGGAAGAGACGGCACCCTTCTCAATGTGCAGGCTTCTTTATAAGTATAGATTACACAGTCTGTGTTTACACATACTTTGGCTGGATTTTGTTAATAAGGTTAATTTAAAAGACTGCCTGGTTGTGTACGGACTGGATCAGCTGGGTACGGGATTTTGAGTGTTGATCCAAGTTAACAGCAAGTTCCCAGCATTCCTGACCCTAAGCAGTTGTCACTTTCTGGCCCAGGTTGCTTGCAGAACAGCTTTAAGGAGTATCAGAGCTATAATATAATGTCTGATGTTTCCATTACTAAATTAAAAAAAAAAACATGAGCAAGCCCTAAACTCTGACAAAAAATTACTTACAAGAAATATATTAGAAAGAGCTTAGGAATCACATGGGGTAAACTCTGAGTATTGCTGTCAAAGAAATGTAGTTTATCACCCCCTCCCCTGATATAGCAGATAACAGTGAGTCATAAATAATATTTCACTAGATGTTATTGTTGACTTTCATAAACTGCAGGATCATAACTGGCATGTGCACATTGTCCTATATTTACAGATGATTTAATTGTATAATGCCGGACTCGTCATCTTACCTTATCAGTTGTAGATCTTGGAGCGCGAGGTGTTACTATATTGTTTGCTACTTAATTTAGGGAAGGTGAGTTTATGAATCATGTACACAGAATCTTACAGGTCTGTCAACATGTCTGATATTCCTGTATATTTTCCCTTTTTTCTTGAAAGAACAGGAATCAAAAATATTTCATGCATTCTACTTACAGAAATGGTCCAACACCCACATCATATACATAGTATGGCAGGTCTTTAAAGCACTTGTTAGCATTGTCAAAATGCTGTGTCCCTTTTCTTTTGAAAAATTTCTGTTGTCATACAATTCCTAAGTGGCAGAATCCTTTAGACAGTGCAAAATCATATAGGTTGCTCAATCAATCACACTATTAATGTTTCTTTTTTAATTCCATCTTTTTATTTTTTGATTGTGCAAGCCTTTCCTGAGGTCAAGAAGGAGCTTATCAACCAGTAACCTTGTTTATGTTCTTGGTTTCTGTGCCTTTTCCTTTTTCTTCAATATATCTTCAGACACAAAGGCTGTTAGATTGATTAAAAACATTTTGACACACATCTAGGCATCTTCAGAAGTTGTTTGTTATTCATACAAATTGATTTAAACTGGAGGGATTGCGCTAAGTTGTAGAGAAGAACTGTAAATAAAGAGTTGAAATGAAATTCTGGTCTGTGTAGTTATGAGCTTCCAACACTGTTGGTTAGTTTGAAAGCTGAACCTCCAGTTGATCAATTGGTGAGATTATTCTTTTGCAAAGCAGCTGTCTTGGATTATCTTGGGGAGGTATGTCTAGATTACCTGCTCAAACTCCTACATCCATAGGGAGTTCTGTCATTGCTCAGATGTTCCTGTATGTACCACTGCTTGTAATGTTTTCCGCTATCCCAGAATACATGTCTTGCGCTGTTTGAGCTTCCTTTCCAGATAAAACTATGCTGCCACTTCTGAACCTTTGCCAGAACTGTGCTGCTGCAGCTCAGCAGCTGTGCCTGTTCATTGATTCAGCGTAGTAGCTGCAGACCTTACGTTCTATGATGTGAATGGGTATTATTTTCTTTATGAGCATATGGAGAGTTTTGATGGACTGGGTCCATTCTTGTTGATACTGGCAGCTGTACAGTTGGCTGTAATGGTCTCAGCTGATAGCTTGGCTGGGCTTCTCTACACTTCGGGTCATGCTCAGCTGTGAAATATTTACTTGATATTAGAATGTAGGCATAATAGTAATTATTTGTGTACTTCTGCACACAGCCCACTAACAGTGACACACTGGAGGCTGAGTTAGGTACACCAGCAGCTCACAAAACATCACCATGTGGGGACTACACATGGGGACACCCTCACATCCCTGCTTCCCAGGCAACTCATGTTGCAAACATATTTCTTTTCTATTCCTCTTTATCTGGCGTATCCTTTTATAATTCAGTTCATGTGTCTTCCTAAAAATAATCTACTGTGATATTTTACTTCTGTTTTTCGGTGAAGTTACAAGTAATGAAATAAAGAGTTCATAAATATTAGTGACATAGAAATGTTCTTCGTGATTGTAAACACTGTCAGTACTTTCATGCATTTCTTTAACTTTGTGTGATTCAGAGATCTTCTGGCAGAAAAGACATGTTTAGCTTCTTGGGAAACAGGCCCTTGAGATTTCTGGTGTCCTTTAGATGTCCAGGGTCTCTTGTTATGCAAATGGAATTTCTTATCTAAATATTTTCTCTAAAAAATTAAATGGGCTCAGGTTTTATTTTTCATGTTTATAAATGACACGGTTGCTTTTTAAATTAGAAAATATTTGAGAAATATTTTAATGATATTTCACTTAATGTGTCCTTAAATTTTTTAAAAAACAACTCTTTTTGACTTCTTTATTTTGTTGGTTGCTGGGATAAAATTTGCAGTTGGGTCCATCAGAAATACTCAAAGGAAGTTCAGATGCAGGACATACCATTTCTTTAGTCAAGTTAGTGTAAGCTTCGTCATGAGCTGTCTTTGAAGTACAGTTTATATTTTATATTCTTACTTCAAATGTTTAGAAATAGAGATCTTCAGTGAAACACTAGGATGTGAATCCGTGTAGCCATGGATGTGGTGCTCTGGAGTTCTGCTTCAGCTGCTTGTGATGACTAGTGAATTACAAGAGAATCATCCAATACTATGCGATGCTTTTTTGTCTCTCTGCATTTATAAATGTGTTCTACCATAGGTACTGCCAGGATGATGATTTAACTTTTGTATCTGCAGTGTGATTATTATTTTTAATCAGTATTAAAGTCCCACAACTTCCAAAGTAATATATAAAATTTTTAATTATGCGTAAGCTGTTAACGAAAGAGACGCCTTCACTTCCTTAAATACCAATGTGCAAGTGTTGTTGAATTCAGGTATATTATACCACTTATGTGACCATGAGAGCAACAACAAATACTTGATTTTTAGGGTGTAGCTTCTAGCACACTGTAATTTTGATTAAATAGCAGTAGGGCCCAGTTTGGCTGCCTGATTACATTTTTATTTTCCTTTTCAAAAAGCTCCAGTTCTCTCTGTTGCTGTCAGAAGTATTTTTTACTGTTTCCCCAAGTGCTTTGGAGAAATCTGTGCTACTGCGAACTGAATGTTTAGTAGGAGAAAAAGTTATGAAGCACTCCATGTAAAGCTGGTGGCCCTTTGAGTTTAATGCTTCAGAGTGCTGAGTGCTCCAGTCTTGATGCAGGAAAGCACTTAAGCACCTGCTGAAGTACGAACTTAAATGATTTGCTGGAGGTAAGCCAGAGTGTTCCAAATTTGCAAGACTGAAAAATATGCACTTTGTAGTAGATCCCTTATTTATTTTGGGAGGCAGAATAAATCTTCTTTCACGTACATTAGAGCAAGAATATTTTGTTTTCTTTGGTTGAATCAGTGTGTTGTGTTTTCAAAGAGTTCTTGCCAGCATTTAGTGCTTAACCACTAAAAGACGAGGTTTGGATTTCCTCCAGATTATTAGGATAGTATGAGCTCTGTCAATATAATTATAAAAAAACCCAGCTTCGAGTACTGATCCTCTTCCATAATTCCCATTTGCTGTATTTTTTTTTTTTTTTGGAAGGAGGCTGAGAAAAATCACTTTTTAGGCATATATCACATATTTTCATTTGCATTTTCATACCTCATCACGTTCAGCTTCCTCTGCTGCTGTTCCAGGGGCTGAGTGCTGTTTTAGTTCTTTGTTCAGATCTTTTTTAAAAATAGGCACCTTGGTTTAGTTTCCTGGTGTGGGGCACTTCTTTTTTCATCTAGACACTCAGACAATTATGTGGCTGCAGAACAAAACTGGGAAGTTTCAATGATTTATTAAGAGAACTGTAACTATTATGCATTAGCCGTACTGGAATGTAATATTTTGTATTAAGGACTGTATTCAAAGCTATATATTAATGTATGTGTGCAGTTTGGCCCAGTTCTATGTTTCTGTGGAAAATGTAGCCAAATAGTTATTTTATTTCCTGGCTTTTTATGTGTTAACTTTGGGATGAATTTGTTAGGTTTTCCCAGTTGATTGCTTACTTCCTCTTTAGAGAGAGGGAAATAAATTTAATGTATTTTCAAAGCTTTGGCTTTTTTGTTAAAAGATTTATTTTTTTTCCTAAAATCTAGGCTTTGCCTCATGGGTTTGACAGTGTGCGCATTTATGACTGATGTAGGAATATTCCATCACATTAAAGTTTCAATAGATAATTTCAGCAGATTCTCCTTCAGAACAAAATAGATGCTGTTGCCGGATAAAGAGCCATTTAAAGCTCTCGAGTCTTTCTAATAGAATACAGTACCTTTCATTCAGTCATTAAATAGTATTAGATGATTTCTGGGGCTGTTAAGGGTTTCTTCAGCTCCACTAGTTTCAACAGTAGCTGTATAACAATGAAAAACCTGTGATGGTTCAATCCCAGTTAATGACTGTTGCAAAAGAAAGTCAAAACAAGTGGAACAGAAGGTCAGAGCATGTGTGCAAGTATTGGCTGGCAAGAATCCTATTGACTTGTATTATAAAATACCCAGTGGATACATAAAAAAATAGGGTAATTGTTTTGAGAGTTTTATCAGCTCTCTGTTGATCTGGGATATTTTTGGCAGTTTCTTATGTTGAGTAACCTTCCTTAGTGAAATACAAAAAAGTACTGAGATTTAGTGGTTGTGGTATACAAAACATTAGGAAAAGCATTTTTCTGATGCTCATTTTTATAATCCATATGAGAATGGAGAAATGTGCTATTCCTGTGCAGTAAGAAGGATAAATATTAACATAGTTAAAATAAAAGTACTGAAAAATTTACACGGAAGCTTGAGGCTGCTTAATTTTACAGTTTTGGTGAACCATAGATTTGAGTTTGAACTGTAGGTTTGTGGTGTGCTCATGCTTCCTTACAAGAAAACAAATCAAAAGAAGATTACATTATCTCAAAGAAATTAAAGTAATAAAGAACTACCATGAGAGCAAAATCTCAGTATTGAGTTTATGGAAAAAATGTTTTCTCAGACAATTTATTGCAATATAAGTTCTTTAGCAGATAAATGTTTAGTCTTTTAAGACTGTATAACAAAATTCTGAATTCAGGGATGAAGGATTCTTTCTGTGCAAGTAATTCCAAGCTCCCTTGCAGTATGTGCCTTACATTACGGTAGCATTTTCACCTTTGATTAGCTGACTCATAATAACTGATAGCTAATGCCCCACAGTTGGACATGCTTCTGTTTAAGTTCAAAGCATTTTGCAGCTTGATAATATGCATGTAAATGATGATCAGCAAACAGAGAAATAAAACTTGGCAGCCGTCTCCTTTCTGTATCAATTTTCAATACTTAATTGGATATACCGTGACTTTTAATTGGGAGAGTGGTGGTGCTAGTTTTACAACTCCCAAATTCAGTATAACCAGAACAAAAACTTCTGTGTTCATAAATGCAAGAATAGTAAAGCCTATCCCAATTATATCAAGATGAAATAAGCTGCAGTGGTGTAAAATTTAATGATAACCATCAGAACTTTATCTTGATTTTTACTGTCAGGAGCACTGTCAGCTTATAGATTTTAAGGAATCATTCTTTACGGTATCTCTCTGAACAGCCAAGTAGTCTCTTTTTTTTCAAAGGAAATTAGAGTTCAGAGTAAATATCATTGAAGAAGTGTCTCCTGAGGCTAGAAATTGCAGTATCATTAAAATTTGTGTAGAATGGGGAAAGTGTGTGTAGAAACTTTTTCTTGTGGTCAGTGCTTTTGCTCCTAGATCTGTGTGTGTGTGTCAGGTTGCATTCAGTGTGTACATGAAACTGTGTCAGCATATCCTGTGGCTGTTCCTGTTGAGCTGCATTCATGTGTCACTGTAAATATGGAATTAGGACTGGAGTTGTGTAGGTGAGAAGGGCCCTCCAGAGAGCATTTGCTGCAGCCTCCCCCTTGAAGTGGATCCTCTTAGAGCAGGTTGCTTGGGTCCTTCTCGAGACAGGGCTTGAACGTCTTCAGGCATGGGAGCTCCACAACCCATTCCAGTGTTGGAGTGCTTTCTTAGTGTTTTTTTCCTTTCTTTTTTAACCTGTCTGAATTTCCTTTTTTTCCAGCTTGTGACCATTACCTTTTGTCCTTCCACAAGATGCAGGCTCCATCTTTTCATGTAGATACCCTCTTAACCTTTTCTAAAGGCTGAAGGAACTCAGCACTCTGTCTGTATGCCATGTCCCCTGCTTGGATCAAGAGTCCTCCTCCCGACTCACACAGGGTGTCAGTGTCTTGTACTAGACATGTACTGCAGATCTGGTCTCACAAGTGCTATGTAAAGGGAAATTATCACTTCCCTGGGCCTGCTGTCTATGATGTTACTAAATAAAGCCCAGAATGGGGTTGGCTTTCTTCACCTCAAAGGTCCACTTCTCACATTCAACTTGTTTTCCATCAGTACCACAGGTGTTATTCTGTGGAGCTGTTTCATAGCCGGTTGGCCTCGAGCCTGTACTGTTGCATGGGGATATTCCATTGCAGGTGCAGGACTTTGTGTTTGTGTTTGAGCTTTGTGAAGTTTTTGTCAGCCCATTTTTTCCAACCTGTCAAGGTCCTTATGAGGAGCAGCCTCACCATCTGGTGCATCATCTGCTTGCTCCAACACAGTGTCTTCCCGACTCTCACGGAGTGTAGTCTATCCCGTCATCCAAGTTGTTAATTAAATTACTCCATTATTCTCTAAATCTGCATCTGTGAGATGCAGAATCTCTCTGAAAGCTGGTGTATGGAAGTCTCAGTTGTTCTGTGACCTTATGGATCTAACTTCTGGATCAAACTCCCTGCTGCTTCAGCAAGCCCAGTGCACCCCTTGTGAGGAATGACTCGGTGTAGCTGCAAATATTTTCTTCCTCTATGACTGGCTTCTAATTTTACCCAATCAAATCACAGTGAAGAGTTTTGCAACATTTCTGAAGAGAAACCAAAACTAAACATGGGCAAAGAGGATAAGCAGGCTGCAGCCCGGTGCCGAGACATGTGTGTGTGGGCACTGGGAGCGCAGCTGCAGCAGCCAAGTGCAAACGCCTGGATCAGCAGCTGCGATCCTGGCAAAACCAGCAGCAAGACAGTAAGCCCAAGTTTCAGAGTATTATTCAAGGGAGGTGTATGTGACCATGTATGGCCATCAGTAAGCCAGGGAGAGCTAAGGGGTGCCAGTTGTTAAATAGTGCATATCCTAAAGTGTTAACTGAAAACATAACAACTTCCAGTGCATCCCATGACAAATTGAGTGTTCTTTGGACTTTGTCAGCCTTCCAACGAGCCAGTGCAGTTTTTTCTCTCTGCATTGTTTGTGTGTGAACTTTCTACTCATCCTCTTGTGATTCTTGTAACATTCAGATCTGTTTTCTCCAAGTGCAAGACATTTCACTATTTTAGTCATTTTGTGCAATAATTTATTATTAATTATGCTTTCACAGTCAAGCAATCCTGTCACTTCATTGCATTTATCCTTCACTAGCAAGTAAATGGATTATTTGTAATGAGACAGCTCTGGATTGCTACTGAGTGTGGATTTTGCAGCTACAGCCTGAGAAGAATTAATTCCCCTGCTGCACTCACTCTCTGAAAAGGGATCACCACAAGAGGTTTCAGGAAACCACAGATCTGTTCATTGCCTGTCAGCAAACGAAAACATGTTTGAGGCTGTGGAAAATGGCATTGATTATTGCAGGAATTAACATTGCACAGAAACCGCCAGTGCGAAGAAGTTCACAATTTCTGATAGCTTGGTTTTCACCTTCTGTAAAAGCACTTTACTCCATCTATGCTCAAGTACTCCTCAGATGCACCTGCAGAGACCTGGGCAGGTGCCCCTCCATGCGTGGCCTTGGGTTGCTCTTGCAACAGCAGCAAGATGATGACTCAAGGGAACTCACTGGTGCTTGGGCTTCTACATATCTATTTTATCTGCTTTTCTGCTTATTCTGTGAGTGCTCTGGAAGTGAAATCCTCTTGACAAGTTTGTGGGCTGCTTGGCATATTAAGCATAAAGATTGCAAGTCCTGCTGTAAAGCCAATAGAATTAATTAGCAGTACGGGGCTCTCTGAACTCACATTTTCCCTTAAGCAGATCTGTTCTTTTGGCTGTGTGGTAGGAGTGATATTGATGCAAGGTCAGCTTCCCCTGAGCTCCCAGCTTTGCTTCATCAGCTCATCGGTGGGTTTTGGCAAGGCAGCGCGCTCCCTCCACACCTGCGCAACGCAGGCTGTGACCGAGGGGAGGGAACCAGTGCTGCTACAAGGAGCCTTGACCTATTTTCAGATTATGCAAGTCTCCAAGGTCCTTTTAATTCTGTGAGATTAATTTCTTTTTAGAAGGTGCTGAGGACAAACAAAAAGCCTTATTTGGGGCAGGTTTGGAGGACACCAGCAGTCAGCTGTCATTTTACATTACGCTGTGACATATTCAGTGGTAAAAGTCAATTAAAACAGAAATGTGTAGTATTTTTGCAGGAATTATCCTAGGAATTTATGTTTAATACTTATTGAATGTTTGTTAAACCACTGCTTCTGTAGTGGAGTGATGTTTTCAAAAGGCAGTTCCACACTAGGTGAGGATCCAGCTCTCTTCGTGCTCAGTGCAGTGTGGGTACCATGCACTGCATGAAGCAGATAGACGAGTCCTGTTCGAGTGCTTATTCCTAGCCATGGCTTATTGAGAGAGGACTGAAGTCCGGTCTGACAGCCTGGAGTTTCCACACAAAAGCTGGATAACGTTTCAGCCATCCTAAGAAGGTTTACTCAAACTTCTCTATTTAAAACCTGTGCTTGTTTTTGAAGAATGCATGGCATTTTTGTTTTCAGTATCAAAAAGATGCTCAGTCATGCAGGTGGGTCAGAGCGCAGCATGTTTACGAGTCTGTTTCTTCCACAGAACTGAGCACAACTCCCAGCAGCAGGAGTGGGAGTTGCATCGCTGAACTTAATGGCATGCGGGACCAGAAGGTGCTCAGACGTATAGGGCTAGAGAGACATCCTTGAAAGGATTACTCTGGATTTACCTGCAGTCAGACCCTCATCCCTGTGCCTGAAGTCTGCTGTGTAGGTTGTGCTTTTAGGGTACAAACTGTTCAGGCATGAGAAATCATTTTATATTTGCCTACTGTAAATTCACATCGGGTATCTTTATCTCTCTTGAAATGAGTGATTCACTTCCAGGATAAGGTTACTCCTCTCTTACACAGTTGCCTCAAGTGATTGCTGCATATTTTTTAATCTGGAGTGCATTCCTGTGACTCTCAGAGATATTTATCCTGTAATTAAATAATAATGCTTTTTTCCCCTGAAATTTATCTCTTTACAGTTGTTCAGTGAAAAAATAAGTGGAGCAGAAGGAACAAAGTTAGATGAAGAATTTCAAGAGATGGAAAGGGTAAGGAAAGCAACATCATGTTTTTAAATATTAGGCTTACTGCAGAATCAAAATGTTTCATGTTTCATGCAATAGGTGGTATAGTAGATTTACGTGCTGAGGGAGCTCCCTGCCACGTGCCTCCAAGCAGAAATACAAAGGGATAAGCGCAAATTTATCCTTCAGCCTTGTCAGCCCAGCCAAGGGAGAAGAGACATCCCCAGCAGGCGTCTGGACAGAGGGAGCAGGTTCCACTGACATTGTTTGACGGTGAAGAGAGACTCTTCCAAGTGGTGCAGAGCACCCTGAGGGGCCTTTCTCCTCTGTCTGTGTGGGAGATGAGAGAGAATGTTCAGTGAGTCTCTGTAAACATCACGAAGCCTTCCCACCTGATACTATTAATGATAAAAAAAGTCTAACTACTAGGGTCAAATTTTCTCTTGATACAGAATCACATTTTTTATTTAAATCCATGTTCAGAAGTTTGCATGAATTGTGTAAGCTGAGATGTCCACTGAAAAGCTGTTGTATTGCAAATTAAACAATGTTATCACCAGGTTTTGCTTTTTCAGATTTTGTGTGCTTTTTTGGTATTGTCCTTGTCCTTCTGTGTGTTTTTTTTTTTTTTTTATTAATGTTCACAGTAGACTTGGGTCACAGCTTTTATTGCTGGCAGATTAATGAAAAAATTCTTGCTTTTTTTTTTTTTTTTTTGTAACACATGTTTTTGAATTTATGATCGGAACAGCTTTCCAGGTTGCAGTTTCTTTGGCTACAGGATAATTATTTCTTTTCTCTGCATTATAAGAGGAAAAATGATGTACAAGCCTTAAGGGAGGAGAAGGGAAACAAACCAGAAATATGATTTTTATAGCATTTTAGAAACTATTAAATGGGAAGACAGTGCAAACTGCTGCTTTAAATGGTCCTGACCCCAATATTGTGAGGCATATGTTCAGTCTTTTTCAACTGTGGAGAAGAGTAGTCTTGGTAACAACTGCTGGGTTGGCAGCAAAATTGTAGTGTGGAATGTGTAAGCTTTAGTAAAGACTGATGGGCTAGAAAGGCAAACCCACATTTTGGTATGAACCTTCTCTCCTTCCCAGCACAAGCTGCAAATTAATATGTTTTTGGTAAAATCCTGTCATAACTATGAGATGGCTGTTTATTTTCAGCTACAATATTTGCTTTATTTTAAATAAAATTTCATAATCAGTTAGAATAGTATATCATGGCTGATAAAATAATAGACTTTCTAGTAATCAATTTACATTTTGCTCATTGTGTTGCTTTTCTTTTTCAGAAAATTGATGTTACTAATAAAGCTGTAGCAGAGCTTCTAACCAAATCCACAGAGTATCTTCAGCCAAATCCAGGTAGGAGAGGAACAGCAGGTGTTGGATTTTGCTGAACTTTGTCTTTTTACTTGGCAATTAATCCTAGGTAAATACAAGCTAATTAGGTGATCGTTGTGAGGCTTCTTGGTGTCCTGAAAAACTTTATGTTACTCTCTACAACTACGTGAAAGGAGGTTGTAGAGAGGAGGGAGCTAGGCTCTTCTCCCAAGTGACAGGGGACAGGACAAGAGGGAATGGCCTCAAGCTCCGCCAGGGGAGATTTAGGCTAGAGATTAGGAGGAAGTTTTTCACACAGAGGGTCATTGGTCATTGGAATAGGCTGCCCAGGGAGGTGGTTGATTCACCTTCCCTGGAGGTGTTTAAGGGACGGGTGGATGAGGTCCTGAGGGACATGGTTTAGTGTTTGATACGAGTGGTTGGACTCGGTGATCTGATGGGTCTCTTCCAACCTGGTTGTTGTATGATTCTGTGACTGTGAAGCTCGTATGTAGTAAGTCTGGTCTGGGATACAAGTTGAACACACTGTTTCTAATCAAGGAATTGACAAGCAGGAATATTCACATTAGTGAATATCCACAGAAGGCGACAAGCATTCCCACTGTATATCTGCCTGGAAGAATGATGCTTGTTCAGTTAGGAATCCAAAACAGTGTCATGTGACCCATATTGTTGAATGGAATCTTACTTCACTTTTTACTATGGAACACTGATAAAAAAACTTAGGAATCTACAGACCAGCTTAGTGTTTTGCATTGTGAAATTTCTTCTTAAATGATTTGTTACTTCAGTTTAAAAAATGTTTGTGTGACTTTTTTTTGTGTCCTCCTTAGCATACAGAGCCAAACTGGGAATGCTGAACACTATGTCAAAGATCAGAGGACAAGTTAAAACCACAGGCTATCCCCAGACAGAGGGACTCCTGGGAGACTGCATGATACGGTATGGCAGAGAGCTTGGCGATGATTCTATGTTTGGTGAGTTTGTATATCTCCTCTGTGAATATTTCAGCATAAAGTTCTTTGCAGAATATCATTCGGTGACATAACCCATGTAAATAGCTTCTGCAGGTAAGAGGGAATGTTAAGTTCAGTGGTCAGGGGGTTAACAAAACACGATGTTTCTGCATATTTGTCCACTTCTGTTGCAGGTGAATTTGATAACACCAATAGTGATATTATTACCACAACCATTTTAGTTTCTACATTGCCAAACCTAAATAATTTAGGGTGATTGTTAGATGTTTTATATTTCATTTAGCTTTGAAATAAACACGGACCCTAAATTTGACAAGTGAAGTGGGGGAAAAATTTCTCATTTTTCTGGTATTTCTGTGCTTTGGAGTAGTTCATCTTAAATATGTGTTTTCTTGTTTTCATGAAAATGAACTGTAGTTTGGACGTGCTGTAATTCCTTGGTAAATCAAATCTCGCCTTTTCCTCTTAAAATATGCTGGTACTTCACAGCCAAAATCATTTTAGAGGCCTTGCTTGCTGTGCATACATGGTGTGTGGGCTCGTCTGGAATGAATTTGAAATGTTGTCAACAGAGCTACTCCCTAGGTTCTTTCTGGATTGAGAAAGAACTATGGGGAAAGAGGGGGAACTGGGGCTAGGAGAGAGTGATATAGACTGAGGCAGCTGCAGAAGCCAATACAGAACTGGCTGGATTTGTTATGTTGTGTTAATATCTGCATTTTTACACATGGTTGTTGTCTTGAAATAGTAACATCTATTAGGCACAGGGACCTTGCATTTGAGCCCAAGTAGGTCGGAGGAAGGTGCTGCAGTTTGTCAAAGACTCGTTTATTCTCCTCATGATGAGTGAAGTGCCTCAACTCCTCTGTGAGCTGAATTTGCTTGTGTTTTTGCAAAAGCAGTGGGAATACTAAATAAAACTAGGAAAGGGGAAAGAACATTTCAAATGCTAGTTGATACTTACATGCTTAATCAAATATTCAGCTATGTTAAATACATGGTAGCAGCAGCAAAAATTTTGATCAAAAGGAGGTTTGGAAAAAAGCACACTATATGTGAGGAAGCTGTAAAGCATGATTTTGAGATTTAAAAAATTACTCTTAGTGTATTTAAAAATAACACTGGAATTATACAAATTAATCATCTTGGTTTGCAGTTCTCAAGGTGGCGGGAGCTTGTAACCTATGCAAAGACAGCAGGGATAATAATATTAGTTCTTTCCTTGATGCTTTTCAGGAAAGAAAAAATCGTACTTCAGAAAAAATGAATTCCCAGTTCTAGTTTTCTGTTGGGGACAGGCAGCAGTGGACACATAGCTATTTTGAAATAGCTATTTCATATGATAACTTTTCTGGTTTTACATATATTGAGATATAAGTAGCCTATTCTTTACCATAGGCCTTGCACTGCTGGATGCTGGTGAGAGCATGAAGCAAATGGCAGAGGTGAAGGACTCGCTTGATATTAATGTCAAACAAAATTTTATTGATCCACTACAGTTACTGCAGGACAAAGATTTAAAAGAGATTGGGGTAAGTTTTCCAGGGTAAAGCTTCGCATATCGATCATACTTCAGCTCCATGAGATATTTTTCTTGAAAGTAATAAGGTAAATAAATTTAACTGCATTTAAGTTTGTCTCTCTAGCAAAACAGTGATGAAATCCACTTAAAATCAATGCCTGGCTATTTTTTGCTTATTTAATTTGCCCAATTTGCTCCATTGCTTGTACATTCAGTATAGGCAGGATAGTGAACAAATTTATATTCTTTATTTTCCTGCTGTTCCTTTCACCTGACATTTTTATCAATTCTTATGAATGTGTGGGTGGGCTGAGATTTACTGTGACTGTTTATTGAATCTTGGCATCTTCGTCAGCCTAAAACTGTTTGTAAGGGAAGATGAATGCAACTGTTGAAAAAGGCTATTCAGGGCAATCACAGGACAATCTGAAAAGTGCCACGATGTGTTGAAGTGCCATATGCCACAATAGGAAAAAAATAGAAAGCTGAGGAATGCATTTTTAATCTTTAGAATTAAGTTTAAATTTTTTTTAATTTTAAATTTTTTTGACAATTCAAAGAAAGTCTCCGTCTGACTCTGTTGATTCCAATAGACTTGGGTAATAAGCAAGTTAAAACCCTGATGAAATGCAGAAATGAAAGTTATTTCATTTGTTTACACGTAAATGGATGTGGAAAGCATAGAAAAAAATAGTAATGAACTCTTGATGTCTGTAGCTGTCTCCCGTGATACATAACTGTTTTCAGAACTGATGAAAAGAAATGGTTTGATGTTAGCTTTAATGAGCATTTTGTACTGTCACTTTGAGCCCTTTCTGTAAGTCTGTCAGTTCCATGATTTTTGGCAACAGAAATCTTGTGTAGCTAATATCAGACAGAAGTGTTAAGTTGACACCTGGCAAAGAAGGCAAGAATACAAGATCTGTTGCAGCAGTGCTTATGGAACTAAAAGGGAAAATAACCCTTTAAGTTTTAGCTGACATATCACATATATGGTCTCAAGCTCCGCCAGGGGAGATTTAGGCTGGACATCAGGAAAAAAATTTTCACAGAAAGGGTCATTGGGCATTGGAACAGGCTGCCGAGGGAGGTGGTTGATTCACCTTCCCTGGAGGTGTTTAAGGCATGGGTGGATGAGGTGCTGAGGGACTTGGTTTAGTGTTTCATAGGAATGGTTGGACTCGATGATCCAGTGGGTCTCTTTCAACCTGGTTGTTCTATGATTCTATGAAATAATTCTAGAGGTAGAATTGGATTAAATGTAGAATGTGGGGACATGCATCTATTTAGATTGTCTAAATGAGAAACAGGATTCAATCTGAGGTGTTGCCCATTTAGTGAAGTGCATGAGTTGGACGCCTAAGTTTAGCAATTCAAGGTAGCTAATTCCCTAAGTGTTAACAAATGGCTGTTTATTTGAAGTCTACACAGTTTAAAATTTCATTCATGTATATGGTCCTAGACTTACATGATGCTGCCTTAAATCAAAGGGATGGACTGGATATCTTTCAGCCTAATATTTCTTAAGTTCAGTTTATATTTGCATCCACAACTGAAATTTCCTAAAATCACAATGTGTGTGTTTGGGCATGCCACATTTGGACATTCTCCTAACTGTTCTGTCTTAATTAGCATCATTTGAAGAAACTAGAAGGACGCCGTTTGGATTATGATTATAAAAAGAAGCGTCTTGGAAAGATACCAGATGAAGAAGTTAAACAAGCGGTAGAAAAATTTGAAGAGTCAAAGGAACTGGCTGAAAGAAGCATGTTCAATTTCTTAGAAAATGATGTAAGTCTGGCCTGTTTTTTTTGTTTGCTGCAGTACATCCAGGAGGTCAATGTGTGTGGGATTGGATAAACTCTGTCCCATCCTTCACAGGAGGCAGGGTCTGAAAGCAGAAATTACATCTCTTTCATCTTTCAATCTCCTCTTAAAGAGGAATGTAATGCACAGCAGTAAATGGGAGAACTCAAGAATTGAGGAATTCCTTCTGCACACACAGTGGCTCAGACAAAGTTGTCACAGAGGTCTTAAGTAGTTTTATAATCTACGAGTAGTGAACTATCTCAGAGCAGAATCCAGTTTGATCAGCAAGGGGGAGAATGTTGGAAGATTGTAGTCAGACCTGCTGCTGAAACTATCAACAAGGGTACGTATCCTGCACTTTCTAAATTGTAGTTCACTTATAGTCAAAACTTTGCTGCTGATTTGAAATATCTGAAGGATTTTACCTCTGAAAGTCATTGTTATTACTGTTTGGCTCTGAAAATTGATCTATAGGGTGAGTTTGTGGCTTGGGCTCATGTTCCTGGACTTTGGCTCAGAGTTACAAGTCCATAATGAAATTATGTCTAACTAAAGAGTAGCTGTGGTCATTCAGGACAATCGCGTTCATGCACAGAGGAGAATAGCAGGATGTCCTTTCTCCCATGTAAACGTGGAATTGTAGGAAAAGAGAACTGGACCTATTTGGGCTTATTCCAAAGCCTTCTTTTCTCCTGTAGAAGCAGCATCATATTAGAATGTAATAAGTGTGCTGTCTTCTGTGAGCAAACTGCAACAAGGAGGAGCTGTAAAAGGACATGTGTAACTGCAAGCAGCTTCAGCTTCTGTGCAAACCTGTGTGATGGCCAGTTACAATTTAGCTGGTAGCTCCTGAAGTGTTTGAGAGTTGCACACATTTATTATAGCAGTGCATAAGTTTCTTGCTGTTTTACCACTGCAAGGTATATGAAGGCACCAAAAAATGTAACATCCTCTATCAACAATTTCAGCACACTCTTCCCCAGCAGGCTTTACTGATTGCCTGCTTGCAGTGTATATGTTTTTTAATTCTGCCTTGCATAAGCATCTGACAAGTGTTTCAGATGATGTTTATCATTAGTCGAAGCACGAAACTGAAGATAAAACAGTGCATCAATTAAAATGATCTAGCTGAGCCACTAGAGAGCTGATGAGTTATACTTTCTAGTATAAGTAATTCCACCTTTGAGAGGGAGTGAACTGAATGTCCCTTCGAGGTTTTCTCACATCCACTTATTATTGTTTCTGTTTAAAGAAAACTGTGCTCCTTCCCATCCATTTTCCATGCTGACCCAGCCTGTCTGTCTGTCCTCCTCAAAATAATCATTATAGCCTTGTCTAACCCCAGACTGTTGTGCTGGGTTTGCAGAGATCTTAACTGCGATCACTTCTTTCCCATCCTTTCGAGTTCTCCAAATGTCTCCTTTTCCTGCTATGTGATCTCTGTTCTCTGAGCTGAGGTTCCCAGCCATCTTGCCAGGTGCCTTTCCCAGGCTCAGTCCTGATCCACATCTCTTCCACAGGTTTTTGCACAGCTACTTCCAGACCTGCCACACAGACAGTGTTGCATGCTGTTCTTATCAGATTCATTGTCCTGCCTTTCCCACTCTGCCAGTCTCAGGCTGTTCTGGCTAAGTGGCTTTTAGTCCTTCAAGTTTCTCTGTCTCTTTCTCAGTCTCTCTCTCTTCTCGTAATCTACAATTGCACGTCCCTTCTGACTCTTAGTCATCTTGTTTGGATAGTCCTTGCCTATCCATTTTCTCTGACCACCCCATCCAAATGCAGGTACTTAGTGCATTGCCCTCGGCTGGCTTATCTTACTGTCTGTTGACTGTGATGGAGTTGTACCAGCTGCTGATTTGGTTCTATGCATTTCATTTCTGTGTGCTATGTGGCAATGTTTGGCTCTCTTGGGCTGCCAGCACAATTTCTAATAATCTTATAAAACTGAGTAAAAGCAGACAAAGCATAACACGAAATAGACACGGGTCGGTAAAACACTTGCAGAAAGTTTATTCAGATACCTTCTTGTGATCTGATGTCTGAAGACATCATGAAGAAACAAAACATGTTGGATTTCTTGGGTTTTGTGCTCTTAGTGTTGTCTTAAAGGAAGAGGACAAATAAATATCTATTACTGCTCCATTCCCAGTACTTTGCAGTTTGTGTTAGGGGAATGAGATTATTTGTTACCTCTTGCATAAAAATATTTTGATTTTTCTTTCTCTTTCACATCCTCCCTTTCCTCGGCATTCATATTTGAATGATCAGCTGGTACTTTTTAAATCAAAGTACATAAATCACGTTTCATTTATTGGTTTATAAATGCTGCCATCTAGTGAAGTAAGTCTACATCATTTCAGAACTGTGGTTTGTAAACATACCTAATAAACACCAATGGGTCTAAGTCATAAGAGCTGTTGCAGTATAATTTCTTCCAACACTGCTGATCAGAAAAGCCCAGCTTTCATCTGCTAAGGAGTCATGTCTTTTTAACTGCTTCAGCTTGAGTGTTGACAGACAGATAGCTTAGAAGTTAAAAACAGTTGCACATTGTGAAGGAAGTGACTCAAGGACTCAGCCCTGAGTAAGTGAACCAGAAGTTACATCTTGGTTTTGTTCAGTTTCCAACTGGCAATTTTTTTGATAGAATCACGAATGCTCTTTTCCAATAGCTTCCATGAGCCATCCTGGTCTTTTGAGATAGCAGGTCTGTTTTGAATGATCTGTTTATTTATTCTTCAGCTGAATGAACTGCCGGCTCCTTACAACTATTTTCCTCTCTGTATTCCAGGTAGAACAAGTTAGCCAGTTGGCTGTGTTTGTAGAAGCAGCACTAGATTACCATAAACAATCCACAGAAATTTTGGAGGATCTGCAGAGCAAGCTGCAAAACCGGTAAGACCGAAGCCATCAGAGAACTTCTTGCAACTGAGGTTCATTAATATGGCAAGTCACTGAAGCAATGGATCTCATAGCACCATCTCACAGATGCATATTTGCTGTGCTTTGTGCCTTGGACTTCACTGCTTTAAACTGCTGCCACCTGGCAACATCTTGTTGCACTGTGAGCCTTTAATGTAATGCAGGATCTGCCCAGAAAGCTTTGAGTGTGTGCAGAATCTTTCACTCACATCTGCGGAGGTTAATCAGGACAGCCTCAATTTGTTTGCAGGTTTCTTTAAACTCGCGTGCTTTGAGTTGTGTTTTGGAGGCTTTGCTGAGAAGTTGGCTTACTTTCATTGAGATTAAAGTGTATAACAAAATTCTGCGGCAGAGTAAGGAAATAGCCATCTGGCTTGGGACACAGCTGTGGTGTAATGCACTTAGGAAAGGCCCAGACACTTTGTCATTCTAACAGAAGAAAAAAAATGCTACTGTCATGACTTTATTACACGTTCCTCAGAGAACCAAGAGACAACAGGAGATCTAAATGACTTTGAGTGTCACCGTGGCATAAGCTAACGTTACAGTTGAGGAGTTGAGGTAACTGTTTGAGGCTTTCCTGAGGGGATGTGGTGGCTGTGAGTGTTAGCATAGGGGTAGCTATGTCTGCAGACACTCTACACAATGCCAACTGGAGAGGCCAGTGGGACAAGGAGGTCTAAGCTGGGTCATGTGCACACTTATGAAGAGGTATTGAGGCAGTTGTGCTGACCAAATGGTTGTTTCTCATTTTCTCTAATGAAAGGGCAACATCTGAGATGCAGTCCCTGGGCCCCTGTCCTGGCTGGGTTTCTGCATATGTCATTTGCAGTTGAGCTTTCTAGAGAGCTCATTCCTGGAACTTCTGCTGAACTCAGTGGCAGCTGTGGATGCTCAGCACTTCTCCACTTCTCAGACTCAGGCTGTTAAGCTTTACGCTTCTGTCAGCAGGACCAAAGCATTGAATAAAATAGGGACTTGATGAGTTCAGATACTGCATGAGAACTGATCAACTTTTAGTGAATAACACCCCCTACTCCACAAAGTCTAAAATCAAAACCAGCAGAAGCTTGTTTTTCCCCAGCTTTCAAACACCAAAGCACTGAACCTGACTGGAAACTCTGCAAGTATTTCTGCCTTCAAGTAAATCTCTTACTGCTCTTCTCTGCATTCCAGAATAAATGTAGCATCTAGTCGGCCTAAACGTGAATTTAAGCCAAAACCTGTGATAACTACAACACTGGAAATTGGTGATAATCAGCAGCACAACGGGGTTGCTTATAGATCTTCCATAAAATCATCAGGTAAGTCTATGGCTACCAACTTAAGATGTTGATAGATGTTTTTCCAGATTGTTGCTTGACATTTTCCTTGTACCATGAGAAATACAGTGAATGAACTGCAAAATAAATGACCATTGATCACCAAGATAAGGAAAGAGCAAGCCACTTCCATTCTTTGATTCTATTCATGGACTATTGCATTAACTGCTTGCATTTCACTAAATAATCAGAAAGGTAAAGAATTAAAACAACCAGGAAAGAGATGAAAAGGAGAAAGGGAATTATGTGCTAATTATTGTGGTGCTTATTGTTACTAATAATATCGGAAAGACTATCTATCATGGTTTTTTTTTTTCTCCTAAAGAAGCTATGGATGCTGTGCTTCCCTCTTCAGCAAATATAATAATCAGTGAAATCTTCGTTCATTGTTGTCTTTCTCTTCCTGGTCCATACTCAAAAGTTATCCATATGGATTTCTGTGGAGCTGCAGTGGGATCAATATGCCCTGCTTGTAAATGGGGAAATCTTTCTGTTCCTGTTTAAAATCAGAATCATGAAACAGATTAGATTTATGGTCTGTGTCTTAGAAATGTGAACCAGGTGGCTCTAAGCAAAACTGCTAAATGCTGTAAGGTCTCCATGTGACAGGGAGGGTAATGTCATGATCACCTTTTTTTTTTTTTTTCCATTTGGAAAGCTGACCTCTTCATCCTACACAAACAAGTGCTTTCATGCTTTATTTATCCTGTTTACACATTGACCCTATCAAAAGGTAGACCTTTAATTTATCTGATACTGTCACTCAGGGTAAGTAGTATCTTGGTATTCTGTGAAGCCATGGAAATCAATGGGACAGTTCAAAGCGAGCTGTGATGCATTCAGCGCAACTACCACAGCCCAGGTCTGAGTGTTGAAATGGTTTTTTTGCGTTTCACCATAGCTTTTTAAGTTAAGTATCAGCTTCTTGGAGCAGAGATAGCATTTGTGTTTGTACAGTCACTAACATATGGGGATTATTTACTACTAATTACTTGCACACCCTTGCAGGGCTAGATTCACAGAAACCTCATTTTAATGCTTTGAATTATTTAGCTGCTTTGATTAAGCACAGATAACAGAACCCTGTTTTTATTATAATTTATATGAGCATCATCTGGCACATTTTAGAACTGGCTTGTGCTATGTTATGTCATGCCTTTCATTCTTTTTGTTTGTCAGGTTTCACTATGGTATGAAATTAATGGGTCTGGATGCCATGTGCTGGAATTTAACATAAGCATCTTAACGTTTACTCACTTCAGCTGGGAGGAAGACTTGGATTAATTTTCTTAGAAAGCTTCCAGTTTGTGATCATTAAAGTATAATTTTGCTACCATATGTATATAACATGGTATAGAAGACAAAGTAGATGCAGGTACAGTCAGTAACTCCCTTTGGGGAAGACAAGCAAACAAACGAAAAACCAAACCAGCATTGAATGGCATTCTGGTTTTATTCCACAACCCTCCAGGAATCATTGACAGCTTCCTGCTTAGCCTGTTTTTGCAGTCTTTTTTTTTATTTTTTTAATTTTTTTTTTTTCTGTTTGTGCTGCCCAGGTTTGAGTGGTCTGGAGATAAATGACAAATTATCTTTGAATGCAACAGTGATGCGTGGCTTAATTTCTGGAGAAATTAAGGAGGTGTGCATGGTGGTGTTTGCAAAAAAAAAAAAAAGGCAACTTTTTGTAGCTTAAATCTCTATGTCAGGAAAGGATGTGCAAGTATTTAATGAAGACAAAAAGGCTGGAAGCATGTTGCCAGTTCTGTGATGTCTAACAGTGTGTGTTGCAGCCTGCCGGGCAGTGCTGTCCCCGTTACCTTTGTCAGGGAAGCTTTGTCTCATTGGATTGCACGGTAGCAGCAGCTGCCCGACTCTAATGAAGACTTTGACTGATCCTACAGCCTGGAGTGAAACCGGTTGTGCTGGTTATGAACATTATTTAGAAATCTTTTCAGGTTGCCAGACATTTCTTTTCAGTTCTTCAGAGCTTAAAAATGAACCAAATGTGATCCATCTCATGTCAGAAATTAACTGGCTGGCAATAATAAATGAGCCCCATTGGAGCAGCTGGTGAGAGCGTGGAACTTTGTCAATTATTCAGAGTGCTGCCTTCTGCTGTTGACAGCTCCACTGAGCTGGTACCAGTTTTACCTTGGCAGAGACTGAAAATAGCTCAGCTGTTTTTGAACACAATCAGCCCATTTTTGTTGGGAAACTGTGGCTCATCTTGTTGTTTTATGCTTGGGCTGTTTCAGAAATGATATGTCCAAAAATCAGCTTTCACCTGTGCCATTGTATTAGACTTCCCAAGCAGTGGATGAGTCTAGTGGTGTTAACAGCAATGTTCTGAGGAGGTTTTACTGAGAGGGATCTTTGTGTTGACAACTCTTTTTCATTGTTCAAAATAAAAGCTCTCTTCTATCATTATGAAGGATAAACCATAGCCATCAAATTGAAAAGTAATTCGTACTTCCCAACTTTAACACCAAATATTACTCTGATTGCATTATTGTCAATTGAAATGATGCTTTCACCTGTTCTCATTTACCAGTGATCACCAGAATAGTTGTCAGCTGGTTTCCTTAAGAGTCTTCTCTTAACTCCTTTTAGTAGAAAATAACTGAACATTCACTTTTAAATATATTCTATGCATATTATCATAATTAGCAGATTAAAATGCATGTTTGCTTGTGTATTTTACATCTTAGTTATGATTTCTGCATTGCATTACCAACTGTGAGCAGATTTACCTCCCAAAAATTATTCTTCAAGGTGACTGCATGATTAGTACGTGTGATAGCTGGGGAGAGAGCTGAGAATTGTTGCAGTGTTGCAGATAAAACAACTTGAAAAACTTAATATTTGAGAGGGTAAAGTGCTGTAATGTATAACTCCCAGAGTATTCTAGAGTTATCATGTTATAATGTGTTTTACTACTGTTTACGTGGCAATAGGGTGAAATCTTTTCCCTTATTCTTCCTTTATAAATGTATTTCAAATTGCCAGCCTTTTATTTGCTCTACTCTATATATTTTCAAAAATCTGCTATGGCTGAACTTCAGTTGAACCTCTGGCTACTCCTTGGCCACAGGGCTGAGCTTTACACTTTGAACATTAGATTACATTTTATTAGAATAAATTATTGTTCATAAATATGTATGAATTAATGTATCCATACCACAAATCTAAGCCAATTAACACTCCTTTATGAGAGTATCTCTGAAAAAGGTGATTGATTTTACAAGGTTAACTTGCTTTGCTAATGGTGATTCTGTTTTGTACTTTATGTCAATATGCACTTGTTTTCCTGTAAATATATGTACTTACTATGTTTGCATATGGTACCATTAATATTTTAAGAGTAATTTGGAATGAAGATCCTTATAGCAGGGCACACAGCCTAAGTCATAAGAACAGACGGATACTGTACTGGAAATTTTTTTTATCTGTAAACAAGTTAGAGAGGTAGCATTGTTCCTAGCATAACCTTTGCTTTAGTTCAAATGAAGGGTGTGTACAACAAAGGATTTGAAGATACAGGCTTAGAGAGCTGTAACCCAGAAATGACTGTCACTGCTCAGGTGAGGTGAGGGTGGAGGCCATAATGCAGCAGCAGCTGGCAGCCTCGCTCCCAGAAGCACGTGTGGTGTGAAGATCCAGGTGGCTGTCTCTAGGCTCTAACTGTGTGTTTGGAGGCCTGACTCTGAGCCCCTGCCCCTGCTAGGACATCATGCCAAAGCAGTGTGCTGCTGTGCAATTTGTTTAGTGATGCCTTTTCACTTCTCCCGTTGACCCTTCCAATTCCACCAGCCACCACGCCAAAGAGACCGGACTGATTTTGACAGTTGTCATTACTCAAGCTCTCAGTCTGAAGTGAAGAGCCTTTTAAAAGGGAAGGCAACTAGTAATGAAAATAGATTAGCACCTGAACTTAAGGGAGAAACAGAATTATGTTTTAAACTATTTATCACAAGTGTTAATTCATATACATGGAAGGAGCAAATGTTAATAGCTGAAAGCAATAGAAAAACTGTTGGGTGGCGAATTCCTGACAGCAAGGTTAGATATTTTTTTTTTTTTTTTACTCACTGTTTCATGCTTAGTGGCTGGTGGGAATGCTCTAAAGCTCTATTAATGTTTTTCTTTTTCTGTCACTGGGGCAGGTTCTTCAATGCATATGGATCAGCCTTGCTGCCAAGCTCTCTATGACTTTGAGCCAGAAAATGAAGGTGAACTTGGATTTAAGGAAGGGGACATCATAACTTTGACCAATCAGATTGATGAGAATTGGTATGAGGGGATGTTAAACGGGGAGTCTGGCTTCTTCCCCATTAACTATGTTGAAGTGATGGTTCCCTTGCCTCAGTGATTGTGTCATGCAAGCTGTGAATGTGATTTCATGACTGAAATGGATTCACAAATGTTCTGTCAGTGTGGCATTCTGTGAAAGCCTTGCTATTTGACTGACTTACTGACTTTTGTATGCGTCTTTTTAAAATGTATTTATTTTATATTCAAAAAAAAAAAGATTTACCTTCCCCGACTCCATCAACCTGCAAAAAAACCCATACCCAGTTTTTTTGCTTTGTGCCTTGAAGATCACTGTTTGAAGTGTTTACTGGTAGCTCACTGTTGCTCCAAAAATGCATTTCCTTGCTCTTATTGTATGTGGAATTTTTTTTCATCTTTGGCTGATGATTTTACTATTGAAAACCATTTTTAAAAATACTGTGAGTGAAGCTAACTGTAACCAGTTCCTAAGTTACTGATGTCATCGAGCTCTTCTCATCACACTGTAATTTATTGTGAGCAAGTTAATCCACGTTTCACATTGTACGTTGACAAAAGGCAAAGTGGTTGTTGTCAATATTATGATGATGTTGTACTAAGTACAAGTTCTCAGCGTTAAAAATTCCTATAACTTACTGACCAAACTGAATAAATATTTCTGTGGGATAAGAACAGTAGTTGCTCCTTCTATTCCTATAATTGTGGCAGTTGTTTTAGAGCTGGAGGTCACTTTTGCTAAATCGATCAGCTTTCCATGAAGAAAACAATGCTACATTAAAAATGCATTAAATAAAGCCAAAGTGACACCTCAGACACTGGAATTTTAATAATCTTGCTCTCTTCCTACTGACTGTGTAGCATTTATAACATCTGTTAAAATTTTATTCTAGCAGGAGGATAAGAGAAAAATTCCTTTGAACTAAGTGCAAACTGGTGCTAACTCCCCAGGGTTTGTACAGAACTCAACTGTGATGAGAACCTACTCATCACAGTTGAGTTCTGTACAAACCCTGGGGAGTGCTGGTGATAATGCAAACAACTGATAGGTCAGTACACATCTACTTTAATTGAAAGGGCTGGAGAGGAAAGACAGACATGCTATAACTAAAAATATGCAAAAATGCCTCAAAATGAAGTACAGGCCTTGAGCCTCTTACATACTATCAAAATGAAGAACTAATTAATTTGGTTTTCTGGTGGCCTTTTCCTGCTTTCCTTAGCAAACAGAGTAGTGAGCGCAGAATTCAGGAGCCCCAGAGGAACATGTAATATTTTGCCACTTGCTCTTTGTAGCAGACAGAATGATGAGAGGGGAACTGCACTCTTTATGGGCAAAGAGGCTTGAATCCAGTTTCAGAGTTTCAAGCTCTGCTTGGTTCTGTAGTCCTGCTGAAACAGCATTTGCTATTTCACTTGTAGCAGAGGTGCAGTAACTTTTCCTCATAAGAAACAAAGAGCCTTTAAATTGATGTAAAAGACTTTGGCATTCTGGTTTCTCTCATCTCTGGCAGGGGCTTGCAAAATGCTCATAAGACAAGCAGGTGGTTTTTCTTTGCAGCCACTTATGCCACATCATCTCAGAATTTGGACTTGCTTATATAAAGAAGAGAATTCATCCGCAATTACCCAGTAGTTATTAGAGCAGCAATAGGGAAAGTAACATGTCCTGGCCTCATTCTTGAATGAAAATGCCTGCGACATTCTGCATACAGAATTAGAGAGTCACAGCTGCTCTTACATTTCCTCCCTTTATCAGAGAAGTCTCACCACTCATATCTTTCCAGAGCAGGTAAGAGTAAAAGCATTCAAATCTTTCGTCCCACCAGAATTCGCTAGAGGAAAGAATTAGATATGCTCACATGTATATACATAATGCATTTTTATCAAGGTTTCTTCAGCATGCAAGGATTCTTTCCTAAATTCAGTTTTATTTCTTTGAAGTCTTTTGAAGCACTCAAGTAAAATCAATAATAAAGTCGCATATGTTCATTAAGTTCATGGATGACCTTTAATTGTTACAAAAATTTAACAAATCAAGATAAATATAGTGAGGTTATAGCAGCAGTTGTCTCTATGCAAACCGTAATGTTCAACAAATATTCAGATCTGCTAAAATGTAAGATCCAAACTAGAGTTTTTAGTTAACCCGAGAGTTTAAACTGATACAAGGAAAGCTTCACTTTAGTGGCCACTTCCCAACACAGAACATGTCTTAACTTCTGAATACTCTGGCAAGGTAAGAGACAGTCAAAACTATTCCAGCATTTGGAGAAGTCAGCAATCTCATCTGCTCCTTTCTCTTCAGCTACTCACCTCCCCTCAAGCTCCACTTCTCTTAAAGAGGAGAAGTGGCTCAGTCAAGGTTCTTTACCACAGAGCCAGCAAGGAGACATTTTCATAAAATGAGGCTAAGAATAATTAAATGCAGTGCGTCCAGAGGCTACCTGCTTGGTTTGTGGGGCTTATGAGGTCAGGCTTTACATAGAGAGAGTATTAAAGTTACAGTAGATTACGTACTGGCCAAAAGACATTATTCCCCAGCTGCTCTGTACTGCAGACCACTGAGTTCTCATACATAAGGATTAAGAGCAGTTAGTGCTGAGGGCACCTTTTACTACAGTGGGTGCTTTCTAGTTTTGATTTTTATTTCAGCATGCTTTTCTAGTCCCTTAGAAAGCTGGGACTAAAATAGAGTGCTAATACTGCTAATTAGCAATACCTTCTCAGTTGGAATGAGATGCTCTTTCACATTTACAGGATAGATCTGTCCAAGTTAAGGTTGACACAGCTATGCTTCAGTACACTAAACCTAGGAACATACAACTCTGAAACTGGTGGATTACCAGGTGCTAAAATACAGAAACAGCTAAAGAAACAGCTCTTTCTTGTTAAAGAAAGGCAGGAATAATTTTTACAGCTTGCTTTTAATTTTAAAATATTTCTTGCTAGGAAGCTCCCTAGCAGGTGATCTGACCAGCTTCGTATATTTCAGAATCTGAGCAGGAAACATTTCAGACTCTCGTTCTTCAGCATAACATTTTACTTCATCCCAGTTCAGATTTGCTCAAGGTGCAAACTAGGTTATGATCTGGTCCATGTAGTTTCCCACGCAGGCTTGAAACAGAAATCATCTTTAGAGAAGCTATACTGAGAAAGCTGAAGCAAATATGTAGCATCCTTCTAGGTAGGAAACATGTTCAGGAGTTTTGTAAACTTGTACCCTCCTCTGTTTCAGCAGGTCATGGAAACCAGATCCTTGTGTTAAAGTAAGAATTAACTTGACATGGAGCTTGTACTCTACTGCCCTTTATGTCAGTGAGTCCAAGGACAGGGTCTAAGTATCAGAAGGTAGGAAATTCCATCATGTTATGGACAATGTTTCTTACAAGGAGGTCAACATGGGAGATGGCAAGTTTCAGATCTTGCAGAAGATACCAAAACACAACTAGTCTATATCACCTGGATTAAGAAGTGTTTTCAGATGATTATCTTTGTCCACATTACATGACAGAACAGCTAGGATCCTCATTTTGCTGCAGAGATATAAACATTGAGACATTAGGCTAATTAGCATGTGCAGAAACTTAATAGTTGTTGCTAGTTACATACATGGTCCTCATAAGGGGAGGGTGTTAGCATTTTGTAATTTACTTTTATTAATAAAGCAAAGCAAATTTTCAAGACAGGTGGTACCTTAACTATACCAGATGGTTTGAAGTTGAGTGAAAAAGAAAATAAGCTTTTAGAAACTTGAGCCCATGCAGTACCTAAGCTGATGCCTGAACAAAAGGTTACCAAGCTATCAGTACCTCAGTTCTGAGGCATCAAAACTTAACTGGCATGCAGATTCACACTACTTGAGTTAGAGTGGTAAATCAGGAGCAAAAACTACGGAAACCCTGCCTTCCTTTAAAACACAGCTTGTTTGCTTTTACTGCATGCAAGATGTTAACTGTTTTTTGCTAAGCTGCCTGTATTTCAGTACTACAACTGCAGTATTAATGACAAAAGTTTGCCAGGAATGACATTAACATTTGAGTGGGACTATGAGAATTGATTCTTCCCATAAACGGCAAACAACTGAATTGTAAAGTTGTTGATAAAACAGATTAGAGGTGTTAAGGAAGGAAGTTACTTTTGCTTTCCATGACTGATGGCTAAACAAACCATATTATTAGTTTATTTGAATAAAGATCCTTAAAAATAAAACTCAAACCTTACTCCAAATATGAACAAAGGCTTGGATCAGTAAATCTATTTGTAAATCTAAAGCTTCCACTGGTGTTACTTCAACCATTTTGATGCATGCTGTGCAGCAGGAGCCCAAAAGGCCAGAACAGCATTATAAAAGCTTTCCCTGTTTTTAGCAGGGTCTCGCCCTCCGTCACTGAGAGACTGAAAATAATATAAGAATATGCATATAAATCAGAAGACTTTGATAAACATTCTTGGTATTACAGTAAGATATTTAACCAGATTTTCTGTTTGAGAGAAGGACAAGGAACAGGCAGGAACTGCCTGTTCATAGGTACATTGCTTTAGAAGGTTAGTACTAAGGTACTTTAAAATGTTCAGACAGGTATATTATGCAGATAACTAGAAAATAGTGGTGGTTTTAAGACTTGGTGCAATAAGATACTAGTCCTGCTTGTAACTGTGTATGGTCAGCTTTAGGAAGAGCTGTGATAGCTCAACATGTTGTGCCAGGAAGAAGGAAAGAATGAATTTTTAGCTAGGTATCCCCTTATGCTTAGGGCCTTGGCATTCATACTAACAAACGCAGACTTGGTGCTCTTTCAAGAAAGAAACCAACTCAGGAGTCTGGCACAATCCATAATTAAACTGAACAAAGCCCTTGTACTTATTCAGTTTTAGACTACTTCAGCAATTAAAGACACCTGACTACTAGTACATCAAAGTACAAGAGCAGCACCCAATATGTGGAAGTTCAGACTTGTCATAGGGGCAGTAAAATGCCATTTGGTGTGGCTTGAGACTCCCTCACAGGGCATTACTGCAAGCAAGTTGTAGCCCAAGGGTTATAAACATAGCAAAGACAAAAACCCCTTATTCTGTTTGACTACGTTAATTCCATTCATATGATCTCCAACCATGCTGAAGTTCCAATTGAAAACTATTGGAGCATTTACAACTAATTTAAGGCTGAGATTCTTACTTTGAGATTTTTTTTTTAATGTTACAGAAAAAGGAAGAAAAGATAGTTCCTGGAAAAGAGCTGAAACAGAAGTGCCTCAAACTCATGCTTGAATTTAAGAGGAACTTAACCATCAATATACTAAGAACTTTGATTTCAGGCAAAAGCCTGAATTACTTTTGAGTGGAAATACTAGGCTTCTTCAGTGTGAATTCAAGTTTCCTTGTCAGCAGGTCAGGGACGCTTTGGAGTGTCAAATAAGTCACTTCAACCCACAGAATAAAGATACGTCTAGTTAGTGTTTGTATTCTGCCCTTGTGTTAACAGCTTTTAAGTTTACTTAGCAGATGCTTAGATGAAACAAACATTAAAGCTAGTATTTTTCAGTGTCAGTACTAAGAGACAAATGATAAATGTTATTATTTGATCATATTCATTTGATTATGATCATTTGATCATATAAGCAAAACATAAATTCTACATCTGATGCAAAGCCATGCAAGCTACATCTTAGGTGGGACAAGAGACTGCAGCACTAATAATGAAGCAGGTGCTATGAAATGATAAATGTGATTCTCACCATCTCACCTGCTTAAGAATACTCACAGGAACCACTATCATGAAACCATGCAACATTTCTTTTTTCTTCTTCTTTTGGTCTGACATCAAGAAAAATGTTAAGAATTGTAGGACATGGATAGTATTTGGGGAAGTATTTTAATACAGAAATGAAGAAAAGGGCCAGTGACTGATTTTGTTAATAGTGTATATTTAAACTTCATGCAGCTTACCCGAGATGGAAACTCCGTTTCACTTCCAGTTATTTCTTCATAATCATCATCTTGCTCACCACTTTCTTCTTCTCTAGGTACATGCATTATCTTCCTCTCTGCAATTTTCTAGAATACAGTTGAATTGCCACCACAACCCTCAAGATTTAAGCACATCAAGCAAGTTTAATATTAGGACAGCAGAAGCCATTTATTATCTCACTTACCTCACCATCATCTGTGATAAGCGTAACACCAATGGTATCCCCAGTTCCCCAAGACATCTGAGACTTCCAGACCAGATCACTAGGACCTGGGCTTACACCAGCAGCTGCACCCCAGATCTGCAACAGATTTAAAGTGAGCTTCTAAAGAATCTTATTTGTAGGCAGATTAGGATTCAATCCAATACATGCACTCTTAAGTTCTCCCATATCAAAAATGCCCAGTAACAGAAACTGAACTACTGTGATCCTGGCAGGTTAGTTCTTATCAGGACTACCACGAATGGTAGTAGGTTTTTTTTAACCGAAGACTGTAAAGCAGTTAGTGCAGAAAAGGCTATTAACAGCTTCTACCTGATGCAGGGGTAGCCTTGCTTGGACATGCACACTGTTTGAGTCACAGAGCAAGGCCACAGTTACATATACTCATGGCAACAGGTTGTGTATACAAGATAGCTTCTAGCCTGGGGTCACTCACAGATTTCTTGAGCAAGCTTGTACAGACTTTGGAGTGCAGAATGAGGCTCTTGGATCACTATCTAAATATACTTCAAGTAGAACTTTAGAGCCAATATTTAGCTTAGTACTAATCAACTGTGAGCTCAGCATCACTGAACTGTAGTGAAGTTTTTAGTAACAGTGAAATCGCACAACTTGTATGATATCACAGGAGTGTGGGGAACCCTAGGAATAATGTATTGGTTCTGTTTATAATAACGTGTCACAATCTGGTACGAACCAAGTTCAATGAAAGATGTAGCTTTAAATAAAATTTAACTGGCATTTCAGATCAAGTTGTAAGGATTTCTCCCATCTCCTCTCCACAAAGTTCTTCAGGCACTTGCGGTATTAATTTAGTTTTCCGTATTACATTAATTTCTGTTGCCATCTAACATAACAAGAACAGAGCTCCGAGTAAGTTTTACAAAACCACTACTTACTGTAACTACTTGGCCCGCCTGAAGAACGAACTGTGAAGGAAATTTGTACGTTACATCTGAGACTGTTTCAAGACGTCTTTTTAACACACATCCATGTAGTGGCTGATCCTGTGGGACAAGAAATTTCTCTCAGCATTACAGACCACCATCATAACAAGCAAGTGCAAGGTTCTTTCCAAACTCAGGGGTCAGTTTTAGGCTTATTCTTGTAGCATACAAGATTCTGATCAATTTTGAGGAAGCCTTCAAGTTTCCATTAAAGCCTTCCAGTGATTTCCCTCACTACTTCCTTAGAATTAATCCTAGTCTCACAAGTTTAGGCACAACTATTCTTATCTTCTGCTCTTTACTGGAAGATTCTGTTAAGTTGTGTTTATCACACCCAGCTATGAACTTAGGCCACAGAACAGGTAGCAGCCTGTGAAATTGTAAAGCAGCTAAAGCCAAATTGGCTAAGCTACCAGCCACAGGTTTTGGAGCTCTGAGGATTAATCCTAATTTGTAGACTAAACCAGTCAAAGAATTATCTAGTTGGTCAGATACATCCTCAATATAGATTAGATACTGTCAGATCTATTCACCCTTTTAGGTGTTTTAAGCATTTTTAAGTAATAAGAAGCTGTCGTTATCCAAAGTGCTAAACGCCTTAGTTCAAGGATAAGTAGTACTTCTAATAGTGCTGGCCTGAATCTGATAAGAAACAACTGAAAGTGTTATAGTTCTGCATCACAGAACCCAGTGCATGTCCTCCTGAAAGCACCTCCCAGACTTCCCTGCAAACAAAACACCTGCAGTATGGCAGGGGAGGGGCACCGACCAGTCTCTAGTCTTCTCTTGACAGCAGCCAGGTTAACTGAGAAGTTCTCGCTTTGTATTTAGTTTGGCCGTACTCTTCCCTCATCTCTTCATCCTCCCCTGTTGTCAACTCTCACTAAGTTACAAGTCTGTTCACGAGCAGTCATGCTTTGCAAGGAAGGCCAGGAACAGAAGTACCTGATCAGATTTGTTTTTAAGCCTGACAAATCTCCCATCTGGATCAATTTCTTCAATAGATACATTTCCGGAAGATGAAGTATAATCAACAGACTTAAATCCAGCTCTATGTCCTCCCTTTTTCACTTCTTTAATTTTCCTTTTCCTCCCATGCAGGAACCGTCTCCCTTGACTTGCTTCTTGAGTTGCAGCACTGTGTGAAGACTGACTGGGTGACAGCTTTAGCCTAGAAGGGAGTTAGATAACATTTGCTTGAATATCTGATGCTTATTTCTTCTCACTACAGCCAAGCCCAACAGCTTCTTTTATTCAAGACTTCATTGAAAGCTTGCATAAGATTTTATTTTTACTGGCAAGAGTAGCTAAGTAGCTTGTTAAGTTTGGAAGATGGCCCCAGCCCTAGGGTACAAAACAAGCTTATCTCGATAAGAAAAGATTCCCAACTGCAATAAGTATTCCTTTAAAGCCTCTACAGACATAGTCCTTAGTAGAAGTAGTTTAAGTTTTTGACCCTTCTTAAAGTGTGTTGAGTTCATGTTATTCTCAACTAAGTATCTGCATAGCTAAGAGCTGATACAGTTTCCCAGTTTCATTCATGAAACTTGAGCACTGCCTTTTGATTTATCTCTAGAACACAAAAAAAAAAAAACACCCTTTGAGAAAGTTTGATTCTAGGCAGAGATGTCTAATGAACCTTTTCCTTTTCCGGCTGGATTTTTCAACTTACTTCATCTTACTCTACCATGTGGTAGACGTTGTATATAAGTACCATCTACAGGTTATGGCTTCAAGAAAAATTATGGCACCAATCACATACTTAATTTTTTTTGCCTCCTCCACGTTCTGGAGTTAATTAGTTAATTAGCAAGACCTCAGACACGAATCTTGTCATAGCCTACCTCTGCTCCTCTCCTTCCAGCATCTTCCTGTAGGCATTTATTTCCAGATCTAGAGCCAGTTTCACATCTAAAAGATGCTCATATTCTTCCAACTGTGCTTGTGCCAGCTGTTGGGCTTGTGCCATTTCTTTCTCTTTTTCAGTCATAAGCCTTCGATGGCAATCTCTATCATAATCCAGCTTTTCCTGTAGTTCCCTTACTCTGCTCTCCAAAGAAACAATCTAAAATTAAGAGGAAAAAAATCCATTCAAACATAACTGAAGATAACAGAGGAGAGGTCAATATTTTTAATTGTGTATCTAAATTAAAATAATTCAAAGAATATACAAATAAATATAGTACCTGACTTTGATATTGATTAATCTGAGATGTCAGAGTATCGGCTCTCTGCCTTGTTTCTCTTAGCTCCTCTTGAACAGCGTTGGCAAACTCACTATGTCTTGCTGCAGATAGCTGGGCATTCTCCATCTATGGATAAGTCACCATTAGTAATGAGTTGCTCATGACCATGTATTTTAAATAAGAAAGGGAACCCAAGTGATTTCCAGCTGTTACATCTGGAAATAGTTATGTTTTACTTAAGTGTACAGATACCAATAAAGTCCAAGTCAGTAAGTTTTTCACTGCTTTCCAGGGAAGTTTACATAAGTTTGACATTTGTGTCAGAAAAAGTCAGCAGTAATGAAAATTGCTGATTTAGGATATTCCAGTTACAGACGCACGAGGACTTTGTATGGACATGAAGTAAATGGATTCTCCAAAAGAACAGAGAATATGTTTAGAAGCTCCTTGTCAAAGCATGGAGCTACAGGACATTAGGTGTGTCTAAGCTGTTCCTCTTGCCCAAAAGTTCTATTACTGACAGTTTCTGCATCACTGTAGGCAGCACTAAACTATTTCTACAGCAATTGAATCTCGAGATGTTCCACGAAAAGATTAAGTAGACCCATCCTCCTACAAAAGCCACACAGAATTTCTAGTAGAAACCTGGACAGAAGCATCTAAACAAATTCACCAAGTTGACATGTAAGTTGGAGCACAGAGAAAGCCAAAAGAACCAGGAAGAAATCAACATATGTACTTCCTGAGAAAAGTATCAGATCAAATGATTCTGCACTGAATATTAAACAAGGCTTAAGAAAACAATACCATACCCTGAAACCAGCCTAGGGCCCCTGGGATCTTACCTACCAAGATTATAAGCCTAAAGTATTAGATTTTCTTGCATACGTGGTTAATGCTGGGAAAGAGGTGTTGGACCAATTCTGGAAGGCAAACTGTCAAGCTACTTCCATAGCCACCCTCTCCCTTTTATCCAGTACAAGCAACTGAAAGGGGATATTTGCAGTCATACACTTAAAAGTGCACTTGTACAACTCTACAAATAACTAGTTTCATGCATTTTCGTAAAGCTTATCAGTAGATCAAGTTTCATTCACTAATACTGAAACTGCTTAAAACATAGCACACCTTAGTCCTGAATTTGTTCAGACAAGCTCTCAGAACTTTCAGAAGTCAGAATTATGATCAACTTTATTATGTTAGCCATTTCTAATTGCTCCCCAAAGGGACAGTTTTATGCTTCAACCATTTTTGATTGGGATCAAGTATTTATAGAAGTTCTATGCTAAAATTTGACACTGCTTCTAAAGTCCAGAACTTATGCCAAGCAGCTCTGTGCTAAATGCAAGTAAGCCATTTATGCTAGTGTGACTTTAATCATATCAAGGTGTAGAGAACTCAAGCTTTGTTTTATTAGCATCTTTACAGACTCACTTTTGCACTGAATGTTCGCTCCAGCTCCTCTTTGTATCCTTGAATTTGTTCCTCCTGCTGTTTTCTGAGCCCCTGCAGAGCATCCGAGAGCTTACTCTCAAATTCCCTCTGACGACCAGATTCTATTTCCGCTATTGTGTCCTCATGGACTCTCTTTGTCTCCTTGAGCTCCTAGGAGAAGATGAAATTTCTCAGAGAATAAGCAACCCAATACAGTTTGATTTGAAACTGTACTTACTGTACCAGCTTAGCAAGTCATGCAATATTGAAGTAGATTTATTGACTGTGTGGTAATTCTATATTCAGATCTGAGACATTCATCCATTACTTCAGGTTTCCACCTTGCTAGCTGTGCTGGTTGTTTTGCTTCCTCACTGCCAACACCACTAAAACTAATCAATGCAGCAGTTTGTATTTTATTTTCTTTGAACTAGAAGGATTTGTCTGCTTTTCTTTACTTAGAACACATGCATATACGCTTCAGTTGAAGTGCTGTTACTTTACCTATTATTGTCTTATTCAAAACGTAAAAGTAGTGGTTAGAGGAACTAGAATTCTCCATCACTTAAACCACACGCTTTGGAATTTCTTCCAGTGAGAAGGAAGCTGGTTTACATTCACATGTTTTCCAGTTCTATATACTGATTTCTCACACGAAGGTTTCCAGACACCTTTGATAAGTGTTAAGGAAGTGGGGAACAGAAGTTGCTTATTAAAGGAGATTTAACTTATTTGATTATTTTAGGCTTCTAGCAAACATCTGGAATCATTTAACTAACTGTTATATATGCACCTTCAGTTACACAAAGTAGTATATTGGGATTGTAGTTACCTTCAGAAGAGCAGCCTAAGAAAATGATCTCATATTCCAGGTATATATGGGTACTATGCTAGTTAACATGAGATTGTGTATTTTCTCAGTGTCCTCCTAGTTAGGTGGATTTTATTGACTTGTGGACTGTCATAGGTTGACTCAGCTAGTTACTTTAAGGATAAAGCACGTATTAACATTGCTTTTAAGTGCATCCAGGGATCATGGACACCTAAAAATTTCCTTTTTAATAAGGTAAAACATACATCTTCATGAAGGCGCTTCTGGAACGTCATTTGCTCCTGCAGGGTTTTCATATGATTTTCCAGGTCCACTCTCCTCAATGTTTCACTATGGAGGTGCTTTTTGGTATCTTCCAGTGAAAGCTGCAGCTAGAATATACAGACATCAGGGTAATCAAAATTAGGAGGTCATTTTCCAAGCTAAGACAGTGAACTTACTACAGGTTATTTAACCTAATTCCAACAGCAATCAAAACACACTACTTACGTGAAGCTGGTTACTGTGTTTAAGTTCTTATTTCAGTGGGATCCAGCATACTAGCAACAGAAAGAACTTGCAATTGTTACGTACCCCAGCTTTCCCTGAAGGAAAACTCAGAGCAGCCCTTAATCCCACCAGCTAAGTCTGACTCCTCAAAGCAGACTTCTTATGAAGCAATTTTACCATCCATATACATTCCTCACATTCACTACACTAAGTGTTCCAAACTTTTTGCTAACTTCAAATATCATTTGTTTTAATTCTTTAAGAAGCAAGATCCTCCAAATATAGCTTAACTATGTTAAGCTGACAAACCATTATACACTTCCAGTGTTGGAGTGTGCTTATTTAATGATATGCACTTAGGGGGTTTTAAGTTGAAGGTTTTTTTCTTTTAAAATTAGCTTATTCATTGATCACATTAAAGCATGAAGCTACAACAGCTACACTCTTAGAAATGCATTGACAGAGTAGCAACTCAAGCAGAGTTCATTCTCATATAAAAAAAAAATAGTCAAAACTTAATTGTTCTGCCAAGATTTAAGCATAGTGAAGCACAGCCCATCAAATGCTTAATTTGCTGACACCATAAAGAATGCTACAGGGGCTATAACAGTACAACACATTTCAGCTTTGTCCTTAGAACAAAAAACATTACATATTGTCATCATAGAATAGTATTAAAGGTACCTACCATAGACAGAAGGTTTAACAGACCAGCTATCAGTAGCACTTGCATTCAGTAAGGCTGGAGAAATGTTTCTGCCCACCTGTCATTGCCAGATAACTGTCTGTCCCTGCTTTAAAATCTCAATAATTAGTTACAGAAAAACAAACCAAAGCTCCAAGAACAAAAGCAAAGTTAAAATTCTGGGAATAAGTCTTACAGTGACTACTTGATCCTTTAATTCGTGAAGATCATTCTCCAAACTTCGTTTCTCACTCAAAACTGTTGCTAAGTCGGCTTCCTTTGCGTTCAGCTGAGCATCAAGATCTCTCAGTCTAGCCTGGGCTAGGTTTAAATCAGCTTCCTTTTTTGAATTCCTGCAAGTGAAAGTTTTACACTCAGTAAGTTGCAGCTGGCGAGGGAGAAAGTTTGCTTTTAATGTGTTTACCTTCACAGAGGTCTGGGGCAGAACTGAAACAGAAGAGAGGTTAATTAACCCTTGTGAGAGCACAGGACGGGCTCTAAGAAACAAACCAGACAGGCCCCTCAGACTAGTGTAATCTGTTTAACCAGAAAGATTTCTGACCCAGTTTCCAGCTTGTTTTGTCCTACACACAAGTTGGCTACTTTCCACAGAATTACTGGCCAGAGAGGGAAGGGATGGCACAGGCTGCTGTCTCCACAGAGAGAGACCAGTCACCCTCAAAGCTCAGCAGACCCTTGACCTGCTGCTTCTGAACAAGCTGCTCACACAGGTCCCTCCTTTCAGCAGCAAAGGCCACCACCAGCTTGCTGGGAAAGTGCCTGTTGGATGTTGAAATGCACCCCTGGTGCGGCCTAGAGCCCTTGCACCCTTCTCACCAGGAGAGAATGCCACGGATGATGCCTCCGCCCTGGGGGAGGCCCTGCAGTGCCCTGAGGCAGCTCTAGGCCTGCCTGCCAGAGGCAGAGCTGCAGGCGATGCTGGTCACAAGTGGGAGCAAAGTACTCCTCCTTCCACAGGCAGAGGGAGGAGCCAGCTCTAGCTGCCAGGAGCTGTCGTTCCTCCTCCCCTGCAACCTTCCTGCGCAGGAGGGGTTTGTCCACAGGAGGTTGCTGGCCCAGCTCTGGTGCCCACGCCTGTCAGCCCCACGTCCCCAACTGAGCTTTGCCTCTGCAGCCCCTCGGCTGCTGCCACGGGACAGTGAGCCCCTACAGCAACCACCCTTCCCTCACAGCACCCTTGCAAGACTTCTCCCTCAGGAAGCATCATAGAATCTCCAGGTTGGAAGAGACCCACCAGATCATCGAGTCAAACCATTCCTATCAAACACTAAACCATGTCCCTCAGCACCTCATCCACCTGTGCCTTAAACACCTCCAGGGAAGGTGAATCAACCACCTCCCTGGGCAGCCTATTCCAATGCCCAATGACCCTTTCCGTGAAAAACTTCCTCCTGATGTCCAGCCTAAATCTCCCCTGGTGGAGCTTGAGGCCATTCCCTCTTGTCCTGACCCCTGTCACTTGGGAGAAGAGGCCAGCTCCCTCCTCTCCACAACCTCCTTTCATATCCTCTTCCCTCCTTTACCTCATGGCATTACAGAGCAAGAGCAACTTTGCCTTCAGAAAAGTACCATTTCCTTACACAAATACCAAGGTACAGAGCCCTTAGGTACCACCCGTATGGCCAATGTGGTTGGTTAAGTTGCCAATTTTACTTGGCACCACAGCAGAGAAGTGCTGGGCCCACAGCGAGTTCCTGTCACAGAAAGGGGTGCTAATTTCCCACACTGCTTTAGCAACCAAAATCCTTGCAGTGGCCTGACCACTATCCAGAGTCTGACTTCCTGCTCAAAATTCAGATTTGAAAGTGCAAAGAATAAAGCGTTCCGTTTATTTTAGCAAAATCTGTTCTGCCAAGTGGCTAAGTTGTGATAATTCATACAATGAATTTTCCAGTTGATAACTGAGCAGACCAGTTGGAGAAAGTCCAAAAGTCATTCTGCAGGAGTGATCAGCTCTAGAAAGCTTAGACTGCAAGGAAAGATCAGAAAAAAGTAAGGGTTGTTTAGTCTAGAGAAGAGAAAAAGCGACAGGAGACATAACTGTCTTTACATACACGAAAGACTGTAGCATAGAGGAAGGGAATCTGTTTTCCATGCCTGTTGTGGAAAAGGCAGGAAGTTGCAGGCTTAAATTGCAGCAAGGAATATCTGGGTTAGATGTTAGGCAGAGGAAACTAACAGTAGTTCACTGAAGCATGTTGCCTGGGGGGGGGGGGGGGGGGGAGGTATATTCTGGAATCTTCATCATCTGGGATTTAAGTAAAAGGGTTAGGCAAATACCTGCCTAACAGTTGGTTCCTGTACCAGCCTGGGGTGTGCAGCTACATCAGGTTCTTGGCTCAAGGCCTTTTCTAGCCTTGCTACTCACACATTTGTTGATTGTGTCCTCATACTTCATGACCTTGATGCAAAACTAAATGTTTTGCTAGCAAAGGTTATTTATTCTTTACTCTGACTCTAGGAAAAATATAACTCTTGTGGAGTAACATGAAAAACAAGATAATGCATTGTGGGGCTTTTTTAGCATTTACAGGTTTCTTTCTTTTCTAGGTATTAATTAGGCACCTTCATTTTGGTATCTCTACTAGGAACCACTACTTTTGTGAGTGTTAGTTATGATATTAGTAAGTACATCAGCACCACCACTTAACAATAATATTGGCTGTTTTATCCCACAATAATATAAATTTCACTCTGTAATCAAAGTTTTTTGCACCAGTGAAATTCCATTAGTATCTGTTTTAACTCTGCGGTTTGGTGGTCAGCTATCCTGACACAGGCATCCAACAACCAGGCTCAGGTTTCCTATGTTCTTTCCTGACGAATATTCTTTTTAGAGAACCCTGAAGTGAGTAATTTCATCTTTAAGAACACCAATTGAACAAGCCCAGCTTTAACAAGAGCCTTTATTACCCTTTTAAGCCAAGTTTGGGCTTCAGAACACCACTTTATGTTACTATGCAGTAAGAAGTGACAGCTGCATACCATGTATTCAATGTATAGCAACTGTTCCAGAACTATATGTTGCTTACTGACTACCAACTGCAAACAATCACTTCAAGGCACTGCCAGTATCTTTCCTTATAAATTAGGGTGTCACATACGTTTGACCTGGAGAACTTAAATAATTTTACTGAAAGAGTTCAGGTACCTTTGAAACAGACTCCAGTCAGTCAAGACTGAAGAGCATGAACAGCACTTGCAGAATTAATTCTCAGAGCTTGCTACACAACACGTGTCAGGTTCAGCAGCAAAATGCAAGTCTATACTCACTTGTGCAGAAAGAAACTGGTTTCATCTTTCTCTGCTGTGCTACTGTAGTTGCTTTGACCTCCCTCAGGCTCTGAATTTAACTGATATGCTTATCCACAGCTCCTCCTCCCCAAACGTCTCTGGCCTACATCCAATAGCCACTGTTTAAACAGCAAGAGAAAAGATGAAACACAAGCATACTTTACTGTTGCTGAAGCTTAAGGTCTCTTTACCAGTGATTAATAAGACCCAGTGGTTAATGCTGTTGGGAAATTATCTGGTGACATTCCATCCTACAAGAGTTCCAGGTTATTTAAAGGGTGTATATATAAAGGGCACCATACCCTCAAAGTAGTTTGTTCCAAGTCATTGGAGACGTGCAGTAAGGCAGCCCAGATAAAAAACACTCATTAATATTACGACTTCAGTCTGCCTTTTCAGAAAGCAGCATGTATGCTGTATCATTTCTCTTGGGCTGTAAAGTTAACCACTTCTAAGGCCTAGTTACTATAAAGAAAAAAAAAACCACCTCAGTCCAGAGTATTCCATACCCACTAAGCCTAAGGCTTTATAAACAAAGCCAGAGTTATACAAACACAAAGAGCAGCAGAAAGGTTTTAGAATTGGCTTCACCCTGCTCCTCACTGTCCACTGAAGTGCCTGGTTAGATTTATGAAACAGATCCGTGAGCCAAAACCCAGCATGAAAGAGACAAGCCCAAGAACTTCTAAGCAGCTGAAAAGAGAAGCTTAGAGTAAAATCATGTTTCATTCCCAAGTAGAACAGTTACTTAAGTCCCCACTGAACCTACGAGGGGGCAGTATTTACTCCATGTAAGTGTGAAAAGAAAACCTGGTGCCTTAAGTTGCTATGATACAAATTTATAACAAGATTTAGGAGGCCTGGGGATACCCAAATTATTGCAAGTCTGTAATTGATTTAGCAGTAAAATGGGACACTAAAGTAACTAGGGATGCTAACATCTTGTATATATCCCAAAAGAAAGCTTGCTGGGATTGGATACTTGTTCCCTTCCCTTCAGTACACGCCTTCTCCCCTCCTTCAATAGGATTTGATTGTGCTCACATCATGCCACTCCTTTGTTCCAGGCGTGGCAAGACTAGACAACACAATGATTCTAGGCTCAGGATACAGAGCTTGCAAGAAAGTCAAGCCTGAAACAGTAGCATGTAAATCAAGACCTAAAAAGCTCTCGGACAATTTCTGTGCAGTACCAGCCTGGACCAGGTAAGCTCTACTGTTGGCAGGACTACCTTCTCTGTGCACTGCCCTCCAGGCAACACCAGAGCTAAAAAGCCCTCTGAAGACATGAACCGACTCCATACAAAGACTCCTTCCCTTACTCTCGTAACTTTCTAGATACTTTTTAGTCTCATAGCTTCTTGAGTGTTTATAAACACAAGTGTGGTACCAAACCCAGTCACAGAATCGGAAGCACAGAATCACTAGGTTGGAAAAGACCTCCAGGATCATTGAGTCCAACCTATCAAATACTAAACGATGTTCCTGAGCACCACATCCACCTGTCCATTAAACACCTCCAGGACAGGTGACTCAACCACCTCCCTGGGCAGCCTGTTCCAGTGCCCAATGACCCTTTCTGTGAATTTTTTTCTAACGTCCAGCCTGAGCCTCCCAAGGCTAAGCTTGAAGCCATTCCCTCCTGTCCTATCACCTGGAAGAAGAGCCCAGCTCCCTCCTCTCCACAACCTGCTTTCAGGTAGTTACAGAGAGCAATAAGGTCTCCCCTCAGCCTCCTCTTCTCCAGGCTAAACACCCCCTGCCCTCTCAGCTGCTCCTTGTAACCCTTGTTCTCCATCTCCCTCCCCAGCTCCGTCGCTCCCTCTGGTCTCGCTCCAGACCCTCGGCATCCTCCTCGCCCGGTGGGTTCCCCGCAGGCGGAGCCCGGGGCAGCCCCTGCGCATCCCGGGAGCGGCGGCGCTCGCTCTGCGCGCCCACCCCCCCGAGCCCCACGGCTCCCACCTGCCCCGCAGCTGGCGGTGCTCCTCGCCGAGCTTGCCCAGCTCCACCTGCAGCGCCGCTCGCTCGATGGCGACGTCGTCCAGCGCCCGGCGGGCGTCGGCCAGCTCGCTCTCGTAGCGGCTCCGCAGGCTGCCCAGCTCCCGCTCGCCGCCCTCCCTCCGCTCGGCCAAGCGCTGCCGCAGCGCCGCCTTGTCGGCCTCCAGCGCCCGCACCCGCTCGATGTAGGCGGCCAGGCGGTCGTTCAGCTCCCGCAGCTCCTCCTTCTCCTGCAGCCGGCTCAGCCGCGTCGGGCTCAGCGGCGACGCGAACGAGCGGCCGCCGACGGGCGTAGAGGACAGCGGAGTGGCCATGGCAGCACCGACCCCGCAGCCGCCCCGGCGACGCCCGCGGCCGCCGCTTAAAGGGGCCGGAGGGGATGCAGCCGGGACCGGCACCTGCGGAAAGGAGCGGCGGTGCCGAGCCGGGTGACACACGGAACCACAGAACAGGCTGGGGTGCGAGGGACATTAGAGATCATCCGGGTCCACACCTCCTCTTCCCTGCCCTGATAGAACATGCTATAGACCTGAGAGAACATACTTCATAGAATCACAGAAGAGTCTGGGTTGGAAGGGACCTTAAAGATCATCCAGTTCCACTCCCCCTCTTCCTTGCCTTCATAGAACATGCTATAGACCTGAGAGAACATACTTCATAGAATCACAGAAGAGTCTGGGTTGGAAGGGACCTTAAAGATCATCCAGTTCCACTCCCCCTCGATATAACATACATACTATAGGCTCAATAGAACATACTTCATAGAACCATGGAATAGTGTAGGTTGGAAGGGACCTTAAAGATTATCCAGTTCCATTCATAGAATCATAGAATCACCAGGTTGGAAGAGACCCACCAGATCATCAAGTCCAACCATTCCCACCAATCTCTAACCCATGCCCCTCAGTACCCCCTCAGTACCTCATTAAACACCTCCACAGAAGGTGAATCAACCACCTCCCTGGGCAGCCTGTTCCAGTGCCTAATGACCCTTTCTGTGAAGAATTTTTTCCGTATGTCTAGCCTGAACCTCCCCTGGTGGAGCTTGAGGACATTCCCTCTTGTCCTATCCCTTGTCACTTGGGAGAAGAGGCCAGCTCCCTCCTCTCCCCACCCTCCCTTCAGGTAGTTGTAGAGAGCAAGAGAGCCCTCCTTGACAGAACATATTATGGACCTGATAGAACATACTTCATAGAGTCAGAATAGTCTGGGTTGGAAGGGACCTTAAAGGTCATGCAGTTCCACCCCCTTCTTGATAGAACATACTTCAGACTTGATAGAATATACTTAATAGAATCATAGATTCATCCGAGTTGGAAGGGACCTTAAAGCCCACCCAGGGCAACATGAGGTCATTCCCTCTCATCCTATGGCTCATCAATTGGGATGAGAGACCAGCTGAAAGTATATCAACTTTCTGAAAAGGTTTGCTTCCCATCCTTTTCAGTTGCTACAGTTACTTAAACAACCACATAGACCTTTAGCTCTGACTTCAGTTACATCCCTGTAATTTGTTATCTTCAAAAAGAGACATACAGCTGCAGTCAGACATACTTCATAGGATCATAGAATAGCTTGGGTTGGAAGGGATCTTAAAGTCCATCCAGTTCCACCCCCCTGCCATGGGCAGGGACACCTCCCACCAGACTAGGCTGCCCCATCCAACCTGGCCCTGAACACCTCCAGGGATGAGGCAGCCACAGCTTCCCTGGGAAACCTGTGCCAGTGCCTCACAACTCCCATGGTGAAGAAATTCCTCCTTACATCTAGTCTAAATCTGCCCCTCTCCAGTTTATACCCATTGCCCCTAGTGCTATCACTACAAGCCTTTGTGAATAGCCCCTCTCCAACTTTCTTGTAGCCCCTTCAGATATTGGAAGTTCTCCTCAGAGCCAGACTGGACAACCCCAACTCTCTCAGCCTGTCAATGTGAATGTCAATGTCAATCTTGAATGTATGAGAAGGCCAGGCTGGAAAAAAACACCTGGGAATAAATGGATTGGAGACATGACTGCAAGCAGTCATGAGAGTGTAGAACAGACAAAACCAGAACCATCTTGTCAACCTGGTCTTCAAGGCCACGTTGAACAGGGCTTTGGACAGCCTGGTCTTGTGGGAGGTGTCTGTGCCAATTGTCGTGATCTTTAAGGTCCCTGTCAACCCAAACCATTCTATGATTCTATGTCAGTTTTTTTCACAAGTAGTCCCTGCTCTTTCTTGTGTTGTTGTTTGTGGGCGTTTCTAGCATCTAGACTGGGCTGTGGAGGCTGTCAGCCTTCCATCCTCGTGTGAAAGTGTTTCAGCTGAAAGCCGATGCCTGAGCAGAAGGAAGAATGGAGGAAAAAAGCGAACAGGATCCTGAGAAATGCGTGAAACAGTCTTACACTGATTATATTTTATGTAAATCATTGTTCAATAAGAAAGTTACTTCATTGCTTCTTTAGTAGTACAGACATGTACTGTGGTAGTTGTCAGTTTTCTCCAGTAACTAATTAATTTACCCTTTTCTTTATCACTTACATTTTGGAGAGCAGGTGCTGTACAGATTTCATTCAGTATGAGCAAAAAAAATATCTCTGAACATTAATGTAACTGTTACTATAGTGTTGCAGCGGTTGCAAGAAACTTCACTTATGAGGTCAGCCTATGTCAGTGTTATTTCCTACACAAAAGAATAGCCTTGATAATCCTCTTAGAGTTCTTGAAATATAAAGAGAGATTTTATAAGGGCTGTAGGTGTAAATTCAAGCTTCACTTTATAGGTCGGCAGGCAGGAAACAGGAGAATAACCAAGTTGGCCCCAAGATTGTAGAATCAGGTTATATATATCACTGTATACAAAGTAGAAGAGGGCCACAAATGCTCATCCAGGGTTTTGACAGAACTTCTTTACACAGTTTTATAAAAAGCAAAACACAGCTTCAAAACTAAAACTACATGCAGCATGGTAATGACATATGGCCAGACTGAGCTCCTCTGTTCTAGTCCTAACAACAGCATCAGGAAATTCTTTTCTGCAGAGTGGTTCCAGTTTTTTATTTTGATATAACGAGCACTTGTTTGTTCTTTGCTGCCGACTGAAAGCTCAATTCAAGAAAAATAAAAATTATGATTTAAATCTGAATATGTACCTCTAAGTTGTGTACATCTGAGGGTTTGCTTCAGCTTTGAAAACTCAGTCCTCTGCAAAGAACACTGTGATTTTATGTCATTGTCATGTTTGATAGTTGTATGTTACTGGCCAGCTGTTCAAATATAATTGTATGGTTTTGGAACAGATGCAGAACAAAGCCAGAAATCTGCTATTCTAAGAATATTCTTTTCTTGCCTGCCAAGGCTTTGTAATAGTGCAAACAAAAACAGCTGAAAGAAATAGTTCAAAAATAGTCCAAGCTAGTTTTATCTTTTGCATTCTTCACCGACTCTCCCTATGCAAGAACAGAAGGTGGCAAGTTAAGAAAAGCATAATGGAAATCTGATACTGATTTTTTTCTTTCTGACATTTTTCTGACTTTTTCTTTGGTTAAGACTGTAGCCTGTAGCTTAGTCTACAAGCTTAGCTGAGAAATTCCTGCAGAGGTAGGCCTGTACCATCTTTTCCTACTGTTTCAAGTATAACGATCAGGAATGTTGCATGATTAAGAGATACAGAGGGTATCAGGAAAAAAATGTAGGAAAATGTATCCACCCTGGACTAAAGCACAATAAAGGGAGTCCTTTTGCAGGAAAATATTGATATGAGAGATTTAGACAATATTAGCAGATTCCACAAAGTTAGGATAAAAACCCTCCAATGTTAAAAAAAATATTTGCAGTCTTTTTTTCCAAATATCTTAATCAGGCCTTGATCTTGAGCTAGTGAAATTAACTGAAAAACCACAGTGATAGAGAAGTACAACGAAAGCCAGGAAGAAGTCAACTGAACTTTTTTGCTATTCTTTTTCTTAGGTACCTGCTGACTGATTCTAGCTCTGCATGAGCAATGTCTTTGTATTGGTCCCAAAATGTGATCAGGCCTCTGAGTGCTCCAATAAGTCTTAATGACCTTGACCCACCTCAGCTGCTGCCCACAGGTGCAGGAAATCCATGTAAGCTCTGGCCTGGGGTTCAGTGCTTCTCTGACTTCTCCTAGGTTGTGTCTGCCTGTAGGATGACCAGGACTTATTTTTTTCTGACTCAACCTTGTTCCTACCTTGATACTGTAAATTTGCCTGTGCTCCCTGCACACCCTTGCTGTCATTTCTAGTCACAGGGCAACAAAGTCAGCAAAGAAAATATGAAAGTAAGTGGAAAATATGCTTTTTTTTTGGTCATTGACTATACTCCAAATTGTGAATATAGTTCTTTATGATCTTTCTTTTCTTCCATCCACCAACCCTTCTTTATTCTCATTCATTGTCAAATAGATTGTATTCAATTATGTCATCGCTGACTGTTAATAACAAGTACATCTGCTAGCTCCTACAGGAGCCCGGAACCACCTCTGATCCACCAAACCTAACTCAAATCTGAGTCCCTTGTGAATATGAAATTGCTTCCATCTCTCTTAGTAGAACATAATATTGAAAATGGCTTTGTTTATGTCTAGGTGATGTTGCTGAGTTGAAGTGAGCTGAATCCCCTTAATGGAAAGCAAAAAGTTTATCCCGCTATTATTGCACTTGACTCAATACCTACTCGATATGGAGCTCTTGGGCTGCAGCCAGGCTGCGGGGAGGCGAGTGGTTACTTTTCCTTGGTAATGATTCACAGTAGAGTCTTTTAAGGAAGACTGTAAATGCGCAACTTGAGGAAAAAAAAAAGAGTATATGCTACCATAGCAAAAGACAGTGGCAAGCAGAAGAGAACAGAAGGAAAACAAAAAAATAATTTCAGGCTTGCTTGTTGTCTTTGTGTTTACTTTCAACTGTAAAGAATAGAGTTGGGGTTCAGTCCTCTGTTAGTGCACTGCCTTATTCTTGGTGTTGGCCTTTCTGTTTTATTTGCTTTGTTCCCATCCACACATGTTCATAGAAGTGTGCAACCCTTTTATGTTATGGGCTTTGTTGTTATTTTTTTCTGTATTTGTACTGACACTCAGACTGTAAGGGAGAAAGTGGAAATTTTGTTTATCTTACTGCTGGATGTTTGATGCACAGTGTCACTTTTCTGAAGCTGTTCTGGGGATCTCCATTTTGTTTTGGGAATTTACTTTTTAAATCTGTTTCAGCTGTTATGTATGCTTATTCCTTCCTCTGGTTTTGCTGCATTTTCCTGCAATAATCATACATATTCTGCTTCCATAACCACATTGTCTTGGTCAGTAGTAGTCCTCCCAATAATGTATCACAGATTTCTTCTAAACATCCCTCTTTTATTTTTTTTCTTCCTTTTCACTGTTTCATTCTTGCTGATGTTCTGTTCTTCTGTTTCCATACCTAGTGTGTATCTTTAGACACTCAGGTAAGTGATACATACAAATCATCTTGTGAGACACTGGTCAACTACTTTATTCTTCTTGCTTTTCCCCAGTGAATCATTACAGTGAGGGCAGGAGTTGTCCTGCTGATTTTTGTCTCTCACTCATGACTTGCAGCATAACTGATTTACCTAGAGCCCCTGTTTATTTACCAAGTGTTGTATCTTTCACATAGTACTCAATAACATTTTACTTTTAATAAGCGCAGCAGTAAGGGCCATTGCAGGTTGAGGAAAATGGATCATTGTCACTGTTGCATGAGAAGAAAATGGGGTTATAGTTTTTTTGGAAAGTAGGAAAAAAATTTTTTTTAAAGATCATGTAGCTATGTGTGAACAAACTAAAGCCCTTTTACTTCTGCAGTGAATTTTTAATTTTGCCTTATCAGCATTCAGTCTTCACCTATGCAAGTGCATATTTTCTAATGATGCTTACAGTAAGCCCCTAAATCCTCTTGAGACAATAAGCTGCAAACCCACAAATTATCATGTAAGTGTTTTATAATCTGTCTCAAAATGTCCATTTCTACATTTTAGTTAAGGCTGTGAACACTGAACCACAACAAAAAGTATGTGCCGTCTGAATCAAGATGTGTTTGCTTTGGAAAGTAATGAAATTTAATGCTTCTGCTACTACAGTATGGGCTCATAACTATGCAAATGAGCCACAAGTTGTTTTGCTGGGGGATAAGAAGGAATTTGAGAGACAAGAAAGAAAAACTATTTATTCAAATACTTGAAATAGTAACCGTTTGTATATATTGTATCAGTTAGTGCTAGATTAATTTAAACACAAACTGGGAGGAAGTCAAGTATTCTTCTATAATGTTTAGATCTGCACACAAGTAGTTTTCCCTTTTTTTAAGGCACAGGAATTTATTTCTCCTTACTGTATTGATGGAGCTGTTTCCAAAGGTCAGGGCATGGATCGACATGGAATGCAGTGGGTTCCATAACACCAAGAAATCAAAGGTGCGATGCTGTGGCTGAACTTTGTACCTTTATACTAATAGAGGCTTTAAGCTTTATAGGGTATAACACACTTGTGAAGTGTGACAGTGCATGATTGCTCTCTACCCTGGGGAGCTTGTTATTTCAGGGTAAATAAGCACCCGAACAACTACAGTGCAGGGCCCAAGAACTGATTACACTATGCCAGGATCCTTATGATGCTAGTTACAGGAAATTTAACATTTTCCTTTTATTAGTCAATCAGGTGAAGCTCTATTACTGATAACTCTGAGACCTCAAACCAAAATTAGTTTCTGCATGGGGCCTCGGCAGGATACTTCCAGTTTTGGTATTCATTAGGCATAATCCTGATTTATGAGCCAAATGTTGTTCTGCACTGTTTCAATGGATTTTAAACTTATGATTTAGCCAAACATATTTTTCCTAGGTAGAACAAACTTTCTTTTTTATGATGAAAGATTGGCTTTCAAGATCATCAGATTTGCTTAACTGACCTTGTTTTGAGGGAGTATTTATGTGAAAGTGGAGTCTACTGAAGTATGTATACCTGACTTTCAGAACAAAGATAGAGAAGTGTGGTTTTTTCATTTAGATATGAAGGTTTCCTATTAATGCTCACTGAGAGAGTGAAATCTGGTGATTATCATGTGATCAAACAGAAGGTTTTGCTTACCAGACCACCGATTTAATTTTCCTTAGTTTTGCTCTTAGCTCTGTCTTGCTGGATCATTTATATTTTACCCGCACTTTTGAGCATAACTTAAATTGAAGTCTTCTGTTGTTACAATTGAACATAAATCAATGGATGACAAAATACTTCATGGTTGTGTTTGATAATAAAGATGCATGTTCTTAAGTCAGTAGAAAACAAAGGATAAGAACGTCATATTTCCAACCAGCTTCCTCATGAGAGACCATGCCAGATGTCCAGATGAACGAGATCATTATTATGTGTTCAATGAAATAAAAAAGGCAAACGTCCATATTTCACAATGTTATGAACAGTAAGGGCTTTACAGCTGTCATATTTAATGTCATTTAAATGATGCATATTTTAGAGAGCAGTGAAAGGAAAACATATACGTTATAAAAAACATTGCTAAGAACAAGATGTATACAGTAATTAAGTGTGCAAACTGAGTGTTAGGAGAATCACTAGTTTCCTACTCAAAAGTCTTTTACCAGCTCTTCCAGGATAATGTGGCATAAGAGAACTAGAAGACTGGTAAAACTATTGATAAGGTAATACTGAAAGGACTTGACAGTGGACATGGGGTTGTGCAAACATAATGCAGTAGACACAGAACAATAGTTCATGCCTGGAAGGGTTTATAATCCATATAGACAAGACGGAGTGAGCAGAAGGGAAGTTAAATGTTTCCTTCCAAAATGGTGACTTCTTTTTAACTTGATGGTTAAATAGTTTTTGCAGAATTGCTGACATATTTTTCTAGGGATGAAATTAGGCATCCAGAACCTGTAAGTTTGTGGCCTTTAGAGTGCATATTTGAGGGATTTGCCATGGAGCTGTGAATTAAGGGGTTGTTTTCAAACAGTTCTTTCATGGACACTTGAGTGTCACTCTGTTTCTGCTTGGCTTAGCAGAAGGTGTTGTGGAGATTTCCAACTGGAGTCAAAAACTCAAAGCTTCCACGTTCACTGGAACCCCTTGTGATCAAGTGGGTATCAAGTGGGCAACCTGGTCTGGTGAGAGGTGTCCCTGACCATGAAGGGGAGTGGAACTGGATGGTCTTTAAGGTCCCTTCTAACCCTAACTGTTCTCTCAAGCCTGGTACGTGTTCTCTCAAGCCCGGAACAATTTCTTCACTATGAGAGTGATGAGGTGCTGGAAGTGGTTTCCCAGGGAAGCTGCGACTACCCCATGCCTGGGGGTGTTTAAGGACAGGTTGGATGAGGCTTTGGACAGCCTGGTCTGGTGGGAGGTGTCCCTGCCCCATGGAAGGGAGTGGAACTGGATGGTCTTTAAGGTCCCTTCTAACCCTAGCTCTTCTATGGTTCATGTTCTCTCAAGCCGGGAAGGTGTTCTCTCAAGCCGGGAACTCTCTCTTTGAAGATAACAAATTACAGGGGTGCAACTGAAGTCAGAGTTAAAGGTCCATGATGATGATGATGACACTAAGCTAGGTGGAAGTGTGGATCAGCTAGAAGGTAGGGAGGCTCTGCAAAGGGATAAGAACAGGCTAGACCGCTGGGCTGAGTCCAATGGTATGAGGTTTAACAAGTCCAAGTGCTGGGTCCTGCACATGGGGCACAACAACCCTATGCAGAGCTACAGTCTGGGAGAAGCCTGGCTGGAAAACTGCTAGGAGGAGAGGGTCCTGGGGGTGTTGGTTGACGGCAACTGAACATGAGCCAGCAGTGGCCCAGGTGGCCAAGAAGGCCAACGGCATCCTGGCTTGTATCAGAAATGGTGTGACCAGCAGGTCCAGAGAGGTTATTCTCCCTCTGTTCTTGCACTGGTGAGACCGCTCCTTGAATCCTGTGTTCAGTTCTGGGCCCCTCACAACAAGAAGGATGTTGAGGCTCTGGAGCGAGTCCAGAGAAGAGCAATGAAGCTGGTGAAGGGGCTGGAGAACAGGCCTTATGGGGAACGACTGAGAGAGCTGGGGGTGTTTAGCCTGGAGAAGAGGAGGCTGAGGGGAGACCTTATTGCTCTCTACAACTACCTGAGGGGAGGTTGTAGAGAGGAGGGATCTGGCCTCTTCTCCCAAGTGACAGGGGACAGGACAACAGGGAATGGCCTCACGTCTCTCTTGGGGAGGTTCCGACCGGGCCGGGAGCGTTGTGAGCGCAGGCAGAGCCCCGGGCGGTGCGGGGAGCGGCGGTGCGGGCCCTCGGCAGGGGGCGCTCTGCTCCTAACGATGGAGGAGGCGCTTCCCGAGCTGCCGAGGAACCCAAACAGCTCGGAAAAGTTTCCAGCGCAACGTATTTGAACCGACTCTTCATCGCTTATGTTTAGCTCCCCGAGGCGTATTTTTTAAGGCGGGTGGCGGGGACCGCGGCCCTTTCTCTGAGCGGAGACCGGGGCTGGTGCCCCCGGGGAGGGCGACAGCGAAGCCGGCGAGCGAGAGGCGCTGCTCAGATTCAGCGGAGGAGACCGAGCGGCATCGCGATTAAAGCCCCTCTGGGTGCGGGAGCGGAGCGGCCGCCCCCGGGAGCCGCTGCAGACGGGACGCGGGACGGCGGCTGCGGCTCCGGAGCCTGCTTCGCATCGTATTCGGGGCTGACTTCACGGTAGCTTTTATTATTATTTTTTCCTTCTTCTTCCCCGGCCGCTCGGTGCCGGGGAAGGAGGGGCGTGCGGGTGTCCCTCGGCTGCCAGCTGCCCCCCCAGGAGCTCGGCTGCGAGTCCCCGACGGGAGGTTGTAGCCGAGGAGGTGTCGGTGGCTTCTCCTCAGGGCTGGGGGAGAGAACGGGGGAGGTTCGGCTTTATCTGGAGGGTTTTCGGGCGCTGGAGCCGCTGCCCAGGGAGCTGGTGGAGCCCCCGACCCGGCGATGTCTACAAGACGGGTAGACTTAGAGTTATGATTTAGTAGTGGATGGATACGGTTGGCGTTTATGATCCCAAACGTCTTCTCCAACCCAGCAATTCAATGATTTTAAGTTTTTGCAAGGGAAGAGAAGACTTTTTCCTTTTTTTTTTTTTCCTCTGAGGGAGGGAATTAACCACTGATTTCTCTAAGCAATCTTAATTGTGTTTAGTCGGCAGGTGCAAGAGCTGTTGAAGTAGATGTTGTCTTTCCTTTGGGATGTCTGTCCTTTTAGAAAGGAGGTTTGCATTCACTGTGGGGTTTCTCCTCCCAGCCACCACCCTGCTAGGAGGCAGAGAAGGAGGGAGGGTGGGTTGTGTTGAATCATAGAATCATAGGTTGGAAGAGACCCACCGGATCATCGAGTCCAGCTATTCCCATCAATCACTAAACCACGTCCCTTAAACACCTCCAGGGAAGGTGACTCAACCCCCTCCCTGGGCAGCCTGTTGGTGAGCGTGTGTGTTAGGGCTGCGTGGGGATCGTCCTGTTTGAGATCTCTGTGATCATTAACAGTCCGAGGAAAAAAAAAGGCATTAGTTCTAGGAATAAGCACAATTAGCAGCATTATTACAGGATTTCGTTTCTTGTTGGCAGCGTTAAATTGGAAGTGACAGTTGTGTTGGCCCTCTAATGGTGATGATCGCTAAATTGATGGATTATTTTTTAACTCTGCCCTGATCTCTTGGTCTCTGTGCTCTTATGGTCAGAGCTTTCAAAGGCAATGTATGATTAACTGCTGAAGTCCTAGAGCTGGGTCCTCAGTTTGGAGTAGGTGCAAGTGCTGGAACAGTATATAAGAAATCTGATGCTCCTTGGATTATATTTTCTGGAGATCAAAATCTGGGTGGGGTGGGGGTGTCCCAATTTGATAAATTCTCCTCCATTCAGGATATAATCGAACTTGCTTGTGACTGTCAGTTTCCCCAGACCTCTCATTTCCCCCCCTTTCTGTTCCCTAATTGATACCACCTCACCCTGCAGGCTGTGCTCATGGCATGCACTGCACCGGTTGCTGTGGCCAGCACCGAACTCCAGTGTTTGCATTGCATTTCTTCCAAAGGCCGGTCCTACGCCTTTGCCCAGTTTGCTTTAGTCATTGAAATTTTGGTGGAGCCTGCTTGGTTTTGTTTGTAACTTGGAATGATTTCTCTCAGCAGAGCCCTAAGGTGCAAGGATGGCCAACCCTAAAGCCACAAGGCTCTCCTGGGAGATCACTTGGCTTGCTGTTACTCTCTGTGCTCACCTACAGGTAGGTAATGAACTTGTTGCTATTGTCATGCCTGGTCCTTTATCAGATGGTCTTGCTGCACGCTCTGGGTTACTGCTTTTTAAACAGAAAACTACTGAAGGAACTGCACTGTAAATAAAAGGCTGCTGATGCGGTTTTCATTTTGCGGAACAGAATTTCAAAGAAATCTGTATGGGAAATTAATATTCCTTCTCCTCCTAGTAATACCATACCTCACTTTACTATACGGGGACCAAAGGGAGATCTTGCCAGATGTATAATGCCATGGGCCTTTCTAGGCAGCACAGCTGCTCTTTGTCCCCAGGAGGTTTAGCACCTGATAAATGTTAAGATACTGTAAGTGACAAGGGTTATATAAATACCTGGGTAGAAACATCTAAAGCACTTGAAGTCAGTGTTGAAGGGGAACGTGGTCAAAAAAGGACTTTGATTCAAGTGTTCAATGAGTACAGGAACCGTGGAGGAAAACCATAGCTGCCAACTGATCTATTGCCTGACACATGAGCCTAATCAGTTCCAAGAAGTGAGTATTTCAAGAAATATGGTGTGCTGGCATGCAGCAGAGATGTTGTTATAGTATGTCATTCTCTATATGGATAGTTCCCACAGCACAGAACGTTTCAAGGATTCTTCAGTCTTAAATACATTCAAATCCAAAAATCCTTGGAAAAGGATGGCTAAATAAACAGAAGAATGTTTTGGGATTGTTTTTTTTTTAATAAATAACATCGCTTTTATAAAGTATTATAGTAGGTTGTAACAAAAGTCAAATCTTGGTTTAAAACAGTCAGTGATGCTGTTTACTGTAATACTGTTACGTAAAGTTTGTACCATTGCAGTGCTGAGAAATGGTGGCTTCAAACTGGAGCCTGGCATGCTGGGCATTGTATAAGTGAACATCCTGAAGAATTTTGAATCAAAGGGTAATACAGCAGGCAAAAGTAAAGTAATTTAGCAGCTACCTGTTGATGAACACCTCCTGTACCTGGTTGCTTGAGTAAAGGACTTGCCATTGAAGTTAAAACTTCTTATCAATTGTGCAGAAAAAATGTTGGGTATTCAGGGCATTTCCAAGCAGATAGGGAACAAGTCAGATCTTCTACTTTTTGCTTTTGTATTTCTTATGCAAGAAAAAAAAATTACTGATCTACTCTGCCTGTTCAGCTTGTATTTTTATATGCAATAATCTGAGCAGTGCAGTAATAACTGAGCCTACAGAATACTTGGAAATTAGTATATAAAGATCACTGGTTATGATCAGAACAGAAGTTCAGAGAAGGGAGATTTCAGCTTCATGTTTGGGTCTTTTTTCTTTTACAGTATTTTTCTTGTGTTGTTTTTCTTTCATATTTTCCTTATTGTTGAACTAGAATCAGTAGCAGCTTAGTTTCCTCCTCTTCATGAATGGTTTGGCATAGATTCACTTGTCTCTTTATAATAAAAACAACCCAGACACATTGTAGTAATCATCAGGCTATTGTGAGTAGCTTTATGAACACTTCAATCCAGGTAAATTTTTTTTTGTCTTGATTGTCCTTCAAAACATTCTAATCTGTTTGGCATACTTGAGTCATTAGCACTTGACCCCAATCTTGTAGGAGGCCCTTCTGCTTTTCAGCTTTAGGTGTTTTATCACAATCTTAGTCACATTAAAGATACTTTATATTATTTAAAATAACATTTTTGGTATCCAATAACCATTAATTCTTTAATTGGTTGCTTGGGGCCATGCTATGTGGACCACACACAGTCAGTCTACCTTAATATTGTACCATAGCTTCCACTTGTGTTGTTTTTGGCTATTAAAGTGCTTATGTCTGGAGCTAATCAATTAGAAACAATCGGATGCTGGGCAGAGTCACAAGTCTGTCATGTCACTTACGTGCAATTGATTAATTTCATCCTGCTTGAGGCAGGTACTGAATAAAATAATGACCATTTTATAAGAATGTGGTGGAAATGTGGTGTGAATGTAACGCAAAGAAAACTTTAACATGAGAAATTGTGAAAAAGAGGTAGCTCTTACTGAGTAGAAATGAAGGTTAACTTTGGTTATAGGAGTCTTTTCTGGTTTCTTCATAGCATGGTAGCCCAGCACAGTGCTTAGCTGGGCTCCAAACTGAACTCTGCCCTCACAGATGTGCAGAGCCTCAAATCTGACAAATTTTGTTAAGGGCAGATTAGTTGCTCTATGAGTAGATAAGTGAGATTTCATAGGACAGCCCAGTGAATAGTTACCACTGAGCATTGCTAAGTCCCCTGTTCATTAAATCTGTTATGTGACTGAGAACAGTGGCGTGAATGACTCAGGAGGAGCTTACTGATGGGCTTGCCTCAGCTGTGTTCTGTTGCAGACACAGAGCCTACTTTTTTAATATATGAGCCATATATAAATTAAATTAATGGAACCGCATTAGTCTAAAGCCAATGGTAATCCAAGCAGATAATGTCTGTGTGTTTTTCTTTAGCATCCCCTCCCCCAACTTGGAATAATTGATTGTTTCTAAAGATTTAAATGATGAAACTGAAGGACTTACTCTATTCTACAGACTATATATATATATATTAACATAAACTGTATCGTTGGACTTGAGCACAACTATTCATGTGTATTTATTGCTAAAGATGCTATAAAAGGCTCCCCATTTTTCCCCACACGCTAACAGGTGAGCTATCAATACTACAGATTTTAGGAGTTATTTAACCTAATAAACAAAATAAACACACTCAAGTCCAATTTTACTGTTTTAAGTCATCTCTTGAGTACAATTTAGCCCCATATTGGTAACTGAAAAGGCAGGATGTTCAGCCTGGTAAACTACTTTCATAACCTTATGGTAACATTTTATTACACCATTCAACTAGATACTGTTATACTTGTTATGAAATATATGTTAGAGTGTATATCTGCATGTACTTACTAATCGATTAATGGCAGCAAGAAGTGATGGCTAGCAGATTCATAGAGACAAATATGTCATCAAGAATTTCACACATGGATTCATTTTAGATTTATTCTCTGGTATGCTCTTTTCAAACCTGGAATACACTGATATTTTCTTAGGTTCCTACAGTCCAAATGAAACCTCCTACAAATCAATCGTTTTGCCTCCAAAGGCCACGGGGTTGCTAATGTCTGAGGAGGGAATAACAGCAAAGACACCATGTCTGGATATTTAAGAAGCATTAGCTCTGGGTTTCTAGGGGAGGAGAAGTTTCATAGGTAACATTCAGTGAATAAACTTTTAGTTGTGCCTGTGATTTATGTTTCTGCAATCCCTGCCTGCATTATGGTATTTTCTAACTATCTGTGATATTTTGGATATAAAGGATATACATGCTGAAAACATTATCTTATTCAAAATGATTCTGCCATAACTGATGGGCCAAAAGCTACCAACGCAGCAAATGTCTTTAAGGTTGAGTTTTGCAAGGCCAAAAACCTGATGTCCATTATATGACATAGTGGACTTGGAGACCAGCATTGTGGAAAACCTTTGGAATATTGTTTTACAGTCACTGAATGTGTTGCACATTGGTGTTCAGAAAATAGATTATTATCTACATGACACATGAGTAAGGATTCTTACATCTCTGTTAACTTTAATAAAAAATATCAGGATGAGATTTGCAAGCCCAGAGTGAAATCTGAAGCAGTTTTGCTTTTTGGTAGGCAGGTTGCAATTCTGCACCCATCTGGAGTTTTGCCATCAGCCTCAATAGGCCTGTGGTTTTATTCTTAGTCTGAAGATTGAAGTGCCTCTAGTACAGACAAATAACACATTTGAAACTCTGTAGAAGAGTTCCGATTTAAAATACTCATTGTTATTGTCAAGGTTGTAACACAGTGATGGTGTTACCCAAAAACTTATGTAGATTTTTAAACTTGCTTTTAATTTATGACTAATAATGATTGCTCAGCCAGTGCTCATAGGATCTGAGCTGCTGTTACCTCCAACTGACAGTACAAAAGAGTTGAATTGCCAGAAAAAGTGATGAATCTGTCTTGTGACTTGAGACACAAACTATGTATAAATACTTATTTTTGAAAATGTACTTATAAAAAAATTTAGGTCAACTATAGGAGATAGAATAGAATCATAGAATAGAATCACCAGGTTGGAAGAGACCCACCAGATCAAGTCCAACCATTCCCACCAATCTCTAAACCATTCCCCTCAGTACCTCATGCACCCCTACCTTAAACATCTCCAGGGAAGGCGAGTCAACCACCTCCTTGGGCAGCCTGTTCCAGTGCCTAATGACACTTTCAGTGAAGATTTTTTTCCTTATGTTGAGCCTGAACCTCCCCTGGTGGATCTTGAGGCCATTCCCTCTTGTCCTTTCCCTTGTCACTTGAGAGAAGAGGACAGCTCCCTCCTCTCTACAGCCTCCCTTCAGCACCCGGCACTTGGATGTGTTAAACCTCATGCCATTGGACTCAGCCCAGCAGTCCAGCCTGTTCAGATCCCTTTGCAGAGCCTCCCTGCCTTCCAGAAGATCAACCCTTCCACCCAGCTTAGTGTAGTCTGCAAATTTGCTAAGGGAGCACTAAATGCCTTCATCCAGGTCATTGATGAAGACACTGAACAGGGCTGGACCCAGCACTGAGCCCTGGGGAGCCCCACTTGTCACTGGCCTCCAGCTGGAGTAAACTCCTTTCCCCACCACTCTCTGGGCCCTCATTCCAACCAGTTTTCCACCCAGGAGAGTGTGTACCTGTCCAGGCCAGAGGCTGACAGTTTCTGTAGCAGAATGCTGTGAGAAACTGTATCAAAGGCTTTGCTGAAGTCCAGGAAGATATGTCCACAGCCTTTCCCTCATCCAAGAGTCTAGTCACTTGGTCATAGAAGGCAATCAGGTTAGTTTGGCAAGACCTGCCTTTTGTGAACCCATATTGGCTGGGCCTGATCACCCGTTTCTCTTGCACGTGCTTTGTGATAGCACTCAAGATCACCTGCTCCATGTCTTTCCCTGGTACTGAGGTCAGACTGGCAGGCCTGTAGTTCCCCGGATCCTCCTTGTGCCCCTTATAGATGACCAAGAGTGCAGAAAATATCATTGAAGGGCTCCCTTTACTCTCATTTGTTTTCTTTTTCTTGGTAAAAAAATTTATTGTAGTGATTGAGTGATGCTCAGCATACAGTTCGGGAAAATCAGCTCAAGCATGGTCCAGTCTCATCCATTCCAATGTGGCCAAGGTGTTACAGTCTGAGTAGCCAGCCAAATTTTGAACTTCGTGTCTTCAGACATGGGTATCAGTGCTCACTGTGATGATTATTTTTGTTGAGGTTACACTAAAAACTGGGCAGAGGTTCTCAAACCAATTGTGTATAGAGGCTCAAATTGTTGGTTCCAAAATGAGATATCTGAAAGCCAAGTACTTTCAGAGAAGCCACAAGTGTAGGAATAATCTCACCTAACAGGCAGTGGCTTCTAATTTCTCTTGAAAAAAAGTAGTGAAGAAATGAAGGAAAAGCTCTAGGATAATCTTTGGTTTTTAGCAGATATTTGAACACTTAGTCATTGATAATTACTCATTCAGGTCTGCTTGTGGCAGCTGGATCCTTCATATCCTTTACCAAATTGGGGCATAAACAGCAGTGAGGGTGGCAGCTTTGCACACTGCATCAAATTCCATTCCTGCCTTTGCATTGCAGAACATGTACATGATTGATTGTACTGATATTCAAGTCCTTTTACTGTTCAGAAATCGGGATTTGGCCATCCAAAATAACGAGAACATATATTCTAAATCTGAATCCTTTTATTTGCTTTACTTCTAGAACCCGTGCAGTTCACATAATTATGTCTTTATCTGCAATTTTAGGGCTTGTAGCTTTTTTAATGTAGTACTCCATGCTCATCTGAACCCAGGAGCTGGAGTTTAAATAAAGGCCAAATATTGTGTGGCTTACGATGATGCAGTAAAATGTATTCATTTCAGTGATAGCAGGAGCAGACTTGTAATTGTGCTTCTATCCTTATTTGTGTTGTAAGGCTGTGCTAGAGATCTTTGGATATGAGTGATACCCTACTGTGCAAATCTTGTGCTTGACTGTTAAGTCAGTATGTTTTTAAGATTTTGTGTGCGGTAATACTGATGATAGTCTTGTGGCTGTGCACAGCTCAGCACAGTCTGGCTTGAACTGTTCCAGTGTAATTCTTATTATGCAATATCTCTGTAAAACAAAGAGTTTCTGCATGGAGAAAGAGTGGATTTGTTTTGGAAGTACAGTTTGCTGGTGAGCACCGCATTCCAGAAGGGACACTGGATCTAGTCATGGTAACTCTGGAGAGAACTGAGACCTGTATAAGGACTGGGTAGCTCGGCAGTTCTGATGTGGCCTCTGCACAATCTTTAGATTTCAGAAGCATGTATATAACTTTCCCATAAGAGTAGAACTTTTCTTGTTATTAGCTGAAGTACGTAGACTTTCGAGTGCTCTTGAATTTAAGGGCTATTTTCAAAATGGCCTCAGTCCAATTTCTAGGAGAAAGTGCAGATCTGCAAACTCACTTTTTGATGGCCATCAGCAATATAAAGGTGCTAAACTTAGTGCAGTTACAGTAGCATTTTCAGAGAAGTTTGTGTGATGTGGAGCCTTTGTTTTGGTAATTTTCAATAAGACTTGGGACATAAGTTAAACACAAATACTGTTATGTACTTAACTGCAGCAGTAGGTGCTTAGCTGTTTTTGGGGGGGTTGTGTGGTTTTTTTTTTTTTTTTTGGTTTTGTGTGTGGGTTGTTTTTTTTTTTTTTTTTAAACAAGTAATGAGGTGAATTTCAATTAATCCAATGGGAACCAGTCATTAGGTGCTTGGGCACTTCCAGAAGTCTGTGTAAACATTTGCCATCATATTTAGTTGATTAAACTAAAACTTTCACCCTTAAAACTCTTTTGAAAGAACAGGTTTCTGATGTGTAAATTCTGGGTGTGTAGATATTTGATACTTGAGAAGGCCAAGTACAAGTGCTGTGTGTTTATATAGGGAGGGCAGTTTTTGGTAACTTGGCCAATTATATCCCTTCCAGACAACATATTACATAAATTGTTTAGGAACAATGTTATTTCTGTTTTGAATTTCATATTTATCAAATATAACATCACTATGGAGAGAAAATGAAAACAGGATTCTCAGTCTGTTTTTAGAAATACGGTTTCCAAGAATTGTCAGTTTGTCATGCTTCTGGATGTACTAGAAACACGTTGAATGCAAATCAACTCATTGTGAAGCAATGATAGAAATCCATTTAAGATTGTAATTACTAGATTGTTGTTATATGCTAACCATTGTCATTTGTGTCACGGTGGGAGGTCCCAGCCAGTTAATGATGCTGATTTGTAGCATGAAATAAGTGGAGCATTTGTTTATATGTGGAAGCATGTATTTCTGTATTTATTTAATGTTTTTTTTTCTGTCATCAGATACTTTACCAAAAATCAAAGCTGCTTAAAATTTATAGGATACAATCTCTTCTGTATCCAAGCAGAACAGGGTATTGCTTATAGTATGTGTGTATGTGAAAGGAGCTATAGAGGCTCATTCTGTACTAAATGAAGATGTAGAGAAGAGTTCTAGCTGCCTGATCTATCACATAGAATCATAGAACAACCAGGTTGGAAGAGACCCACTGGGTCATCGAGTCCAACCGTTCCTATCAAACACTAAACCATGTCCCTTAGCACCTTGTCCACCCATGCCTTAAACACCTCCAGGGAAGGTGACTCAACTCAACTGGGCAGCCTGTTCCAGTGCCCAATGACCCTTTCTGTGAGAATTTTTTTCCTAATGTCCATCCTAAATCTCCCCTGGAGGAGCCTGAGGCCATTCCCTCTTGTCCTGTCCCCTGTCACTTGGGAGAAGAGGCCATTACCCTCCTCTCTATAACTTCCTTTCAGGTAGTTATAGAGAGCAGTGAGGTCTCCTCTCAGTCACCTTCTAGTATTGTAGAAGTCAGAGGACATGGACACACTTGCACTTCCACAGAATGTGAAGAGTAAAGGATTGTGTTCTCTCAAGCCCTGGCAGTAAATGTTTCCTGGCCTGCACCTTGCAGAAGCTCTGAGAGGGTTGCAGAAACTGGCTTTATTCCCAGCTGGCTGATTCAGCAAGAAGTTAACTAGCTCCAAAAAACATCCCCCTCTTTGTTGCAATTTCTCTGCCTGTATATGTGGTTGCTCCAGGACATCTACTGGCATGGGGAAATGTGAAAGGACACTGCAGGCACTGGCTCCAATACATTGAGAGTCACCTCTTCTGATGGGAGTTTTCCTTGCTTTTCTAGGTACTGCAGCCTCTTGGTGTAGCAGTGCTGTGGGAGCAGAAGGCTAAACAAGCTCAGTGCTCTCTGTGGATGTATAACCAATGAAATATGCTAAAATATTATTTGGCTTCCTCTCTGGAGAGTCTCCTTGTATTAGATGTTTTCAAGGTCTCATTACTCATTTACTGTTTGGTTTTCTTGAGTCTCCAAATAGTTTTAAGCTGTTCCCTGATTGACTAACGTGGATATTGGCTCAAAAAATCAATAGCAGAGTAGATTTTTGAGTATTGCCTGCTTGGTAGATGATGTTCTAATTGGAAACTGCCAGGTACATCCAACATGTTATTGATTCTATCAGCTGATCTCATCAACACTTCTGTTAGAGAGCAGAAGAGGGAATACATGTGTCACTGGAGAGAGATTGTCTTGTGTATGTTGTATGCTATGCAGGGCTTTTACTAAAGCCACTAACCGATAAGACTGCTTGAACAGGCTCTGTTTTTTGTAGCCTGATTTTTATAATTGTATTTATATGAATGTAAGGTGCTTTCTGTGACTAACAGTTACGCTTTTCCTCTAGAGTAGTGTTTCTCAGGTAAGTCTTTTAATGAACAGCCAGCTCAGATCCTGGCAGCGGCTAACAGTGCAAATTGAATGACAAGTAGTGCTATGAAGGGAACGAGTAAAACAAAGCAAAAAGTATCATCCTTTCATTTTATGAATTCCTAGTTCGTCCAGACTTGAATACTGTATACAGTTCTGAGCCTGAGTCTGAGTGGACAGACTACGCAGGGACCAATTGGTAACTTGTTTCTTTGAGAACAAGAACTGAGTGCCGTTAAATAAAATCAGTAGGAGACAGATTTAAAACAATGAAAGGCAATTGGCTTCTATGTTATTATCTTCGGCACTCCTTGCCATCGTGTGGGGTTTTTTTTTTTTTTTTTTTTTTTTTTTTTTTTTTGAGTAGATGATTAGGTTCTAGGAGAGACAGGACAAGGGCTGGAGAGATCCACCAAGTACTACTATACAGACAAAGCATAGCAAGCTAAGAAAAGTAGGTAAGTCCAGGAAACTATTCCTGGAAAGCATTGCACATACTTGCTCAGAACATGCTGTTTGGGTGTCTGGTTATGGCTCCTGTTGGGAGCTGGTAGGCTAGATGGATCCTTGATCTGAAACATTTCAGTTGGTCTTATGTCGTTTTGATGTTCCTTGGGGCTACACTTGCGGATTATTGAACTAGGAGTAAAAACCAAACCTAGACCTGTTGTCACTTGTGACTCATCATTTAAAAACTAACATTAAAGCAATATGTTCCCCATACTTCAGGTGTATCTAGAGGTATATCTTGATGCATAGATTTGCTCAAAATCTGTGTAGGTGCCTATGTTCTAAGCCGCTTTGTGTCTACCTGGAATATTTTTACAGTGTTACTAATTATTTTCTTTGCAAACAGTGCCATTAAATTTCTAGCACATTTTCAAATTTTAATGTTTGGGAATGATTTTTCAAGTAGACAAGGAAATTCTGGTCTTCTTGCTCATTTACTGGAGCACTTTCTTGTTTCTAAACAAACACTAGTATTTCCTGAGCAAGTTAAATAGAGAAATAGCTTCTGGTATTTTACTAAATAAGGTTTGGCTTAAATTCCACTTTCATTATGTGGTCAGTCCTTCTGTAAGACATGAATATTCCAGACGTTTTCCCTGCATGAGTGAGCGCTTGCCTTCACCCCAGTGTGAAACTGCGCACCCAAATGCTTTTCCCATTTCCTCTTCCTACGTCATTCAGTTAAATTTAGAACACAATAGGTTGGTTAAAACTATATGAAAACCTTCAAAATGCCATCTTAATGTATGGGGTTTTAGTATACAGATGTTTATCTTCTGCTAAGAGGAAACTATAAATATATTTTTAATGCCCGGAGCTGGGGTTAAAATGCTATTACTTATCCAATGGGAATAGAGTTGAAAATTAGTAAGCAATTAGACCACTAGGCAAATACATTTTACTTAATGTTGCAAGTCTCATGGGCCTTTCAAATATCCTGTTAGCATCACCTGTTCTTAACTTGCAACCTTTTAAATCTTTACCTAGTCTTAAAGAGCAGTGTCACTTTGATAGGGAAAAACTTCTGTACACTTGTAATCTTATTTCTTAGCTGAATTTTATTTTTTTTATAAAGCATCTTGCATGGTTTCTCCAAAGGTGACAGAGATGTACTGGGAACACTAAGCTTTTCTTGGAGGAAATATCTTCCGGTAGGTAACAGTCTTGAGAAGGGCCTTAGCTAGGATAATACAACATGTGGATCTTGTTCTGATCCCTTGAACTTGCTTGAATTATATTCTTAGCTAGCACCAATGATGTATTTGTTTATAATTGCTTATTTTTTCTTGCTGAACTTAGACCTCTGTGGGCCATCTGTCATGTGTCACAAAGAAGCCACTCTTTAGAGTTGGGGAAAATGTCGGAATTGTAGACTTTTTTTTAATTATTATTTTAAATGTTAAGGCCAGTCCTTGAGAACGCTGAAGAGAAAACCTTGTCCTTTTCAACTGTACTTTAGGAGCGTCCAGTCATTCCTTGTCTGCCAAAAGGTCATGCTGTCAGTGGTGACACAAAGACTCTCAGATTAGGCTCTGTAAAACCTCAGTCCTGGAAAAGATCCAGGCTGGGGAGCTTTGTGGACTTCATTAGGTTGCTATTCTGCAAGTGAGACCTTATTATGTAAAATTCAGGCTTTCTGCTTCAACAGTACAACATTCTGCACTTCAGTAACAGTGCCACTGAAGTCTGCAGGCACTTTGCCTGAGATATCAGTAGGAGGTTTTCCCAGAGTTAAGACCTGCCCATAGGAAGCAAACTAAGGCTGAATTTCATTAGTGCTAAGTAGTTGGTTATCGTATTTCCTGTTGTGTGGTGTGAATCATTTCATCTATTCTTCATGTAACCGCAAAGGACAGATGGCAAAGCTGTGTCTGCAGCTGTTCATTTTCTTGAAAATTGGCTGTATTTATCCCTCTGAAAAAAAAAAAAAAGCAGATATGATAAAAAAGATAGTTTGCCTGTTGCTTATAAACCTTGCAAAATTTGAAGTGATTTCCACTTTTTTTACATGTCACTTTTTTATTGTGTGTAATTGAAAACCATTTTATCAGGTATTCCAGACCATCCCTGTTGGCAGGAATTTCTTTATATTACTGCAGAGGGAAACATCAAAAAACAATCCTTAGAGCATGTATGCTACTTTTTTCAGGAAAACTGAAGCAGAACGTGGAAAATCGATGTGAGTTTTTGCTAGATTTACTATGTTCAGAAGATTCCTTTGAACCTTTTAAGGGGTTGGGCTCTTCACTGAGTAGTGCAGTTCTGCTAATGAAAATAGAGGGAAACATAAGCACATCATAAATAAGGAAGATAGAGAGTTGATTTCTACATGTAGTGTTTGTCTGTGCATATGAAAATTGACATCATGGTGTTGGAATGTTGACCGTGTTTTGCATTTTGCTGGCTGCTTTTACTGGAAAGCACGTGTTTCAAAGGGAGTTTTCAATTTTTATAAGTCTTTGCCTCCATAATAGCCCAGTCTTATTTGGAGTATAGACTTTAACTATGAATAAAATTTAACTCGTGAAGTAAGAGATGCCTCTGGCACAAAATGTGAATGAATTACTCAAACATTAACCAGTAATGTCTGTATCTGGATGAGATGAGTCAAAGCCAACCTTTAGGTTTTGCTGTTAGCACTCAACATTGTCTTGCTCCGTTCAAGATTGCCTTATGCAGAGAATAAGGATACTGAGGTCTAAGGAACTCCTTTCAAGAAAAGCTATTTTAAGCATGGGGAAAGAGTAGTTGGCTGCATAGAACCAATCCTATGTGCTGAGTTTTCACTAGTATGCTTTCTTAGCTCCAGATGGCCCTGTGAAAGAAGGGGCAATGAAAAAGTGGCACTAGCTCTTAATCTGAAGAGTAATCATCTAGATAAAATTGGCAACATTCTTCTGGTCTGACTTTCAGTAATGGTCTGGCCTCTCTCCTCAATGTTAGTAATCCAATTCATTTTCCCAAAGTCTCTGGGTTATATGCTCTGCAGAAAGTTGGCAACCCAAGTTTCCCATGTCATCAACTCTGTCCTGTCTCCTGAGAAAAGAGTTTCCTGGTACAACATCCTTGCACCTGCTAGTTCTTCCCCAGCTCTTCTCAAAATCAGGCCACTCTGAACCCCTTCACAAAATTATTCCATCCTACTTAACAGTTTACTAATTTTTATAATAGCGTTTCCCCAAGTGGTATGAGGCAGTTCCAGTTCCATTAATGCATTCTTGTGATGAAGGACCCAAATTCTTGGTAGTGTTTTGAGTGTCTAATGTTAATAGGTTTTAAAGAGTTATATGTCTCTATTATTCTGAGAAATTAAATATGCATTTTCAAGTTAAATCTCAGGTATGCAGTAGCTATATGTGTCCTTATCTACAGAGAAAAGCTAGCATATTTCTTTTAAAGGAGCCTTTTACACCCCTAAAAAATGCTATTCCCCCTTTTAGGTGGTGGTATTCAATGTTAAATGCCTCCTTTCACTGCTCAAGTTTTTAGATTTCATTCCTACATGTATGCTCTATGGAAATATGTATGCGTATGGTGTATTTAATGGCAGTAACAAAGTTTCAAGCAAACTGAGATTGTCTTTAGTTGAGTTTTAGTCTGAACAAAGTGTTAGATATCTGCAGGTTCCTAATGGACTCTTGTCTGCATGTAAGTTACAGGGCTGCTGTGTGAAAAACAATGCACGATTATTTACTGTGGTGTTATTTTCATTTGAGAAAGTAGATACCATCAGGTGTTCTTGCAGAGCTAAATGAGAAACCAGGTCAAGAAAAATGACAAACAGCTTCAAGTTGAAGGCTGATGGAGCTTGCTAGGCAGAATACCTGCTTGAACTGGGTTTTGCAGTGGCATGATTGGTCTTGTAAAGCAGGGGCCTGCTTGCCTGATCTATCTTAAAGTAGCTTAGAAGAAAATCCTGTTCAGAGCTGCATAATTAACATTAGATAGGTCAGGCATATATATATATATATATACACACATATATATATATGGAGACCTCTTTGTGTAGACAATTGCGTTGATACTTGTTAAGTTCTAGTCAGCTTTTAAAATGCTGGTGCAGCTCATCTAACATCCATTCCTCTTTCTGGAGGGCTGTTAGCAGCCTGAGTTGTTTATATGGGCTATTAGTACCAGAAGATCTCTGCTGCGGTAGCCGTTTTTCTCTGTGTGTGGATTTGTGTGAGGGTTTGTCTGGTACTTGGCTCTTCCGCAAGATGCTGGAGTTGCAAAGGTGTCGTAGTGGGATCCCCCAACTCATGGCTGCTACAGGAAGCACATAAGAGGTCACATTTTTCAGAGACATATAAACTGACTCACAGGGCTCTTGCTTCTCTGCTTTTTTCCTAAATCTTATAAATAAACCCCCTCATAAACTTCAACCAATTGGAAAAAAAGATTCATAATTATTTTTCATATTTCATCAGAACATTTCAATGTGAATGGAAACTTTATGTCTCAAATGTTCAGTTATTAATTGTCATGATAGCTACCTCTGACTTTTATTGGTTATTTCCAGAATCCTGTTTCAAGTATAGCAAGATTTGTGCAGGCTTTATTGTTAGGGGTGAAACTTAAACTTTATTAGGATTAAGTGTTTAGTAGTATAATTTGCTGCATATGGTGCAAATACAAGCTGCTATGAATAGATCCTCTGTAAAAAAAAAAGGCATTTGATATGTTATGTATGGATTTAAATCCAATATGTTGTTATCTTTAACTAAAGGAAATGATAAAAAGAGATTTACTGAGAAGGGTTTATTCTATTAGCTTTAATTTCTTTAAAACACTTCTTAACTGCAGTTGAATTTGGTTTCTGTATTTTGACTTTGTTTAAAATGTGCTGTACATAACTTCCTTTGTTCCTTGAATATTACTCTGAAAATAGTACAAATTGGCTGTTTTTCATATATGAGAGAGGAGAAAAATAGTAGTAGATGGCATATTTATTTAAGTGGAGTGCCTTGTTTTCCTATTTGTCTGCTTACACTAGACTTAAGGATTTAAGTGCAAGGTTTCCTGTTATTATACTGGGATCTTTAAATGTAATTTTTATACTTTGTAAAGAACTGGAAAAAAAGGCTCTTCCTTTCCTGCATGTCTTCAGGCTAAGACTCCCAGGAAGCAGTAGTATAGAACAGATCAGTTTAGAGAAGGTATTGGGTTTTGGCTTGATGCTGAAGGAGCAAAACCAGAAGAGCAAACAGCCTGCCATTTATCCAGTCTGCATGAGGCATTTGATTAATCTGGGAAATACTTGTGAATGGTTTGGATTCTTATGGCTTTCAGGTAACGTGGAATGTGTTTGTAAATGGGAGCAATTAATAGTTTTGCCTTATTTTGAGATCTGGAGACCATATTCAGTTTTCTTGACATAAGAATTTTGATTTGGAGATTGTATTATTCACCCATGCTGCCTTTTAAAATGTGTAGTTGCTTCTTTGAGGATTTAAGTAGGTAGGTAATTGGGCTTAGCTTCACAAATTTGTTGTTTTTTTTTATAGAACAATTTGCAGACAATTTTCTTCTGTTGTTAAAACTGGAGTAACATAAAAGACGGGAAAAACTGCACATATTGTCTTAACTCTAGGAAGGGAAAAGCACATAGGGAAGAGGCAAATCCCATTCAGTCATTTTCAGATCTTTTTCTGCAAGAGGACAATAATTTTCAGACCTTGTGTGGATGTGCAGGATTCCCTTCAGCCTTTCTACCAGGAACTATAAAAAGCTTGTATAAAGGCACAGAATAATTACAGCCTGAGTCAGGCCAGCAAGTTGGCTTTTTTCACTACAATCAGCATAAAAGAACATCTCTCTTGGCAAAAGGGACTGGGCTCTGAAATAGAGATGTTCTGGACTGATAATTCCAAGTACAGCCAAACTTGTAGAGGAATACACAGGTTAAGATTTATATTCGGGTCTTGTTATTTCAAATGAATGCTGTTTAGGCTTCGTGTAATAACATTTTACTCTGTATAGAGTGCAGAGAAAGCCAGGCCTGTAAAATGTGCACATGAAAACAGGATTACTGCCGCAGTTAACTTCAGCACAGCTTAACTGTATTGCTCACAATTTGTAGAGCAGTGATGAATGTGAAGAGATGTATAATTATGCAGGATAAGAATAGATCAACTGAATCATTAAAAGCACAATATTTCACACCACTGTGCACAAATTCACTAGATTGTGTAGGTTCTAGCTTCAGTAGTTTCTACGGCTACAGCTGTCTTTAGTTTGAGAAGCTACAGATATTTAGGGCAGAAGGAATCCTCTGCAGTTAAATAAAAGGGCGGATAAATTTATTTCCTTGCCTTTGCAAAGTCCATTGTTCTTGGATTCTGTCTGTATTTTGAAAAATCTTAGAATGCTAAAGACAAACATATGAGAATCTGGAACCTTGCTAAAGCTTTAGATACTGAGCTGTTAGGGTTGGCCTCCTAGCTCACATTAGCTTGTACTGGCAAACAATGAGCTGACTGTGGATAAGAAAATTCAGGGGAGGTTATTGCCACAGATCCATCCAGAAGTGCTCAGGGAGAGTTGAAAAACATTCTGTAGGAATAGTGTTCTTCTGCAAATCCTCAAAATTAAACTATGCTGTCAAGAATTCTGTTTCACCATACATGCAAATGGTAGCTGTAAAAAAGAAGCAGCTGGGTATACAAGAACAGGCATTAGAAATCCAGTGTGCGTTGGTAGCTCTGTATTTCCCCTTGCCCTTGCTGTTTTTAAAAGTAGTGAGTGGTTTATCCCTTGTCCTCCAAGAAGCATGGAAGGTCTTTCAAATGATAAGGTCAAGTGGACAAACCAAGATTGTGTTCTTGTATAGAATTCAATATATAGAAATTGCTTTTGAAAAGCTGTTCCTTTGTAGCTGCGCTACTTCAGAGTAAAATAATGGCGCTTTCCACTTCACCAAAGCAGGGAAGCTAAATGACTCACCTTCTAAAAGATGTCCCTGTGCCTTAGAGCTGATTGCTCATTTTGCATTCAAGACAAATGCGTTAAGAGATTTGATTATTCCAGCGGCAACAATGACAGTCCCTCCTCAACCCTTCCTGTATTGTTAAAGGTAGGAGGGCTTTTCTGTAGCTTGACTACAACTTCTACTTAGTGTTCAGTTATGTGTCCAAGTTTTAGTTGTTGGTAGGCTCTGTGAAATGCCAGTAACTAGGTACATGCTGAAAAGTTATCAGCTCCTACAATCAGATCCTTTGAACTGCTAGAAAAGACAAGGAACCAAGACAGTTTATCTTACTAGCCATCTGATATGCCATTGTAAACTCCAATATGGTATTGTGAGGGAGTAAAATTATTCTTTAAATTTCCTGTAGAAAGATAATCATTACTGGAAAGCACTGCTTGACTTATGACATGTCTCAGTTTATTTGTCCTGGGAGCTATCCATTGTGCGTACACATCTGCTTCTGTACACCCACACAGGATGGGAAGAGATTCCTCCACAGGAAGGTCTTCCGTTCCCTTAGCATGCAGGTGGTATGTATTGGCAAATCGCATATTGTGGAGATGATAGCCAAGTTCCCAGAGTAATGTGCACAGAGTGAAGCAATTCACTGGACTTCAGCTGTTGGAATGAGAATACAAGATAGGTGACTAGAAACATAATCGCATGGCCTATCTGTGATACCTCTTTTAATCATTTACACTTACTGCTGTTTGCATTTGAAATAGAGACCATTAGAGGGTTAAAAATGGTATGTTAGTAAGATAAGCCCCAGTGAAAGCACTTTGTGCTTAAGATACTTAAAAAAATGCAGAACATTTAAGAGGGCATCATACTTTTTAGAATTTCAAAACACTAGACCATATTTTGTTTTTGAATTATAGATATTCTGAATGTTTGCTGGTTTTCATACTTTTTCTGTTTTTGTGCTCATTGAGTGTGTTTCTGTAATCACTTAGATATTTTTAAAACTGTTTAAGCAGTTTTAAGGTTTTTTTTTTAGTTTAAAAAAATCCAAGCTGGTCATGGAAGATGGATGATAAGTTTTAGTGTTGAAACTATCCTGATTAAAGCAGGCATCCTGTTCTGAATTAGCAGTTTGTTTTCATTTTATGTTTGACTTGCTCAATTGTCTTTTAACAATTCCAGTTTATTCAGAGGATTTATTTCATTCTTTCCAGCAGCAGATCCTGTGTTTATCTTTTCTCACCTCAGTAAGAGCCCTTTCCCCTTCACCATATCAATCCTCTAGCATTACTCTATATATCATGTAGAAGAGCAAAAATGAGTCATTAAACTAATGACCATTAGTCTTAACCATTGTCAGTGAATAGATGCCTGCAGTGCCTGTCATGTGAGCTTTTAATTGCTCTGCATTTTCACTACTAAAGCACAGTTATCTAAGTAGTAGCTTGTTAGTAAGTGTACGCGTGAAATACTGTTAGTTAATGCTGGTAGATAAATTGTGACCGTGAAGGACAGTCTTCAGGTTAATGGTAGGTTCTCTTAAGTATTTAGTCGTTTCTGATTTGGAAACTGTTTTTTTCTGTTGTTTGTTGGGTTTTTTTTCCCCTGGGGAGCTTCTGCTTCTTTTGTTATGTTATTTGCTTTTTGTTCACTTATTGCACTCTTTTTCTAGTCAGCCTTTGCTTTGTTAATGCTGAACAGTGTGTCTGGCTCAACACAACACACAGGTATAAATCCTGCTCTGCTTGAGACGCTTTCACTGGCAAGAGACAAATGTGAAGTTCACTTGGAGAAGAACCATCCCCTTATCCTCTCCCAAAATTAAATAAAAATAGATGGATGAAAGATATCAAGACCAGAAACACTGAACTGAGGAATTAGTTAAGCTGAGGTTAAAATGAGGCTAAATTAAACATGTAGTAGTGTGGAGGCATGCTTGGAGAACTGAGTTGTGGTGTTTGGCCTGGGTCACAGAAAGTATTCCAGCAGCAGAAGATCATGTGGGAATGATCAGGATACTGGAAATTGGTGGCAACAATCTCAAAGTGGTAGAAGACAACAGAGATGCTAATAAGGCAAATATAATTTCTTAGGGAAAAATTACTTAGGAGGTAGCATGCTTTATGTGGTAGTTGGTGTATCAGAATTCCTGACATCAGTAAAACAGAAAAAGCTTAGAGGCTCTGGAGTATTTGCAAAAATGCATTTGAGACTTAGAGCCTGCGTGCTGTGAACAGTTTCTTTCGGGAATTTCTCTTCAAAATCATGCTGAAACAGGTGTGTGCACATGGAAGGCACTTGGCTGAAAGGCATTCACCTCTTGTGCCTTATTAATAGCCTTAAACCAACATTCTACAGCAGAGCCATGGCCATTTAACTGCTTCCTTATTGTGAAAATGTGTCTGACCCAGTCCGTGAGCTAGGGGGCTCAAACCATAAACCCTGCGAAGGGACTTTCTGTGAGGAAGGAGAATAGATGAAGAACTGGGTTAATATCACTAAAACTATCAGAAGTGGAATACAAACGGTGGAAAAAAATCATGTTTTCCTCACCATGTGTTAGACACATTTATGTGCTGAGCTGTTATAAATCACAAGTTAGCCTGAGAGTGAGCATGTGACTATGGCATTTTCCACAGTCTCATTTTTTTTCGGGTGAGAAAGTATTAATCAGCTAGAGGTAGCTGGGAGGAGAACTCTTTTGATTATTTACACTGTTATTCAGGGTGGTCTGTCTTTGTAACTAGGATGTTGGACACTCCCTGCTCCCTCCCTGTGCCCCATATCCCGTCTCTGAAGAGGTGTTGATAAGCTAGAAGTAGGGGCTCTGTGCTGTGATCAAGAAGGTGAATGGAGAGCGGTGTTAGCCCAAGTTCTTGTATTCCATGGGACAGCAGTACTAGGAGTGTCTTAATAAATATTTTGGTTCTTTGTGGGTGCTGTTAGGCCATGACATACCACATTTGCTGTCTGATTTGAGGAAAAGGAATAAAACAATGTAATAAAGTACTGAAAAATCCCATAGGTCCATCCATATTCTGAACAGATGTAGAATGAGAAGTGACAGGAAAAATCAGAACTTAGGCAAATTCAGAACCAAAAAGTAGACAATTTATTCAATGAAGGTAATTAAGTGTGGACATATATTCCCTTCTCCTTGATATACACTAAACTGAATCTTTTGGAAAATGTTTCCTCTTTTAAAAAAAGTTTATGAACTTGTTACAGAAATTTCTTCGTCCAGTTCTGTGGTGTGGAGGTCAAACTAGTGCCTTTGGAATATACAAGAAGTTCTGGCGCCACTGGGATAAATCCTCCATTTACTTGAGCAATTTTGCTCTGTTAATCTGTACACACGTGGGCCTTTACGCAGCCTTATCTCTGTGTATTTATTCTTTGTGGAAGTCATTGAAGTAGGTCAGCAAACACCTTGGATAGATTGTTCTTGTGCCTTGTGTTATTTTAGTTTTAGTTATTTTAGTATACCTGAGTGACCTTTGCATGTGTGACGTAAACATGTACTTTTTAGATGTGCATTTATATATGCATCCTGCAGTAACTGATTTGCCTTGTCTCTGAAAAGGAATCGTGCCACCTTGTTCTTCGTATTACTGGATTATACTTGGTTGATGTTGATTATCAGAAACTTTTTATCTTCCTTATCTGTCAAAACACTTTAGTTGCCTGCTCTTCGGGCTTTCCTACTTGAGTTTTGGGCTGTTTGATCTTCAGAATAGTTGCACCAAAGATAAATTTTTGTATTGGGAAATTATTCCAGTTATTGGTGACTGAGAGTGTCTCTTTCTGTTATGTGAATTTGTAGTTGTTTACAGTAGCAGAGCAATTCCATACGTTTCATCTACCTGTTCAGTTCACGGTAAACACCATGCTGTTGCTGATGACAGAACTGCATAAAGAGTATGCAATGAAAAAAAAGTATTACTTGTGCTAGGGCTGGCTTTTTTGGAAGCTGAATACTTGCCAAACTTCCCCTACCACCTGAATCAGAAACAGATGTACTGAGATTGAGGGAAGGGAGAAAACTCCCTGTCGCTAGCAATGAAAGGGACAATGCCTTGCAATATATGATTGTCGCTTCCCTGTGTTACAAATGTCTCTGTTTATAATTGCACTTGTGATCAGCCTCCATGTCAAGATCTTCAGTATTTAGCTCTGAAGTATATAGCAGTTTAAGAATTTAATTTTTTTCCCCCTAAGTGCCATGGTTTTAAGACCATTCCATTGCCCCATGCATTTTCCTCCTTTGTGTTTTCATTTTGCAACAGGAATTCTCTCAGAAGTCTGGATCTACCTCTAGTTCTAGCAGGTGTTTGGCTTCTGAATGTCAGAGGTTTTTTCCTTATGCAGCTTATGGATGAGAATTTCACTGCCCTCAGGCACAATTTCAACTGAAGCATATGAAAAGCAGGTTACTATGTCAGTTCAAATTATATAACTATTAAAGAAAAAACTCAAAAGGAAATTAAATACAAATAATCACACTAACATAACATTTATAACATTACAGTTATAATTTCAATTAAAAAGAATCAGGAAAATCTGAGTCAGGAGTCCGATGTCATTCCTAGCCAGACTCTCTTGAGAGCAGCCATTGTAAAATGAGGATAATGACAACTTTGAGTCATACGAGATCTCTTGATAAATTGTACTGTAATATGTAAGAACTAAGTTTAGTCTGTAAGTTGGGATAATATACTGTAAGGGACCTAAGTATTCTGTGAACTCTTGTATCCTGCTTTCTCTCATCATTAACTTATTTATCTGATAGTGGCTAACAAATTGTTTTGCTGTGTCCAACTATGTGCTAGGTCCCATTTTGCTTACATATAAATGTGTGAGTTGCTAGCCACCTGTATTGTCTTCTTTGATGTGTTTTAAACCTGCGTGTAGAAAGGTCATATCTAGCCTCGGGTATTTATTAAATCCTGACTCCTTCAGTCACATCAATGTGAGCAAGTCACTGGCCAAATGAAAAACAAAGGAGCATTCAGTATCTGTTTTCTCATCTTCTTGACCTTCACAACTCAGACTTAGCAGAAAGCTCACTTTCTAAAGCTACTGCTGTTTATATATAAATATGGAACAATTACTTTCCGGTCTCCTGGTGGTTATGGTTAAGTAGAATAGAGGCATGTTATGAGATTTGGTTGAGCTTTGTCATATTCCTTGTGTGACATGATCCCCAAGATCTGTAGACTAAACTATGTTTTTTAATTTACTTGAGTTATAATAACAGTTTAAATCCTTTGAAATTGTTAATATGTACCTTGGAAAGAATGACCAATGATTAATATTTGTAATTTTTAGTCATAAGGAAGCTGTATTTTAGTGATTGCTCTGACTTGAAAATTACAAGTTAGTTGGATTGCACTAAATGTGAATCCTGAGTATCAAGGAAAAAAAGAGCAGTTAAAGTAGCTTATATTATGTAGTGGTTTCAGAGTGTGCTAATGGGATTCCTTTTGGGTCAGAGTGAACCAGAACATGTGCCCCAGCACATCTTCAGTGCTTCAGCAGTCATGAAGAGGTACTCGGCCCATAGGCTTGACTAGAACTACTTTAAAATAAGCCGCTCTTCTTCAGGTATGTTTTGTTTAGGCATTTGGCCCTGCACACTGTTTTTTATCTGCAGATTCAGTCCTTCTCAGCTATATTACTCACTAATGTTCCCAGCCTTGGACGGGAAACACTCAATAATCATCCCTCTTACTTTCAGTAATAAAATAAAATGTAAAATTCCTGAGCCCAGCAACTTCATTCTGAGTGGATGCTTTTAGTTGGAGTCATATAGAGAGCAATGAAATTGGGCAGCAGTAAAAATGACAACATGCAAGTCTTGGTGAAAGGAGATCTAAAAACCGGAGGCTTGGATATAAAGTATTAATTTTGTTCTCTGCAACTGGACATGGAAGAGTAATTTAGTCTTTAAGCTCTCAGGTGGGGAGTGATAAGTGAGAAAGTAATCGCAACTTGAGATGAAAGCTGCACTCAGAGCATAAGCCTTTAAATAAGAAAAGTGTAATTTTACACTTCCCAGAACCTTCATATATTACCTGTTAATCAACATAGTTCTCCTTAATTCTATACGTGGAATGATGTACCATGGCAGATTTTTTTTTTTCAGTTCTGACTAATAAGTTACATGTTCTGTTTAACTGATAGTTAAAAAGACTTTCAAGTACCAGTCTCTTTCCAACTTCTAAATCTTCTTTGTCAGCAGAGATGTATGCACTTCCTTCATAGCTGATGTGTTACTTTCAGTGCGTTTTGTGCAATGATTATTACAATATCTCATTTGGCTACTTTATCACCTTCTGCTATGGTGATATACTTAAGAATATCATAAAAGCTGATTTAAAATGCCTGATCTAAGTCTTAAGTGTACTTGTAACTTGATACGACGAACTTAAAGGTAGTAACATTGATATGGCCATTAAATAGACTTAAAACACTAGCATGGAATCTGATTGTTTTCTGAAACTTGCACTTGCAGTCTTTGGTTTAAAACATGAATTTATATCAGGTTACTCAAGACATTCAGAGATGATCCCTAATTTAATATAAGCACATAGACTGCTGAAATTTGAAGTACTTTTAAGCAAAAGTGGCCATAGACGTATAAAAGCCTCACAAGGTGCTTTGTTAGATTCCTCACTGGGGAATAAAATCAACTATGTAGAAACAGTGTGTTTGATGTTCAGAGCAGTATATGAATATATGAATTGGATACAAGCAGCTTATTTGAAGGCTCTTTTACTAGAGGGGAAAAAATATTTTCCTGCTACTTCGGGTTGATACAAGAGTTTTTTGAAAATTTGAAGCTTTGATAGTTCTTTTTTTTTTTTTTTTTTTTTTTAAAGTGAGCTTCTTGATTTGAGTTGTTTATCAGCTGTAATTACTTGATTTCCTCATGGGTTTGCCATGACAACTTATAGTGTGTTCTTGGTAGATTTTTAGCTTCTATTACATGCTTTGCTGCATTATTCCTTACTTCATTTACGCTGGGTGTAGAGAAGCGGTTCCCATTCTTGTAGTTAGCAGGTCAGTTTCCGTTGTAACATCCTGTGTAACCTTAAACCATTCACCTTTTGCGTTGAATTCTTACATGCTTGGAAGCCAGATTTTACTTGTCTTAATCTAGTGAGCATACTTCTGTTTTGCCAGTGGGTAGCTGCTCATTAGCTTTTAATATGAAAAATTGAATGTGTGTGAGAAGCCCTTAGTTTTTCATGTTGTATTTAAGTTGTTATTTTAGCTTCAAGTATTGGCATCTTTTATATCCAATGCCCAGAGGCTTTGTTTGAAACGTTTAGCTTATAAAAATGAGACGCACAAGCCAGTTAATGGCTACATATCCTACTGACAAATTTGTGGGAAATTAGGTAACAGTGTGATATACCCCTTTATCTGAGAAGTGTGGTGGGTTGATTTTGATTCTCTTCAGTCTGTAAATTAGGCAGCTCTTTCAAAAATACTGTTATAAACAGCTATCATTTAACACTATTTTTCCAAAGTGTTTTACAAACTTCACATCAGAGCACATCACTAATATAGGTCTATTTATCTTGTAATGGTGTTTTAGACCTAGGGAAACCAAGGTAGGAATGTTAACTACTTTAGCCTAGGACATTTGAGATTTAAAATGCATGTCTCTTATCCATTAGTCCTGTGCTGAAACCATAGGATGATGTCATTGCCATATTCCCTCACATAGGATCTATCGATAGTCCATTGAAACCAATGGGGAAAAATGCCAGATTATGTCAGCCAATTTCATGTCTGGGTTATGCTTAACATGTCAAGGTTTGCATTGGTTACCGCCAGCTTGGATTCAGCATGACGCAAAACTCTCAACCTCTCTTGGTTATTTTATGGGGAAACAATTGTTATCAAATAGAGATTTAGTCTCTGTATTTTAGGATTTAATTCTGCATAAATGGAGTCAGATGGCTGAGGTATACAAGTGAGACTACTGCTATAATAGGCTTTATGGAAATGCCATGAAAACATGATATTAACATGAATTACTCTCATGCAGACTTGAAAAAAATCCTCTTTAAAATCTGGTTCAGTCTTGCATGATAAAATTACTTTCTACCCTAGTCTAGACGTGTCCTTTGCAAGCTATTTCTAGTTTATATGAAGATTGTTTGATTTAAAACAAGCATGTTAATCTAATGCTGTCACAAATGATGGGGTTTACAGTCTGAGAAACTGACAGCTTCTGTGCAGAACAGAGGAAGCAAAAGCAATGTAAGCTTCTCCAGATCCATCCTGTGTATTAGTGTCATCTGCTTTTTATGAGATAAGTTTTGAGCTTCAGAAAGGGAACTTGGTGCTAAGGAGAAACTGCAGAAGGTCTTAACCAGTTTGTGGTGGAAAAAGAAGATAAGTTATATACATTGCTTTTGAAATCTCTAGTTTTCTGGCACTGAGGTTACACACCTATATTTGAAAGTGTTTTAGCCAACGGTCTGGAAACTGGTCCATGGCAACTTCTAGCATGTAAAATTACTGCGTATATGTCAACATATATCAAACAGTTTAATTAAACACCATTTCTTCTTTGCAGTAAAATCTTCCTGTGGGATAGAAAAGTAATTTAATTGTGTTATTGTTTCATAACCATATATGCCCATATATACCCTACTTTGAAGAGGCTTGACTAGATGAGCTCTCAACACATTTTCCAGGCTGTCTTATTCTATAATTCTCTGTCTTTGTATCTTCCTCTTGAAATAGACTGTATTTAACCAAAAGCCTAGTATCTGTAGCAACCTGTGAGTGTCTCAAGTTCATTTCTGGTCTTTGTAATTATATACATAGAGTTCTTTGAAATTTTGACTTATGTTTGTAGTAGCTGTAATGTGACCTTTCTGAATCTCTTACAGGCACGAGCAGAGCAATCCCAAGGTGCATACTTCTTGCCTGAGTTTGCGCTTTCTCCCCAGGGGAGTTTTCTTGAGGATACCACGGGGGAACAATTCCTCACTTACCGTTATGATGACCAGGTCAGTATGTCCTATGTGAAAATGATAGATTGTCACGTTCATGTAACTCAGAGATATTATATCTGATAATATAAACTCATATCTGATGGTTTCACTCTGAACTGTGAAACAAAATAAAACACGAAGTGTGCGTTATCTTTTGAAAACACATCAAATTTATAGCTAATTGAATGACTACACAATATATTAAATGAATAATAAGGTTTTTAAATGTAGGAATAATAAAGCAAAACCATTTACAGAAAATATTATTATGATGTAGTAGAGATGAACGCAATGATGTTTTAGTGATGTATTAACAGATGTTTATAGTTAGGTCTGTAAAATGTGTAGTATTAGAGGTAATTGTCCTTTTTCTGTGAATTGTTTGACCTATCTTAAATTGTTTTTTGGATTTTTTTGTGGATAAATCAGCAGAAGGCTGATCCTGCATTTCTTAGCTTTTGAAAAGTCAACATGTTTTAGTAGTTCATGAAATTTTGAGTTATAAAGAAACAAATGCAAGGTGTAATAATGAATGAAGCGCGGTGTTTATAAAGCAACAATTTATGTATTTTAAAGTTAAAGATCTTTAATGCTTTCTCCAGACCCATACAAACATTATGTTAAATGTGGAATATAGATATCCATGTAAAGTGAGCAACGTGAAGGAAATGCTGTTAATCTTGGCAAAAGATCTAAAGCAAACCTAGGAAATGTGTGGCATGCTGTGGAAATTTACTCATAACACAATGTGTTCCAGAAGTCAGTTGAACTTCACATCAAAACTGTCTGAATTACATTCATAGACACTTACAGTATGTTTCTTAATGTAAGAGGAGGGAATTTGTTAGGCAGTGCTCCCTGTGAAAGTGAGAGAAGAGCCAAGCTTACCCTGCAGTCACAAGGTATGGTTCTCTCAAATGACTGGCAGCTTTATTTTGAAAGATGGTCTCCTTGCAGGAGCTACTTTGTGAAATATACTTTGCATATCACTTCTCTGAAGAGAGAAGAGAACTGAGATGAGTTTATTGAAGTTTTAGACTGAGTATCCTTTTTAGCAAGACAAAAGGAAATGGAAAGGATCAAATGGAAAGCACGCTGAGCTACTGTAAATTATTTGAATGTGGCTTAAATATGTTAACAATAATTCATACTTTCACTACCATGGAGGGTCTTGATTGTCAGCAGAAAAAGTACTTAGATACGATGTCCTCTGGACAGAACACCTAGGAAAGCTATAACGTACAGGACAGTAAAATGCAGCTGCAACCCAGGCTGCATTTAATGACAGTAGCTGAAATATCCAGTAAAAGTTATATGTTTTGATCAAAATAGTTTCCATTAAGTGGAAAGATCATAAATATAACAGAGGATTAGTCTTAGTCTTTGAAGAAACTGTTTGGGCTATGTGAATAGCAGGGCTGATTGGAGAGGAAAAAAGAAAAAATCCCCCCACTGCAAACATCTCAAATACCAGCACAAGCACTATAGAGAAGCCAGTTCTAAGCTCAGTTCCATTTGATTGAAAGTTTTTTATTAATTCCATTGGGATCTGAATGAGATCTGTGGTATGATCAGCTTCTGTTCTTTCACAAATGTGATTCAGCTTTGAAGCCTTACAGGCACTGAACAATATGAAATGAAGTTTGATTTCTTGGAACTCAAAGTTGTGCTGAAGTAGCAGATTGTTGAAAGTAAAAGCAGTATTTGTAGTTGTTTCTTTTGAAAGGAAATTCAGTTCTTAAGCATTATTTATTAAAAAATAAAATATATTGAATGTGAATGGGAACTGATCTATATCTCTAGTTTACCTTTCTGCAAGCAAACCAGGATTTCTTAAGTAAATACAAAGATTATTATCCTTTACTTTCTAGGGCATTGCTAACAGGATTATAATAATGTACAGTGATGATTTATTTATGCATTCGCTACAATTTTCATGAAAAACTCATAGGGTCAAACTGATCCAGAGACCTTTTTCATATTTTGTGTTTCATTCTACTTTGTCATATGACATTTAGTCTATGAATAGAAGGAAATCTTAAACCAGGTGGTGAAAATCTTTCATGAGGTAATTTTTTTTTTTTTGGTTTTTGTAAGCTGTTGTAGGTGAGCCTGATATGTGGTAGCTCTGATAAGAATATGCAGATGAATAAAAAGGGAAATGTATTTATATTGAAAGACCACTTTTAATTGTCTGATGTTTTCAATATGGAAATGGAATCGATATAGGAAGGTTGCCACATAATACAAAAAACCACAGTAGTAGTATCTTCTCACACACCTTAATTTCAGGAATTTACTTTCTTTAAAAAGAAAGGCATCCTGGTGTTCCTGTACAACCTAAGTCACATTATTTTAGTTAAAAATTGGAAATGCTAAATAACCTTATACACCTGATTAAAACAAAAATAAGAGATCAGTATCACCTGATCTGTTGTGATGATGAAGACTCCATTTGTATTCATGGATCAAATACCTTATATGAGGCTGGAATCCTATTCTACAGAATAGATAAAAGTGAAGAGGGGTTCCTAAGACTGTGGCATGGAGGTGGGAGAAGAAAGTGGGTCACACTCTCTATTCTTTCAGCTAGCCAAGAAGAGAAAAAGACCCTTGCTTGCAGGAAAAGTGATCCTTCTGTATCTTCCCAAGTATGTCCTTCCCACCTTGTACTGTTCGTCCTATCCAGGCCAGTAAAGTTTCCAGTTTGTTGGGATATATGGATATTATTTTTATATAGCATCATCATCGTCATGATCCAAAATTAGTTTCCTTACATTCTCCAAACACAGGAATGTTTCAAAGGGGTTTTCTTTGGCTGTTTGTGTGATATTTTTCAAGCACAGAGCCAGTTTAATCAGGATCATTCATTCCTTTGTTAGTAAGTAATCTCAGTAAAATAGAACTAGCTGTTACTTAAATATTCAAAAGTATTTGCTATCTGAAAAGACGAGCTTACAGTTTGAAATGGAAGATGAGTAAATATTAATGGGAACACACTGTACTCTGTTCTTGCTGAGCAAAATTACATATGGATTCATGTTGTACATGCAAGATAGTACATTTTGTTCTGGTTTAATCTGGCAGTACTGTGCTCTCATTTTTGTGCAGGATTGCACTAAACCCTTTGCGTATTCAGTTGCTATGTGTGTACTTAAGAATTACATGCAGATGAAGTTCTTCGTCTAGGTATTTTAGAAATTTAGTGACTATATTGGTTTTTTTTTTACCTTTGCTGTAACTATATAAGAAAATACCTTGTAGGATGTGATGAGATGTTGCCACCATTTTTTGCTTAAGTGATGTCTGTGCAGAGGGGTACGTGATAGTTTTGACACTTTACTGCTTTATCTTCAGGGAAAAACAGTCATTCAAAAATACTTCCGAGGGCTTCTGAAGAACAGAAATAGATAAATGTTTACATTGAGCATTTTCTTACAGCTTCTGCATTGTTGAGCAAGCTGTGTCTTGCATCAGTATATTGCATACTGCATTTATAAAATTCTACTGAGTCAATGTGATTTAAATCTAACTTAGTACCAAACAGATTTTGATATGTAGCCAAAGACTTCATTTGCCATTAGAAATCTGAGACTGAAAAAAATATGCCCGGCCCTCTTCTATCATTCTTGAATGAATATATAAGTAATAGTCCTTAAAATGAATATATAAGTAATAGTACTTCTGTTAACATTGAGATATGAGTTGAACCTTGCCATAAGGAATAGTTTCCTAGTTTTTTCTGATTTCTTTTGGCTTTTCACCTTTTAATCTGCTACAAGGAATTTTTTTTTTTTCTTTTCCAGAATACTAGTAGTACTGGAAAGCTTTCTTGCAGAAATAAAATGTTCTTGTTTTCTGACACTTAAGGTATTGCTTCCAAGTATTAAAACCATTCCATATGACAGACCACCAACAAGGACAGTAGTGAAAACTTGGTTGGGTTGAATATGTTTGAAGTACCTTTTCACTTTGGCTGGCTAAGAGAGCATTGTGAGGTGGGGGAAGGGAAGGAAAGAAAAAGGCAGAAGAGGTTATCTTCTTTTAAGTGAGAAAATGTTTGCTTGACCACTTAGCTTTCTAGCTAACCCTGCTGCTTCTAAATTATGATGTTTACCAATTTAAAGTCATAACAAGGAAGCCCTGGTTCTGGAATTAGACATGTGGCACTGAGTAGTTGAATCTTGGCAGAGCAATATAGTGTTTCTAAACAAACGCTTTTTTTAAAAAATAAGTGGTCAGGAAGAGTGGTAAATATTGGCATCTTGAAACCACCCAGCAAGCAATTAAAATAATGAAAATCTGGACTTTCAGACTTGCAAGTGTTTAGATATGTGAGGTAAGGTAGAAACTAGTAAGTCTGTTTTCAACTAGATGTGCAAGTTTGCAACACACACGGTGAGGCTGATGCAGTTCTAATAATTAGAATTCTTTGGGTTTGCTGGAAAAGACTGCTATAAAGTGAATGGCAAAAGAGAGTAAATATTCTGATAGATGCCTTGTGCTACGCTACGAGAAATACTCTGGCTTAGCTTCTGCTTTTTTGGGGCAGAGGGAGAAGGATTGTATTTTAAATGTTAGTTAAAAAAAGAAGGTAGTGGAACCCAGGATCTGGATTTCACCCCTAGTTTCGTCTCACCTGCTTTCGCCACTCCACCTGCTGCTGTTTGCCATTCTCTCTGCCCTTCCTGTGGAACTGTATGAGAGTCACAGCCTGGTTCTTAGGATCAGCTGCTTGCTGGCTTCTCCTCCCAGTCTTGAGTCCTTTTCTTCTACTGCCAACTAGTTTGCATGTAAATTAACAGTGAAATTGAGCTAGAGATTTTTGGGCTTGTAGATGAGTCATGTAAGGGACAAACTTATTTCAAATTAACACAGCAGTGAGGACAAGCTCTGATGCTGAAAAAATAGTAATATTTGTAGTCAGCAGCACTCTTGCTATCCAAGTGCATAGGATCCAGCACTCTCCTTTTGAGAAGGAGCCAGAAACTTGTGTTACACTGTGACATGACATTTTTGTTGATACCGTGAGGAAGCATTCAGAACTTTTACAAAGACTTAACATCTTGAATCTCAATGTCTAGCTCTTTATGAAAGATTCTTTTTCAAGTGAAACAAGCTGTTTGCAAGTGGGCATACACTATTTCAGGTGTTCTTCTGCAATGCAATCCTCCCACTGTTGAAGGCTGCTGGGTAGTTTCATATGTGTGTTTTTAGACAGAGCAGATGGACTGAATTTTGTGTAAAGCAGCACAGGTGCAACTGCCTAGTGCTTGGTGACCTGAAATTCAACATTATGTTAGTTCTCTTCAGCTGAGTAAGAGGCTGATTGTGCAGTCCTTAGCCAGCCAGTGCACTGACACTGGAAGAACACAAATCCTACTGCCTTGAATCTTGCAAGTAGTTCCCTTCATTTAACTGGGACATCTTGAATTATTACAAATTATGATGTCAGGTGTGTGGTGCACCATGCTAATCCTGCAGATGTTAACAAGAAGGTTTAAATCACATTCAAAGTTTAGAGCCATGTGTTTGTACATCTGTGTGAAGACAAATTGCATCATTTGGTGTCTCTGTGGAAAATGAACTGAAGGTGATATTAGGTCCTCTCTAATATTTTCAAATATTTTCTTGGTTTTTTTGATACTTTTATTTTCTGCTTGCAGGTTTAATTTGGGCCTTTATTTGTAAGATACACTTTTATTAAAAATATTACTTGGATGAGGAAATTAACTCTAATCAAGTGAAATGTGTTTCAGATTTAGAGTGGGAGGGAGGGATTAAGAGCAAATGAAAACTACTTACAACTTCAGGCAAAATTACTCATACAGGGACTGGTACTGCTTAAGTCAGTAGGCATAATCCTAATCAAACAATACTTTTATTTAGGCCAATTCCTACTGCAAGTGCGTGACTAGCATATGCACAGGTAATTATATCATTAGCGATATATTCTTGTGTGCAGTAGATTGCTTAGTGAACTGAAAACTGGTTTGACATGCTTTTGTTTACTGGCAAACTGAATGGGGAATTGGCACTTTAAAAGCTCCAAATAACACTTTAAAGTCAAAGTTGTTTTGTTCAGAGAAAATAGTGGAACTGCTGTGTGTGGTACATTTACAGAAGAACTGCAGACTTCCTTGTTTTGTTTGTATAACTGCATTGGTCCCAACCATGCCAAAGATTTCTGCAGGTAAATCATTCTTACAGAAGCCCGTAGTTCTTCACCTCGTGCAGGATAAGTGCCTTCACAGGCAATCTGTAATAATACAATTCCTGCAGCAAACACATTTTATATCATTTCAGTTTGGATCAAGTACCTGCTATGAGGCTGTAATCCTATTCCACTAAATTTTATGGTAAAACTCATTGGTCTGGATCCTTAGTCCTTCTGTGGTGGTGATAGTACTGGCTTTGGCAGCTGGCAGATGACTCCCAGGTAGCAGAAGCAGCCCTTCATTTCTAAGTGTCTCCCCCTAAAATAACTTCTCAAGGAAGAGAGAAGATTTGATGTAAACTTTGAGGTGTTTCTGTTATTCTGGTCCACTTGGTGCTGGACAGATATTGAGGCTGCTCTTATGGGTAGTGAAAAGCTATACAGGGATGCATAAAACTTCGCTATCCACCCCTGCTTGGGGTGGTATTGAGAGCCGCTTGGACTGAGACCACTGGCTTGTGTGGAAAGATGATTTGGATCGGAGGAGATAGCTATTTGTAGGGATTAAATGAGAAATAGAATCATAGAACAACCAGGTTGGAAGAGACCCAACAGATCGAGTTCAACTGTTCCTATCAAATACTAAGGAGTGTCATTTCTACTAGTGGAAAATAGAACTTAATTGTTAAGACACATTATTTTCTGGTCTTCTTACTAGCTTCCTTTGTCTCTGACATTTCTTTGGGACCACAGTTACATGTCTGTTCAGTTTGAGGTTTGTCTGTATAAAGTGCTGTGTTTTTATAGTGTCTCTGCCATGCACATTTTTCATAAAGGATTGAATTTGCTTACCTCATGTTCAATGTCTCATCTTCTGAGGATTTCAATTAAGAGGTTTTCCAAACATGTTTTTCAGTTCCTAGCAATAGAGTTAAGGTCTTTTATTCCCCCCTCTCTCCCCCAGAAGCAGAGGGAATGGTGTGTACTGTTCTACTGTACACAAGTACAGTAAGTGTTCTACTGTAAAGTCCTTAACTTATTTCTGCTACAACGAACTAGTAATAAGATTCCTGATGAAATGAATTAACAATACACAGAAATTCTTTACTGGAGACCAATAATTAAATTGTGAGACTGATACAACGTAATGGGAATTTCCTGCTGACCTCAAGCCTCCAGTGCACCCCCAGCAGCTGGCACATGCACTTATCCAAGAATTTTGGCATTGATAAAGGCTTAGCTTTAGACTTCTAAATTAAGACTGAAAGGTCTGGAGGTAGGAGAAATGGTCACATACTTACACAGCTCTGACACACCACTGCTATCATCTATCAATAGGAGTTTGCTGAGATACAGTAGAGGAGTGCTTCTAAAACAAAAAGATATTTTTCAAGTACAGTAGAAAACACAACTGGAAAGCCATTCTTCAGATTACACATGAAAGAGGATATTTTAGGCGGATAAAGCCCAATGTTGAATGAATCAATTTATTTACTTAATGAAAATACATTTAGAACCAAGTCTTTTCACTGGTTTTGGTCAAGACCAGAATGGATTGTATTTAGTTTTTCAATAATATAGGTAAACATATTGAACTTCTCAAGCTGTTCACAACTTTTGTTAAATTTTGCACAAATGAGAAGATAAAATTCTTGTATTGCTGAATTGTTCATGAAGGATGAATGGAATTTTTATTCTTCTGTGCTTCTTCTGTCATTACATAACATTAAAAGACCCATGACAGTTTATAGCAGTTTCTTTCTTTTAGCATGGAAAGCCTCAATGCAAAAATAACAGAAACTTCAGTTTATACTGGCTCTGACATAATGCCGAGGAAAGTGCTTGCTTGATAAAACGAATCATTCTATGCAAGGTGCTTCGGCTATAATTCTGTGTTGTTTTGCAGGGCAGTGGGTAATTTAAATGGAATTTACATTGTAGAGCATGTGGATAACATCCCTCACATCCTTGATAGTCATTCCTTAAGGCCTGTCCAGCATAGGAAAAGATTTATAGTGGAGGTCAGATATTGCACTAAACTTTGAGTGGAGATATATGTGAATCTAAATATCTTCCAATTTGTATGCCACTAATGCGGAAGATGCATTGAAAATCCTTTTTAAAAAGATCCGCATATCTTGGTTTTGTTTCTAGTAATAGTTAAAATGGTTCTTGATAATTAGCACTCACATAATGAACTGGCCTTGGGACAGCTAAAGAACAATCTCTCTGCCTCTTCAGAAAGTTATTTCACTTTACACTTTTTTGAACTGTTAGCATTGCCACTAAACCTAATATATTTTTGCTGACTATGAGACTTCAAAAGGTATTTACTCACACAGAAGAAAATTGCTTACATTAATCACCAATTTTGGCTTTAGCAGCAAAAGTTGTAAACGTAAGTTCTTGAGAGGATCACTGCTTATAAATTTATTTTTTTCAGAGCTTAGAAAGTGTTACAGGTTGTGATACTATATGATCTGAAGCCTTTTAATGCTCCTAATATGAAACAAAATGTACCAGGCTTCACAACACATATTAATAATGTACTGTTGATATAATGACAAAATAAGGGGACTCTCTTCTATTTCCCAGCTTTCAGCAACTGTCTTTTCTGATATCGAATTAAAATAAAAGTGTGTTTATGTAGTGTAATCAAGTGATCCAACCACAGTGTGGCCAGGAAGGGCAGGAGCTCTTATCCTTCAGTGCCTGGATTCTAAATCTTTGTGGTTTTCTAAACAACTGTCTCAGTTTGTGAAGGGAAGTTATGACCTTGTTATTTGGTTATGTTAGGAGACTGATAAGGTAGTGATTGATGAAAAGAAAGAAGGTCAAATATCTCTTAACAAAGGAAAACACAGCTTTTCATTGTTTTTGTTACAGAAAGCAGAACTGATTTGCAGGGCAGGTCATAGGATGGCCAAGAATGATTCTGCTTCAGGATCATAACAAAGCTAGGTAGAATAAATAGTATAGGAAATAGTATCCCTCACATCAGTTTGGCTTTAAAAAAAAAAAAAAAAAGTACATGCAAATTTCAGAGAGGTAGAAGTAGCTGTAATCCCCAATTAGCATCCTGATGCAGTGTTCCCAGTGTGTCAGACTGCACGTGTGGGTTCCCACCAGCACCTTTGCTCAGCCAAACCTTGGAGGCTTATCAATGCTTGACTTAAGGGTAAAGAGGACAACCATGGTTTTTGGAAACAGAACTGGGAGAGTGTGCTACATTAAAGTATAAAAAATATTGCTTATTTTCTAATCTCTCTTTAAACCATTACTCCCAGAAAACCACTGGAGCTTTGGGTGCAATTTTTAGTATGCAGGATGGTCTGGGGATGTCAATAGATCATTTGGCATGTCTGAAACTATTTACAGAAATAAACGTTTGCATGTGATTTGAGGCAGTGGTTTTAGCTGCTCAGTGCTCTAAGTGTTTAGTGTGGTCTTTGGTAAAGAGTAGTGCTATACTTGAACACCAGCCTTCAGTATTTTAGTGTATTTGACACAAGTTATAGGTCCCCCCTTTTGTAGAATAACTGGTAAATCAAATATTCTTTTAATTGTGTTTTTTCCTCCACGCTCTCCTTTAGACAGGCAACTCTTAAGTGGATTCTTGGTCTAGAAGGAGTGGCTGTCAGAACTCTAAGCACCAGAAACAATCTGGACTTCTTTCAGTGTGCTGAGGCTATTAGACTTGACATCTTGCCACTTAAGTCTGTGCAATCTAGCTTTGTAAAAATATCTTATTGCTAGTAAAATTTATCTTTTTTTCTTTATCATGCTATGAGGGGAAGTATCTTAGTGCTTTGATGGTATAAAACCTTCTTTAGTTAAAATTTTTGTGTTGCTTATCAGAAAAAGGACTTTAAGAAAGGCACAAAAGCCTTAGCTGGTTTGCAGGTTTATTGATAGTAATAATGCTGCTGCATGATATTGTATGTTTTCGTAGGTTCTAAAATAACCCTTGGGAGATGGTTGCAATTGTAAATACGAGATATGTTCTTCACCTGATTATTTAGGTGTTAGTCTAAAAATCATAGTAACTTCAATAGTCTTTGGGTCAGGCCTTCAGTTCAGTGTTCAGGACTATTTTTTTTGAAGTTGATGTCAAAAAGTTGGGTGAAGACTTGCTATACAGTAAATTTTTATTGATTTGAACTAACTGCTGGCAGATCTAGTGAGAATCACTGAATTTTTTATGAGTTATACAAGCAAACCTGTTCATACACCATGAATGCTGAAATGAATTCTGTTTTTAAACTATTTGATATATATCGTTAATGATACTTTACTCAAGTCATACTGAAAAGTATTGACAAAATATGGTTTACTATTCCACTCCCATGCTCTATCTTTGCTAAAACATGTACCACGCAGGCCAAGGATCTTCCTTTGTCTAGATGTTGTAGTTTTGTATGGTATAAATTTGAAGAAGCAAACTGTGCTCTTTCAGACAGCTCATATAATGACTCATAACATCAAACAACATATGGCAGAATAGCTTTTTTGTTACAGCATTTGAAAAAGACTTACAATGCATCATTTTTACTTGCAAGAAATTAGTGCATTGGCTTGTGTGGTTTTTTTGATGCTACTAATACATGAGGTAAAATAAGTTTAAGTATCAGACTGTAAACTATGAAATGTTACCACCTTTGTGTTCTGGCTTCAGTGGTAATGACTTGCCTTAGGATAGTATTGCATTCTAATGTATGAATCAGAATTACATCCTAAGTATCTTATTTAAGTAATAGGGCTAACTTTTAAACTTGCCCTGCTCTTTTTATTCTGTTTTGAAAAAGAAGTTGTTCTTTTTGCAGATATTTTTATACCTTACAATGAACTTGCCAGTTAGTGTTAGTTTCTCTCCTACTCCTTCAATATTGAGACTATAGGGTAGTCTGGTTTTCTCATATTTTCAGCTTTGCATTCTAATGAACACGAGTCAAAAGGAAGGTGAAAATATTTATGAATAGTCTTTTTTTCGAATGCAGTTAAGCGACTTACTTTTAATTAAGGTTATTGCCCAAACATTTATTTTGAAAAGGATGTCAGTAGAGGTGCAAAATATATTATCATTCTTCTAGGACAGAGCTGTAATTGAAATGATCTGTAATTTGCTATCTGAGAGATGAAGGTCCTGCATACTGAAGGGAGGTTCTGCTGGAAGCACCATGAACTCTCTGAGAATTGGTTCTGCATATGTTTGTTAATATTATGGTGAGTGTGGACAGAAAATATGGAACACTGTCTAGAGCAGTAGGATAGATGACCTCTCTTGCACAGACCTTACAGTCTAGGGCCCAAACACTTATGCACACGCATAACTTAATTCTTGTGAGGACTCCCATCTACGTCAGTGAACTGCCCACATAAGTAAAGATGCATATGTGCAAAAGTGTTGGCAGGATCAGAGCCTTGTTTCCAGCTCTGTTCTTTGAAATTCCACGCTTAAACTTCTGTAAGACCCTAAAGAGAGAGGAGCCCTTGGGAAGATCTGAACATCTCCTGTTCATATTGCAGTGAGTGGAAGTTGAAATAATTTGTGTAATATGATGGGGCCAACAGGTCTTTCTCTTTCATAGCTCAGATGTGTACGGATTTAATAACTCCCATTACTACGGTGTTGTCATAAAGCTTACCATGAATTGCAATCAGTCTAGTTTACATTTTAAGCACTACTTTTTCTTAAATGAGGGACTTGAAACCATTTTTGCAGATTGACGACATCAGAAGATTTTCCAACTTAATGAAAAAGCCCAAATGACCACGTAATATTTTCAAAGGACAGACTGATGGAGGCTGGCCTGTTGTCAGAAAAATAGTGTATGAATTAACTGTGCTATGTTATGATTTAATTTAAAATTAACTTACGGTTTGTTGACAACATTCATATTTCATAGAATAGGTGTAGGGTGCAAGTTTTCTGTATTTCCTACCATGAAGAAAAAAAAAAACCATTAACTCTGACATCTGTTTTTAGCACTTTCCTTCATATTTTTGGATGAATGCCTGGCAAAAGCTGGAAAGCGACTAAGAGATCAACCAAAGATGGCCTAAGGGCCTGTTCCCAGCTGGTACGACATCTGGAATGTTATATATAGTGGATAAAGTCGGAGTTGTAGTTTAATAAGATTGGTATTCAAGCATTCGGCCTACAGCAAAGGAAAGGACAGCGAAGCTGACAGTGTGCGTGGTGCATAATACGTCAAGGTGTCTGAAATATAATTTGCTGGGTTTTCACTTTCATTTTGGCAGATCCTTTATACTTATATATAAACTTTCATCTCGTATTGTTTTGAACCCTTACAAAATAAAAAGTGAAGTCATATTGGTATTATATCCAGAATCTTATCTTTTCACTAAGCTTACAGTATGTCTGGATTTCTTTCTTTTTTCTTAGGAAAAAAGTGCTAAAGACAGATTTTTATGAGCTGACTAGAAATAACTTAAGCTGCTACCTTTGCAAATTTTAAGTATATGCAGTCTTTTACAGTGAAGATTTTACAGAATCATAAACTGTTCAGGAATCTGGACTTGTGCTGAAAGGAACCATACTTGCAAGATTTATGTCTCAGAAGGCCTGTTGTGTTTTTTTTAATATTTAGAGTTTAGCTAATCTTCTGACTGTCTAATCTCCAAACTGTAATTAAATGTGTTTCTAGACAAGCCCAGCAAAGTTGCAGGCAGGGATCAGTGGAGAGCCACCTGCTTACAACAGCTCCTAACAGGGTGATGCTAGGTCAGAAAAATGAGCTGAAGGCGATTTCTGTTTGCAGCCCTGTAACTGCGCTGATCGGATAATGTGCTTACAAGTCCCTCTACTTTTGCATTATCTTTTTGTCTCTCAATATGCAGGGAGTGTTGCATACATTTTGCTTTGCAGCCTGGAAAAGGGTATCATCTGTCTTGTAGGGTGATGGGCAAATCAATTTGCCTGACTGGGGCCAGACCATGGTGCAAGGCTGCAGCTGGGAGAGAGGTTGCTGAGGCATCTCTGTGTAGAGCTTTGCTGTTCTGCACAGGATCCTGTTCTGTTTTGGTGCTCTGTGGCCTTCTCTCTCTGATCTACATCTCTTCTGTAAGATGCTGAAGCAGGGGGGAGTCCATGAAACTGCACTGCTAATATGTAAGTCATGGGACTGTGGCAAGGGAGTGCGAAGTGGAGGAGGGTGTAGTGTTCAGAGTGACAGGGCTGTGATGGATAGAGAGGGGCGTAATGTAAGGTCTTACTCCTCTGTTTTGTTTTTTTAAAAGGACTTGATAATTCCTCAGCACATTGTGGTTATTTCTTTATTATTTATTACTATGCAAGATCTTGTAGGTGAAGACAAGGTACTTGAATATTATTTGGCAGGAGATCAGCAGAGTCTGGGAGGATTTGGTTGTAGAGTGGGAGGAGAGATGACTTTTGCAGCTGCAGTTTGGTAGCAGTTTAGATGTGGAGGTAGGGAGACCAGGTCTGAAATGACTGTGGCTGACAAGGAGAAAGCTGGTTGGTGTGCAGGGTAGTGTCAGTAATTGCTCTTTAGTTGCTGGGAATGTCAACAAAATCTTACTAAACTTGTGTGTGGGGTGCAGGTATATGCATGTAGTGCAACTGAAGCTTAAGAGGCTGAGATCATACAAAACAAGAACAGCATAGGGTGTTCGTCCCACAGTAAAACTAAGAAGGTAGAAATATTTAGTTGTTTTGTGTAGGAAAACAGAAAAAAGGGGCTGATTACCTTGCAAATCTTGTTACAGTCTCCTTATCCTTTCTTGTGCTGAGGCAAACATGCTCTATCTTGGTGAGTTTGGAGATAGCCAGCAAAATCCCTACTGATATTTACTGCTTTATTCTGGTATGTAAAATAACAGTGAAATCTAATGCTAGGTGGTGCTTACAAAGTAACATACTTTATAAGAACAGATATTATTGTAAGAGAGCCTTAGCACCTCCTATCACAGGATATGAGGTGGTTGCTTTGGCTTTTTTTCTTTTCGTTTTGGGGTGATTCCACTTCTGGAGTATCTCTCATTACAATACATTCTGTCTGCTGTTACGAAAAGATCCAGAGCTTCAATGGATTCTTAGCTAACATGTTTACGTTTCACTTTTCTGTGTACAGATTGATTACAGAGTTCTTGTAGTCGACGCAAAATTCTTCTGACGGAATATATTGAATATATATTTGCCTTTGGAGTTGGTGCCATTGTCTGTTTTGATCTTAGCCCTTCCTTGATTCTTCTGCCCAGGCAAACCATGTCATGTGCTTTTATGATCAAATTTCCAAGCAGTTAGGTAGCCTAATGAGTCTTTCCAACCTCAGAGACCTGTTTGTCTACTAGGATAACTTTCACTTTTTTTCCCAGACCACAAACAGTGCATGTGAAGAACAACAACATGGTTTGGAGGAGTACTTTCAGACTGAAAATGAAGGATGTGATTAGTTCTTGGTTAGAATTCAATGATCACCTTTAAAACAACTGTACTCTTTCTGAAGAAACCTATGGTTGTTGGCAATACTTTATCTATTAAAGACCATTTTGTATAAAATGTTACAACATATTATACTTTGGGTAGGAAATACTAGTGCCAGGAATGGAAGGATTTACTTTAGCAGACTTATACAGCTTCTTTGGTAAATGACTTAACGCAGTAGAATATGAGTATACTGGTTCTAGATCTAAATAGCTTGTTGCTACAATGACAGAAAATGTAAATGTGTATGATCCTTTGTGTTCATTGCACACATCTATGTAGACACTGTTATTTTGAAGTGAAAACATTAACTTGTTTATTGAGGAGAATGTATTTAATTTAAAAGGAGACAGTGCTACTAGCAATCATGTAAACCACTCCGTAAATGAAATTTTGCCAGGGTACAGTATGTACTCAGGAATTGATTAGTATTTAATATAATTTAAGAAGTTTGAAAAACTCAGAACTTCCGTGCAATCACATTCAAGGGATCTAATAAGAATTTCATATAGAACTTTGAAAGGACTGCAGGTGAAATCGTAGCTCTAATAGTAGGAATTTTTAACAAGTCTATCAAAATAAGGTTGGTATCAAGTGGTTTAGGAATAGCTAATGTAATACTGAAACCTGTAGAAGGGAAATAACTGGGAAACTCTGTGTCTTTTCTCAAGTGCGTAAGGTTTTGGAAAGCTTTTTGAAGGACGAATAATTAAATAGCATAAAGGTAAGTGGAAAACTGAAGAAAACGAATTTATCTAGAAGATCAAACTTAGCTTAACTCATATTATAGCTTTCTTTGATCACTTTTTTTTTTCCTTAAATAAGGGGAACACAGAGACTTCATTTATCTGGACTTTGGCAAAGCCATTCAATATAATGCCGTGCTGGAAATTTACTTAGAGGAGGTGTGATCTGGTGTGTGAGGTGGGAAATGAGTAAGAAATGGGAGATGATGACAATAACTGGGCTGGGAGAGGAAAACTGCCCCAGAGAAGGGTTATGCACAAAGTCACGCCGGGACTAGTGCTACTTGTTTTCATTAATGACGAGGGTAAAAAAAGATTAAGACTGGGCTAATTACACTGTGATAAGATAAAATTGTGAGGAAATGTCAACACAGATGGCTGAGAGAATGATATATTAATAACTGGATGACCTTGAAGATGGAAGTAATAAAACAAAGTGCATTGTTATACACATCAGGAACACCAGCAAAAATGTCTCACTGAAACCAAGGCAATGTTGAGCTCTATTCTAACGTGGCAGTACTTTTTGTATCTAATGTGTAATGTAAGTTTCAGAAAATACCAGGTGAGGAGAAAGCTTACCACTATGATTAGGGAATGGGCAGCTTATTTTGTAACAAGTACCTTTTATAGTGGCTGCAGAAAGGTGATGTTGACACGATTGCTGCCTGTCACTATGTGATGCTAGAAAGGAGGAGTAGCAGTATTCAGAGACACTGTATGGACATTAAAAGGAAGGTTTCTAGCTGTCTTGTGAGTGAGATTCTGAGGTAGCTGCCCAAGAGGAGTAGTGAGAGAGGTCAAAACCTGACATGTTAGAGTATAATACACAACTGTTTCTAGAAATGTGATGTTGTTGCAAGTCTGTATTTGGAGACTCTTGAGCTCTGTTCCAGAACAGTCTTTTTTTGGGATAATATATGGCCATGCTGATCATGCATGCATATTTGTTTAAAACATTGGCAAACTGAACGGATACTTCCTCAGTGTTTAACTAGTTTGTGCATATATAATTTTGTGTACTCTAATGAATATTAACTAAGAGATGAAATCATCAGTAGATCCAGGGGCATTTCTAGCCTCTATTACTTACTGAAGTATTTTGTGCATTGTTCATTCAGGTTTTTTTCCTAGTTACAATAATTTTTCTTAGTAACCTTTATAGTTATTGACTTCTTTGTTTAAAATAAAATTCCTTCCATTAACCCAACATTTCATAGATGACATGCAGAGATGAAGAAAGTTTCCAACCATTTTTTTAACCAATGAGCAGTAATACATATACATCAAGATACTATTCAAGTTGGTTTGGCAATAGCCCTGAAACTGTATAGGTTTATATGCTTACACAAGGATGGTTCCTGCTGTTTTAAGTATTGTCCAGAGGATATATTTTCTTAAATGAAAATTGCTTGAAACCATTCACTTTTTGTGTGACAAGTGAAGGTATCAATTACTTCTGTTATTGCCTGTGTGGAATAGGAAATGTGAATGAAATTCAACTTCTGAACCTCCTGATCAGTAAATTCTTGGCCACCATGCTGAAAGATCTTTGTTGCTGATCAAGCAAATACTCTGTTTTACTCTTCAAGGGTCACACATAGGGTGCAAAACTAGGTGAGTGATAAAAAACAAGAAGGTATTTGAGAATGTATAATGTGTTAAAATGGAACCGTAGTTGTAATAAAGCATGATATTACGGGAGAATTACATCCTCTCTTGTCCATCTCTGTTCTTTTGTCTGGGCTTATATTTTCTGCTTAAGGATCTGGTCTAAAACTCTTGAAAACAAAAGCATTGGGATTTTACTGTGGTAATTCTACTGACTTCAAAGGGTCTCATTTTAAATTGTGAAGCAGTTGTATTTTACTTGATAGAAAGATGTGATATTTTATTGCTCACGTATTGCAGGCTCTTGCACTGAGACTTTAACGTACAGTGATTACACGATTATGCCCTTAGGATTCTAAAAAAGCAGGAGATCGAGTGTAGGTCTACCTTAACTCAATTCAGCCTCTGCAACTAGATTCATGCTGAAAAGGAGTGGGACAGTGTTGCTTTCCAGTGTAGTTAGACTATTTCACATGTACTTTGTGAGGAATGTGGCTGATAGGCTGAAAGGTCTAGTTCAGCTGTAAGCTGTGTACCTTGAATATTCTACCCTTATGTACTGTATGATTGAACTGCGTGTTTTCCTGAAGCCTAGGGGTTTTATCCAGAGAGTCTTCAGACCTCTTCTTGTGTGTCTCATGTGCAGTTAAGCACCAGGCTTTGGGTGGGAGAGGCTCAACTAATAGCTGGGAGGCATCAAAGCTTCACTGTTCGTCAGCTGTTCCTCAGTTTTTTTTGGAGAGTGGTTAAGACTGCTCAAGTACTTTCACTGAGACACTCCCTGGAGCATGGGCAATGTTTTTTCCCCACAGCAAAAGCCTTTCTATTCTTACTTTGGAGACAAATTTTGAACAGGTTTTTGAAGGTGGAAGGGGTCCTTCATAATACTGTGCAGGGAGATAGTATTAAGCATTCATGCAGAATTACCACACGGGTATGTCCTGTGCCTGAGTCATTACTTCTACTTTACCTGGCAGAATTTTGGCTTAAAATCATAAATAACATAAGAAGTAACACAGAAGCATGGAAGCAAAAGCCTTCTGTTTATTTTAGTGATTTTGCTGTCATCTGCCTTTGTATAACTCTTAACTAGCTATGGGGAGTGATTTTTGGTATTCTGCGTTTCTGCCAAGCACAGAATCATCAGAAAATAAACAGGTTTTACCATTCTGAATGCTTTTTGTATCCTTTATAGTTGTTAAAATAACGTATGTAATTTTTTAATGGAAATATATTTGTTATCATTTGCTAACTGACTTAGAAACTTCCTGCCATGTGCAACATTCACCCTTCAGGATGAAAAAGGGATGATCCAATGACACAAGTGGCAGAGCTCCCCTATGCAACCTTAGAAATCTTCCTGTTGTAGATATTTTGAGGATATTCTGTATTTGCTCACGTTTGAGAAGAAATCGTTATTCAGGCTGAATTGAGGTAAGAGCTTACCAGCCATCAAATGGATAGCTTAAAAACTGGCCTCTTCTGGCTGCTTTGTGTATGTGGCCTGAACAAGGTGTATGTTTGAGACATCTTGTGTGTGTTTTCATATTATGCCAAGGACTCTCACAGATGGTGGCTCTGAGTGGACAGGGCAATTAGGTAGGTGCCCCTTTGCTATTTAGGCTTGGGTCACTTCTGGCTTCTCAGTGCTTAGCTCTTTTTTTAAGTCTGGGCTCCTAGGTGAGACTTAGTGAAGAAGATGTGTATGTGCTTATGTCTCAGCTGTCACCTAATAATTTCATTTTTTGCTGATTTTTATCCAAATTTGACAGAGATGTGACAGACCACAAATGAAGTTACTGAATGGTTTGTACAAGTAGACATCTGTAGGGAATGGGAGAAGTGCTGCAAATTCTCTTTACTTGAGCGAAAGGCAGCAGCATGAGTTGAGTCTGTGTTAAACATCAAAGAAACTCTATGGGATCTTAGCCTTGTAATACAAATCTATAGGGAATGTGACTTATTTAGATCAGAGACCTCTGCAAAGTATTTGTCAGAGTGTACTAGCTTACGTGTGGCAGCATAATGGATAGAATACAAATGCTTCCCTGAAGCTGGTTGTGAATGCAGCACCATGCAGACTGTTAATCACAGTATTCCTCTTGTTTCTTTTAATGTGGAAATGTGTGTTGCTGGAGTCAATACAGAGCTCAATGGCGAAGTTTAGATCTGCACAGGTTTGATCAATTTGCCCCATCCTTCCCAGAAAATTGCTTGAGAAGAAAGCACAAGTAGAGTATCTCACCTGTACATCTTCCCCTACAGCATCAAAAGCCAAGCTTTTGAGATATATCTGTATTATCAAAGCCAAATACATCAAGTGTTTATCTATAGCTGTTATATATTGGTAGGTGTGTATACTTGCTGTATATATATTCATTATACTCCTTTGAGTATAATGTATTCTTGTGGATAAAGCACAGAAGTAGCTGTCAGTTTTGGATATATTCTCACATTTCTGATTTTGTCCAAGGTTTCCTCCATACCTGCCAGGCTCAGGTGTTGAATGGGAGACTGTGCAACTGCTTGTTCTTGTGCTCCCCTGCTGCCTGAGCTTGTTCTTTGCTACTGTGGGGCCAGGGTCTTCCATCAGTGAAAGGGAGCTGCCCTGGTGGATCCTTTGGTTTGCATTTGGCACTGGGATCCCTTAGCAGGAGTTGGGCCAAAGCAATGCGCTCTGCTGCTTTTAGTTTCTTTCTGAGCGAGGAGCTGCTAAAAGACATGCTACTCTATAGCCCAGTACCGTGGCCTTGGCATATTGTGTGGGCCAGGACAGATTTTAGTCATGTCACGTTACCTGATATGTCAAAAATTTCTCCTCATGTATTTAGAATGACCCATCTCATACATTAATGCAGAAAGAACTTTCACAGTTGTCATGTGAAAGTCGCTAAGCTTTCCAAAATTAAACCCAGACAACTGTAAACTCTGTGTGCTTTGGCGTTGTAGACTCTGGGATTTGTTAATCCCAATCTCCTCTGCGTAATTAGATAGTGGTTTGGTAAAGTGCTGTGAGATACTGGGTTAGGTGGTGCTACACAAAGTTAACAGACCACTTAGACCACTACAGAACATTTAAGCCACTCTTTGAACACTACTCTGTGAAGAGTTCCAGATATGTATGGCTCACTAAACAAAAATACAGACACTGGAAGTGGTTTCTGTGTATTTGTTATTTTTGCATTATTCTGAGTTTTTCTATGGGCTATATCATGAGAGCACAAACTTCAATGTGCGCTGCTTATTATAAACCTGGAAGTCTGTGGTTTCGAAATGGCAGAGTACTGAACTTGGGAGGTCTTTAACTGTTCCGTTTCTTGCGTTTTAAAAGCTTTGTATGTATTTTGGTTGGAATTTTTAATGAACTATATCAGATTTGTACTAGGTATCAGTTAGAAACAGATGTAGCATTTAACATACCCCCTCCAGCCAATGTATGTCCTGATAACTGAAGAATACAGGTATCTTTGAAAGGAGTTGATATCAATCTACTTGTATACCAAGTTCATTTCATGTTTGTATTAAGAGTCCTTGATGGAAGACCAGAGGCAGTGTATATGTGCGTGCATGTGTATATATTTTTGGGGATTTGCAGCAGTTTCAGTGCCAAATGCTTTTATACTCCTTTGTTAAAAGAATTTTGTTAAAGGCACATTTACACATGCAATCCATGAACTGATATGTAGGTTGCTTTTTAGAGGGTCCTTCCTTTCTTGCAAGTTTATCAGTTCAGGAGAAACCTAAATTGACTTTTTTTTTTTCCTGCTATGTTTTTGTTGTAGCAACCTTTATTGCCTACGTGGGATTACTGAGCAAGCCTTTAGGCTTGTTTTTAATGCAGTGTTACAAGGGGAGTGTATATCATTGCTCAAGATTTCAGTTCTAAATGAAATATTCCTTCTGTCTCTGTAATATTTTTTTTGAAAAAAACTATCATTTGGAGATAATCTGACTTAGCTTGAAAATGAGAATTAATTGACTTCAAGGCAGTAATTGTTAATATGTTTGTTCAAAACCAACCGCTAATGGCCTTCAGTTTGATTTATAGAACAGTTCTTTCTTATCATACAAAGTTTAATAGTTAGCTTCAGTTCATGAAGAACTGAGGGAGCGAAGTCAGTTTTGACTGAGACAACACTACTGAAATAATAGTATGAACAAGCTATGACTGAAGAGAGTTTTAAATATAAATGTTGTGATTGTGCCAGGGCTAATGTTTGAATTTATGAAAGAATTTAGATAAGCAGTATGATGCAATGCTTTCAGCATTTAGAAGAAAATAATTTTCTTCTTTGAAGCAAAGGAGTCTGAATCATTGGTTTGACTATGTGACAAGAACATGCAGAGTTTGTGTATGAGGATTAGTAGAAGCCAATGGGGCAATTTTAAGTGTACAGTTAGGGAAATACACAGCACGCATAGGCTCAGCGGAATTAAGGAGGTTTGTAGGCTCTGGAGCTTTTGTGTGTTTCTGGATGTGTAGGTTATTGTGCCCAGTTTCATTTGACAATGACACTGTAAAAAACCCTGTGTTTTCACATGTAGAACTCTCCTGTATAACTATGTGACTCAAGATAGTCTTTTGTTCAGCAGAATGGATCTTGAAGATAAAGTGGAAATAAGGGTTAGCACAGAGTGCATCTACTGAGTCACCCACGCTGCAGTATATTGTGCACGGAAGCATGTATGGCCTTACAGTTTTCTTCCTGGCATTTGATTATGTTCTAAAGGACATATTTACAGTACAGGTTTATAGAAGGTGGCTGCAATAGCCATCGGCTGTGATCCAGCAGTTGAGATTGGCTGCAGCGCTGCTGTGGACTGTACTTTAGAAAGTGTCTTGAAGCTTATGCATAATCTGAATGTTAAGTGGCCTGAGTAGCTGCTTTGAAGAGCAGTGAAGCTGGTGAAGGGGCTGGATAACAGGCCTTATGAGGAACGGCTGAGAGAGCTGGGGGTGTTTAGCCTGGAGAAGAGGAGGCTGAGAGGAGACCTCATTGTATAACTACCTGAGGGGAGGTTGTAGAGAGGAGGGTGCTGGACTCTTCTCCCAAGTGACAGGGGACAGGACAAGAGGGAATGACCTCAAACTCTGCCAGGGGAGATTTAGGCTAGATGTTAGGAAAATTTTTTTCACAGAAAGGGTCATCAGTCCCTGACAGAGACTGCCCAGGGAGGTGATTGATTCACCTTCCCTGGAGGTGTTTAAGGCACTGGACGAGGCACTGAAGGACATGGTTTAATGTTTGATAGGAATGGTTGGACTTGATGATCTGGTGGGTCCTTTCCAACCTGGTTATTCTATGATTCTATATAATTTGCATGAGTCCATGGAGTATATAGGATGCATAGCATTGGAAAGGTGTTAAACCCACATAATTAACATCTAAGGCAGTTGCTTTTTCTCTGAGTTCATAAGGAAGAATGTTATGCTGAGGTCCACAGTAATAACATTTAGAAAATCTGTCTATGGTTGATTGTAACATCACTTTAGCTAGGATGACACCATAATAATAAATATTGTTGTCATGAAACTGGTCCTTTTTTTTTTTCCCCCCACAGACAGCAACATATTTCTGCAAATATGTAACTCGGTCACAATTTCTTTGTATAGCACAGGACATTCCTAAAGATTCTGGAGTGGAAGGAAGGTGGTGTGGATCATTCAATGCAGACTACAGACTCTACTTTCTGAATAATTCAAATTGTACGTAGTTGCCCCAACTTGGTCTGAGAAGAGGTTGAGTTCTTGCTCCTTGCAGATGGAATGCTTTTATCTACATTTCTATTTAAGTAGGTGCTGAAATACAGATTAACACAAGCAGGGTGGAAATGTGCTGTGTATAATAGCACCACTTCTAGGACAGGAATAGTGCCGCAGCAACAGGATGCGGTAGCTAATACTGGACTTCTCAGACTATCAGCCAGGTGTTGCTGCTTTTGATAGAAGAAACCAATCCATTTAAATCAATGGGGGCTCATATTAAAGACTGAAGGATACAGACCCATATTTTTGAGTCAGAAGGCAGAAGGATAGACAGGGTTTCCTGTAGTATAGTATGAGAAGAAAGGCAGAACCGTTTCTTTCTGAAATACATTGATTACAAAGTTTGGAGAACTGTAATGGTAGTACACCTATAAAAGTAGATTGCAGAGAATGAATCAAGATGTATTCTTTAAAAAATTAATAGGATTTTTTTGTACCTTTCAAAGGGACAATAGAACAGACCAACAGGAAAAAAATCGAAACCACATACCGTACCTAATTACTGAAGAATTTTCTTCTTTTTTTTCAGTGTATGGGATGACTTGTGCAGTAATAGGTATTAGTCTTTTATCCTGGAGTCATTGGTTCAGTGTGAATACAGGTTATTGTAATTCCCCAAAATGACTGGAAGAGAATAAACAGTGATTTGTATCACTTCAGGAGCGAAAAAGAAGAATCAAGACTACATGCTTTGTCATTTTACAGTTTGTAGAGTGCTGAGTTAGAAGAAATTAGGTACATTAACATTCCATTTGAAATATGAATTTGCCTTTTCTTTAGGATTCTTTGGTCTTACTTTTTTTTTGTTTATGGTGTAGGGTGGGTTAACACAACTGATTTCAGTTTATGGCATTAAGATTTTCTTGTTACATCTTTCTGTTTGGAGAAGAGTTTATAGTTAGTCCGAGTCTTACGCTTGTAAGATGTATGAAAATATAATAATGCTTTCAGTTCACTTCACAGAGTGCACAACACTAATGGGCACACCCTTGTTCGGGCAGATATTTATAACAGATTCCCACTCCGGCTGCTGATTCCCACTAGACATAGATACAACTTGACCAGTACATCCATAATATATAAATGTAACAGAACAGAAGGAAAGTAAAAGAACTTATCACACCAGGTGATTCTCTGTATAGTGTGGAAAATTCTTGACTATCTCTTTTGCTTGGAGAAAGAGTACTTTACTTGTTGTCCTTCCTGGCTTATTGGAGTATTTCTGTTAGGAAGCCTGGCCCTAGGCAGGGCTGGATGCCTTATCCAAATTCAGAGTTGAAATGCACTCATGTTTCACTCCTGCTTTATTTTTATATATGACATAATGTGGCTTCATAGGAGAAAACAAAGGAGACGCCATCACTGAAAACTAATTTATTTTAAACTTCATCTATGATGTAATAACCCACTTCTTGGGGTGAATGAGATAAAAAAAATTAAAAATAAAACTAGCTTAAAATTTCTGTAGGTACAAACCTATAATAAAATGAGTATAGATTTCTGAAGTAATTTATCATGTAGTAATTGTCATTATTCCTATGCTATATTTTCCTCTATAAGACTGGGAAGTAATGGCATTCTTTACGCTTAATGGCACAAACAATTATAGTACTGACTTGGCACCATTTTGCTGCTTTGGCTGGCTCTGTTGCTCGTAGCTTTTAAGTTGGCTGCAAAACACCCTGTGGGACCCATGTATAATCGGTTGTCTGTTGGCACATGATTCTGGATAGCATTTTTCCTTTGACTCATCTCTGATTTTAGGGAATTTGTTATTGGCTCTAGCGTATTTGAGAATATGGCTGTGTGCAAGTTCCTTATGTGTGATATGCAGAGTCCCTTTTATCGCAAAAGCAAAATTTTTTGCATGTAGCATGAAAACGTGTATCATCACAATTTATTTTTTCATTGCTCCTTGGATTTTCTTTCTGAATTTAATATTATAAAGTCTTTCTGATGTTTCAAATCCGAAGTTTATGACTGAGCTTTGCCAAACAGTGCTTGTATTCTGCTTAGATATTATTCTGCAGAAATTATGGTTGAACCAAACTGAACATCCTCGTAGTTCTCTTTTGTGGCTCAAATGACAGCCTTTGCAAGTCTTGTTTGAGGAATCTAGTAAGAGCCAAAGCAAGGAAATAGGAGGAGACGGGCCAGGTAATTAATATTGTAGTGCCTTTCTTTGTAGTGTATTTATGGTTCCCTTTAGGGAGCGACCTTTGTGTGAGGGAGAGTCAGTCAGTTTGGGGGATCAAATGTTGACTTCACAATGGATATAGTTTCTGATGGAGTTATAGAGTTGCTCAGTGTTCCTATCAGACCATCTCAGAATGCAAGTGCTGCTCCCTAAAGGTGGAGATGGCTTTGTAAACTTCCGCTAGACCAATATTTATACCCTTGTGCTATCTGTGCATGAATACAAGCTATATCATGTTCTTGCTTACTTGTCAGACCAGTGTAAAGTGTAGTGCAAACACTAATGAGTGTAGTAATAGTTAAAATATAGTGAAAATAATATTTATTCCCGAGCTGGAGGGATGCAGGGCTTACCTCTAAGATGCAGGATTACAATCCAGGAATGCTGCACATTGGCTTGGAGGTTTGCAATAGTGTTCTAAGGGAGAGCTCCAGAATTTTACCAAGAATTGGAAGATGTTGAAGAGCAGGTGCTGATAGAGGCACATCATCAGTTTGTACAGTCAGCAGTTATAAGATCTTTTCAGTCGTAATTTTCTGCATTTGGACTCTTCTGCCTTGATATCTTCTGTGAACATTTTACAAACTCACAGAACAGCACAGCCTGTTGGCATACTATGAAAAAAAAATGCCTTTAATGTTTCTGAGAGGTTCAACTTTAGTCAATTTTTTAAAACTTTTTAAGAGCTGTTAATACGGCTGAAAATGACTGTTCTTTTTCTCTTGCTGTCTCTCTTGCACTGCATGAAAAAATATTTTTCACCGGTTTTATAATTTAATTTTTATTGTTTTTGTCAATATACTGTGTCATTTTTTGGAACTTGTATGGATAATTTCTTTTTTTAGTGAATGCTTATCTTTCATAAAATTAAAATCTATTCAACTGTTGAAAGATTTACTATTAATTATATTTCAAGTTGATAATACTGTGTATTATTTTATGTTATTTGGACTAGCCCAGTTGGTATTACAAAGTGAAAGCAGTTGAATTAATGACATATTGCAGTGTTTTTAGGCAACCACATAATGGCTGAGGAGAAACTGTGAGGTCTGCTGTATCCAGAACTGCTTAGGTTCATTGCACAGTGTGTGGCTGTATTGAACCATAATGATTCCAAAGAAGCAATTACTGCCAAATGAAAAGATCGCCCTTTAAGATTATTTGGGTAGATACTTAGGGGCCTGATATTGGTGTGGACTGCATTGTTAGGACAGCCTCAAAGTTGAAACATGCACCAGTGTTTAAACCCTGCTGTATATTAGCCAGCTTATTGTATCCTTTTCCTCCCAAGTGCAAGAGGAGCCAAGAAAACTTTCATTAAAAAAATGATCTGACTAATTTAAGCTGGTGGAGGAAGGAACTACTGTGAAGGAATAATTTGGCTTTGGTCCGCTTTACAGTACTGCCTCCTGGAATGACCTACTTTCAGGTAGAACTACTAATGGACGCTTGATAAGTACTTTATTATAACTGAGTTGCAACGACAAAAGAATTGTTGTTTCTAGTGCATGCTTATTAATTTCACTTTCAAAGTGCTTTTCAGCTTATGTACTGTTTCTGGTGCTGTCACACTACCCGTTAGGCCAGAAGAGAGCCAGTTTGGCATCGCTGTCCACACTCCTCAGATGTGGTGGGACAAGACTTCATCTCAGTTGGTGATGTTTAAATTTTGAATATCAGGAACTTCATAAAAACGAAATGCAGGGAACTTTTATTTTCACTTTTGAGTTTGGAGATCGGATTTCAGGTTTCGCTTCTAAAATTAATATGTCTGAAAACATGTGGTTACTTTCATGTAAGTAAATGATGATGTTTTCAGAAGACCACAGAATACTGAGGATACTGGATGGGGGTGAGAACCTTTGTTCGTATGAGGTTTGTTCCCAGTAAGAGTGTCCATTTCTGCTAACTGCTCCTAGCTCTGTCCCCCAGCCAAGGTGCAAACAACTAGTCCTTTAGCTGTGGATGTCATCTTTTCTGCAAACACCTCCCATAACCCACTTGTAGCTGCTGAAACAGCTGGAATAAAAACTGCATCATTGCTTAGGAAGACTGTGTTCTTAATAGGGACCCCCATATTGCTATTATTTGAGGATGGTGCCTATATTTCTGTTTGTCCTTTCATCTGCTTTGTTTTCATCTTCTGTCGATTAAATGGTCTATAACTGAAACTGTATTTCTGTCTGGAATTCTGTCTAATTAGAATGAATGATCTTGTGTCCATATAAGATTATTTTTATTTAATAAATCTTTTGTCCACGTGTATATTTTATGACAAAACTACTTAGGAATGACGAACATGTAATTCAGTAGGTTAGAGGGAAAAATTTTGTGGTGCTGCTTACTGCTTTTCATACCCAAATTGTGGACACTGTGGGTTCATTGTTTGCTCTGTCACCTTGAAGCTCAGCTTACCAAACTTAGCCCAGTGTTTTTCAGTTTTTGTAATATGTGCTGTTGGACATCTCAGGGTTCTTATTTCAAGTATGTTTTTATCACACTGCTTTGTTTTATTAAGTTACCCTCCTTGCAAGAGTTCATTTTAATTAACTGAAGTGGTAAAGAAGTTCTGAAATCTGTAACTGAGAATTGGTAACGTAAGTTTTCACCAAAATGTGCCTTAAAAGCAAAATGGAAAGTTTATTTATCTTGCTATTTAATGAAAAAAATAAGAATCAGATATGCAAACCTGAGGGGAAAATATATATAAGTTGCTTAAAATGAAATATTTTCTACTTTGATCCTTTGGGGTTTTTTTTGAAGTTAAGTAACTTGTACCTATCAGATTTTTCTTTCTTGTCTGTCTCAAGTGATGCATCACACCTGCTTCTGAAGTCCAGGGACAGCTGTTTCTCTTTCGCTCCTTTTAAGGAACAAATCCTGATGTAGTTCGAGTCAATTATAAACCTAGTAGGGACTTTCTGGTATGGGTTTATGCTTTTGATAGTCTTAACCCAGTGACTCTATCTTTTTTTGTGGGCCCTTCATTATTCCTGCAGGCTTTATCACTCACTGCTCTGCTGTGTTGTACTTTGAGCCAGACCTCTGCTTCTTCTGTAGATGCTCAAGCTTGATTCTTGTTTACTTTTCTCAACATCTGCGTTGAATGAAAGATAGTTTAGCTTTTTGTATTATATAATGCTGCTGACTTTCTTCTTTCTTCCTGCATATCAGATCTGGTTAATGATGAGAATGATATTGGATTCGTTTCTTCTGACCTGCTTTCTTTCTAGCAGAAAGACACTGTAATGGTGGATGAGCAGGAAGCATCCAGTGTTGTAAAAGAGATATGCTTTCTGCTCTGAAAATAGCAGTAGACCAAAAAGAGTTTCTGTGTCCTTGTGCCAGGACTTGATATGCTTTACACCCCTTGAGTCCCTTTAAGCTTTTCTTCTCCCTGCCAAGAGCACATTTCTCCATTCATCTGGAAGTACTGTTCATATGGCACCACCAAGATACTTTTCTTGTTTGTTTCTAAGCGGATCTATGTTAAAATCTCGTGCAGGTAGTAAATCAATTCAGCTACCTCAGTAAATTTCTCTGGGGAGAAGATGAGGAAGGAATCAACATGTTTTATAAACTTCCAACATACATAGTAAGAAATTTTCCCCCTAACTTGGTGATTTACTTCTATTCATTGTTAGTAAGTTAATATAGAGAAACATTGTTTTTGGTGCCAAAAATCATCAGGAACATAACCCAGAGCAATTTTTAAGGGCACAGCTTTTAAACAAGCTTCTGGAAGAAGCATTATTTGACAGCATGCAAGTGAAATAACCCAGTTTGTTATTTTAATCTCATATCTCCACTTCTGGTGTTCTGTCTTATGGATGATTTGCATTCAGCTGAGGCTTCGACCGATGGGTTACCATAAATGGTTCAAAACCAGGTTGGGTCCACTTATGTACAACTTTTCTTGTACTTAATTAGAATAAAGCCGGGCAGTTTTCTGAAATACTTCTTTTCACCTGATTAAGCTTGGAGTCGTTGTTCCTGATATAAAACAGTTGGCTTTTTAGAAGTTCATGATTTTGGTCTTCGCCATGAGAGACAAGAGGCACTGTTCCTTGCAACCAGCATTTCTTGAATAAAAATGTTATTTGGAATTTAGATAAACTGTAACATGTGAGAATTGGAAATGAACTATTTTTGTATATATATTTAAAAATATACAGTTCCAAAATGTGCTTTGAAAAGCAGTGATAATCTTTGCAGAACAAAACAAAAAGTTAGATTTTGCTCTGTTCTTACTTTGTTAATGATGGAGAGACTTCATAGGCAATTGTATGATAAATTTTCATTGAAAACTGAATACTGTACTCGTCCGATTTATCCTCTGAATGAAAAAAAGCTTAGTAGCAACTTTGATAATTGTTTCAGAAGCTGAGCTAAAGACTGGAATAATTGATACTTAACATATAAAACAGAAAAGTTTGCTTTCAAATTTGTGTGAATGTGCTGCTAGTAAAACAGGACCTGGTTGTTTGGCCTTTGCAAGATAGCATTTGTTTTGCCTTTTTTTTTTTTTTTTTTTTTTTTTTTTTCCCCCCTCACTTCATGCGAGTATCATAGAATCACCAGGTTGGAAAAGACCCACCAGATCACCGATTCCAACCATTCCTATCAAATACTAAACCATGTTCCTCAAATGTATGTAGCATATTGGAGTATACCTGAGGTGACTTTAAAGGCTTCTCTACAGTTAAAAGGTGTATTTAATATTACATGTAACTTGTATAAGAGAAATGAGAACAAATATTTGTTTGTAATCATATCTAACCCGGAGGTTCCAATGATGTGTGTCTGTCTTGATATCAAGCACATCTAGTAAGTATACATTTATTTCTTTGACATTTATTACTGGTTTTACAAGAATATTGTAACCCCACACTATAGTATTCCTTTGCTGTCTTCTAGCCAATGAGACATAACATTTCTGAATTAAAGAAAATGAGAAATGTAGTTGAATGTTTTCTGTGTTAGTTTGAGAGACAGCAACTTTTTTATGCAGCTGTTTGCAACCGGGTTTGATGAAGTCTGGTCTGACACTGACCTGTTTTGGTGTTTCCCCATATGGAGTTCACAGTTTTTAACTTTACAAGTGGAATTAGACTAGTTTTACTGTATCTCACTGTGTTGATTTCCTTACAGAAATCTGATTTTCTTCCTTTTGTAGCAAATATGAATTCTTCCACTGCCTTCACAGAGAGCAAGAATGGACAGTAAAATATTGTTCTGAGGTAGATCCATGTTCCACTATGTAAAAGGAGAGAAGGTTTTTGGTTGTGGTTTTTTTTGGATTTTTTTGTTTGTTTTTAAATTGAATAGTGGAAGAGACTTTCTGTACTGGAATGTGACACTTAGTGATAGTCCAACCTCTTGAGGGACTATACAATCTTCCCAATCAATGGCTGTGTGACAGGGCAGCCTTCTGTTTCTATCAAGTATTCTGGAGGAATTCAGATGCCAGAGAGTAAGGCAACAAAGGCAAGACCTTTGGTGCCGCCAAAGAATATCTGAGAGGAAAAATCATTGAGTAATATTTAATTGTGAGGTACTGCTTTAGATTATTCACCCTCTAGTAAGTCTGTTCCGAAATATTTTCATACTACTCTTGACATTGTCTTTTATTTCTTGATCAGAGAATATATTTTTGACATGAACAGGCTAAGAAAGTAAATATCTTTTTGGACTAGTTTACCCTTGTCCACTGAAAAGAATAATGCAGCACAATAACTCAACAGTGTATGTAGTCCCTGATCTGTAGCCCACAGCACAATCATGGGAAGGATTAGTGGAGACTTTTTTCATAGAGCCTTTTGCAGGCAAAGGTCACTAGGGTATTACAGCCCCTACCTCACACATAGAGAAAACAGTTGTTGTTTTTCTTCATTTTGCAAGACAGTCATGGTGCTTTATTCTTTACCAGTTTGCCCAGAAATGTGCTGCTTGCTGAAGGCCTCCAGATGGGTTAAGCGGTCTAAGAGGCTGCAAATCTCTCTCACCTCATTACTATTGCAGAGCAAGATGTGGATGATGGAGAGCAGACAGAGCTGTCCTTTGCATATATTGTTTGAGAAGTCTCCTGTTTTTGGGCTGCGATTGGATCTTCTGCTGACCCAGCACCATGAGTTAGTGAAGACTGAGAAATACAACAGCCAAGTCAGTTCTATGCAAGAGGCTCCCTACTAGCTGCTTGTTTTCCTGCTGTTCTGGTGAGGCCTCATAATGAAATTACAACTTCTTGTGTGCCTACCTTCATTTATGGATAAACTGGTTTTGTACCACTGTATAAGACCTCAGAGGTGTGTCTCTGCAACCCCACAGCTTCTGCTCCAGGGTTGTGTGAGCTCTCTCGTGGTGAGCCCTGGGTAGCAGTCCATGATTAGAGTGCTGAAAAAAAATTGATGTCAGAATAATTCATTGTCAGAAAATGCAGATTAATCCAAAGTGTATCAAATTAATGCAACAGAAGAGTAGGTAGCAGACAAACTAATAGAAATTTCCAGTGGAATTCCAGTCTTTGTGGGAGGTTACTGTACATTATAGGAATGTAAATGCTTTTTTTTTTTTTAACAAAGTACATAAAAAAGGTTGAAAACAGCTTAAAGAAAATAAGAAACATCTGTCTTCCTCCTCACCCTTTTTATGTAGGTTATTAGACACTTTTCTTAAACATATTGCCATATTTTAACCTTATTTTTTTTTGTTCAGTGTTAATATGGAAAAGCGCTGCCCAACTGCAATCTGTTACTGCATTTTGATGGGTTTTTTGTGTGTGGTGGCAGCCTTTGGAGATATAAAATGAAGACAAGAAGATTGCTTTTTAAAGTTTATGACGAAGCTCTTGATCTCCAACTAGGTTATTTATCTCATAAAAGCTTTCTTCAGATTTTATCTTCTCCAGTTATATGTTTATTGACCATTTCACCTGGAGGTAAATTTTTCCCTTTTATCTGATGGTCAGCTTCTTGGAACAGGCAGAAGATGTTGCTGGAACGTGTCTGAAGGCAAAAGAGAAAAGCAATGAGGCCAATCTACCCCGGGCAGCTCTCCAAAGGAAGTATTACACACTTCACTTTCATGCCCTGATGTGTGAGACCTTGTGATTTGACTATTTGTAGCGTTAAGATTCAAAGTATAATTTAAAATAGAGTAGGGCTTGCACTGTGTAATATGGATTATCCATGCTAGCTGTGAAGAGTATGTTGTAGTGATATTATTTAGTGTCTAAATAGCATCTTTCTCTCAAAGGTTACTAGACTGACTCTCTTTATTCAGGCAAACGTAACATTCACTCAGAACTTTACAAAAACAAATCTGCTTGTGTGTTGTTAGGATTCATTGTGTGTAATCTCACTTATTGGTTGGGAAACTGAGTCAGAGAAAGTTATTTTTCCAAATGCTTTTACCTGATCCTCATCAGACACGGAGGTAGGTGCCTGGATCCCAGGTCTTGTGTTGTTGCCACTAGTCCATGCTGAATGTATGTTGTCACCAGAATATTTGAGCTTTACTATGCTTCGGTGCCCTCTACTGCTCCATTAAAATAATGCTGTCTCCTTGGTATTGTAGAAGCATGGTTAGTTTTGGTCTACTTTTTCCTATGGGCTAATTAGCCCAGTACCCTGGTGGGAAGCAGCTGTAGTGACGATTACTGTAATGGACTGCAAGCTATTGGCCAGCACTGTATGCAAGACTTTGTTACCATGTGGATCAAGCTGCAGTGGTGATTGTAGAATGGAGTTCAGGAAGCGTTGCATGTTCTCACCTTCAGAGTATTAACTCAGTTATGTAATCTCAAGGTACTAGATTTCAATTTCTTTTTAAAAGTATAATTCCCTATTAGGTTGCTTGACAGTGGTCCACACAGGTTGCCATTTGATTTGGAATTACTCAGTAAAGCAGAGGTAACTCAGAATTATGGTCCATTTCCAGCCTTCAAAGCTGAGTTTTCTCACCAGTGTTCATGATCGATAATGCCCTTGAGAAATGAGTAGTTGCACACTGATTGTGCACTGCAGTGAGATCTTTTTTTGCACACTTTCAGAATGTGTACAGTATATTCTAATATAATATGTAAATAGGTTTTAGATGATTCATAAACCATCTTTGTGTTGCACATCATCTTAATGTTACATTAGAATTAATTTCCCCTATTCTTAAGGTATTTACAGAAGCTGAAAGAGAAGGGATTATCAAGTGATGTTTGTGACCTTGTGTATATCCAATTCATCCAGTTTACCTTTGTATCAAACCAGTCATTCTCTGCATTGAAGATGTATGCCCAGTATCTCATTTAAATTTATCCAGTATCGGCTTCCAATGATTGGATCCAGTTATACCTTTCTACAATTAACAAGTATAAATGGGCTTCCAGTAAGTGGTATTTGCTCTTGGGAAGGTGTTTGGAATTCTATAATCCTATGTTCTTTCTGTTTGTGAAGCTCTGTAGGTAAGACAACGTCTCAGTCCTTAAGTAATTTTGATATCTAGTTTTCAGACCTTCAACTGTTCAACAATTATTAAAATATGGCCACCAGAAACTTGTAATTATTTTCTTATTCTTACTGGCTGCTTAGTGTTCACCTTATCTGTTTCTATTTATTAACTAGTAATTAACCTAATTCTTAATTCTCTTTGATATCTTGGCAAGGGCTACATGAAATCTGCCACTCATTTACATTCATTTAGCATATCATTTACTGAGTTAATAGATCTTGATTGTAAAATCGTTTATAGCAGATCAAGTGCCTTGGAAAAACTGAAATATGTTATAACTGATTAACCCTCCCAGCCACATCTGTTATCAACGTGTGGCGTCAGGTTTGTTTGAAAAGACCCTTCTTTCTGTTGGTTTGTATATCAAAATTCTCTTGATTCTCTGCTTATGCTTTTCTGTTTAGGAAAAACGTATGATTTGCCTTATCTGTATGGAACCATTACATTGGCACAGAAAGTGAATGCAATCTGTAATTCGCTTTTTAGGATAGGCTGTCAGCAAATCCTGCCCTGACCGCTCTAGAGAGTATCATATACAAAAAAGAATTGTTCCTGGCTTTGTGATTGATGTAGCAGAACTGATAAAAGTTACATTGTTTAAAAGTGTTTATAAATCACCCTGTCCATATGTTCATTTCCTGTAATCTGTCACTATGGTTTCAAATATAATTGTGAGAGACACAAAACTGGCTTCCTAACACTCTGGAATGAGTTTTGCTTCCATTTGGTATACGTTGAAAGGTGGCTCAAAGCAAAAATTATGTTTCTGGAATACCACGTATGTTACAAGAGGCTATCTTTGCTTTGTGGTTTTGAATTACTGAAGGGCGTAGTCTGCCTTCTGCGTTTTCCCCCGAGCCTTGCTGGGACTTATGCAAAGTAACTGGGCCAGTTATTGGGATTGCTTGGCAGAGAGGATTACGTGGTTTTATTCAAATACAATTCTTGCTCTCACTTGGGAAGTTAACATTATGACAGGCTGGGTTTAGAGTCGGTGTTGAGCTGGGATGTTGGCTCTGCCTGACCCGTATGGGCTACTAGAGTGCTGTGTTTTATGATCCCAAGGGCAGTGCTCTCTGTTCCGTCCCGAAAGATGCCTCCCAGTTTCTCAGATAGGCTTAGAAGTTGCATGGGGGAGCAGTTATTGCAGCAAGAATGAAATCTGAAACACCCTTTTGATGCACAAGTTTCTGTATCGCAAGGGATGGAAAAATAGTTTTGGAGAAATAACAATTTTTACTACCTTCTATATTTGTCAAAATCAGCCAGGATCATGATGGAGGCGGAGGTTTCCTCCCTGTTACAAAGTGCCTCTACTCCAGCAGCTCACTAAAATAAGAGGATTGGTGTAGTGTAAACATTAATCTGTTTGCCACTCAGATCACTCAAATATTGCTGCTGGTTCTCAAATGGTACAACTTTTCTTCCAATTTTAAAGATTACTCCTTTAAAGAAGAGAGATAAAACACACAATATTGTCTTGTGAGGTTGCCACACATTATTCTAGAAGAAAGTATTAACTGCCTAAATATCCTATTCAGGTTTTTTTATTCAGAATTCCTGTTAAGGAAACTGCCCTTTGCCCAGCTCCATCAAACCATATGGGCCTTCTGGTCTGCATAGTGGGCAAGGACAGCATTTTAATTCAATGTCATAAAAAAATCAAGGAAGTAATCTTTGTTCTTTGTGCCTTTTTTATTTCAGTATTTCACTGTTTTCTGGGTAAATTATCAGCTCTCTCACTTTGTATAGAGGATTTGGTCTGACAGACTGAAATCTTTTACTGACATTTGTGTCAGTTAAGTAAAATGCCTTATTATTGCAAACTTGTTTTAAGGAGCGGATTTGAATGAGGTCATGACTGTAAATGCAAAAATTGTGGCATTTAAGAGGCAGATGCAAAGGATCTGTACTGGGGGATTTGATTTTACTCAAAAAGTACTGAACAGCTTTCTTTCTGAATTGGGGTTTTGGGATGTAATAAAGAATGTTAGCTCTGCAATTGAAAAGTATCCCCTATGTCCAACTCAGGATGTGCTTACTTTTCACCATCTGAGAAACTGGGAGGAAGTAACATATTTGAGTTACGTTGCTCAGTAAAGCAGTAAAAGTAAATTCAATTGCTGTTATAAGTGATCAGGGTAGATGGTCAGGCTAGATGACCATCCTCCTTTTCCAGTCAACAAATCAATACTTCATTCCTGTTTCCCAGGAGAAAAGTATTAGCTGCCTCAGGTGTCACATTCATGGCATCATATCAAAATATGGTTGGTGTCACAGTACATTCTTTATTTGTCGATCCCTTTATAAGACTTAGTTAAAAATTTAGAAGAGGTTTCTTTTAACAACATGATCAATTTTACTGTTAATTTAGGAACTTTCTGTTACTTGAGGAAAGTGATGGTACTGTCTAAACTGCAAAGCTGTGTTTTCCTTTAATAATTCTTTGACTTAGATTTGTATTATTTATGCAGACACGCTTGAAATCTGCTTTTAATTACTGGATAGGATTTAGAAGTCAGAAATGCTAACACAAGGTCACAGGTTTTTTTTTATCGTTTGTAAGTCACCTTCTAAAAACTGTCAAGGAATCATATTTTTAGAAGCTGTACTAGTATAGACAGAAGTAATGCAAGAGCTGTGTCAGTCTTTGAGATTATGAACACGCTTATGATGAGAATATTCTTGGCGTAAGTCAGGAGTATTATATAATAAGGAAACAATGTCCTTTTATACTTTTCTTCCAAAACATTCCCTAGTGAGACCTAGACTAAAAAACCCCCCTAGGATTGCCTATGAATAGATCTCCTTGCAACATGGTAACTTTAGCCAAATTACACAAAGTAGATTTAAAATCCTTGTCATATTTTCATAGTTATATGTTTGAAACTCTTTATTGGCATCTGATGTGAATTGTGATTGTATAACTATGAGACTAAGGCTGTATAGATGTACAAAACGGTTCCTTTAGCAGTATGGGTGTCTTAAGAGGCAGGAGACTATGATCAGAAGCAATAAGCTATGTGAATGCAAGAAGGCAAAACCAGTGGGACTAATCCTGCTTCACGTGGTGCCCCAGGATGCACAAAAAAAGCAATGTAGAGGGCTGAGTCATCTTTGACTCAGTAGTGGTTTATATCTGTGATCACGTACACCACCAATATAAAACCTAGTGTATGGTCAGGAACCCCTCTGTTGCAGTGCATCTCCAGAAAGATCAGACCTGCTGTAATGAGAAGTGTTGGAAAGGAAGGAGATTGGACCCTGCAGCAGTTCACGTTTAGAAGATAGGCAAGTGGTAGATGATTGCCCCTCTTCACTCCTTTTGCTTCCTCAATGGCTTACGTAGCTCTCGAGTGCAACACAGAATGCAGCCCAATACATTTGACGTGACCACATGCAACTGCTGAAAATTGAGGTGGAACAAAAGAAGTAAGATTAATTTGGATACAGCAGGTGTTGTCTGATATTTGCTAATATTTTATCAGCAGTTTATAAAGAAAGCTGTTAGTCTATGGTAACAAGGAATATGGGAAAGTATATGCGTACACTAGGTGTGAATAAGAATTTGGGAGTGGAAGTTAATGATCTAAATTGGGCAGGAACAGTTCAGCAGTGAGCTCAAGTGACCCATAGGAGAAGTAGTTTTGGGGTATGCAGTGTATCTGTTTCCAGACAGACTACCTGGGAATAGCTGTACCCAGCCAATCTCCAGAAGACTTGTTTGAGTTATCCAATCTACTTTTATATTAAATAAGAAACATGAAGTTGATTTATGATAAGAAAGTAGAGCAAAACAGTAAATCGATTATTAGAAGGATGCTACCTGAAGTGGGAAATATATTGTGAAGCTGTGTGTTTTGGAAGAGAGCACCTTCTGGCAGGCATCAAGCAGGATGTGGGAATGAAGAGATAGTTGAGAGATGGTCATTGTCTCCAAGCGAAATGTGAGTCATTGCAAGACGTATGGTTTAAAACAGTGAGAGACCTTTCCTTCTTTCATTACTGTCTTTCAGAATCACATTTCCTTTTTCAGAGTAGCCAAATCTTAGCCCTTTTCCACTTAGAGAATTGCTGTGGAAGAGATCTCGTTCTATTTCTTTGCTCCAAGGCAGGAGGATCAACCTCAAGTAAATGTTCTTTGATAGGTATTTGTCTAGCTTGTTCTTAAAATGTATTTGGTGATCAAGATTGCACAACCTTCCAAAACCCAGCATTTGCTTATCGTTGTAGTTCGAGAATTTCCATTATTTTTCCTTTATTATCTCCCACAAATGGGAAATGAGAATGAGATCATGAGCCAAATTTATACTTTTACCATTAGCTCTTTGTTATCTCTGCTGGGACTGAGAAGCTTGTTCTTTGGTTTTGGACAAATGAGATGCTCAATGATGTGCATGGAAAAACTACGTGAGTTAGATGCGGTTTATCAGTTTGGAAAAAAACTTCTATGCTGATCTCCCTTTGTGCTCAGCAACATAAATAAGGTAAACTGATGATATATTCCCATTTTTGAAAAGGAAAACATGTCTCCATTTTTTGTGAGATATACTTTTGGAAGAGAAATAAGTAATGACATAAAATATGGAACATTCAGAAGCGTTTGGAATCACACAGCGGTTGAACTAGTATAAAATCTATTAGCTGTATATGATGGACTACATACTTCATTGGTCCCCTGGCTCTCTGGAATCTTCACTTAATTAATTTGGTTTTATGTATTTCAGGGGAGAAAGATGTGCAAAGGAGCAGGAAGTTGTTTCAGACCTTCAAAATAGATTTGTATCCAGAATACATAAAAAGGTGTAAAAGATACATAAAGAACTTCTTTAGACTAATGATACTGAGAAAAATACTGTTCAGTTAAAAAAAAAGGGTGGGGAATGGTTTGAAGTTACTTATTGTTCTGAAGATTCTCATTTATTTTCAGTGCAAATATTGTCATATTTAACCTGGACTGTGAGATGAAATGATGGTAAGGAGGAGACTTCTGTCAACTAAAATGTGACTGGCAGCACTTTGCAACAAGAGTTAGCAATTTATGACAATTTATCTAACAAATGCAACTTATATTTGGGGTGGGGGAGGTCTATGGCATTCGAAGCACAACTTGGCTTCAACAGGTAGCCAGGAGCTAATGTTATTTTCTTTCTCTTGTGGCCAGAAAAAAAGATAGTGTTCTTAAGTATTTGGGTATTTGAAGAAGCGTAACTCTAGACTCCAACCAAATACCTACTTTATAGCCAGAGACCTGATAAATAGAGGCTGGTAGAAGAAATAAATTTGACAAATATATGTAGGAGTTTTTTCTCCTCTTCTTTGATCTTTATCTGTCCATATGTGTAGGAAATCATATCCATGTCCCTACTTTGGCTGTAACTGGTGTGGAATTCAGGTGGTTCTTGTAGGTGCTATAAAAAGTCCAACGAAGTCAGTGAGATCCTTTCCATTGATTTCAACGGCTTTTAAATCAAGCCTTATTCACTCTCTACCTGACAGTAATGTTTTGGTTATCTTTCATTTACCAGAGGATAAGGCAGAATTAAAAACAAAAACATAAAAAGGAACTTTGCTGGTTAATTTATTTTAAATATGTTTCCATTAAGTCCAAAAGCTAATGTCTCTTTCAAAAATAAAAACCCCAAACCAAACACCTCTTCCCTTCTCTAAACCCTTCAAATACAAGCAACCAGGGAATTATATAAATAGATACTCTTACCTTTACTACAAAAAATGTTTGCGGAAGTCCTATCTTGGAATAAGCTATTCATTAGTTGGCTTGGCAGAAGGAACACAATCCAAATGAATGAGCTGTCAAGAGTATTTTTAGTGGTTTTATATGTTGCCCATTCAAATCTTGGAAAATTTCTTTAGAAAATTGGACAAACTGACCACTTATTTTTATGGGCTCTTGCAAGATCTAAAAGTGAAAAACAACTATTGTATTTAGCATCTGTTAATGGAGGTTTCAGGCTACAGAACTTGAGAAAGTACTGCTGGGAAGCTAATACAATAACCATAAAATATTGGACTGATAATAGGAAACACTGGCACTGAACAGATATGGAAAGAGTCATGCTAATATTCCATATCCAGGCCTGTTACCCTGTACTGAGTGCTAAAGATACTGTAGTTAAACATATACAGTAGTAGAGATCTGGAATGAAGTCAGAATCAACCTCAAGATAGATGGAATTGTCTTTTTCTTCCATGAATGGTATTGATGGGATAATTCTGGTTTTGGAGAATTAAAACCCAGGAACTTGGACACAGAAAAAAGCTAACGTTTTTCCAAATAGGGAAATATATGTCCTTACCCCACATGTGCAGCTAAACCATCATCTTCCTTTATTTGAAGTCAGTGGCATTTTTCTCCTTTTGCTTTTTTGGGAACTGGATCTAGACTCATGCTACCATTCTAACTGTTCCCTTGATAGGTTTTTTCCCCAGCTGGAAGCTAGAAAATCAGTAGAAGGGAAACTATTCACCAGATATCAAATGAATTTCAGTGGATTATATTTTACTTGACTCAAAGTGGAAAGGAATGACAAGAGAACAGTACGATTTTAGACCCACATAAAATACCTTTCTGGAAAACTGAATTCTCTGCACATGGAGCTTGATTTTGAAGGGTTTTTTTTTTTATTATTTCCTCAGGAACGCTGTTGTTTTTAACCTATATAAAGGGAATATCCAAAATTTGCCCTCAAAAGATGTTTTGTCTTGAAACATCTGCATATTGGGATCCTGTGTAAGATGAGATATCAGCAAGACATTTTAATACAGGTTGGTTTTTTTTTTTAATTATGTAAAAAGGCTTCCTCGAGAGTTTAACTGTTTTTTGGTGATTTTTATGAAAGAACACAGCTGGAGGAAGCTTGAGATGCTAAAATTGGTACAAGCTTTTGACTGTGAATAACCAGGGATCAAACAAAAGTTACGTACACAACAGAACAGTGACAGAAGCAGCTTAGTGGTACATTTCACCCGTGCTAGTGCCCACTGTAGGAGGCTCACAACACCTCCAAGTCAGGCTACTCCTGTGTAAAGCAGACCCTTCACAACAATGAATGAAACTGTTCTTGAGGTGCAGGAAGTCAACTGGAGCCAGGGAAGCTGAGCAAACTTAAATATTAAATTTGCCTCTAAGTTAAGCATGAATAATAAAAAGAAACATTAACATTATATTTTGATTTTTGGATCAGTTATGCCATTGCTTAATATCACCCAAAGATTAGCTTGCAGTTAAATGGGCAAGAAGTGTTTTCTCTGAAAAGAAAATTTGTTTTGTTAAATTTGATTTATGTCGCAGTAAAGAGGCACCACAATCAGGCTGACAAGTTTTAGAGTTACTTTGAGCAGAATTAGCTTCAGTCAGAGTGCTTCTCAGTTATGGGCTTAAGTCTTCTACTTCAATACATTAATTTAAAATGGCTCTACACAATGTGATATTGGCTTTAGAAATAGGAGGTGAGAAATACATTGACACAAAATAATGTTTTAAAATTTCAAGATTGATGATCTTAATTGTTCTGCATTTATAGAAAGGAAAATTAGTATTCTTATAATTGCTGCCAGCTGACAATGTGCCTTTAATCTTTTTCCTTTTGATGTTTGTTCTGTTGCCAGGTATATCTGCTTGTGTTCTGTGATCTACCTTTCATTACTGTCATAGAAATATTACCATTAAAAGTGCTACGTATAGTATTAAATGGCAGAGTGAGCCAGGAGACATGGGTTGAATCTCTAGCTTTCAAATGAGAAGTTTGGATGCCTCATCTGAGCGATACAGTATAAATACCTATAACTAAATCATAAAACACTTTTGCATTACTGATAATCTTGGCATGAAATTGAGCCAGGCAGGAGTACCGTATCCTGATATCCAGGTTTCCGAATGTTGCAGATTATGGGTAGACAAAATGCACAATGAAGACTTTTCTATACTGACTGCTCTTGCTACAGTTTATTCTTCTGTCAGTATTTTCCGTATAAACTCCTTTTATTCATAGATTTGGCAGTTAGCCATAAAATTCTGCTTCTAGCTGGAACTTGGCAGACAGTCTCTCAAGTCAGGAAAATTGTTTTAAACAATTTTTTTGAATATATGATATGTATTGGGGCTCTTTTAAAAGAAGTGCAGTAAACTTTTTTTCTGAGAAAAAGGATTAGTTTCAGTGTTTTTTCGCATTGTAAATCCTCAAAACAAATTCTTAAAAAAGGGGAAAAGATTGTTTGTAACCAAGTAGAAAACGTGAATTTTATTTCATAAGCGTATGTCTAGAGGCACTGTATGTAAATGTCAAAGACCTGCATATTTTGAAGTGACTGCTTTTAGGATATTGCTTTAAATTAAATACATAATTTATCATTGTGGTTGGCTAAAGCTTGTTTATGGTGTTATGAACTGTAAGGTAATTAGTATGTTAACATAAGCAATTTTAAATGCCCAGAGTCCCTCTTTATATCCTTCTCCATAACCAGTCTTTAATTCTTGTACACAAGTGTCTTGGCAAACCAAGACTTTAACAAATTCAGCGTAATGCGGTAATTGATAAGATTGTGGAAACAAGTAGGTAGCCTCATGTCAGTCTGTTGAACGACCTAGCATCAAAATATCCTGTGATTGCACATGTGTGTCATGTAAGCAGAACAGCCTTCCTTATACTTGAGGGTTTGCAGTGTTAATTTGGACAAATACCACCAGGACCACCACAAATCAGTGGGAGTGAAATTTGATGGCGATTGTGGTAACAGCTCCTCGCTTTGTGTCAGGGTCTGTCCTTCTCCACGTTCTTAATTTACCTTAGGCTGGAAAAGAAGAAGACCCACCCTGTTCTCTCGCCCGTTTTTTTTTTTTTAAATCCTACTTGTAAACTCTTCAGTTTACCACCTTGTTAGTTTTTTTTTAATCTAGAGCTTCAGTAATTCACAGCATTTCTGCCATAGTTCTCTTTATGCTGCAATGACTTCCTCAACTACTGTCAAGTGGATCTCTGTGAAAGAAGGAAATGAGGAGTTCCTAGGCTGCCACAGGTATTTTATTAGGAGCAGATGAGTCTGGGACAGGTACCCGACCCTTAGGGGAAATGCTTAGGATTTTTTGTTTGATTATACTGGTTTTCAAATGGAAAGCATGATTTAAAATAATTCAAAAATATGTAATCCCTGAAGTATGATTGCAGTTTCATATGGCATCAGAATATGGAAAAAGACTTGAGAAATAAGCCTCGACAGGAAAGATTTTGCACACTTTGTGTGATCCTTGGAAGCTGATGGAAATCCTCTGCTTTGTCACAGGTATAAAGCTTATTTATCAATGTGGCTGTTTTCTTTCCACCGCATGTGCTGAAGTGATGCACGTTATAACTCTTGAGACCAGTTTTAAAAATCGCATGGTAAAGTATTTAAAAGCACCTTTATTTGGATGTTTTCAAATATATTTAATAAGGTAATTCAAAAAAATAATGCCAGATATATTTCCCAGAAATTGGAAGCTCTTTTTCTATTATGCACCTGAGGAATTCTACGCATTGGACTCTGGCTGACCCATCACACTGTTGATGCTGGATGAGGAACATGTGGTGTGCAGTGTGAAGGTGGAAAAACCCAGCGTATCCAGGTGCAAATTTTGAATTCAGTAAGGCGTGCGTGAATTCTTATTGCTGTTATGGACTGCAGGAAATACATGGAATGTTGTTAATGCAGATTTATAAGTAGGCCCAGAGATAATTAACATATAAAAATGTCATGAAGTTTATGTTTTCCTCTTCGTACTTGGTACCTATTTTAGGGGTACGTGTAGTAGAAAGGACAACGTTCATAGCTGAGAAATAGGAGGTGTTTGAGTTCTGTAGGAGTCACTAAAATCCAACTTTGGACATGGATATGTATTTCTCAGCTGTGCTACTCACATAATACAATTTATCCTCCTTCTTCCTGAGAGTCAGATTCTCCTCTGTAAAATTCAGATAATACACAGCCTTAAATGCTGCAGTCACAAACTATTAGGACTATGTAGCGTGTTTGTCATGTGAAAATCATCTCATTGTCTGTGACAAGGTTTCTTTCCACAACCGAATGCAAGGACTCTGTGTTTAATAATACCATATTGTGGAGAATACTGTTTGGTTGATTATAATTTAAAAAATATTTTTAATCTTACTGGGACATAACTTAAATTCTTAATTGTGAACATTCATATCATAGATAATATTTTAAAAAGTAGCATCATGTTTCTTATCAAGTTTTAAAGCATCCCATTCCTTCTTTTTTGTTTATATTAAATTCTGCCTTTATCTCTCTTCCGAATCTTGGCAAGTGTTTGCCTTGGGATGGCTACTGAGAAAGTGGGCAGAGTGCTACCTTTTCTGTTACCTTCTTGGTTACATTCCCTTTCACAACCTATGTGAATTTCCCCAGGTCTGTGGCTTTTGAGTTGTTTGCCAGCTACACGTGCAAATCTTTAAGTTGTAATTCTCCAGACCACTTTGAAATGGAGGGAATTGGAGTGATGCTAAACATTTCTTAGGATAGTTTCCATTTCAGATGCGCCAGATTCAGAGGAATGGATATGTTTTGAGAATTCAGATTTATATATTTCCAGCTATTTATTCACATGTACCTTTAAATCTTGGAAGACAAGCTAATACTGGAAAGCCAGGGAGAAGTTTTTTGTATTCTCCTTCTTGGTTAACTGTCCTGGATAATGGGACCTAAAAGCACTGGAGAAGCATGGACTACTTGCCTGAGTATTTGGATATTAGTGAAGTTGGTTATTAGCCTTCCTTCCTGTTCTCTGGACTTGAGGTTTTGTCTGTGCTCTAATGCTGGTGAGTGTGAAATAATATTTGTCATTGTAGACAAGGCAAACACAGGGCTCTTATGGCTCTAGTTGGGGAAGAACAAGCAAGAACCAAGGCAACTAAGTCTGGCTTATCAGGTACATACTCAGTGGCCTGTACTTATGGGATATGCTTGTCAGGATTTTAAAGAGGATTTCTCTCTTTATTAGACATTTATCTATCAAAACTATAATTTCTGGAATATCAGTCAAGAAAATAAACCATATTGCTGTTGTCCAGAGAAGAGGACAAAGGCAAGTGCTCCTCTTGTAGAAGTCAGTTATATAATGAAAATGTACCCCAGGACTTCCGTGTAGGTCATCAAAACCTGTCAGCAGTGAATAAAACCAGAATTTGTGCATTTTTAAACTCATCTGAACAATGTAGTTAACTCAGAAATTGAAAAATAGCAAATTAATTATGCTTTAACTGCTTCATTGTCCTTAGCTTAGTTGCAGAAATAACCAGTGTTTCGGGTATACTAATGCAGTTGCCTTCTGCTTGGAGTTGTTAGGGTGGGAACCACTACTCCTTCTCCATGCCCACAAATTCCATGTTCCCTCTGTTACTGCTCACAAAGAAGGAAGGAGGTGATACAGACTCTTTTTGGTGCCAAAAGCCTCAGCTAGCTCACAGGTGCCAAACAGCCAAGCAACATTTCATCTCTTCCTGGATGCCAAAAGCCTCAAGTATCCCTGCTCCACCTGCCAAAACCTCCAACTTTGTCCTGACAACTCCTGCAGTGCAGGCCTGTGTTGTCAATATGAAATTTTGCAACACACTGACAATGGAAAATCTGGATGCAGTATAACACTGAAAAACATGCTGGGATTCGCCTTCAGTTTAGTATCAAAATGAATTACGCTGTAAATATTTCCTGTGTGTGACTCTCTTGCATGTTTTATTTTCCAAAACTTGAATATGAATTTATTCAAAACTGCTGTAGAATGAAAATATATTGGAGAATTCAACACTGAGAACGCTAAACTCCATCTGAGCCCCCAGATGTATTCTTTCATGCAGCTGAATAAGTCTGTCATTTGTGTTTTGGCTCATTTCTTGCTTCTCCTGGGCTGTCACTGAGTCTTACCAGCTTGTGTTTCTGAAATGCTCTTTTTGTCACTAGGCATGGATTACATTTTGCAGTTAGGCTGTAGTTCATGACCATTCTTACACAGTGGCAAGGCCAAGGGCAAAGGATGGTTAATATGACTGAAGTAATGATAGTAATATTAAAACTAATTACTTCTAACCATCTGCTTAAAATAGGTGCAGTTACTCCCAGGTGGTTTTTATCAGTCTGAAATAATGATACATTGGTTTTTTTGCCAGGATTTTATAGTTTCAGATATGTCCTATTTAACACACAAAAGAATGTCATTTACTTTGGTACATATAAGTAAAAGATTTGTTAAGCTTAATGACAAATACAGTGCACAATTAGATAATATTTAATACACCCAGCAATAGGGGAAATACATCAGGCAATGTCTTGAAATCTGTCATAATAAAGCAAGCAGAAGTTTTTCTGCTAAAAACAGGTAATCCAAGATCTCATTAGTAATTCTTGTTTGTCTGGAAATAAGTTTTGACTGTTCTTCTGTTCAGTTGCTGCCACAACTGAAACAGATTTTTCTGTTATCTGCATTCTACACCTTACTTAGACTGTACAAAACAGAGGTGTAAATCATTTTTGTATGTGACCTCAGCAGGGAAAGATATTTCTAGCACTGTTTGTTGCAAAGCCACAGACATAGCCAGAGTTAAAAGTGAAGGATAGAGTTTGAGGCTGAGTAGCATAGCCAGTGATTATCTGCAGGTAAATACTTGTTCCTTCAGTTATGCACTCTGCTCATGAATTGTTCAACAGTGCAATTTGATGCCTCTTCCACCAAGTGCGGTGTATGGAAGGAAGAATCTGGGAAACACATCACAGAGCTACTCAGGCAGGATATTTTCCCTTCAGTACTATAACTCCTTGTGCTACCTCTGTTTGGAGTCATTGTAGGTATGAGAAGAAGATGCACATGAAGATCAGCGCGCAGCAGAATAACCTTGTGCTTTGGAAGACTCAAAGTCAGGATAGTGTTAATAGTATTTATGGATTGTGAGTGTGGGAAGAAGAAATAGAAAGGAAATGCTTCATCTCTGTTCAAAATATCATCGAGGATGCATTTTACTCCTTGGGAGTAGGGCCAGTACTGAGCTTTGGGTGTTGCTTAATTGAGGCCTTCGTTGGGACTGAAGTTGCGTTCGTACCTTTCAATAGATTCTTTCACTTGGATGAATTTAATCTGAAGAATCTAAATTATATGTGGAGAAATTTAGTTATATGCAGTGTGTTATTAAAATGGAATATGATATAGCTTTGCCAGAGTAACTCCTTATGGGGATTCTCTTTTAGAGTTTGGCATGTCTTTTTGAATTAATGCAAACCACTTTGATAAGAAGCCATAAGCAAAACCAAAGAGCGCTCATGCAAAGAGCTGCAGGGCATCGGCACAGTAGCAGATACACTGGTAAGTACTCCCGTGTAAGCAAATCCTTACTTGTTATGGCAAAGTCTTATTCTGTGGACCACATCACTCTGACCTGTTTGAGTAGATAATTTTCTGTATCCATTGAGCCCTAGGCAGGGTCAGCTTTGGTAGATGCTGCCCAGAGGTTGCACTGAATCTCTTAAAGATCCGGCTAGAGCTGGGCTTCCTGTTCCAGGGAAGGGCTTATGAGCAAATCACAGAGCAGAACTTGGGATAATTTATGTTGCAATATGTATGAGGCAGAGGGACTGTTGCTGGGGAACTCTTGCAAATGAATCTGAGTGTTGGGTCTCTACATTTTTTTCATTACGCATTCTGTTACAATAATTCTTTTGGGCCAAACGCTACCCACTTGGCTTGTGTTTGTATTTAATGCAAAAATATACGTTAAAAACTCTGGATAACAAACATTTAAGGTGTCAGAGCGTTTCTATTGAGAAGCCGAATCTTTGTTATGCTTGATGCTAAACGTTTACATATCCAAGCCTTATGTAATGGATGTCTGAATAATAATAAAACTGCATAAACTGACCTTCGTTCTCTGGCACCGCATTTCCTTTGAAGTCTGCATGACCAAATTCAAGACAATTATGTCATCCTTTATAACAGCCAAACAAAAGTTTGGCCAAATAATCCTTTTTCTCCATATAACAGCACTGCGTTTGATTTCTGTAATGTGTGTCAATGTAGCTGTTGTTATTTACTGGGTGTTACAAGTGACAGTAAAAATCCCCTTGTTTAACATTAGTGATTAGCACTGGTAACATCTGGATTTAATTTATTTTGCCTTGGTACCCACTTCTGCTATACTGAGTTACTTTGAGGAGTGCACTGCGAGGCAAGCATGGCCTGAAAACACACACAGAGCCAGCAGGACATGGTGTTAGAGTATGTGCCCATATGTGGCAGAAGCAGAACAGACCTCTGGATAGAAGAAGGGAAACTGGCGCTAACTTTTCCCTCCGGTCCAAATCCACCACTGCCACACTTTTCAGTAAAATTCTCCATGTACAAGGCTGTCTCTGTCGTTTAAGGGTTGTCAGCAGAGACTCAGAGTGCACATTACTGGGCCTCAAACCTTGCAGAAACCTTGGCATACTGTCCTTCCAGCCTTTGAGACTCTGCCTGTGTCACCAAGTGCTTCAAAACTTGTAGTTTATTTTCCCCCATCCCCTGATTCAAGTGATCCTTTCCCAGGCCCATATATAGTATCCTTACTTACTCTTTCTTTCTTTCTTTCTTTTTTTTTTTTTTTTTTTTTTTTTTTAATTTACCCTTTAATCTTAATTGTAGATTGGATACATAGATTGCAATGAAGTAGTTTGAAGCTACCTTTATCATATAAACTGGATTAATTTCTATGGAGCACAAAGTATAGGTTAATTAAATATTGCTTTGAATGCATTCACATGAGATGCTTTTGGAATGGATACAGCTCTCACTAGCATAGCTGGAGCCAGTGAAAGTGTGATGCCTTTTGCTGTCTGGTTCTACGTAAAGAGCAGCAAATCATCTAGGTTGGATTCATAGCTGGTTTTAAGTTATTTTGTCTGGATTCGCTACAGTACTTGTGGCTTTACTTGGTCATGCTTCATCATGGATGCATATATGTATACACATTCCTGTGTGTGGAGGTACATGAACATGCTTAATGTATGTGTTGCACTTCATCTGTTGCAAAAGTAAACCACGAAAAGGAAAAAACCTGCCATTCTGTTCAGCAACCCTTCCCTGCTCAACCATGTCAGAGTTATGACTGAAGACTATAAAAACATGAAAAGTTGAAGTTAAGAAGCAAACCATGAGTGCAATACTGAGGTACAATAATACACTTTTGTGCCCAGTTGCAATTAGGTCTTGATTTAATTCTGAAGTGAGGTTCCAAGTTTTTGTTGGTTTAAATCATGATGTTGATGAGCTTTTTCTTTATTTTACTCCAGTTTGGTACCATGGTGTAGACAAATGTAATATGTAGAGTTTATGAAACCAGACAGCTAGTAAATCAATATTATTTTGCTAGAAAATTATTAAGTCAGTGCGAGCTGCTTTTAACTCTTTCCCATGGGACAAATAGTTTGAACTAGCTGGAGTTTAAATCAACACTGTGGATACTGAATTAGTCGATGATTCTGTAGAAGGCTTTGTTGACATAAACTTTAGCTTTGATCATCCTAGTATTTACAGTTTTTTAATTAGATATAGTTCAGAATAATGGTTTTTATCAAAGCAGTTTGCTAAGTGAACAACTGGACATTGTTCAGGGGTTTAGATGACATTTTCTCTGTTAATATTGTGTGGCTGGTTTTAATACAGTGATGAAGTTAGGATTGTGTTAGGCATTGTTACTGTTTGTCAGAAGAAACTAGCTAGTCTAAAAGAGAGAAGGACTTGTTTTCTTTTTTTGGTATTGTAAGTGTAATAATTTCTCAACATATTAAAACACAATCATTTGCTTTGGGATTACAGAGGGCAAACTTTAGTTTTGCATCATAAACTTGAAAGAAATGACTCTCTTGTTCATCTTGACTTGTTTTCATGTGCTGAGTGATTTTTTGGGAAGTGCTGAGCTCTTTTTGTTCAAGATAGAAGGCAGTTGGTTCCTTTTTCAGCGTCAGACGTTTCAGACTTGGCTTCTGATGTAAAGTAAACCCAATGCCAACACGGAAATTCCTTGGGGATCTTGGCAGAACTGGACTCTATCGTTTCTGGAATGGCAGATTGGCCTAAGTACACTTTTAAAGCTTTACAGTATTTGCAAAATTTGTAAACTTAGGGGACCAAGAAAGTTAAGGAGTCACTGATGTGTTTAGAAAAACAGCTGGGGTGTACTGTTCAGATAGAGATAGCTTCTAATTAACATTTTTTGACAAGCTCAGGATTTTTGAGGAGGGGATGCAAAAGTTTGGAAATTGCGGATGTTTCTGTTAGCTGGTTAACAATGGGGAGTAGTGCTGTTGCACTAAATCTGTCTGCTGTTATTAATGCCTTTAAAATGTGTTTGAGTAGTCCTCAGTTCTGCTTGAGTGTAACAAACTTTAACTAAACTAGAGGATTGCTTCCTAAACCTTTAGTTTTATAAGATTGTTAGTTCAATAGTTATTTTTAGAACTGCAGTATGAATTCATCCTAGGTGTAACAGCTCATTCACCGAAACAAACCAGTTTGCTTAAGTTCTGTGGCATGTGATTATTTTTTAAAATATAATATTTAGGAGAAAATCCCTTTGCTTACATAGCAGGGTATTGAGTTGTAGTCTTTGTAGTATTTGTTGTTATTGTTTGTAATTTTTACTTCAAGCTTGGTAGGCTTTTATCTGAGGCAACTTTCTTCATGGCTGGAGATAAGCTGACTTATCTGTACTGTTGAATTTTGGGACAGTTATGTTGTTTCTTTTCCTTTGTATGAGAAGATTTGAATTACACATGCTTTGCTTTAAAATCATGTTTATAAGTAATTTTAGAAGAAAATAGGACTGAGTCTTGTTCTCATGAGCTTACTTAAGTTATTTCTTAGAGAAAACATGGATTATTAAAGCATGTTCATGTGGTCTATTATGAGGACACACACTAATCTCTTGTACTTCTCTGGATCGAGTCACTCACGAAAATCTTCTTAGCATTCTAAACATGTTTTTTATTGACACTTATGAGGACTAGGATGTTTATTTGAATGCAGTTTATTTAGCGATGTTTATATATGTTTGCCTTCTGTTCGGTGGAGAGAGAGCACTTGTTTTCTGGGAGGTGATTTAAAGATTCTTAAACATAATTTGATTAAGTTTTTTCTTCCTATGCTCTCAAAAATAAAACAGTACCTGGAAGGTGGTAAGTTATTTATCTGTCTGAGGTCTGCCTGAATGCCTGCTGAAGTCAATGGGAATAAAAAATTGGCTGTATTCTAGTTGTTTCCGTGAAGCTTAAGTAAATTCTTCATATTCTCTCATTTGTGGTTGTATTTGGGTAGAGTAAATGTTGGACAATAATCTGTCACATGCTATAAATGACTCATTGCTTCATTTTTATCCACAAGAGGACTTTGATTCATAATGATGTTAATAACCATTATATTATTGTGTTTGTGGTAGTTCATGTGCAAACTCAGTCACCACAGTGAGATAAATTGATGTTTTCATCTCATTCTGGGTATAATATAGGATTCTAAGAGTCTTAATCTCTTTATGATAACAGGCTCATCATGTCTGAGAAGTCTCATGGAGCCATTATGTTTTATGTTTTGTTACAAATATTTGTCCACATAAAAAGCAAGAGGGAAATTTGAAATGTCACAGGGCAGAGGAATTAAAGAAGGATTTAAATGGAACAGCTGCTTTACAATTGTAGTGAAGTCAAATAGATGCTTGGGAAAGTCCTGAGTTTGGTTTTCCTATACTTTCTTTGTGAAGAGAATCCTAAAGAGAAAATACTCGGCTACTAATGCCAAGCAGTGAGATATATTGTGTTTGATAGGAATGGTTGGACTCGATCCAGTGGGTCTCTTCCAACCTGGTTGTTCTATGATTCTGTGTACCAAATTGATTCATATGTGATTTTATTCTCTCCATCCTCCATTTTTAATTTTTTTTTTTTTTCAGACCTCCAGAATTACTCGTTCTGATGAAGATAACGATAGCTCCTGGGATGCCTGGGGAGCCTGGAGTGATTGCTCACGGACCTGTGGTGGGGGAGCCTCGTACTCACTGAGGAGATGTTTAAATGGCAGGTAAGCAACATGCTTAGGTGTATTTACTCTTCTGCAGCTCTGCCAGATGTCCCTGTGCTCTGATGGCATCTATAAAGAAGAAGCAGTGTTTTGTTTCTGGAACCAAGTGCTGTATACAGATCAAGTGTTATGAAATCCTGCTTTTAATGTATGTTTTTGTAATATATTTTTATATATATATACACACACACACACACATTATATATACCTTAGTCTTCATCTCTGGTAGAACTTTAGTGCTTTATTAAATACGTTTGTGGAATAACAAGAATGATATACTTAGTATGGTTAAATACTGAGAGAAGTCCTGCCACTATAATATAAAACAATTGGTTATTTATCTGTATACAAATCAGCCTGCACTTGAATAGTACCTGGGACATTATTCACGTGCAGGCTTATCCATGCCTTCCCTATAGTGAAAAACAAGTGACTTACTCCACATATAGATGTATCAGATGCTGTTTTCTGTAAGGAAACCTTTTCTCCGCCAATTTTTCCTGCGTAGGGGTCCTGGTATCCGTAGGTTTTCATGGATCAGCCTTGACGTGGTTTGAAGTGAGAAGTCACTGCAGTAAAAACAATTTACCTCACTAGTAAAGCTGGACTAATGTAAGGCTTGTTGCTACAAACTTTAAAGTATGAGTGATGCAATAGGCCTGTAGTCAGGCAAGAAGGGATCTCAACTAGCTTAGAAGCTTCTGTGCTGTTCATAATTTCTTGCTTTACTTGAATTATTCTTAAACATTTGTAAAACTGCTGATTATGTTTAAATTTGTATTTCGTTTATATGCAATATTACCCAGGAAGCAATTTTTTCTTTAAGAAGGCTTGCAGTGTGATGTAGTAATTAAGTGCAAACTGTATGAGACATGTAGCTAAAGCCGATTGCTTAAAACATTCATTTTCAGTGAGAAATGTACCAAGATCTTTGAGGAAAGTAATATTTCCAGGAAGAAGCCACGATACTCTACTGTGTGTTAGGAACTATGAAAAGAGCCCAATAAATTGTAGCAATATAAATTCCACTGTGGTTTTATTAATATTTTTAATGTGTTCCCCTGTGAAAAACATGTGTTTTCCATACCTTGACAGATGTGTAGTTTAAAAGAGCTTTTTTCTGTGCTTTATTGTTGTTTTAATGTCCAGGAAATGCGCAATTGTGAAACAAAGTTTTCACATTTGTATATATCATAAATATTTTTAACTTGCACTTTGTGATGCAATCTTCTTGCAGAAGATTGGAAATTTGAGACACGTAATAGCTTGCGCTTGGAGAGTTGTACCTTCATCTGAGCTGGTCGTTCTCTTACTGCAGGCATCCATTGCTTTTTCCTCTTCAAATGATGTTTTTCAATCCCTCAAACATATTAAAGTTTGGGGTTTTTTTAATATTTACAGCAAATTCTCATGCAAAAAGTGGAAAATTTAGTTCAAAGGCTGTAAATTACCAGCTATGCATCATATATTCTTTAATGCAGGGCAGGTGTTTTTGGTATGAAGGGATTATTCCAAAACACTGTTGATTTTAGAGACATCACTAATAATAACTTCCTGACAAGTAGTTTGAAATGTGCTTTCAGTTCTTTCAAGGGCTTCATTTTGCCATTCGTAAGAAGCAAGTCCTGCCCTTTTCAGGAGTGCTGGTCAGTCATTGAGAAGTTGGGCAAATTGTTACCCCCACTCAAAAAAGTGAGACCTATACACCCCTGTTTTTCTGAAACCACATTAAATAATCATAACTTTATTATATGCCTGTTATTTCAGCTACTAATGGTGCATTTTGTTGAGGATCTTGAGTTGCCTGGATTTCAGGATTCACATGCATTGGGCACTATAGAAATGGATGCAATCCACGAGAATAATATTTCCTTTAGATTATGAATTCTGCTCGTGTGGCTTTGGGTCAGAGAAATTACATGCTGCTCTTTAGAAGTATTGCATTTTGGGAGAAAGGCAAAGTTCGAAGCTGTTTTTTCTTTCCGATCAATATAAGAGGAAGGAAAATTAATGCTCATTAACCAACCCTACGCTTGATTAAAGGACTGCTTAGCTATTCTGATCCACTTTTTCTCTAGGTGACATCCTGTGGATTAGAAGTAGCTTTGCTTAAGTCAACATAGATCAGTCTTAGGGATGCCTTGTGAAATCTTTTTGGTAAAGTGAATATATTTTTCATAAGGTTTGCAGTAAATTTGGTTTACAGAGAAAGCCACACCTTTTTTGTTGAAGAGACACAGCGGTGTAACCTGTTGAGTCCCCAGATCCCTTTTGTATTTAAACCTTGTATTTTGAGTCCAAATTATGGTAGGGCAGTAGCAATAAAAGTCTAATTTTCAAGAGAGTAACTGGCTTTAGAACAGGCAGGGTTGTGTTTTGCTGTTATGTTATCTTACTCTGTTTTTCAGGAACTGTGAAGGTCGAAATATTCGATACAAGACCTGTAGTAGTAATGTAAGTCTGGCTTTTAATTCTATTTTACAGCTTCTTTTACTTATTCAAACAATGTGTTAGAGTTTAAGAAATGCTGCTTCCTGTTTAAAACCTTATGGTGCATAATTTTCTTTCCATCATTATTACCATTTTTAAAGATTTCAGTCTGCATGACACCATGAGGTCTTGAATTTAGGCTTCCCAAATGGACATTGGCTTCTGAAATTATAGTGCCAATTGTGATTCAGAACCTTTTATATCATTTATTGGGAAAGTTACACATTTTGGAGGATTAACAAATCAATTCTCATTTTAAACTAGCAAGTGTGTTTCCTGGGGGTGCTGTCTTTCACATGAAGCATTACACTGAACTCCTTGTCATTTGTGATTATGAATGCTATAGTGGCACTCTTCACATGAACTACCTGTGTTAACTACCTGTGTCTCTTTCAAATCTTAAATTGTATAATTACTACTAATATTTCTTCTCTTTGCCTAACCCTTTGTATTTCTGTATGCAAAAGCATCTATATGTAGGTACATTGGCATAGATTGTTTCCACAACTGAATATAAAGCTGGAGACTTGACTGTACAGTTGCTGTTCCTGTGATGCAATCACGTTTTACTTTTACAGACACATTTTATGAAAACCAGTCACATACAGAGTAGTTCATGATGATTGCTCAAGTGATTTGTAGCAATGCTTTGTGCTATTTAAACAGCTGCTACCTTTCACTGCAGATGTTGTAGTCTGTTCAAGGTGTGCAGCTCATGCAGGACTGCGATGCCACTGATCAAAAGACCATGTGTACAAACACCATAATTCAGAATGGTTTATGGCCAACAGTCACCCTACTGCATGGGTTGTTTTGCAGTACAATGTGACATTCATACAATCCCATTCCAGAAAACAGAGAAGGTGGATGAGCAAAAGTGCCTTTTTTTTAAAAAAAAATAATTATTTTCTACAGTGCATTGGATTAATCTGCTTCTGGCTCTGGGACAAAGGCAGAATTTTCACAAATTACCTCTTAAAAGGTGAGGCCTGTGGTTCCCTTGGGATCAATTATACCCAGGCAAGAGCAGGTGATACCTGTGTCATTGCCAGCCCTGTGGTTTCTGCCAGCAGCAGGCAGCTGTGAAGTATGACATGTTCTCCTTAGGAGGCCTCACACTGGATGTTGCCCAGTAAATATGTTGAATCAGTTTATCTCCTGGGAGAACTGGCCATTCTCACTCTTCAGTTTGCCACACCTATGGTTTCTGTGTGCCAGCTGGCTTCTGCCCTCCTCAAGAACAAGGCTTGCTAGCACCTTGAATTGCTCTAACACTCCGCTCTTCCAGTGTTGGATGGATTTTCCACCGCAGCAGCTCACAGCCAAAGTTTCTCCTGGCAGAAGGTATTGGAAGTAACTAATGAATCAGGCCCATTGCAGGCAAAAATCAGATTCTGGAGACAAAATCTGCCATTTGTCCTTTCAGAAGAAGAGGCATAGCCCTTAGCTCATAAATAAAGCTGCCCTGTGCAAAAAATGCTGTAACTTTTTAAAGCTGTGTGATAAACTGAATTGTAGCTGGTATGCAAGCAATAAATAAACTGCCGCTGTAAAAATCTATTTGCTGCTTTCCTTACCCTAGTTATCTAGTAGTATGTATTAGCTGCAGTGATGCACCTCTGCCTGCTTGATCCCGTGCTATGCAGCTGCCTGTGCCACAGTGCAAACAAATCAACGTACCTTGTTCCTCCAGCAAAAGAACTGAAGAACTACCCAGTGTGCAGGAAAAAAGAAATATGAGATCAATTTGGATGTGTTTTCTGCTGTGCCTTCATGCTTTTAGGATATGTGAGAGTAATTGCAGACGCTGTTCATTTTACTGGAAATGAAGGCACTCTGTGCTTCAGCGTAGAGAAAATTAAGATGATTACTATATCCTCTCTGAACTCTCGAGGAGTGTTTCTGCAGTCACTGTGGCCTGCTTTTTAATTTTAGGACTTACTTTAAAGCGATAAGTGGCAACTGTCTTGTATGTGAGTCTGTTTGAATTTATGATGATTTGAATGTTAATTTCCAGACAGGAAGCTGCCTTTACAGTTCTGCTTCTGGGGCATCTATGAAAGGGATCAGGTTTCCATTTCAGTTCAGATGCACTGAGAATCTCTCAGGAATGTTTTTTTTCCTAGATTATGACTCAGATAATGGAGAACTCCTGAGAAAAATATATTTCTTGAGATTTCCACTGTTAATACCTTTGATCTTTGACTGTGGCATCAGTGAATTCAAACCCATCATTAGACATGACCTAACTTTGAAATAGGAGTTTGCACCCAACGTAAGCTTGGGACTACTCAGCCAGTTTTGTTTCAAATAATATATTTTTCCCCAAAGCATTTTTTCTATTGAATGCTTCTCACTTTAGGTGTAAAATTTTATTCTGAAAATTAGGAGTTTAAACTAGCTTCTTTCCATATTAGTAGGTATTATTGTTAACCACATGAGACATTTGGTACATACACACCACGTAAAATTGTCTGCAAATGTAATTTTGCTACATGATACGTTACACCACTAACATCTATATTGGGGAGTACAAATGAAGCACAACTTAATATGTGTGTCATTCTAATGAAAAGAACAAGAAGCATTTAACCAGAAAATTGGTTTCATCTGGATTTGTAATAGAATAGCAGCAAGTTTGTTGAACTCGAGCAAGTTTCCAGAATAATATTAGTGATATTTCAATCAAAAAAATAATTCAAGGTCTTAGCATCAAAATAATTGCTGAGATTATTAAGGCATATGTAGAGCTTAGTTATCTTTCTATCATAACGAAGGTGCCAGGTGCATGATTTCCTAAAACTGCATGTATGCTGTCAACTTTTCTTATAGAAACTTCAGAGAAAAACTATATAAACTATTCATTATATGCTATTCAATGAGATTTTCAGTCTTTCTTACCTCCCCCCCCATTTTTTATGTTTCCATTTTTGTATATACTGTTACATTCTAATGCTATGATGTGCGCTATATGGAAGTGTTTAAGATAATCCTTTAGGGTCCTATTCATAGAACAAGTTATTTGGGCCATTTCCCCATAAATTTCACATTCTAACGTGCCAAAAAGTCACTTACACATTTGCCAGAGTGACTCTTCGGCAGCAAGAAAAAAGTATTTTGTAACAGACTCCTCTATGTTTAATTCTATTGTAAACTTTTATTACATGCAGGTAATGCCCACACTTGTTCAACATATTAATGAGATTATTGTCCTAGTATCCATTTCTTAACTAACGTATTTATCCCCTTCAGAAAATCTTGGCTGAACTGTGTCTATTTTTGTCCTATAATATTTTGCCTTGACTTCATAGTTTCTCTCGAAACTGTTCTTTTATTTATTTTATATTTATAATGCTGATGCATCCTATGGCTCTCATGGCCAGGGTTTCTAACTCAGGTATCTTGATTTTACTAAGAAATGGCCTGAAAATTACATTGGAAAAATGCATAATCTGAAGCTAATTTCGAAAAGAAAACAAAACAATGACTTCATCAGTTTTGGCTAGGTTCCAACAAAATGAGATTCAAAGAACAAAACTAGACAAAGGGCTATAGACTTTCTTTGGTGTCATCATTTTTACTGGGAATTTTCTTGCCTTTTGTGCTTTTTTTTTTCAGCAGAGTAATTGTTGGCAGGATTCACAGGGTCTGATGCAACTTTCATATTTTGTATGTGAACATTGCCTACAAAGATACAGATTTTGCAGGTTAGCTTTGTTTTCAAAGGCTTAGAGTGCTCACTGCCAAAACTAAAATGATACATTTCATAAGAAGCCAGCCCTTGAATGCAGTGGTTTTTAATCATCTGTCATAAAAAGAATGGGAAAATACATATGCATTTTAAACTTGAATAGTAGTCATGTCTGAAGCATCTTTTTCAGGTCTGTCTGCCTAATATGTTCATAAGTCATGTCATAAATACACTTCATTCCAGTACAAGATCTGGATGCGATTATTTGGCCAATGTTTTCATGTATTGGACCTCATAGATACGTCTTCAGCTCCTTATGTAATGTATGAACCTGTGAACAGCCTGGCTGTGGTTCAGTGGATTGAGTGCAAGACAAAAGCTTTTGCTGAAATTAGGAAATCTGAAAAATCCTGAAATTAGTAGCAAAAGTATTTATAAAAAACAAGAAAAAAATGCAATATCGAGAGAGAAGAGGCAGTGATGGCAGGAATCGATGTCTGAAATAGGTTAAAAGCAAAAAGACATACAAAGAGGTTGAGGACTGGAACTGTGTATCATTGTCTGACAGTGTGGTCTTGCCTACTTGCCGAACGTGCTTCACCCTTGCCTACTTCTCCCACATCTTGCCTTTCCACATTATCCTTTCTGTATTACAAACTCTCTCTCACTTTCCTGACCTACTGTAATAGAATTAACCTGAAGTTCACAAGTCCTCTTCTTGTCTTGATTACATTACTTTCGACACTTAGTTGTCTTTCTGTTTAGATTACAAACTTCTTTATACATTGTTCCCAGGAAGGCAGGGATCTGAACTTGGTTGCCTTCCAAATTCTGATATAATGCAAATGATAATAATTTCAGCCCTTTGCTATCCATTTGTGACGCTCTTTTTATGCTCCTGCTTTTGAACATAGCTCAAACATAAAGCAGGTGGAGCTGGCACATGATTCGAGCTGCCAGGATTGCTTTGTATTCTTTGAAGATGCCAGAACAGAATAGGGAGATGGGAATTCTCTTGGTCTCAAGCAGCCAGGAAGCAAGTGGAAGGCAGGAGCTGTATTGTGTTGAATCAATGAGAAACATACAGTAACCATGGATTGACATCCTGACATTGTGGTGTTTGTGTCTTGGCATTGTATCAACACTGAGTGATAATGAATTGTAACAACAACCTGTCAAAACTCAGCCTAAGGCCATAGCTCTGCTTATTTTAAAGATAGCTCTTTAATTCTTTGTGATGAAAATGTAGCTGTGCATGGCTGAATAACACTATTCCGAGATGCTGCTTCTAACTTTACCTGACTCTAACTTATTATTTTTATCCTTAGCTACTCCTCTGTTTGCAGCGGTGGTGGAATGGAGCCATATGGTATCCATATGAACTCTGAAGTCCTCTCTGCTTTTTAGACTTGCTATTGTGGAAAATGAGAGGTGACAGATAAGTCAGAACCAAATTCTACTCTCATTTGCACTGCTGCAAACTTGGTGAATTTCTTGAGAGTAACACTTCAGTAAACAAGGGTTGTTTCTAACAGTATTTGCTTGATGTTGTTAGAAGCTCATATTTGTGGAGGTAAAGCTCTCAAAGAATTATAGTAACTTTGGTTTCTGTTTGTCTTATTCCATCATTTTATAGTTTTTTCAAAAAATATGGCTCAAACTAGATTTATCCTGGATGAAAAATAATACAGACTCTATTAGCATCATTCTGAGTTATTCTCGCTGTAACGTGTAGCATAGGACAGGGCTAAAAAGCATTGCTACGAATGCTCAGTGAATTGCTTGGTTCTCAGTTGCAGAATACAAACCAACATTTCTAGGTTACTATTCCCTATGATGAAAAAAATCTAAGGCATTGACAAATTGTTATGCTAATGCAGTACCAGCTTATCCAGATTCATATGGGCAAAATGATGTCAGGACAATGTTGAGGGCATCAGACTGGAACTCAACCCTTTCTCATGGATATTTTAATCTCCAGTACTGTGCAATGCACTTACTATTTAGTGAGCTTTTATTCAGAGAAGGTTCAGTTCACTGATAAGATTGAAGCTGTGTTCAGGATTAGTATTCTTAACTAATACTTACTAATAAGTTCCATGAGTTCAGCTGACACATCACAATCTTTCAGTCTTATATCCAATGAAAACAAAACTTTGTTAAAATCAGCCTCACATCTGGCTTATATGTGCAGTTGGAATTCTTGGAAGAATATCCTCTCAGTCTGGCATATGGAGTGTTTGACAGTGGACATACTTTCAAATGAAGTCTTTAGTGAGAAATTGTTTGACACACTAGCTCCTTTGTCAGTACTTTACCAAAGTTATTTTCAAATAAATCAGTATTCATCTCCATTCCTGTCACCATAGTTTAATATTAACATCATTGTTTGGGTGCAATCCTTTTATGTAGGAAAAATATTTTAGAGTATTTTATTTCAAACAGTTCTTATATTTGGTCTTTCAGCTGTATATGCTGAGGCTCTGTATGGGAGGCGGTACAGAACTATCTTATTTGAACTGGAACTATATATCAATAGTTACCAATTTGAAGCGTATTTTATTTCAACAAAGTAAGCCTTCCTGTTTCCATGAGGTCAAAGTGGTTTGTAATCACCGAAAGTACTAAGCACTGAAAATTCTCATGTGTCCTCCTAATGCTTTTGTCCCTTTTCTGAGCAAAACTGAAAAATTAATTAGGCCAATTTTTATTTCTTTATGTATAAGTAACAATAATACCTCTTTCATTACTCTGACATATGAATTGATGAATGAGAGCAGAGCACTCAGAAGTCCTTGTGAAAAAAGCTATCGAAAAGTGAATATTAAATGTCAGGGATCTCATTATAGTCACTTAAAAATATACAGATTCTTTTAGAAGCTAATTTATATTACAGAACCAGACTTTAAATGTACTATGTAGAGTCATAAAAAGTAACATTTTTAATTATCCTCTCATATCAGTTATGTGATTAGTACTAGAACATGCATGATATTCTAGTACTTGCCCTGCAAGTAATAGATTAAGCAGCATAAATCATTTTAATGCACACCGTAAAACGTTACAATATGGCATATTTGTCATAGCAGATCGGTTCTTTAACCAAGCTTCTCTGAATATTTTCTGTGTAATTAATCAGTTAACTTTATTGCAAATATGAAACGTTTTCTTAAAAAAATATTTCCTTTGGTGTTATTTTAGGACTGCCCTTCAAATGTTGGTGACTTCAGAGCACAGCAGTGTTCAGCCTACAATGACGTCAAATACCAGGGACAGTTTTATGAGTGGATCCCTGTGTATAACGATCCTACTGCACCGTGTGCCCTGAAATGTCAAGCTCTGGGAAAGAACTTGATTGTGGAGCTTGCCCCAAAAGTATTAGATGGTACTCGTTGCAATATTGAATCCTTGGACATGTGCATCAGTGGAATATGCCAGGTAGGTTCACAGAGAACTTGTGACCCTCTGTTGTGAGACACTTTGTACGCTAAGTGAACAGTTTCTGGTTATTTTTCGTCTTGCTGTGTGAATTCACCTTAGGTCTATCTCTCAGTACTTCCAACAGATTGTAGATAATTTACCTCTCACTTGGATAAAGAAGTTCCTGACTGCGTTGGTCATTGATATTTTTTATATAAATAAAAAAAAATGACATTCATTCATTCTTCTATTTACGCATATAAAAATTAATTAAATTAGTTATACTATTTATAAGTGTGATGAAATTACATTGCATTCCATTTCATTTTACTCCTTCTCCAAGTCTTACATCTCACGAACTCTGCTAAGAAGAAAATCTGATGTTTATCAGAATCAGCCCGGAAGGGCAGGTCTGATTGTGTGTATCTGTCTTGTTGTATGAGAATATTTAGTGGTCGAATGAATTGAGTGTTAATATATTTTTTTTCTAGGAATCTTCCTTTCTAGGTATGTTTACCATTATTTATTAGAGTTATGCTATCAATTTTACAAAGTTGGAGTAAAACTGGAGAGTTATAATATTTGAGGCTTGCCAGCTTTGCTCATGTCTAATTAGCAAAGAAATATTGCAGTCTTAAGTTTTATGAAGAGAACAACTTTATATGGAATGGATATGTTATTGCAGTTCATTTTCTTTCTCTGCAAGTGGTTGTTGCTCTGTTAAATGCCCAAAATGTGTGCGACTCAAAAATGCAGGATATGGCCCAGTGAGTAAAATAGCTCCGTTATAGGGGAAAATTTGACACAGTTGGCAGAAGACTGGTGCAGGAATTACAGCAACTTTAATATACGATCTGGACTTTGCTGTGGGTTTTATGTGACTTCTATGTATACTGCAGTTCCAATACCAGTCATGCCAACACAGAGCGCATCTGCTGCCTCTGAAAGAGAAGAAGAATTCCTTGCAGTTTTTCTCTTCAAGAGGCCACATTTGTCAATAGTGCTTCACAGTGTTCGTTGCCCTGCACATTTAAAATAGGATATACCTCTATAAACTCTGGGAGCTCTTGCCAAATAATACATTTCTTTTGCAGCATTCATAGTGATGTCTCCTCTTCTAATACAAGCTTTCTCCCTGGAGGATGTAAAAGCCTTTTTTAGGTCATATGTCTACAGCAGCCTTTGCTATTTGTGTCCATTGCAGCACAGAATTGTCATGTTGAAGGAACGTAATGGAGCTCTAGGTTTTTCAAAGGCTTGTGAGACTCTTGGTTAGTGCTGTGGGTTCTCCCATATTTGCCACAGAGAACCTCAAATGTGCATCATCTTTAATACATAGCATAAAAATTCACTTTTTCTAGAGTGGATCCATTTTTGTGGAGAACAACTGAAAGACATATTTAAAAAAGCTGTCTTCAGTGTTTATTGTTAGTGTTTTGCAGTATTCGTATATATATTACATCACGTATTTGGAAATTTAAATAATTAATTTTTGAAGTATAGCAAGTAGTGGTAGAAGAAATTAATGATTCCAGAAACAGACACTGCAGCTACTTTACTCTGTTAATGAGAATTAATTGCTTCTCTCCATATCTTCCATTTTTTCCTTTTTTTCTGTTATTCCTTCTAATTACACAAAAATTCTTTTCTCTGTGAGACCACACGTTCGGAGGGAAAAATGCACATTCCCATGTTTGTAAAGTGTCCTGTGCTGTGATTTGGGCAATTTAATTGATTTATAACTTAACCTTTTAAGCTCTTAGATGCTTTCACTTTATTTTCTTTATGGAAATTGCTGAGGTATTTTTGTGCAAATGGAAAAATTTCTCTGGTTTAAAGTCTATATTTGATAATTTAGTGTTGCAGAAGTGTCTTGAGGTAAAAATAAGCCCCTGGTCACTGGCATTACCTTTTTATCTTTGTAGACTGTTCTGGGAGTGCAGTAGAGAAGTTGGTTACTTGTAAAACGGACTGTGGGAGGTGGGGAACTTCTTCAGAAACCGACACTGAGCTTTGTTGCTGCTTCTGTTCAAGCAGGAAAAGAAAACAAATTGACATCTAATCTTTCCTGGAAAAATATGGTTATTTAGTCAACTGCTGTTAAGAGGGAGACAGCAAAATTGTGATTCTCTACAATAGTTGCTATAAGATCAGTCTGTTGGATTCTGACATATAGTTGGCACAGCCTGCAAATAACTTGGCAAGTATTTTTACAGTTAACTCATCTAAATAAACATGTCATACTGCTGATGTGGATATCTTTGCTTTCATGCCTGTGAGTACCAAAGAGTTAGTGGAAGGAGACTGGCTTGCCCGAGTCCCTTTCCAGCTGGTGCTGCTTTTGCTCATTTATTGTCTCAATGTTGGCAGGTTTTATAAGATCTCAGCTTCCCCTCTTCCCCTGACATGATTTCACTTTCAGCTTTTTCCTTCTTCTTGGTAAGGTAGAGCTGGTTCACGGATTCTGCCTCTTGGATTCTTGTTCCGATTCTCTCCTTGGCAGGATATGAATTTACAAGGACAGCAAGTTCCACTTGTCCAGCTTCAGTTCTGATGCTTTGCACTTCCCTTAACCAGCAGAATCGAACTAAATAACGCTCTGTCAAAGAAGATCACGAGATTGCAAAACTGCTCTCTGGATTTCAGAGGAGCCTGTCTGAGGCTTCAGGCGAAGTCAGATCTAAAGGTGGTAGAGCAGGGAAAAGTCTGTTAGGAAAGTTAATAAGATATTTTGGTGTTGCTTGGGGCTTAACTCAGCCAAACCATTTGATCATGTTTTAGTCTGCTACTGCTGTGCTTCTGTTACCAACGCAAATATCTGGGGATGTTGTGTTAAATGGGGACAGGTCAAAACTTCACTGCTGGGAGGATTTTCACACTTAACTTCTGATAGTTTTTCTAGTCGCTGCAAAACTCCCAATGCATATTTTTTCATATAATATAGTCCTGCTGTGCCCATCTGGATGTGGGTGGAGACATTTAAAAACATCTGCCTGTCAGACGTGTAGGCAACATGTACCCAGTTACTCTGCCTGCTCTGGGGCCCTTGGGTTTTTCTCTTTAATTCATGGAGACCTGCTTTCTTCTACCAGAATGCAGAATAGGGAGTTACTTGTGTCAGTACCTGGAATGGTTACAGTGATAATTTTCCTAATATAAAGTAATGTGTTTGGACAATAAATACACCCATCACCCAAAGAATCTGGAGACCTAAGGAGCAGTCTGAGTAGTTCTGTCCTAGGCTGTCACAATTAGGTCAAAGATGATGTAAATCCTGTGGTAAACTTTCCATTTAGTATCAGCAAGTTGTTTGTGTTCCAAAAAAGGCAGACACTACTCTGTGCTTTGTAGCATATGGCATAAATTTAGCTGACAGCAGCACCCATCCCATATGTCAAATGCAGCACTATCAACTTCTGCCGTGTTTGTTCTTTTCTGTCATGTGTCATGATATGCCAAGTAGGTATCTCTCACTTGCAACCAAATCACTCTTATATTTGATGTAAATATTTGTCAGAGTTTTCATTGAAAGCAGTTTCTGTAAGCTTTTGGAAGACTATTGCATTTTTTTATGAGCTTTGCTTGTGCTTAAAACATCGTAACACACTACTAATTTATTTTGAATCTTGATTCCTTTTATTCTGAGAGCTGCTTTCTTAAAGTGATAATTTAAGGCATTTTGTGTACTTTCCTTTGGATTGCTGTAGATACATCTCTTTGACTGTAAATGAGTTAAAGGTCTGCACGAGACGCGTTGGAGGTTTGGTGTTCAGATAGTTAGATAGGAATATTTCCTTCCCATCCACTGTGACTGCAGACAGGAAGGTGCTTTTCTCACAGGTGCTAGAGTAGTTAATTCTTGAATAGCAGTATAAAAAGCACTTTTTTCCTCCCAAATGAACATTCACAACCTTTTTTAAATACTAGAAAAATAAGAAAAGAATGTCCGCGTTGCCTTTTCCTCCTTTTCGGTCTTTAAGCCTCAAGTAGTTTATTCATGGGAAGAATTGATTTTGAGGTAGCTTGGTGTTCAGTGTGCCTTTATACTTAACCTTATGTTCTTTCCTGGGTACCTTTCATTAGTGAATACATGGGGTAAAGTACAGTTGGGATCATGGAGGAATCTCTGTGCAGATGTGTAGAGACCTGTACTCTGCCTACATGTTTCTGCGGATGCCAGAGCTGTCAAGCTGGACCTTATCCAAACAGTCTATGGTTGTTACTCATTTAGATCCAACAAAACTTTCTGGCTTTGAAAGCTTTATATCAAAATCTTCATATGACCATGCGTATGACATGCCATAAAACTGAGGAAAGTGATGAGCTTCAGCTGCAATTCAGCTGGGAGATGTTGGTGGCTCTCCAGAAGTCCTACTGAAGGATGAGGCTGTGGTGAGCACTGGTTACCACATCCCACATAATCTGCCAGCATCACCCTCCAGAGCCTCACTGCTTTGGTGTCCTCACCTGACAGAGACTCTTGTGCTGCCCAGGCCAGAAGGTCACGTAGCCACACTCCAAGGGAAGTACTTGCACAACTTTTAATGTCACAGTGTAGAAGTTCCCTTGCAAATAACGTTGTTGGCAACTCATAGTGACTCAGAGGCTTGCTTTTACTGCAGGTAATAATAGGAAACTCTGACACTGAAATGGTCTTTTGGAATAACATGTTTTTATTTTGACCACAGCTGCTAGAAATTGATACTGTTTTTCAGATCTGATCTTTTTCACCCTCCTACTCTTTCTCATAGAGAAATATTCCCCATAGGGATCTCTTACTGTCTGAGTTTATCCTTTCTCATCAGATAAATAGTATTTTTTCTTTTTCTGATGTTCCGTTTCTTATCTGTATTTCATTTTTCCCAAGTGATTCTCTCTGCCAACTTTTGTTTTGTTTTATCGATCTTTTTACAAATGCAATTTTATTTTCCATCTAGCAAGATCCTAAAGCACGTGAGCAGTGACAGCAGAGAAACTCACAATATAGGTGTGAGCTTCAGCTAGAGCCTTTGTAACCTTCAAGTACCCCAGCATTAAATTCACCTCTATATAGCAAGGCAGACTTGGCTCGACTCAGCCTAAAAAGCAGCGAAGTAAACTGACCCCATGTATTGGTTTCTTTTTTCAAAGCATTCTCAAAAACAAGAAGCTCAATGGGAGATGGTGTCTTACCCTCTGAGTGTGCATATGTGTTCTTTTTAAAACAGAGATGTTGTGGGAAAGGGTACTTTCTCCCCTGCTGGGTGGTCCTATAATCTCTTAGCTGCTCTAGCATGTGACAGATCCTGTAGTAAGAGTTAAATGCTTTGGAAACACTGTTTTATTTGATAGAAGTGGATTTACAGAATTGCGGAACACTTTAGCCTCTTGCCTTCAGATATAATATGTTTGCATAAATATGTGGAAAGTCTTTTTAGGAGCCCTTTAGTATGCAATGGACTTTATGCACTGTAATTTTTATCTTCTGGGTTTTTTTTTTATTGTTTTGCATTCTTTTCCTCTGTATGGATGACTGGGGAATTTGAGCATCATGGTGTGTTGCCTCATGTCCATCATTCTGACTTGTTTTATGCCTCTATTCTGAGGTTTGTATTTTGACATACTTTGCCTTTACTTCTGATTTCTCATCTATGAACAACTTAAAATCAAAGGCGAAATCTTCTTGCTTTCATCACCACTAATGTCCATTCAGTTTGGCGACTGGGATTGCTGCATCACTTGCTGTGAAGTGATGGGCTGGGACATTTTGCTGTTACTCAGAGTATGTGCCCAAGGTCCCTGAAGGGACTATATTCTGTTTATTAACATAGGCTGAAGCCCGTGTTAGCTTGTCTGGGCTGCCACTGACCTGCACTGACCTGACTGCAGAGATGTGAGAACCTGTGCCACAATTAAGCCTTTGTTAGGCTGAGCTTAGGCATAACTGCAGAATTATGTGACAGGACCATGCAAGCACAAAATCAGACCAAGTCACATCTTCAATGAGGATAAGCCAAAGTTTGGAAGTGCTACTTGAAAGCTAATAATCTACACTACTTTTAAAAGTATATTTTTTTGTTTCTAAATGGTGAAAGTGACTTTCTTAATTGGAGGGATGTTCTGATATCTCTCCTTCTGCTTGTCAGAATGAATTACTTTCAGATGATGAGCATGGGAAAGAGACAGTGGGACAGTTTTCTTTATATTCTCTCCAAGGACATATCTTATCTGTGTAGAAATTAAGTGCAAGCTGAAATTATCACAAAACAACGGATGTGAGCAGAGAATGCAAAGTAAATGAATAGATGAACTTAAAATGACAGCAGGGGTTTACAGCAGGACAAAGATAGATGGAAAATATTGACCAAGACTAAAATAGATTTTCACATGACAGGTTTTATATTTGTGGTTTTATTACCATAAATTTCCATAGCCATATTTAAAATTTATTCTTTGTTGTATGGATGGAGGCAGTCCTAACATCTGCCTGTGCTGTGGTTCTATGCTAAGACAAGTAGAGCAGGATTAAAGGCAGCAAATATCTGACATTGATGCAGTAGGAACTGTGTACTGTGATAGTACATGTGACTGCGCAGTAAAATATACTCTTAATTTCTCTGTGGTTAGGATTTTGTGGTCTCTCTGTGTCTGCAGAAATAGAAATCCTTCTCCTTTAGCAAGACTCTGATTATTTTAATTTTCCCTATTGAGAGTGATTCTAATAAATTGCAGTAGAGATTTATCTTTTTAGTCATGTAAGGATTATTTTTCATTATTTTATTCTTTTACTACTAAGTGTTGAAATAAGAAGTGTCCTTTTTCAGTCACGAGACAAGCCTTAGAGAAGATATTTTTGCCAGGAATATTTCTGGGGTTATCTTGTTTTGTGCAGCAGTGATAGCCTTTAGAAGTACATAGCTGGTTTTATTCAGTTTTTATCTTAGTTCAAATCCTTTTTAAGACTGAAATAACTAGCTTGGTTAAAACGACTCAAGTAGTTTCATGCCAAGGCAATCAGATAACTGGATCTGCTTGTGTAATCATCTACTTTCATTCTAGCTTTTTCACATCGTGACGAATTTCATAAGCAGCCCTCAGCTGGTCAGTCCAACCACCACAAGATTCGCTTATTGAGATATTGCAATAACACATCTGTTGGTAGTCAATTTTAAAACAAAAACTACGGGGCAACATGGACTGAGATAATTACAGACTGTTCAGCCCTTTATGAAAAGGATCTTCTATATAATAATTCTGTTGCATCCTTATGAAGCAGCATAGTTATTCTCTCTGTTGTGTATTCTGCAGTGCAGTTCCTTGCTCAGCAGAAATATAGTGCTTTACATAATAAGCACATTGGGCGCTCCTCCTTGAATTATTTACTGTGTTTTCAGCTTTGGCTGAATTTCACTAAATGCCATCTGTGTGTTTGTGTTAAAATCCTACTAGCAATCTATTTTATAAGCGCACATGATTGTGCATCCTTTGAAGTAGCCAGACCAGTGAAAGCACACAGGTGTGAATGTGCTCAGAGCAGCCTTCATCTACATTTCCCCAAACATTTGTGGGGTTCGCCCAGCAACTGTAGAAGAATGGTAAGTATTTAAGATGCTGTTGAATTGATTTCCTCTTTCCATTTTATTAAACCAGATCTCATTAATAAAGGGCATTGCTCCCTGCCACTGAGCTACCAGTCCCTCTAGTAAACATAGAACACTGAAAAATATAACTTATCATTTTAACGGGATAATTGATAAATGAAAATATATATCAATCAAAAATGTATTAGTCAAAGTAAAAAAACATCCAGAGTTTAGCATACACATTGCTGAATATTTCAATAGTCTGTCTGCTAAAGCGTTTAGTCTAAGATGCAGTAGGTAGATGAAGAATGGCACTGGTGCAACTTCAGTCTTAATGTTTCATAGAATTTATGTCTTTGTCACAAATAAAACCAGTAGTGATTTACTATTTTGTAGCCACTTCTAGCAGAACTCAGCATATTTGTTTTTTCTGGCTGTACCTGGGCATCTGGCTCCACAGGACCATAGATGGGAGCTAGACGCTGTCTAAAAAGTAATACTATATATAATTATATGTATTACTGTGTATAATTTCATGCTTTTTATAGTAATGATACTTAACACTTGAATGGTGCTTCTTATGTGCAGATGTCTGCTTTTACTCAGGTTTCACTTAGGTATTCTTCTTTTGTAGAGCACAGGTTCTTTATTTGAAGTATATCGTTGTGCATCATTAGCATCCCAGAAAGTTATTTTACAATTGACATAACATTTTTATAATTGACACCCCTGTGGAATGTGTTCTACAAAAAAATGGTGTTGTGTGTATTTTGAAAGAAAGTGCCTGCAGCTGGATGTGAGTGGTCAGTTGAGAGAATAAAAAAGTTAGGAAGATCTAAAGCAGTGGTCTAACAATCCTGATCCCGCACTAGACTCTGCATTGGCAATTCGAGTCCATGTTTGTATTTCTGTGTTGAGAGAAGACTCTGAAGAGGGCTTGAGATTTGATGGGTTTTTCACTACAAGGCTTTTTTTGCCATATTGGAATCTCAGTTAAGAATCTGTCACCTTCTAGTCATAGAATCATAGAATCATAGATCAACCAGGTTGGAAGGGACCCATCGGATCATCGAGTCCAACCATTCCTAGCAAACACTAAACCAAGTCCCTCAAGACCTCATCCACCCGTGCCTTAAACACCTCCAGGGAAGGTGAATCAACCACCTTCCAGGGCAGCCTATTCCAATGCCCAGTGACCCTCTGTGTGAAAAACTTTCTTCTAATATCCAGCCTAAATCTCCCCTGGCGGAGCTTGAGGCCATTCCCTCTTGTCCTGTCCCCTGTCACTTGGGAGAAGAGGCCAGGTAGTTGTAGAGAGTAATGAGGTCTCCTCTCAGCCTCCTCTTCTCCAGGCTGAACAACCCCATCTCTCTCAGCCGCTCCTCATAGGGCCTGTTCTCCAGCCCCTTCCCCAGCTTTGTTGCTCTTCTCTGGACTTGCTCCAGAGCCTCAACATCCTTCTTGTGGTGAGGGGCCCAGAACTGAACACAGTATTCAAGGAGCGGCCTCACCAGTGCTGTCCCGTCTATTTTCTCATCACAGTTTATTATAAATATCTCCTTAAGAAAGGAAGATCTGTGAATTTAACAAATTATGTTTTGACTTCCATAAATTTGAGTTAATATGATATATTAATTTATTTCAGTCTAATTCCTCAGCTGAAACCCTGCTAAGTGAATAAGAGCTAAAGATACAGCTGTGGGGCTTCTCAGTGATTTTTGGATTTGTACTTGCAAAAATATTTGTAAGGTTCCATAGTCATCTCTAACTTATCAGCACTAATTTCATTTTTCTTTCATGTGTATTACTATATTTTACACCCTGACCTTTTACTGTTCCTTTGCCTTTCTGAACTTAGAGGAACTATCCTAAACATGCTAGAAAATATTTAACACCCGTCATTATTGTCTTTCACAATAGCACTGACACACTAACACTTAGTTTGGAAGTTTGTTGAAGCAGATGAGCATTTCAGTTCACTGCTTAATTAAATGCTTTCTATCCTGGTTGCTTATGAAAAAAACAGTATTATTCCTCCTCATATTTGTATTTTTTTCTTTGAAAGAACACAGCCAAATAACATATTCTGACTGTATCCTAAGATAGTCATGGATTACACACCTGTTAGTGCAAATAATCCTGATGTATCCAGATTCATGGATGCATCATTGTGACCAATTTATTACATATACAAAACACTCATTTCCTCAATAGCCTTTTTGTATTAAATTTCCATTGTATCTTTCATTTTTCTACATATTGTTCAGTATTCTCCCTGAATACGTAGTCATTACAATGCTTGTACCATTTTTTTCCTGAATGATGCTATTTATGGCTGCAGGTTTATTAACTTTAGATAGAGTCCCAGTCCTTCCATTACACAGTTTGTATTATCACTTGTTTCATTGATGCAGCCTCTGTTAAAGTCACCTAATATATTTATTTTTGACTACGTCCTAAAAACCTGCAGATGTTTTCCCAGTCTGCTTGTAATATTTATTGCTGATTCCCTTGCTCTGTAAACAACAAGCAATGTGGGATAAATTAACCTTAACAAATGTTTTAATTGTGAAAATCATCAGGCCTCTTTACCTTGACAAGCTAGTGTGTGAGCTGAGGAAGGCTGTTCCTATCTATCATTTGCTTGTCCTTGTTACAGCTTTACTTGCAAGTACATGAACATTCTCTTCAAAATGTTTTTTCAAACACTTTAGTTTTCTATTGGCTAAAGTATGGATACTTTGAATTCATAATATTTGGTGCCAAATACCATGTGTGTTCAAGGCCTGATTTCCAAAGCTATACTTTGAAGCTTCCTGTTATTTTACTGAAATCCATGTCTGTCCAGCCTGTCTGAGAAATACTGCTTCCTATCAAGATTTTAAAAACAGATATAACAGGCTAAACCTAGACAGTGAGGTTTGAAACGCCCCCACCCTAGTGCTGATTACCCCAGCCTGACATTCAGAGAATCATAGAACAACCTGGTTGGAAGAGACCCATCGGATCATCGAGTCCAACCATTCCTATCAAACACTAAATCATGTCCCTCAGGACCTCATCCACCCGTGCCTTAAACACCTCCAGGGAAGGTGAATCAACCACCTCCCTGGGCAGCCTATTCCAATGCCCAATGACCCTCTGTGTGAAAAACTTCCTCCTAATCTCTAGCCTAAATCTCCCCTGGCAGAGCCTGAGGCCATTCCCTCTTGTTCTGTCCCCTGTCACTTGGGAGAAGAGCCCAGCTCCCTCCTCTCTACAACCTCCTTTCACTCATTAAGATCCCAGGATATCAACACTTGTTGAGTTAGCTCTAAATGAAAATCTGCAGAATTTTTGGGTGCTTCATGTTAAACAAACTCTGAAATGCTGTGCTCGTATCAGGCCTAACTTGTGATGCTAAATTATCTTCTAATTTGTGTTCTATGATATCAGTAATTAACACTCATGTTCCTAACGATGTAAACACAATCTCAGGAGGAACTGCATAGAGGGTAAATGCATCTAGCTGAAGAAACCACCTTTGCTGTCAGGGGAGCTGTAAAGCTTTTCCCACATCCAAGTCCCTTGCAGCTAGCACTCCTGTTTTCTTTCTGTGGCATTTGTGTATTAATAAAAAATAAGCAATAATACTATATGAAACAGTCCTCTGTTGTGCGAATTATCTTTTTTCCTACACTCTGTGTTGGACACAATTGTGCTTTGTGCTTGCACAGTTGAATAATTTTTATTATATGCAGCCAGTGTTTGTTTTCATAGTCACTGCGTAATAGCTCAGTATTTATGTTTATTATTATCAAGTTGAGCTTTAATGGGCTGATCTTGCAAGTACTCTGCTCACCCTCCCCCCACCAAAGGCTTGCAGGATCTGTTGCCTACAAACACACAACAGTTCAAACTAGTAAAAGTAGAAATTTCTCACACAGACCATCACAGTGTGCAGCTTAACTTTTCCTTTGAGAATTAATTGATGAGTGAGTAAACATCCATAATCTTTGGAAAATGAGATTACGTTATGAAATGGAAATGTGTTTGTGAGATCTGGGGACGGATTACACTTCCAACAATCTGCCTCCATGTATGAGTATTATCTGTATGTGAGTAAGTGCAGGAGAAGCAGCAGAGAGCAATAAACACTTCAAAAATCTCCCCAAGAGGAATACAGAGTCTCTCAACTACTGCGTGGTCCCCTTCATTGCACCATCTGAATGCTTCGGAACTCTTAGTAGCTTTACTCTTGCAACATCCCTGTGAGGTGCAGAAATGCAGTTTTCAAAGGTCAAAAAGAAAGTATATTGTGGAGCAGGGAATTGTGGCTTTTTCGTTAATTTCTCTACTAGTTGGTGACAAAATGGGAAGATAAGCTTAGAGCAACTTGTTTGGTATTTTTGCTGTTTTCTAGCCATGTCAGTGATGAACCCATTGCTAAAGTGAAAAAATACCTTCAAGAAAAGATATAACCATTAATCCAATCCTAAATTATAATAATGGAATTTCCTATGTGTACATAGCTTCTATATAGTAAATAAACACCTGTTTGAGATGGTCTGATTTGCCACATGAGTCTGGTAGGTCGTTTGATATTCACAACTATGTTTTTCTTATCACTGAATATTATTTAATCTTATTTATCTTCTTACTTTTTTTTGAAATGAGTTCTTTGTTGGGCTACATAGGATGATGGTGTCCTTCAGTTTCAGGAATAAAAAAAAAAAAATCCTGTTTCTAATGTTTTCTTCAGTACATCTTAAGCTTTTAGTATGGAAATGCCATTCAGTGCCTTGTATTGCTTACCTGAAGCACCATAAAGCCCTTCTGAGAGTGCAGGATATAAGGAATTGGGAAAATAAAGGAAAGGGGCAGGAGTGGGGGTAGTTGGGTTTGCTTCGCTGCTTTTTCTATAGATACATGAAATTTAGAGACAACATTTTTCCGTGTTTGGCAGCAGATCTGCATGATTTGTGTGATGTGTGTGTGTGTTAACTCAGAGACTGGAAGACCCAACCTTGCCTTTTACGTACGGACTCTATCCTCACCTCTCCAAGGGGGTTGTGTGTCAGTTTTGGCACAGCATAGATTCAGTGGATCTTGGCAGTGAAGAATGCCCCTTCCAAACAATTTTACATAGGAAGAGGAGTGTGCTGGCCAATTTTAGAATTTTTTAACTGTGACTTTTCAGGGAACTTTCAATCTGTTTGTCAGTTTGGAGTTTGGTTAGATTTATCTGTCCACCACCAGTTAGCTGCATTTCTCAGAGATGTGTGAATATAAGAGGTTTATAAGTGGATTTGAGAAAACTTAAAGCTACAAATGAGCTTTTTGGTCAGCATTTGGTACTTCCTGAATATTTTTTTACAAAATGGTGAAGGATAACATAGTTGAGACCAAGTATTTATCTTGAATCCAGCAGTAAGATTTTTTTAGTCATTGTTGTCTATTCTTTGCTTCCCATTCTCACTCCTATTATTCTTGCAGGGTGATTGATATGAAAAAAGTGAATACTGGGAAAAATATTTTCATTATAGTTTGGAGAGTTCTCAGTTGATGATTTTTAAAATATTTTGCTCTTTGAATTTTTGGCAGTGTTTGGGTGTTTTTATAATAATCGTTGGAAAGTTTTATAGATCAGGTCTCATATCCAGAAACAACAACAATAAAATCAAAAGGTGAGAACTGAATCATCCAGATTTTTTAAGAACCGTTTAGCAAACATATATGTGATTGATGCAAATGGTGAACAGGAGATCTACATGAATACCAGTTAAATTCTGGATGACCAAGACACTAGATAATGAGCACTGCCCACAGCTGCTTTTCTGTGAAGCTGAACGCTGAGTGCCCTTCAAATAGTTAACTTGGGTTATTTCATTGCACTAATCCTTTCTCAGACAGAATTAAACAGGTGATGAAAAACAAATTGTAAATAACATAGTTGTACCTTGTGTGGAAATAATAATGCTGAATGGTATTCATTCACGTAAGCAGGGGCAAACTGATTTGTGTGTTTCCTATGCTTGAGAGCTTAATGTATCGGTTGTTGTGGTTCATCATTAAAATCATGGAAATGACAGCGCACTTTTAAAATCCTAAATGGCAAGATATGCTTTGATAGAATGCGGTCAGCTCATAAAATCAAAAGGATAACATAATAAATAAAATTCCAGAAACCTGAGCATGTCTACAACAGCTTTGCCCTCCTTCTGACTATGCTGTTGATGTTGGCAGGCAGTAGGCTGTGATCGACAACTTGGGAGCAATGCCAAGGAAGACAACTGTGGAATCTGTGCAGGAGATGGCTCAACATGCAGACTTGTGAGGGGACAAGCTAAGGCACATGTCTCACCAGAAAAAAGTAGGTTGCAAATTGGTCTTATGATAATTTCTTCTTGACTGTGTTTTCTGCTTGTATAATAACATGCACGCTGAAGAGTATTGACCTTTTAACTATATACTTGTTTGCAGTTTTCCAAAGCTACTTATTCTGAAGTCTGTGCTAGATTAGTCTATTGAAATTCCGTGAGGGATACCACATGTTAGGGTATAGCTAGGAAAGAATGCGAGATATGCATTTTTTTAATAGAGCTACTCAATTAATTCGATCAGGAATAGCCATTAAGATGCACATCTTATTTTAATGGGTATCCTTCTGTTGCAATATATGTGATACTGAAGCATTGTTTTTAAATCACAGAAACATCTTATAGATGGTTTTATGGAAATTGCGGCTTGTGATTGGAAGTGCCTGGTTTTCAACTTAACTTTACTTTTTTTTTTTTTAGTGTCTAAAGGTAGTTGAAAAAGCACAAGGTGAAAGAGAATAATAATTTATTCTCTTTTTATGTGTGTGTTTGGCTCAAATTCTGTCATTCTTCCTCAAAATAATTGGCATTTTACTGGGAGTAGCTGTAGATTTCAGTAGTACTGAAAAGAAAGGGAGAATGTCAGTATTGGACCCTTTACTGGCTTCAGAAGAGTCTGACTGTGCTCACATCCAGCAAAGTTTGTCACGTAGAGACTTGTTACTGACACCTGTACTTTCCATCCTCACAGATGATGCCCCCTGTAATCTCACAATGTATGTCTCATGTTTATCACGTGAGATAGTTGCCTCACATCTACACATGAGTTTGGGCTCACAATGTCCATTTGGGAGAATGTAGTTTAGTAACTTATGAAGTTTTTCATCCTGAAATACTGAGCAAATGTCTTGAATGTTTATAATTATCTGAAAAAGAGTTTTCATGGAGGGCTGCTTTTTATTTACACAGAGCTTCTGGTCTGCACAGAAGTAAGTGCTTGTGAAGCAGTAAGACTGGATAATATTTTATGTTATCACTGAGTTGTATTGTGTGTCTCTGTATAGCAAAACTGTGGCTATATAGGGATACATACACACAAAGTAACTCTTTCCCTTTCTGCTGTGGATGCCAGCTGGAATAGAATGGAATTACATTATCTGTCGGGAGTTTTACAGGAATAGAGATCCTACTGGAGAAGGACAATTCCTGGGGACATCTTATCTAGTTCAGGGGTAACACAAAATAAACTTGTTGGGTTGGCAAATATGGTTGAATAGTTCTCAATAAGGAAAATAAGAAGATTCACATTTAATTACTGCTTACTATGTAAGTGCAGTCAGAACAGAGTGGCAAAAGGGATCTGGTTTTGCAGCTGTCATTTTGTGATGGAAAATATTAATTTTATTTGTTGTATTCTGGCACAGCTAAGAGCTGACTAGAGCTGACATCACTTGGTGGAAGGTCTCTCATTTCCTTGACTAAGTTATGAAAAATTGCAGTGTTTCATTGTTTCCTCTGCCATAATTCAGCGGCTCTTCAGAAGTTCTTTAAAATTAAAGGTGAAGAGAGACTGTTCTGGGGGAAGATGTCAGCTATGTCAAGCTTTGGTTTTACATTGCACTGTAAAGCAGTGTGAATGAATTGCCAGTCACATAAGCAAAACAAGATATGTGCTACTAGAGTTGGATATTTTGATGATCTCTTGGTGTTGTGATAGTGCCAAAATTCCCTGGGGTCGATTGGTTCAACGCTATGAAAGTCGTTACCTATAATCATTCTCTGTGCGAATGAAATGTGGAAATAAAGTCATGCTTTCTTTGTAATAATGTATGAATGACAGGAGGCATGATACCTTTCCAACAGTCACTTGGAAACTTTCAAAGCTAGTGTTGAGATGTAAAATATTGACACATGACAGACACTATGTAAGAGGGAGCTTATAAGATTGTGAGCAGGATGTAAATTTCTTTGTGAAATGAGACAAATTAAAGAATTGGAAGGAAAATAAGGGCCAAAGATTTCATTATGGCAAAAATACTGCAAAGAAACAAGAACATAAGGGAAAACTAAAGTGCCTAGTTACCTTGATCCTTAGTTTTAAATGGAAGAAATTTAGGCACTGATAGCAAAAGATCACTCCTAAAGGAAGCACTCTGCTTTATTATCTTTTTTAATATGTTTTTACATCAAGTGAATGTCTTTGACTTGAAAGCTAAACAGTATTGAAAGAAAGCTTACTGTTTTGCAAATATGAAACAAACTGTCATTTCAAAAGTTCTTTATTTTTTTCCGCTAGCACTTAATTGCCTTTGAAAGACAAAGTAAGTTAGACTTCTGCCAACAAGTGAGATTCTAACATTCTGGTAAAATGATTAAAGATTTGACTAATGATATTCAAACAAAAAGTGTAATATGTTGTAAAATGTACCATCCCATTGGGAAATGAGATATCATGGGCCTGATGTTTCTAGTACGAAATGCATGGAACTCCCATTAACTCCACTGCACTTTGTGCACATGGAAAAAATGTAGGATTGGGCCCTGATGCCTGCTTTCCACACCATTATTGGCAGGGAATGGTGGGAAAGTGTTCTGGTCCTGATACCAAGGAAGACAAAAAGATGCTGGTTCTGAAATTAGTAGGGAGTGAACTTGAAGGCACAAGCTTGTCCTGGTCTGATCTTATTTGGTTCTCAAACTATTTAATACTTGCAAGTTTTACCTTTCTTAGTTTTTTGCCAAAAGCTTCATACAAGTGTTTCAACGTTGATAGCTCCAAGTGTTTTAATTTCTGCTTGCCATGAGTTTAATTTCCTACGGCACTTGTGTAATTTACTGCTGGTCACTTATTGTCACATGTTTGTTTGTCATCATCTACAGGCATGCTTAACCAGAAATCTAACTGCACTTTGGTCATTTAAACAGAGGCCTCATCAAAGCTCCTTGTTCAGTATCATCATGAAAGGTGATGGAGCAGGTTGTCTTGAGTGCCATCACATAGTGTATACAGGACATCCATGGGACTGGGCCCAGTTAGCATGGATTTAGGAAAGGCAGGTCCTGTTTGAGCAACTTGATCTCCCTCTATGGCAAGGTGACCTGCTTAGTGGATGAGGGAAGGGCTGCGGATGTTGTCTACCTAGATTTCAGTAAAGCCTTTGACACCATTTCCCACAGCATTCTCATGGAGAAACTGGCTGCTGATGGCTTAGGTGGGTGTACTCTTTGCTGAGTGAAAAACTGGCTGGATGACTGGGACCAAAGAATTGTGAATGACATTCAATCCAGTTGGTGACTGGTCACAAGTGGCGCATTCCCCAGGGCTCAGTGTTGGGGCCAGTTCTGTTTACTGTCTTTAGCAGTGATCTAGACAGCAGGATCGACTGCATCCTCAGGAGGTTAGCAGATGGCACCAATTTGGATGGAAATGTTGATGTGCTTGAGGGAAGGAAGACTCTGCAGAGGGACCTGGACAGGCTGGATCGATGGGCTGAGACCAACTGTCTGGGGTTCAACCATGCTAAATGCCAGGTCCTGCACCTGGACCACAGCAACCCCATGCAATTCTACAGACTTTGCAAAGAATGGCTGGAAAGATGTCCAACAGAAAGGACCTGAGGTTGTTGCTTGACAGCTGGCTGAACATGAGGCAGCAGTTCAGGCACCAAGAACAAGAAAATATCAGAAATAGCGTGGCCGGCAGGACCGGGGAAGTGATCATCACCCCATACTCAGTGCTGGTGAGGCCACACCTTGAATACTGCATTCGTTTTTGAGCCCCTCACTACAAGAAAGACATTTTACTGTTGGAGCATGTCCAGACAAGAGCAACCAAGCTGGAGTAGGATCTAGAGCACAAGTCTGAGGAGGAGCAGATGAGGGAATTGTGACTGTTTAGCCTGGAGAGGAAGAGGCTGAGGGGAGGCCTTATCAATCTCTACAACTACCTGAAAGGAGGTTGTAGCAAGGTGGGTGCTGGTCGCCTCTCCCAAGCAACAAGTGCTAGGATGAGAGGAATTATCCTAAAGTTGTGCCAGGGGAAGCTTAGACTGGATGTTAGGAAATATTTCGTCACTGAAAAGGTTGTCAAGCATTGGAGCAGGCTGCCCAGGGAATGGTGGAGTCACCATCCCCAGAGGCATTTATGACATGTACATGAGGTGCGTAGGGACATGGTTTAGTGGTGAACTAGGCAGTGCTAGGTTAAGGTTCAGGCTGGATGATCTTAAAGTTCTTTTTCAGCCTAAGCAATTCTATGATTCCATGATCAACTGGCTCAGTTCTGTGACAACTTGCTATTTTGTATCTTTTTCCCCTCTTTGAAATCAATGTGCATGGAATTAGTAACCCCCATTGTCTAGGTTGCTGATGTTTCACTTTATGTGAATGATTTTTTTTTACCAAAATTCAACAGTTGGGTCAGAAACTTTTCATGCCAGGTGCTGGAGAAGATTCAGCCAAAACAAATCGGCATATTCCAAAGACACAGCAGAGAAAAACATGTTGTTTCCCACTGTCAAAACATTCCTGAAAACTTTTCTTTAATATATCTTAACATCCCCCATTGTTGGACTTGATCACAGATCAGGGATTTGAAATTTGGCAGGCAATAGTCTTCTGGTCATAGACAAGTCTTTTGCAATATCTATGAACATCAACAAATATTTTACTACAACCCTTAAAAAAAGAAAAAATCATCATCCAACCTTTCCTTCAGGCTATATAGATACTTCTTGGATGTTAACAACTGATGTTTCTGGAAACCTGTCCTTTTAAGTGTTCTCTAGCTAGTTACATGTCCTAGCTGCAAACAGATCAGATGTGTGTAATCTCCTTAAAATGAATTAATATGTTGTTTTGCCAGAGGTAAGCTATTAAAAAGTCTCTTTGAGGTTGCTCTTGCTTTCTGCTTTACAGCAGTGTAGTGTGGGCACCGTGGATGAATTCTGTGATGCCTCCTGCCTCACATTCAGTTATTACAGAAGAGATTTTATGAAAAGCTTCTGACTCTTCTGAGCTTGACAGTTATGGTTGGAGACGATGAGATTGCATAAGGAGAGAGAAAGACGAGTCTAGCTGTGCGAGAAAAATTGACATTATGTTTATGCAATGAAGGAAAGACAGATATGGGAAGGTAGGAAGAGGACCTAGTACTGGATATAGAGATACATTGGGTCAAGGAACAAGAGGAAGAGAAGGACACTGAGATTAGATAAGAAATCTAGGTTGGGAGATAGAGTCAGAAACACTCAGAGAGGAAGGGGGAAAATCAGCTGTATGTTGAGGCAGAAGAGGGAATTGGGACTGGCTTGGCAGGAAAACTGTGTGTGTGGAAGGATAGAATGCCAATACATTAGCATTTCAGTTTGGATAAGGAGTATGTTTTTGAAGCAAATGTCATCATGGTTCTAACATACTTCTTATCGCTTCACATCACGGAGTGGTCTTGGAGAGCATAGACTGGATTTTTGGGGAATGAAGATAAATCGGAAGATAAGGCCCAGACAAGCACCTAATGTTCTCGAACAGCTACCAAATCTGCAGTCCATGGGATCAGACTAGAGTTAGCAACTGCAGTGTGTATAGGGTTGACGCTGGGTCTTTCAGTCTATGGAAGTTTAGTTTGTTTTATTTACTTTGGGCTGTTATAGGTAGTATGAAGGCTTCTCCTTCATTTTGCTGTTCTCTCTTTTCTTACTTAGAGAAGCACCTGTGTTAGGATATTAGCTATTTCATTGTCTACTTCACACTATGTTTTCTTGAGATCCATTCTCCTGATGGGCCACTTCCCATTCGGCTTTGTACATTTTCCTCTAGTGCAAACAAATTTTAGAAAAGGTGTCCAGAAGTAGAAAGAAGTAAATATGTAAATAAGTAAAGTTGAGGTCTTATTGTCTGTCTCAAAAGCAGGTTGCCACACCTTAGAAATACTCAACAATGCAAAGAAACTGCACTCTCGGATGAAGAGGCAGGCTTGAGTCACAAGACCAGCAGGGGTAGAGGTAGAGGAGTGGGAGAGTGAAGGACTCGGTGACAGAAAGGATGTGCCCATACATATTTTGCAATGTAACTTTTTAGGATCAAGATGCATAGCTGCTCTTTTCAGTAGCTCATACCTTTCTAGTTCAGGTGTCTCTTAAACAGTATATATTTGACTTTGCACAGATTCTTGTCATTAGGCAGGTCAGCACATGCCCCGGGAACAGTATCTTCTGAAATTGTCTCATGTTAGACTGGATGACGGGAGCCACTGCAATAATGCTCCAAATATTCTGAGCTTCTGTGTTCCCTTGTGCTTACAGTTGTTCCTAGACTATTGTTCTTTGCATACTGAGAGCACAGAGGCCTTCAATCAGAACTGAAGGACATCAGACAAGTGCTGAGCAAATACATGGAAAGAAACAGTTTTTATAGACCTGAAATAAACCTTCTGCCCTGCTGTAAGAGGAGAGAGGGGAAAAATCCCAACTGGCCCATATGTGAAACAGTAAATGGGTCCACCATGGCTCTCATGGAAAAATAAATAAAACCTGCTGAATTGGATTGTGCTCAGGAATGTGGCTTCTTTATTTTGATCCTGGGGATTAGCTTCCAGTCTTACCATAGCAGGGAGTCTGATCTTGCTCTCATTGAAATCCAAAATCTAAATCCACATTAACGCCATAGAAACAGGATCAACCCTTGCCATCTAAAGTAAAAGCCAATTGGGGGGCTTAATGGGTAAGTGCTGCATGTAGTGTGTGCATACACAATCACTGAAAGTCATTGAGTAAGAGCAGAGAGCCCATCTCAAGCAGGTGCTGGAGAAAGATGACCCACATACCCTCAGGAATTTTTGCAGTGGAAGCAGTGTTAGAATAGTGACTATCTCACTTGTTTCTCAGTTTTTAAGGTGAGATTTATGTCTCTAGAATCATATTTTACAGTCTAGTGTTTCTGGATGTTTCAGATAATTTTGAGGTTCTTTGTTTTCAGTTTTAGACGAAGGTCGGTGATTAACTTTCAAAGATAAATATTATAAGGGGAGATAATTAGGAATTGTAACTGTAGATTTGAGGCTAGCAATTTCCACTATGTTTTTGTAAGAGTTCACTGCTTCTAACAATGTGGATCCTACTGATTTAATAGGAAATATACAGTATAACCATTTATAAATAGGTTTACAGGGCCTTGTGTTCCTTTAAGTGTATGAATTATATGCTTCAGTTGAGAACTGGAGAACTTTGGAATGCATAGTTTTGATGTCAGACCCGGACATTCGTAACTACTGTTTCGGAGGAAGCTAAAGCTGTCCTCAGGTGAAGGTGGAGTCCCTTAAGTCAGCTCTGTCCTGTTTTCTTCCAATTCCCCATCTCTGCTCAGGATTCCAAACATCTCGCTTTTATTTTTCCCTATAATTTACTTCAAATCATGGAAGGACTGCCCTAGGTCATAATTCTCAGTCAGGTCACAAGAGTCTTCTGCTCTCAGTCTTCTTGACAGGCTTGTGGGGCTCCAGAGGTTGAACATTGCTATGGTAGTGAACCTCATTGTCTCCTCTAATGCAAATAAAATACTTTCTGGTAATATTGTCTCCACCGCAGAGAAACACCAAATTTAGCACCCCCGTGAGACTTTTGGACCATATCAGAGAGTGCTTCAGTGAGGGTGGAATGTCTGTAGTACTGCTAAAGGAATGTGAAGCATCCCGAAAAGGGATCAACAAGGCCTGCTGAGGCGAGCGGAGCTCGCTGTAAGGAGGTGGAGGAAACACAGCAGAACGACCCTGGTTGTTCTCAAGAGGAGCAGTCCTACACATCTCTGCACATCTGCAAATCCTGGCCTCATCTGATCAGTGCGGAGTGCCCTTGGTTCCACTTCAAAACAGCAGTATTCATAACTGGTCATAATCAGACTCTTATTTGAGGTTTTGTGCTGTAACTCCTGGTTGATTGTCAAGACGGGATACGATTCCTGACCAAGTAGGGACAGATGGACCCCTCAAACCTGCTTTCCCTCAAAGTTGTAGAGCACGTATGAATTCAGTAGTTATTTCCTTACTTTAAAGATATACACATCCACTACCTTCTGGCTATCTTTAGCAATCCGTCTGATGACAAACCAAGATGCAAAAAGATATTAAGTGGTTCAGTAGTTAATGTTTTTTCCAGGGCTCCTTAGCTTATATTATTGTTCTTACTGTAGTATTTTGCACTCTGGTGGAATACCCAAGTATGAAATTAATAAAGATCATATTTTATTACATCCAAAATAAATTGTTATATTTAAATGACCTTCCTAGAAATTGGTGATATAAAAACTGTAACATAAGAAGGTGTTTATTTCAGAAAAAATAATTGCAGTATTTGCTTGAAGTATGCTGAACGTTTGGCAGGATTTCATACTTATGCTAAGGAGATGTAAACCAGAAGCTGATAATTTAGCATCTACTATAAAATGGTCTGGTTTAAAGTGGAAAGAAACATTCTTCAGCTATTTTTTAGTTAAAGCTAAACTCAAATAGTTGTCTTCTAAACATTGTAGGAGTAATTCTGGACCAAATGTGTCACGGACGTGCAACTCATTACCTTTTGAATTTGCAAAATGAACTTCGTCTCCACCAATCCCTTGATATATGTTTAATGCCATTGCTGAACAGAGCATCCTCTGTGGGGTGTACCTGCAATGGGCCCATGTTTGCAGGTCCTGCCTCAAAGACAGTTTGTGGTTGGGCCGTGATGGAAATGGAAGACAGAATACTGGTACTTCATTGCTTGGACACTTCTCTCATCCATTCATGCATATCCCTGCTGTGCACTGTGCATACCCTTGTCTGAGAGCACTGCTGTTGTTGGCATAAAAGACTCTGGTCTGTTGATTGGACTGTTAACTCAGTTTTCTTGGGCAAATCACGGTTTCCTACATTTGAAATGGAAAGTAATAACTTTCTGCCTTTGTAAAATGCACTGAAGTAAGTGTGTCGTGCATTTATATATGAAAAGGCCGTTCAGGCAGCCAAAAGCTGTTTTGTATTGACATGTCCTATTCAGGGCTGGTTTGGTTTATAGTTAATCTTAAATTGAGGGTCTTACTGGAAGGAATGATCTTATATGGTAAGTTAGATGCAGACACTGTTATAACATATAGCTAGTATATATTTGCTCTTAACTGGTCTGTAATTGGTTAAAGGTTAGTGTTAAGTAGATGATTTATTTCCTCTAAGTCCTGCCACTTATTAAAGTTGTGACCTGCAACAGGAAATGAGGTGTGGGCAAAATGAGACTGAACAGCTGCAGATTTTTGTAAGGGGGAAGTACTACTCAGCAGATTCCTTATGTCAATTCAATGATTAGGAAATAAAACTAGGACAACAGAGTGCAAATATGTTCCTAATACACCACTGACATTTCAGTTGTTTTTGTTAATAGCAAATAATTTTCCAATAATGAGAAAGATTTGTAAGTCCATTCATAGGTCTTGATAGTTGCATAGCAAAGCAAAAAGACTCAATATGTTGTACTTAATAAAACGATGTATGATTATTTTTAATATAAAAATTGTGAAACTTATGTGTTTTAGACACACTTCACAGTTTTCAGTCTAGTTACATGATGTTCAAATTCCCTGATGCAAGACAACTTCTAACGCAGTTCTTTAATTTTCCTAGGGGAAGAAACCGTGATTGCTGTACCGCATGGAAGTCGCAGCGTGAGAATTACCCTAAAAGGACCAGCACACCTTGGTATGACTAAACTGTTTTATGTATTCATTCATAGGCAGAAGATAAAAACACAACTTTGTATCTGAACTCATCCAAACTTTGGGAATGTGGGTAAATCATGTCCTTCCCATCTTTAAAATCCAGCCTGGAGGGAGTCCTACAGAACACTGGAAGCCCAGTTAGTAAACAGGAACAGTGTACATGCTGATGGTTTCTGAAATTATTTAAAGCAAGTAATTCTTATATAAGATAGCTAAACTATGGTATAGTCTTAAACTAGATGCAGATGATTATGTCAAATGTACTTTCAAAGAGTTATGCGTGGGATCAGTAGCAGTCATACAACCCAGCCCCGGATTTCTGTTGAAGAATCTGAGGTAGTGTAAATAGTCCAGCTGAAGCCACACTTGGACAGTAAGCAATGCTCAAGCAAAAGTCATCTATTTAAAAAAAAAAAACAAACCAAAAAAAAACAAACAGGTAAGGTACACATAAAATAAACTGCATGAGTCCTGTTTCCCTGTAATAGTTTTGGTCATTACATGCTACCTATGAGGAACAGCTTGCTAGTCTGTTAGGTGTTAGATGTACTTTACAAGAAGAAGTAATAATTTCAAAAATAAGTGTGACTATGAAACCAAGCAATGAAATAAACATTTTGAGCAATTTTTTTATTAATAAAGGTGGAAGACTTAGTGTGAACCATAGAAATATAAAGGAATTCTACTGCTCTGAGATATGTACATAGAAGACAGAAATGCATTTTATTTGATAATTGCTCATCTCTCCATTTGTTTTGAAGAATACATTGTCATTTTCTTTCAAAGAAAAAATTCATTAAGACTTTTGCTTTAGAGCAGCTCCAGGATAGCAATAGTTTCAAGATATAACACTGATACCAACAATGTACAGAGCTGAACTTATCTTGAAATAAACAGGTGAATAACGTAAAACTGTTTCAAGAGATGTATGAAGGAGTGATTCTGACCAGTTCAGGTCAGACCTCTTGGTCTTTCTTAAGTAGTTCTGCAGAAGGAAGTTGTTGTTTCAGCTTCATATGAGGAAAAAGTACTAAATTCAGTGGCTCCTGGGGGATTTCTGGAAAGCTCCTGAGGAATGCAGCAGCAACTTGGTAACTAAGTACAGAGTGCTCCTGGCTTCCTACCCAGGGTGGTTCCGTAAAGGAGCTGTGGCTTGGCATTACCTTTGTTCGCTAGTTCTCTAGCTGGATGAGAATTGTGAAATGTTCCTTTAACCACTTCCCCCAGCACATCTGTTTGCAAATCTGTGAGGATTTAGAGATATGTTACCTAAAACATTTAAAACGAGGGAGGTGAAAAACAAGTGAGAGGTGGTCTGGGGAGGGAGGTAGAAATTGTTCCTGGCGTCATAGCCAGATCTTCAAGAGTGTTCTAGGGGATGTGCTTTGGGACCATTTGCTTCTTTCCCTTTCTGACTGTCTGTATGTTTGTGGGTGTTTGTCACTTAACAGAAAACAGCAAGTGATCTTCGGTCTGCAACTTCATTGACTTCTGTGTGGATGTGCTGGCATAATTAAAGGCAGAATTTAAGTTATTCATGTGTAATTACAGGCTTCATTTGTCAGTCACATTCTTCTTGGAACATGAGGAGCTGAATTTAACTGGTGGAGCAGGGACTACTTGCTGTAGAATTCATACTGCCTCCTGTTGCCAGTATATATCTGCTCTTCAAGTAAAATCAGCAGCAGTAGTGAACACTTGAAAAGTGCTATGGAGTGTCTGGCACTTTTCCCTTTATCTTGTGTTCTTTTGTGCTTCATCCTGGGCTTTATGACCTGCTCTTGTTCCAGGGAAACACAGCTGCTAGATTAATCAAAAATGGAAATGTGGTTGGAGATGTAGTGCCTAACAGATTAGAAACAAATAAATGCTCTGAACATTGTTTTACAATCAGCAGCTTAGTGTTTTAGGAAAGACTGTGTTTCTTTGTAGCTGGCAAGAATAAGTATTTCGTTTGTGCTTTTGGACCCTTTAAGACAGGCAACAGATTCATCAGAGAGCAAAGATGTTACTTTGGGGTTTTTACAAAGAGGTTCCTCTTGTACTTACATACAAGATCTTGCTTCGATTTTGTGAATGATTTGATGGAAAATAACCAAATAGTTAAGTACAAAAATGGTGATGGATAAAACGTTTCGTTGTGTTGCTTTTGTTTTTGATTTGAACTGTATTATGACTTCTCTAGAAGTTTTTTTTAAGAGCATTGGAATCAAAAGACTGAAAATTCCCTGAAGTTAATCCTCCAGCAGAAGAAATAGGGAAACCAGAAGCTAATATTTTTACAAGTGGCTAATGCTAGATAACTGAGTTCATGAACCGAGAGAGGTTAAACTTCACTGAAAGGCACCAAAACTCTTTTTTCCCTTTATGTCGATTTTTTTTCTCCACTTGCAGTGATTCGCATTACTTGGCAGTGTTTAGCCATACATCTATGCACTGTGCTGTCTTCTGACAGAGGCTAAGAGGAAGACAACGTTGCCTGCATTTTGAAAAGAATGTCTGTGTTATATTGGGCCCCTGTCTTGTGTTATCTACAAATAAACTGAATGGAGAAGAAGGAGCTTTTGAGTAGCAATGTGATTTCCTCCTTCTTGTGTTGGGAACAGGAGCAGGTTTCCCTGGGAATTCTTCTGTGCCTCCTTCTGCAGTGAGGTATCTGCAATAAATTCCTCATGCCAAGCTGCCATACCCCTGCCTGCCACTAAGAGCCAGGGAGGTTTTTGCAGTGGATCCTCCATCCACGGCTGGACAAAGCATTTCTGTTTATCAGGGCAAAGGAAGTAACAGAAAGACAGACACTCAGAGGTCTTCGGCAGCAGTATCTGTCTTGTTAGGCACAGAAACAGGTGAGCACTCAAGGGAATTTCTGTCCTTATGAGTCTGCACATCTGGAGTCCTAAAGACCCATCAAGGAAATATTTTCTTAACTTAGTATGGGGAGGCTTACTCCTGGAATGAAACTTCCCACCCCTGCAGGATTACAGAGCCCTACAGAATGAATAAATATTTGGTGAGTTTTTTTCTAAACCTTGCATGTAAGCCAGCTGGTGAAGCCTTTGTTCCCAGTTATTGCTATGAAATCAATGAAGTGGGTTGTGGGAGGAAGTACTCCCTAATAAGAATTATTATGTTATGTATGTGTTGCATATATTAGATGCTTGGTTGCACTCTGCTTTAGAAAACTATAATGAAAAGCACTAGATACTACTAAGCAGGAATATATTGCATCAGAGGTTATCTGTTGCACTGTGGAATAGCTCTTCGCCTCCCTCCTTCTCTCTCCTCCTTCTCTCTCCTCCTCACTTCTGGGAAATTCTAAGCAGCTGTTCTAAGCTTCAGTGACATGACCTGCACAGCTACAGACCATCACTCTATAGCTGGACCTTGCAAATGAACACATGCTTTGTGTTCATACCTAGTGTTGTTCCATCATAAATGTATGTCAGCTCTTATTGAGTTACCATGTTGTTGGTTGCTGAAAAATATTCTTAGTTTCTGCTTAAAAAAACATAATAGTTGTTGCTTTTTTGTGTTTATATCTGGTTTTTTCCTAAGGAATTGTGTTGTACAATGGAACACTTTGATTCCCAGGGATTTTTTTTTACCTCTTTCACAAAATGCATTTGATTCACTGCTACACTTCTACTCTGTGAGCAACATAAAGTCATTTCCTGGAAACATATCCTTACTTAAACTTCCTTCCAGCCATGTATGTGTTCTTTGTTTTTACCTATGAGCAGAGTGGAACCTAATCCTTAGAAACCTGGCAATATGATGGTACTTTTTGAAGAAGGTTAATTTCTTCTAGAATTTTTTCAATCTCTCTGCCAAGGATGCTCCAGAATGCATTTGTATTTTAAAAGCTCTTAGGGAAGAAAACAGTAACAATGGACCTGCAGCATTCAGAGTATATTTTCAGTGCAGGTAAAGCCAGCTGCTCTTAAATTATCTAGCCTGTATTAACAGGTAACTGTGTTTAAAGTTCCAAAAAAGGCAAGGTGGTTGGAGAAAGACGGTATTTTTAGCTTGTCAAAAGGTTCTTTTTAGCTACCCTTAAGCTCATGTGAGATTCATGCCTCTCTCATGTACTGCTCTGATAGATTATAACCAGACCTGCGTAATTGGAGTCATTCATCTTGCTGTGCCCACACACTGCATTATTCGGAGCTCAAAATTGTATCTTCATCATGCCTATCTTCCCTTCGCTTTATCCACTTATAGTTCAGTCAGTTTACTGGAATTGTCTCAATCCTAAAATGCTTCATCTGTCTTCTGGAGGTTGTGGGCTGTTAGTTCAATCTGTTTCCAAGGAATGCAGAACAGCTCAAAAAGGGTTTTCAACACCACCTGTTCTGAGAAAGGGACATCCCTCAGGCAGTGCTGCAGCTACCCGCTCCTGGCTGAGCTCACATGGGAAGTATTAAAAGTTGAGTTAATGACCTCTGGAATGGGTAGAGTGATACAGGTATTGAGGTGAGTGTTTGGTGAGTTTGACATGATTCAGGCTTCTCTGGTGACTGCTGACATTGCTAGACTTTTGAGCTGCATGGAATTACGAGTTTTTTTTCTGGGTATTGATTGTATCTGTTTTGTAAGTTTCTTTCAGCTTGTCCTGCTGAATCTATTGCTTTGTAACTATATAGAGCACTTGGTGTAGGAAAAACTGTCTCAGAAGCGCTTCTGGTACGAGAGAATAGTGTGTTCAGGCAGATATTCCTGTGCTGGCATGTCATGCAATTATGTATCAGCCTAGAAACTTAATGTTCTCACAGATAATGTCAGTTTTTTAATGCACGTATACTGCTGCCACTTGCAAAACAAAGTTGTAAGCGTTACTTTGACTTCCTTGAAAACAAAAAAAAATATATCCAATTGAGGTTTCCTTATGGCATTTTTTTCTCTAGTCATAGAGTCAAAGACACTACAAGGAGACAAGGGAGAGCACAGTTTCGATGCTTCTGGAACGTTTGTCATAGAAAACACAACTGTTGAATTTCAGAAGAGTACGGACAGAGAAATAATAAAGATACAGGGACCTCTTGGAGCAGATTTCATTATCAAGGTGGGATGTGTATTTGTACAGATCTACTAAGATGTTGCAAGTACAATCAACAGAGTAGGTGGCTGTCCATGAGGCTGTAATAACACAAGAGAATCTTTCAGTTAGCTAATAAAGAATCCTAATTGTAATCCTGAAGTAGTTTATACTAACTATATCCAAACGAATTCATATATTATGAAGCTAATGTCGTTGCTGTGTTGGAATGTCCTACAGGATCTTTAATGGTAAAAATGGCTGGGACTTTTAAGTATTACTGAAAGAATAACAGAATGGAGTTGTGCAGTGGATGGATGTTAATCCAATTGAAGACTGCCACCTACTGAATCTAAGCATTGCTACCAGCAGCACCCTGGAACCTTCCTTAGACATTGTGAATCCAGCTACTGATTGTTTCTAATCCTTTTAAGATTCTCTTATGCCCATACTGATTGCTTGTACCCTACATGCAGATATTTATGTGTAGTAACATACCAATATTTGGTGGCCAAAGGCAGGTAGCCATGCAGTTTTCCATTCAAAGTGACAGGTATTTCAATATTATCACACCGCTTGGCATTATCTGTTGCATTGTAGAAACAGACTTGCAGTAGTGTTTATTTTGCATCTGCAATATCGCATATGCAGTTAGGCTTGCCTTAATATGAGCCACTGTTCTTAGGTCAATTATTGGCCAGCAAATTCTTAAAATTTTGATAATAAAGGGATGAGGTCGAATATAACCAGGAACCGTGCCAATTCAGTATTGACAATCAAGTAGTCATGTTAGTACCCTGAATAATTTGGAAAATATAGCAACACACAAGTGTTTGATTATTGGAAACTTCAATTTAGTTGTTACACTTGAGTGGGTTTATGGCTGTTATATTGCTGTCTGCACTGTTAGTATGTAGGAATTGTGTTTTAAAATTACACAAACAGTGGGGTTCAGTATACACGTGTTGTAATGGAAATTTCTTCAGACCAGATACTCTGGATCAAAAGAGAGCGTGGTTCAGTTCTTTTTTTATCAACCCATCAGTCATCAGTGGAGACAAACAGAATTCTTCCCCTGCACAGTGACATGTGGAGGAGGTAAGTAATGGCAATATTTCAGCTAAAGATTAAAAGGGACTGATTTAAAACCTTTATTCTGGATCTTTATTGATGAAGCGTTTGTGTTTCTTTGCACACTGGTGTTTATTTAGAAAAATAAGTAAGAGTAGCAGGTAAAGTGATAGATTACATTAGTATGTGCATAATTACTTTTATATTACTGGAAGTCATGTTCTTTCATAAGAAATGATTGTTTGAGTAAGAACTTTGACTAAGAAATTAAGATAAGACATTCGGAGTGGTAGATAAAATTCATAAAGGATGTTTTGGGACAGTTAACTGAGAAATACAAAGGGATTTTAAAATAAGGATAACCAAGCAATGGTCTTTCTGACCACAGTAGTAGACATGAAGGAGGGTTTTAGAGCACTTAAATTAGAAATCAGTTAAAGAAAAATGAAAAAAAAAAATCAGAATAAGTAAATAGAATTGAAGGAATCATTATTATCAATATGTGTGGCTGTCTGATCCTAGACACTTAGTCTTGATAGTAGATAGAGCATCAGATAATTAGCCATAGTGTCTGCTCCTGGTTTAAACACTACAGTTTGTACAATGGTTAGATGAAGTGCAGCTCAGCTCTGCTGCTGCTCATCCAGCCCACTGCTTACCCTGTCTGGTTCTGCAAAAAGCGTGACTTCATGGTAGGAGGAGTGTATGACATTGTAGATAGCTGTTGCAGTTCAGCCAGCATTACCCAGGTCATCTGAAAAACATGCTGGAGTACAAGTGATATTGATGTAGTGATTTTCCTACAAAAATATGGTTTAAATAGTTACTTGGGACAAAAAGAGTTAAAGATGTTTAAGCACAAGCACCGTCTGGGCATCTTTTCATGGACCATCCATTTTGGCACTTACGTCTTACTTTAATTTGAAATGCAGGCATTATGTGTGTATGATATGTAGTCCCACAGGAAACAGCGGCATCTTATAAGATGCTTAGCCTCATGAAGTGTAATTCTTACTGGAACTGTGAGTGGTAATACATATCCTCTGATAATTCCATCACACTGTGTTTATGATTTTTTTTTCCCTAACCTGTCTGACAAGGGAAGAAGTGTAAAGCATCACAGTTATTTTTGAGAACTGCTTGTAAGCACTGGATAACTCAAAAGACACATAACCTTCAGAGTTATTGGCTCAAATCCAGCCCTGTTCAGACTGGTGTGTTATAGTTTGAAAAATATAGCTAAGTGTCAATCTCTTTGAAATTAGCCAGTATTTTCCATGCCCTGCTTTGTAGCTGTATGTTTATAATATGAAATTGGTACCTTTGTCAACAGCGCTTGACACTCTTGTCCTGAGAGAGGCCAGTAACTGAAGAAGCACAGAAACTAAGTGCCTGTTCTCCCATGAAAGTTGTAGTGTTAAGAATGGCATATTACTGAGGCACGCAGGGAAGTTGTATTGCAGCTGCCTGGCTTTAACCTGCTATCTTAAAGTGGATTTAGTATCCAGATTGTCTGTTCAGCGCCTTTTACTGCCAGTTAAAAATAAAGATTCTTTACAACAGAGACTTGGAATCGGTGTACTGCCATTCCTCACCTGGATGCTTCTACTACTTTTAATTCCGTAATCTCCCTGTGTGGGAGGAGGAAGTTTGACAGGCATCTCAGAAAGCGCAGTCAAACCGAATTAGCAAGATGATTTAAAAATTATGTTTATCTTGTTTGCAAGTGGCATATATTCTGGGTCCTTTCAGTACTCACAAGAACTGGAACATGCATGCTCTGAGCACTGAAACTGCTTAGTTCTTCTTTAGGGTTATCACTCTTGAATGTGATGACACTTTGAATGAGCCAAGAGACACACGAGTGAAGCCACTGATATATGATACTTAGCATTTTCAGAAGACACTGGGACTTGTGCTGTTAGTTTATTGACTCTATTTGGATTTTAATTCTTGTGGTTTCAAAATTTTTTCTTTCCACATACCAGAACATCCTTCTACTCTCCTCAGTTTAAGTCCAAGTCAAATCTTTTGAATGAGCCTTTTTTTTTTTTCTTAGCCAAAAAGCAACCTAGTGGTTTAGAAAACTTGTATCCCTTTTTATAACCATTCTTCATACAGATTTCCCCCTTCCTCCCCAAGTAGGTACTTCAGTTTTCTTTTGTTGGCTTTTCTACTAGGAATGTTCTTGAAATTGTTTCTTGGGTTTCTACAGTTCAACTTAAGTGGTTTTTGGATCTCATCTTCAATTCCTTTGGCTTTCTATTTTAAGTATTTTTTTTTTTCCTCAGGCATGACTGTGTAATACAGCTCTCTAATACACACAATACATCCTCTGTGGGGGAGAACAGTTATAAATTGTGGAACACGTAGCAGAACTATACAATTTTTAGGGTTACCTCTGTGACAGGTGATTGCTCCAGTGCGTATTCCTGCATTGCATGAAAAAATGTATGTTTTAACTCTTAGAAAACTATTAGAATAATGTGCCGGAGCCTCGTCTGGTGTTAAGATACGTTAACATAATGGTTATGCTTAATTGCCTTAAAGGAAGATTTGGTCCTGTGTGTTCGTGTGCAATGTTTCCTTGTTCAAAAGCAAACCAAAGCAGAATAACACAAAATTAATTCAATTGGTAGCACATTATTTGGGGGTGGTAGCAGTGTTGGAATAAGGCTTTTTTAATTTATCTCCATTACCAAAATTTAACTTTGCTTGTGCACTAGGTTATCAGCTTAATTCAGCAGAATGTGTGGATATTCGTCTGAAGCGTGTTGTTCCTGACCACTATTGTCATTACTATCCAGAAAATAAGAAACCAAAGCCCAAGCTGAAAGAGTGTAACATGGATCCCTGCCCCTCTAGGTTTGTATGACAAATTTAAGTGTGTGGTATAGTCAGTTCCTAAGGAACTTACTTAATTTCAGTCCTTTTAAGCTTTAAGGCTAATTAATTTTGGTCGATTATTGCATGTATTAAAGGCTGGTATCCGGCACTGCTGCCTGTAGATTTGTGGCACTTCTTCAGAGTTCCAGAGTAGGAGGCTTAGTTTTGTACAGAGGTCTTGTAAACATCAATTTGTCTGTTCAAGGGCTAATTCTACATTACCTTTTGCCGAGTGATACAGCACTCGTACAAGGATTTCGTGAGGTTGTGTGTGGACAGATTGTCTGCTTTGGGATGTATTGATCCTACCTTCTAGGATTTCTCAGTAGACAGACAGTAGCTCTGATTCTCAGTCAACCGACATGTTTTGCACATGGTTTAACTTGGTTTGTTCCTTTACCTACCATAAAAATTTCATTCTTCACTTGTATTGTGGAGTTAATAATTAAAGTTTGAGAGAGGTAGCTGTTGGCTTTTTTACACTAAGAATTTTTGTTTAGAAGTCATTCAGAGTAAACATACTGGTGGTACAAATACCACAAAATATTATTGCCAAATTACAAAGGCTACAGTATGCATAAATTGTATTGAATTGCACTACACTATTTCAAACTAATTCTTGGATTGTCTGAAGAGGTTTCCTGGCTGTGCTAAAGAATCTTAAAATAACATCACAGTATCAAGTCCCAGAACCTCACATTAATATGCCAGCTGGCTGAGCTAGAGCTATGTGCAAGAAGAAAAGGAAACATTCTCAATGGGTTTCATTTCCTATAGCTAAACTGCCCATTTCCTTTTATTCCCGTTGAATGTAATTGTTGATAGTGACCTCTAACACTTGTAGATGTACCGGCTTTCAAGTTTTTTTGCTGGAGAATTGGTCACTATAGGGAGTGGTAAGACCTCACTAATGCTTAATGGCAGTGGGTGCCAAATGTTGCAAAACTGGAATGGGAAATTTAAGTAAAGAAAGGACTAATTAGCTTTTCCTTGGAAATTTAGCTTATATAGACAGAAAATGGGACATACTACTGGATATAATACCATATTTCTGATACTGGAAATGGGGTTTTATGCCTGTCCTGTGCTGTGCAGTTCAAACAGCTCTAAAAGGGTCCTAAGCATGCCCCAAGGTCAGCCTAAGATTAATCCTGTGATTCATTTCTTTCACTACCTCTCATATTCCTCAGCAGTCTTTGTTACAGATGTAAATATGTAATTATGTTCTTGTTAATAAATTAGCACAAGACTTAAAGGATCACTGATAATAAATTTCTCTGCCAAAGCCTCTGCCAAAGCCTTGCTCTTTTAGTATTTTTTGATGGCACGAAGAGGAGAAACTGCATGGTAAATAGATCTCTGTCCATGCAGAAGAGGTAAGATTTGCCACAAATATAGTGTGTAATGAACCTCAAATTCCTTCATTCCACATTGGGAATTGCTTACTTTAAGCATGATCATGTAAGAAGTATGTACTAGATGCACAGTCTCGGGTATGAGAAATAATGATGCAATATTTATTTTGTTGACAGTGATGGATTTAAAGAAATCATGCCCTACGATCACTTTCAGCCACTTCCTCGGTATGTATTATCGGGATAGCATATGTGTCAGCACTAGCACAATTTTCACTGCAAATACACTGTTTGAGTACTAGGATCATGGAAGATCTTCTGATTTTTTCCTGTGTGAGAGAGTAAGTTTATAACAATCCTGTTCACATTTTTGAAGCTTGTGATTTATTTAAGTGTACATGACTGGCTTAACAGCAAGAGGTTAATATGCTCTTCTTGAAAATATCAATGTGGAAGACTTTAAAGAGTTGTCCCCCTAAACCTTCTCCTGCTGTAGTGCTGAGAAGAGCGTCCCCTTTAAAATGTGTATACGAATTCTTGCATTGGAGGATTTTTATTTTGAAGATGTGTGCAATGAATATATTCTGTGTAGAACTGGTCTCCCTGTGTTACAGGACTCTAGAAATTCCTTTTCCCTTGAGAGGTCTCATTCTTCTGCTATTCTTTCGTACTGCCCTCTACTTATTGACATCAAGGCTGACATGTCACTTTAAAGATATCAAATTGGCTGAAGATATGTTGCCTAAAATTAAGTCATCAGAGCACAGTTTGTTGCTTGCTATTATTTTTTTTCCAGAATCAATTGTAACAATGTAAAAGTACTCTGGAAGGCGTAGATGTTTAGTAAAGAATATTAGGACTAAAAAGCATTGAGCCAGTTTTACTGTTAATGCAAAGAACTATACTTGATGGAATTAGATTCATATTTATCTGAGTTGAACCTCTGCTTTATTATGTCACAAAATGAATAATGTGTATTTTTCTAAAGAAGTAAAGTATGAAGTAATAAGAATGAAATCATAGACTTACACGGCTCAGTGGAGCTACTGATTACAGCTGATATAAATGTCATAGTTTATTTCTGTAGCAATTTACACTTCTTGTAGATCTGCTGTCCTGTGATGTACTTTGGCTTTCATACATAGCTTGAGAGTTTTTTCCTGTACAGCCTTAACCTGGAAAGTTCCATAATTATATTCTGTGTTTCTCCCATTTCTTCTGCCAGTTCCTTTGTACTTAATGTCTCCTCTGGAACTCAGCACAGTTTATTTACAGGAGTATTTAATCTTATGAACTGCCCGGGGCTTGGAGACTGGTTGGAAGAGAAATTCAGTCCTCTTTTTGTGCTATACTCAGGACCTTTGCATGACACTCTGGTGAGACAGACTATGACTGTGATAAAGCTGTGGGCAGGTTCTCTTATCTCAAACACTGCACGCTACAGACAAAGGTCCACCTTGTTTGAACACCTCAGTGTCCCTTCAGAAGGCAGCGTGGTCTTCTCGGGTGATGGGCAGGAGCAAGAACTATAGTCTTATAGCAGATACTTTATAGCACCTGCTATCTTATAGCAGATGGCTAAGCAGGGCTCAGAGTTGGTGCCAGTAAGAAAGAGAGAGGAAACAGGCTGTATTCCACTGAGATGGTGCAAGATATACAAGCACCTTTACTTGGTGGAATTTCTGAAAGAAAACAGGAACTGAAACAGCCCATTTGTATACCCTGCATCATGAGGTGAATCCGGTCTAGCATGTACATATCTTGCTTCAGTGTAGCAGGATGCATCTCCTCTGTGCTGTTGCCTGTCAAGTGACTACAGTGCCTTCACGTGCGCCAGTTCTACTGGGAATTCTTCACCTCTTTTTGTTTTTTCTTTTCTTACCTGCTTCATACATGCTAACCAAAGGCTGTTCTTGCAAAGCAGGCAGAAACCCAAAGTGCTGTAGACATGGTTGAGCAAAACCGTGCAGACTCCTTCCCGTCAATCAGCAGTCATCACACCTCCTACAAAACCATGTGGAAGAGCTGCTTTGCAGTCCTGTGGCGTTTACCACTACTTTCCCATTCACACAAGGAAGTTGTGGGAAAGTCATGGTGCACACTGCAAGATCTTGAAAGAGTTCTCCTGTGGCTAGAGTTGTAAATGCCCCACTGAAATATTTTTACAGATGGAGAATTCTTTTGAAATAAATAGAAAAATTTCCCAGGATGAAGATTTTCTTTTAAAGCTTTTGGAATGCCTCCATTTATTTCAGACTTGTTGGACTGTTGAGGATCCCTTGACAGCTGTGGGTTCTGGAAAGTATCTCCTTGAGTGCTTGCCCAAGTCCCCCCTTTTCCCCAGTAGCCATGGACCTCACTGCATCCTGAAAATACTTCTGGGAGTGTGGGATCTGGAGTGTATTCGAAACTGATGAGATAAAGAAAAACAACTATAAAACTTCATGCTATAAACACTTGAGAGGCTAGTATTATATGTAGCACAGTGATCCGTATATATATAAACCCATGAGTTGCTAATTCATTGCATAGTTAATTGCTCTTTACTTCCTACTTTTTAAAAAGGAACTGATTTAACACTGGCTGTTCGTTTAAGTCAGAGTGTAACTCTTGCTCTTCAAATACTTTTTTTTGTACTCATGGTACAATACCAGTGTCTGGGCACGCAGCTTTATTCTGGATGCTTTTAAGTATTTTATGATTAACATTCTACTGCTTGCTGCATGTTTCATGTTTATTCTTCTGTTGAAGCTAAGCAAGATCAATATGTTTTTGTAGGCAGTTTCATGAATTGCTTAAAATAGGAATTGTCCTTGACTTAGCTGCTATATCATAGAAAATGTGTAGTAATTACTTAAATTTGCTTTTGATTTATAGGCCTTTGCTTCATCTACTCTGAGGTTTTGACTTCCTTTATGATAGCTAAGTTACTCTTGACATATTGAATTTGGTGGTATATTGTATTACTTGCTGAGTCTATTGTTCAAAATGGATATAATTCTATTCATGATCCTTTCTGAGCCCCTGCAGTTGTAATAGGAATAAGTTTTAAACTAACAAGACATAGATGAACCGTAAGATGTGCTGCAGGACTCAGTCATTTCCTTGGGCTTAGCTTTGATTTGAATGGGTGGTGGAAAGAAAGCAAGAAATAGGAGGTAAAGGGCGAGGAAAAATCTGTGCATCTCCCTTCTGCAGGAGAAAGTTAGGTTAGCTGAAGCAGCTGAAATAGATGAGCAGCTGACTTTTGCTTCAAGCAAGTTGGAAAATGTGAATACAAAGTCATTCAATGACATTTTAATGCAAGTCAAAAGCTCTTGCAGAACTGCAGTGATGGCCAGCCAAATGGTACCTGTCACAGTTTCATTTTTTCACAGTCCTTATAGATGAAGACAGTTGGAAATGACATGGCTGGGGTTTACCCAAAGCTAGCATTAGAGTTCATATAAATTTTTTATGAACAGACTTTTTAAGGGTAGTCTCATGATGTAGGCAATGATAAGCAACCATGGGTAATAACACCCTCAGTCAGTACAGAGATCTGACTTTATCTTGGACTTCATATAATCTCAAGTACATATGTTTCTTAGTCTCTGAAAATGGTAATAAGAGTACATATGACTGTGTCAATTAACTGGGATAATAAACTATTTGCAAATAAAATCATTCCAGTAATTGAACTCAGTATATTTAAGGCCTTTAAATAATGAATGAGATTTTCTGTTATTTTGGGAAATACACTTAAATTTATAGTTCTTTGTTTCTTTGATAGGAGTGGTTGAACTCTATGATCCGGTGGGTCTCTTCCAACCTGGTTATTCTATGATTCTCATTTTGCATGTGAATTTAAGCTTGTAAAAATGCAAGATAGCTCTGTGATTCAATAGATCTATATTCAGTGTGTGCTAAGAATCCATCAACTAAGCTGTCAGTGGGTTTTAATGACTCTTAACGTTAAAGTCAGTAGTTCGTGCTTTTAGTTAGGGTTAATGGAATAAAAAAAATAGCCTTATATATGTAGGTTCTTTTTTCTAGGTGGGAACATAACCCTTGGACTGCATGTTCAGTTTCCTGTGGAGGTGGTATTCAAAGGAGAAGTTTCGTGTGTGTAGAGGAGACCATTCATGGAGAGACATTGCAAGTAGAAGAGTGGAAATGCATGTATGCACCTAAGCCTAAAGTAATTCAAACCTGCAATCTGTTTGATTGTCCCAAATGGGTGGCAATGGAATGGTCTCAAGTAAGTTGAAAAAAATAGTTTGGGCCTTTATTCTTGTTTGGTAAAGAAAGCCTTTGGTCTTGTGATACCTGGATTTGTGAGCACAAGCATATTAAAAAAAATAGCGCTGCAAGTGTAGTTCATAGCACTTACTAAGAGAAGTTTGTGCTAAGTAGTGTGGCCTGATAGTCAAAATATTAACATGTCTGTATGGAGAAAAATGCATATAGAATTATTTATGCTTGTGGAATACCTGCTTTACATAGAGGAGAAATTAGCGCCAGAGGTCAGGCTTCTTTGCAATTAGGTCATTAGTGTCTCAGTTCTGGATTGATGTAATGTTTCACGGCATGTAATAGCTAAAAGCATGGCTGTTGAGCGGCTGGCATGTTTGCAGGGGTGATTTTCCAGCATTCTTACCTTTCATTATAGTAACAACGACATAAAGCCAACTTATCTTGGCTGTAGTTATCTGATACAGTCAGATAGCTCAGCACTTCTATAATTTGTTAGTTTGTCCAAATGACATCATTGACATACAGTGAAGGAACTGTTCTTGCAGCACGTCTGACCCAGCTGTGACTGGAAATGACCACTCTGGGAGAGCAAATTCTTAGTTCATAGCTCCCTCGGTTTCAGACTGTTGCCAATCAGATAAGCCTTACAGAACCCCAAGAAATCACTTGCATTCCCAAAGCTTAGACATTTTTTCCAGCATCAACCTTTTCTTTATTCACCTAGCAATGCGGGGTCAAATTTATACATCTCTGGTACTTGATTGTGGAAGAACTTAAGTGAACGCATCATCAGTACTTTGCTTTTTAATGGTATTTGTAAATATAAGAGAAAAGAAACAGTGTGAGATGGTTGCATTGTCTCCTGCAGTGCACAGTGACCTGTGGCCGAGGTTTACGCTACCGAGTAGTGCTGTGTATTGACCACCGTGGGCAGCATGTCGGTGGCTGTAATCCACAACTTAAACTACACATAAAAGAAGAGTGCATCGTGCCAATACCGTGTTACAAGCCAAAAGGTAACTGGAATTTTGTCTGGGTCTGTTATTGTTTTACATTTTTGTAAGAGAATTAAGAGCCCCTGGTAACCTTTTTCAGAAATGCCAGAAGCTGGAATTTACTAGGACTTATTTCAGACTTGGCAGAAACAAGCATTTTAATTATTGGTGCTAGGAAAAGTGCCCTGCTGATATTTTTTTCTGATAATGTGGCCAGACTGTTGTGAAGGTGAACATGCTAACTAAATCTATATAGCCTGGTCAAATTGGGAAAACCAGAATTAATGAGTTCAACATGTGGAAGAGAATTTGTTCAATAGTACTTGAAATGGGAATGGTACTCCCTATGTATTTCCTGACGTCTTGTTCATTTGCATCTCATTAAATGTGTCAGCATTCTCAGTGGTCCTCATCAGTTCATTAAGTTATAATCACACTGGTTTCCTTCTCTCTTCTACCTTTCTGTATGTTTAAAAGAATGATATAAATTGACAAATAATCTCTAAGAGAGTTGGTAAGTTTTTAAACAGTAGGTGAGAAGGTTAAAAGACAAAGATGAGAAGGCAAACTAATATGTCTTGTCATGTGCTCATTTATTTCCTTCTGGGCCCAGAAAATTTTAATGGATGCTACATCGATTATTTCAGATTGTATTTGAAAGGCTGGATTTCAGACCTCTGCAACCTGCCATAGAGATATACAAAGAAGTAGTGGAAGCTCTCTATAGACAAGCCCATGGTTCTCTTCAGAATGTTTTCAGACTTAAGAGAATTTTTCAAGCAGAAAACTTTTCAAGGTTAAACCATGAAATAGAAACTAGCACTGAAATATGAAGAACCTTCTTCTGGGGTTTTACTTAAGTTTGGAGGCAGAGATCCTCACTTGCCTTGCAGTGCTCCAAGAAATAGCATCACAGAAGTGGAGGATGTAGAGACAGATACAAGGAGATAGTGGGCTTTTTTAAATTAATTCCCTACTTCGGGAAAGCTCTTTAACTCACAAAAAGCCCCCTGTTTTTTGAGAAAAATATTCTAATGAAGCCAGTCTATCTGGAAAGCAATATATGTTTGCTATGTTCTGGCTTATTATTCAGCTCTCTTAATTTATGACAAAAATCGATTATGCTGGGATTTAAGCTACAATCTAGTAGAAACTGACTTCACTTGCGAAAGATGTAGGAAGTAAATACAAGAATAACCAGGAATGGAAGCTGGATTACCATTTCAGTAAAAAGGGGTGTCATAATGGAGCTCTAACAACATGAAGAAATTTTCCAATAAATTATGTTTTATTATCCAGTATATCTTTATTCAAATATGTTAGATGACTAGGAAGTGTGAACTGTGGAGTACTAAGGTGAGTAATGTGAACGAATACATATTGCTTTGATTTTGGAGAAATTACTGAATGTTGTATGTTGTTTGGTTTTTATTTTTTCTCTACCAGAAAAAAGTCCTGTGGAAGCAAAATTACCATGGTTTAAACAGGCACATGAAATGGAAGAGACCAGAACAGTTTCAGAAGAGCCAGCGTAAGTACATTGTCTTTTACAGTGAAGAAACATTTCTGGCATATTTCACAGATCATCTGGAATGGCTGTTGCTGTGCAGTTTGCTTTGACAGTTGGCCCTTCTTGGGAGATGAGTTGTCTTGTGAGCTCTCCTAATTTTACATCTTGCTTCTGGAGCTCCTGTTCTGGATAACAGAGCTGCTTTATTATAGTGTGCCTGTATCATTCAAGCAACGCAAAGGAATCTTAATTTTGCAATCTTACCTCAATAAATTCTAAATTGCTGATAAACCAAAGCTTCATAAATTTCCGTCTGTGACAATTCATGCATGTGGAAGCCTGCCAGCAGGTGTAAATTAAATATATTCAGTTTTATCCTAGTCATTGCTGTTACCTCAAGAATGTAGTGGTTGTACTAAAAATTAAGAGGTACTTTATAGGTTTGCCAGGTTTTCCCTGAGGGGTGAGACCAATGCATAAAGAAAGTGAGAAAAACCTGCTGATCTCTGAGCTTAGCTGAATCTATGGGGATAAGTTGTGATATTTTGCACGTGTCTGTGTTAAGTAACATCTGGATTTTGAGAGTCCCCTTCAAAGCTAATGGGAGTAAACCTCACAACAGCTAAGTACTGGGGATGAAAGCAAAACTTAAAGCCAGCTGCACTTGTTCTTGTCCCTTGTATGTCAGGGCATCTCTACAGTTGCTTGTTTCCCCTCTGTATGTTTCATGTGTATCTCATATATTCCACATATAGTATATCATTTTCTAGAAAGAACTAACTTGCTGTATAGTTTTCATGAGAGATTTTGAACAGTATTCTGTTGTGCTTAGCCAAATTCTGCGCTCATCTGTAGTAATGTTAGTTTAAAATAATTTAGGTGAGCTTTCTGAAGTTACTTTGGATTTATATTGCTCTGAGAGCAGTGTGGCCCGTAACTTCTTATTTTTCTCCTTCCATCTAGCTATTCCTCATTTTTGGCACACATGCACCAACAGGTGTGATCATGAGTAATAAAATCTTTACACCTGCACTGAGTCAAAGAAGAAACCTCTTGCCAAACAGGTGTTTGCATAGTTATGGTGACGGTACTTTAAACATTTCAGTGCTGTAGCCTCTCAAGTCAAGTGTCAACCTACTGTGAGCAGTTATATCACTCTCCAAATTGGTGGCCCTGAATTCAGGCAGGGTAGTAGCAAAGATATAAAAGTAAAGTTTGATTGTCGAAGGAAGTGATGCAATCAAATGTGCCTTTTGAGCATCAGCATACCACAATGAAAGTATATGAGACCACCTCTAAAGAGGATTCAGCATGAGGCTGTAAAGCAAGCGGTTTCTAGCATTGCAGAATCATGCCGAGGCAACTGTCAGCTAATGTAGTCTCTGGGTTTTTAGGATTCTTCAGCAGCAGTCTGACAGAGCAAGTGGGGAGGACTGTCAAGAACACAGCATGCTGGTTCAGAGTATATTTGGAATACAATAGAGCTGAGTCAGAAACTTTGTAATGGGTTCACTTGTACCTTGGCCTTAAAAAAAAAAAAGGCAGTTATTCATGCCTTCCTAGGCACAACCAATGTCTTCTGCTGTAGCCTCACAGTGTGAGTGCAGCCATATGTTAGAGTTCCCAGTACATGTCCTGTCAGAGTGGTGTGGTTTTGCAGTTTCCTGGGTTTCGTTTCTTCTTCACTTACTCTGGAGATCTAGATTTGCCTTACGAGGTGGTGTTGAGGTGCTGTGCTTCCCTAGTCTGGGTACCCTGGGCTATCCTGGGACCCGGCTCTAATTCTGCAACCAGATTCCCCTTTAGTTTCTCTTTACCGGTCTTCTGCTGCCACCTGGTCTTACTTTATTCTTCTAAGGAAACTGTTAGGAAAGGAGAAATGAGAAATAACTGATCCCTGACTTCATCCCTTTTTGCAGGTTGCCTGTTGGTCATATGGACGGTAGTTTGCTCACAGAGTAATTTCTCTCTAGATGCTTTGAATCTTGGGCCCTAACTGCTTTTGTCTTTCAGCTGGAGAGAGATTTTTTTGGTCAGGGTTTAGGATTTTGAAAATACCATAACAATAGCTTGTTACTTTTCCCAGAGAAAATTTTTAACAAGATTTCCCTCTGGTTTGCATGTGTTTAACTTGGTTTTCTGTGATTTACAGGACACAGTGATAACTTACAACCCACCTCTGCCTAGGAGGAGGCTTGGGATTGTCTTGGTAAAATGCCATCGCTTCTAATTTTAGTTATTCTCTTGTCATCCAAACTTAAATCACAATATGAAGCCTCAACTTCTAGTCCATCCTTTTATTACAACTGTCTTTCAGTGCTTTTATGTGATATTTTAGTTGATAATGAATAAGAGAATAAATGCAGCTGTGTTTCAGAACCCACAAATGATGGATATGCCAAGAAGTAGCTTGGGGGAGATAAATACTTCTGCTGCTGTGGTCTACCACGGCTGGTGTCCTAAATTTACATAGGGGGGAGCGTTCAAAAGCTGCTTTTTTTTTATTATTAGCAAAATAAAAAATGACTGCCCTTAACATGAGGCCAAGAAAAATGTAGGCCTGACCTCTTTAGTTTTTAGTTGTGGAATGTGATGACAGTTGATACCAATCATTATTTTAAACGTTCTTCCCTTGAGCCTTCTAAGTTACAGTGGGATTTGCAGAGAAGCTCCAGCAAGGTTTTTTGCATCCTTTTTATTAATCGTAAGTTAAAGAAATGGACACCTCAGCTACCTTTCCCTGTCATGGCTTAGGACAAAACTAAAATGATTTCAAAGGCAGATATATTTTTTCAGCAACTTGAGCTAAAAAGCAATCGCTAAATTTGTGGAGTTGTACTCACTGAATGTGAAATGCATTGTCTCTCATAAAGGTTGCTGCTCATTGCATTTGAGTAATTTTCACAGAAATGTCCCCATCGTGCCTGTGGTGCTACAGAATTACACGTTTTTCAGTTTCTTCTCTGAAAAAGGGCTACTGATTTTGCCCAATACGTTATACTTGAAGCTGATAAAACCTGGCAGTGTGACTCTGCTTAGAGCAAGCAAGGGTGGTACTTCAGGAAGGAGTAAGGTGTCAGCATCGAGGAAGTTCTGCCTCAGTAAGCAGCCAACATTTTAGATGCTTCTGCAAATTTATATCCAGGCCCCTTGGCGCAATAGTGTTGGACTGGAAATATCACAAGAGCAGCCTTTTTTTTTTTTTTCAGGATTTAGGCATTTCCTGTCTTAACTGAAAGCAAGAACTGCAGGCATGAGGAAAAAAAAAATAATAATAATTGAGAGACACCATGTTTTCCAAGTCTTTAGAAAGCTACAGAAGACTGCACTGAGATAAGTTTTCAGGTCAGATTTGATTTGCTTGCATTGGGCTGCTATGTCCCAGTTTTATCTTCAGTAGTTTAGGTCACTGCTTCATTTTCCAGGTCACCCTACACTGACTTTTTCATTGAGTGCCAGGTGAATGCACATTTCCATTAATGTCAGACTGATAAATGCAGCACAAACTCACCACTGCATCTGTAGTGTGTACATCATTTATACCTGTGTGAATGATTACAGGAGCATTTGATTTCTCCGTTGCAGTAGCAGTAATGACTATTAAAAAAAGGTTTATTGTGAATAGTTGTGCCTGCTCAGATTTGCATTTTTCTATTCTTTCCCTTATTTAATTGGAAGAGGAGTATCATCTACAAACTTAGTGAAAGGTCTTGGAATGTTTTCAGAGTTGCCACCATCCTATCCTTTCCATTTTAAATTCCTGATGATCTGCAAAGCATCATAATACAAAGTGCTTTCTTAATCCTGACCTGAGCTCACTCTGAGGGTGCACCCATCAAAGGCAGAATAAATTTGCTTTGGGGAAGTAGTGTGTCCAAAGCATTGCCACATGTGTGCTGTGAACGCTGCTGGGTAAAAAAATACATTTCTTCTGAGGCTGATGGAGTTTGCTTTAATGATCTGTTACAGGCTTTGGTTGTGCATATGTTAGAAAAATAGAAATTAAAAAATCATCTGCCTGAGCTAAAAATTCAGATACAGTGCCAATCTCTGGAGCTCTGCATTCAGTTCCTTGCTCTTATCTTGTATTAGCAGTCTTCATTGGCTTCTGTTGAAGGTACTTAAAGTGTGTCTTCAATGTGGACACCTTTTGAAAAGTTCTGTAATTTAGGATTTTAATACCTAAGTAGTCATGTGACTAGTTCAGCAAATGCCAAGGTAGTATAAAAAGTATTTTGGGTTTTTTTTTAATCTTTCACTTCACTGCAAAATACCAGACACTAATATTCAACAGGAAAGCCTCAATTATAACATAGACTTGCTGTAAGTCAAAGAAAAAATGCTTTGAATTTTCTGAGTTTCTTTATAAATCGATTGCTGAATGAATTGATTGCCGTGGTTCAAAATTTCCTTTCATTTACACAGGATTTCAAAAGAATGCATCATACATTATTTTTTGAACGTTTTAATGCACTCAACCAACAGTATACAAAGCTAACATTGATTTCTGGTGTGCTGCTGTCATACTTTTCCAAAAAAATTATTTGCATTCTATTCAAGCATCAAATAATATTATGTACTTTCTGCTTTGTGTATAAACAAACCTTTATATATTTCAGCTTTGTTTTAACTGTGCACACATGCAGACATAATCGTGTGGAATAAAATGACAGTGTTCCTACTGTGCTGTGATTATTTGCAGGTTTATTCCTGAACCCTGGTCTCCATGCAGTGTCACGTGTGGCCATGGCATACAGGTGCGAGAAGTGAAGTGCCGAATTCTTCTTGCATTTACTCAGACTGAGGTTGACCTGCCTGAGGAGGAGTGTGAAGATGTGAAGCCCCCAACAGAACGAGTCTGTCACCAGGCATCCTGTGACAGTGATCCTGTCCCCTACACACCAGCATTTTCACGTGCTGAAGATGGCAATGTGATGTATGACTGGGAATACATTGGTTTCACTCCCTGTTCAGCCACATGTCTTGGAGGTACACTTATTTATTTATCCTGAGTTGTGAGAATTTGGCATTGTTAGACATTGTTGGATCTTCTGTTAATTTTATGCTAAACTAGCTATAGAATCATAGAACAGCCAGGTTGGAAGAGACCCACCGGATCATTGAGTCCAACCATTCCTATGAAACACTAAACCATGTCCCTCAGAGCCTCGTCCACGCATGCCTTAAACACCTCCAGGGAAGGTGAATCAACCGCCTCCCTGGGCAGCTTCAGCCAGTGCCCAATGACCCTTTCTGTGAAATTTTTTTTTCCTAATGTCTAGTCTAAATCTCCTCTGGTGGAGCCTGAGGCTGTTCCCTCTTGTCCTGTCACTTGGGAGAAGAGGCCATGACCCTCCTCTCTACAATCTCCTTTCAGGTAGTTATGGTGAGCAATCAGATCTCCTCTCAGCCTCCTCTTCTCCAGGCTAAACCCCCCCCAGGTCTCTCAGCCGTTCCTCATAAGGCCTGTTCTCCAGCCCCTTCACCAGCTTCGTTGCTCTTCTCTGGACTTGCTCCAGAGCCTCAACATCCTTGTGGTGAGAGGCCCAGAACTGAACACAGGATTTGAGGAGCGGCCTCACCAGTGCTGAGTACAGAGGGAGAATAACCTCCCTGGACCTGCTGGTCACACCATTTCTGATACAGGCCAAGAGCCATTGGCCTTCTTGTTTATGTTTATCTGTAAGAAAACACACAGCTTCAAATTTTAACTTATTTTTTAGGATATCTGTAGAGTTTTTCAAACTACTCTGTTTCCTTTATATCTGATGTTCAAACATCGACTTTATTTGTTTAAGTAAACTACCTTTAGTCTCATTGCTGCAAAAATCTTGGCTACCAGGTGATAGAGTGTGTTTGATGCACCAGTGATAGGCATGTTTAGATGGCCTTGTTTTCCTAGGAACCAAAACTATATCATTAAAATACCCGTGATAATTATTCGTTATCTTCCAATGTGATGCCATATTCTGCAGTACAGAAGGGATACAAATTTTTAATTAGGGAGGCTTACTTTCAGTCTGATTGGTATGAAGATCAAACAGGAGTTTGTTTAGGTCTTGGTACAGTATATCCCTCTATAGGAACTCTGTGCCATACATCTGTCTGCAAGTAGTTAGGCACATTCCTTTTTGGATGTAATCGAATCTCCCTGTCGCCCTAAGTACATGTTACTAGACAAGGTTGCTGGTGTTGCTACTATGTGCTGTACTTTGGGACTGAACACAAGTGAGTTATGAAGTGTTAAGTGGAGGCAGTGGAATTGCAAACACACCTATATATGACAGGACTAATGACATCAGTCTGAAGTGAAGACAGTTGTACCCATAGAAGAAATAAAATATGTAGAAAAGTGGAGAATAGAAACAATTGGAAGCAGAGAGCCAGTCTAGAGCTCACAGAAAGCAGCCTTCTTCGTGCTCTTCACCCATTGAAGATACTATTACTCACTTTGAAGACAGAAGCAGGGAGGGATGACTTAGAATGTTATCAGCAGGATGGTAGGTGATGGAGTGCCTTCTTTATCATTTACGACTGGTGTTTACTGATGGGGTTGATTCGTAGGGAAGGCAGCACTGTCTTCAGTGGACTTTATGACTGGCAGGGTAGAAAAAGCTATAATCCAAGTATGTATTTATGAAAGTGTGATGATAGTGACAGCTGTTGTGACTCAGTGTTTATTTCTTCATTTTAATCATTGAAGTGTTATAGAAATAAGGAAATTGTAGTTGAGAGCTACTAAATTTGTAGTTCTTTTCATATCTCAGTTAATTTTTGTGATGTAGAGTGGTTTCATTGTCATCTTAAATCCACTTTACTACTGCTTTTTAAGCAATAACTTTGTCGGAGGTGTTGTAAAACTTCAAAGTTTTGGAATTTTGAGAACATCAAAGGCTGAAATAATCGAAGCAAACATCTAGGCTGAAATAACCTGTAGTCTTTGCCTGCTGTTGCACATGTGCATGTGTGCATTGCCAGCATCTTCACATGTGAGCTTGTCCATGCAAAAATATCCGCATAAGAACTTGCACTTGGCATGGGAGCTGATGGTGATTTAAGAAGCCCATACTGAAAACAGTAGCTCCATTTTATAGCATAAAGGAACTTCAAAATGACTGATGAGCAGAATCTCATGTTCAGCTGAATTTTGCTCCTAAGGGATCCAAGTGTAAATACTGTTGTTGGTTTCTGGCCCTCTCCAGCGTTTATGAGGTTGCCTGGCGCAGAATTTTCCTACAGGTGTTCATAGTAATATCACAATTGGTTTGATATACAATAGAAATGATGCACTTAATGAAGTCTCATTGCAAATGTCTGTGTCCTTGAGAGTTCTGTACTATCACTGGTACCATGTCTAGACATTTTTCTTACGAGATACCTCTGGGAAATGTGTGAATTTGTCAGGATATTTTATCAATGAACAGCTTCAGAAGTCCCTGTACTGTTATGCTAGTTAAGTAGCAGAGATTTTTTTCCTTCTATCAGTTCTAGTCTTCTTGCTACCTTGGCAAAGGCTTTAAGCAGACCAAAAATTACCTGCCGATAAATAGTTCTAAGGGAACCAGACATCTCTGCTGTTTCCAGCTTATTGCAATGTACTAACTAATGATCTCACTGTCTACTATTTTTCCATTGTGTAGTTCAAAGGAGCTGATCCGTTTCTGCTAAGTTTTGTGTTCAAATCTCATTTCAATTAGGTGATCTCTTTAGTTACATGAAATAAATGTTGTCTGAATCTGGAATGTCCTAGCATAAAGTAAATCATATTAGCTAATTTTTGTCTAGTATGTATATATCTAGCAGTGGCCGTTAAAATAAATTCCAGTGGATTTCTGTATCCTTGGAACTCCCCACTCCCATTTCATAGGGCTTGACTCTTTTTGAATAAGGAAAAAGATTGCAGGGTCTAAGTAAGCTGGAAGCTTTATAGCCACCGTTTGAGCAAGGGCTGAATCTTTGTTTCAGTCCTTGTCACTTGCGCCTTTTTTTAAATCCTCATATAGACTAGAATATGAATTAAAACTCTCCTCTGGTCCCTCTCCAAAGCAGACGTAAAAATGCACATGGAAATATTATTTTTGAGGTATTAGAATTACAGAGACCCCTATTTGCAAGGCATTATTCAAACGTCATCCAGACATGGTATTCAGTAGCTTCTAGAGCATTAGTAACATGAGTCTCCTTGGTTATTTTGTGTGCTTTCTGCACCAAATCTGTGTGGCTTGTCATGCACCATATGGGGTGTCATAAAACTTCCTGCTCTTGAAGACTGCTACTTTTCGTTATGCCTGTTAGCATAATTAATACTATTTTCATCAGTCTTTCCATGAGTGCAAGTAATAGTTATCCAGGCTAATTTGTCATGAGGCAGATGTCACCTGTAACGTCCATAGGAAACTGTAACCATACTGAAAGCTGAAGATGTGTTTTGTCTTCAGTGCCTGAAGAAATCCCAAACTGAAAATAAGCCAACCGTGTGTTTGGGGATCTCAGAATTTGCCTTCGTTTTCCCAAAATGGAAGATTTTGGATTTGGTGGATTTTTTTCAGTCTGAAGAACTTTGACCCTGATGCAAAAAACCCCAACATAAGTGTAATTTTCATAATATTGTCAGTGAAAAGTAATAGTTGTTACCAGAATAAAGAGTATGCCTGAGGACAAAAAATGTTTTTCTTGTAATCTAGTATTTCCTTAGTGTTGTCAATCATTTAACTACTCTTCAATCTTTTAAAGGGATCTTTTCCATTTATAAAAATAACTGAACGTTTTCTGGGTTGCTGTTTAAATGTATCTTTAATTGCAAGAGGAAGATCTTGATAATTCAGTGTAATTATTATTTACATTCCATGTGCTTCAAAAATTATGATCCAGGTCCCTTAAAATCATTACATAGGCTTAAAAATAATGAGATTAAAAAATAAATAACTATGTACTTCCTTTTTTTTCCTGTATAGACTGTGCCATTGGAAGCTTTAAGCTGCAGTCAGGTTATGTTTTCAGACTTTTGTCTGGACCATAATGGCCAAAAGTTTGCTATTTTATTTGTAAGTAACCTGAGATTCTTAGAAAATCAATGGATTCCAGCCAAATTTAAGGGGTCTTAAGAAAAACAATGACCGTGTGAGTCTCACAAATAAAATTGAGAGCATTTGCGAGACTGGTACAAGCAATTTTGTAACTGGCTACTCCTGTCACAAGTTTCATTAACTAGAGACCCTTTACTCTTTTACAGAATGAGTATAAATAACATTGCCAGTTTCAATAGATTTACAGAGAGGCTTAAGCATGTGCAGGTTTTAGAATTTCTTCTGAGTTGATTTCAGTACATATGATAGTACAGATTTTTAAGCAGTCACCAGACTGAGGCTATCTGATAGTAATAAATGAGTGTTCTTCCTCCTTCAAGCACAGAGAAGAGATTCATCCTCTTATCACTTGCATAGCAACTTTCCATCCTTATTTTCTTTCTACTGTATAAAAGGCAGAAAGAAAAAAATTTGAGCTTTTTTCAAGCATTCTGATCTTTTAACGCAGCTTCATGAACTGTATATTTCACTGCACAGAAAAGTTTGCAGAAGAATGTAAATGTATGTGGTTTGAATGCTGGGCTAAAATAGAAAATATTCGATTTCACTGAATAGTAGGATAATTACTACAATAGGGCATCAGATTACTGTAAAAATACTTAATGCTCCCTGCTGCATACATAATGTTTTAGTTAAATTATCTACTATGTTTATATTGTAAGCTAAGAAATATAAAACCGCGCTTGTTTGAATAATAGGTTTTTCCTTTTTCCAATCGATACAGAATAAGAAATTTATCAGTGACTGAAGTTACAAACTGATGTAAAATTATAGTTTGGGTGAGAAATCTGATCAATTGTCAAGACATTTTGACAGTTAAATTCAAGCAAATACTGCATCAGCTAAGTGTAGTTATTGAATAGAGTCCTTAAACTGGGAAGCAAGGAACAAGGAGAGAGGAGGGATGCATGGTATGTTTTTAGCAACTCTTTAATATCTGTTTCGTACTTACAGCATCGGATCAGGATGCTATTTTTCTTTCAATACGGCCCCTGTGAGGAGAAATCAGTGCATTTTGTGCACTGTAGTTAGGTCAAAAGAAAGATACACTGCATATCGACATTTTCTTCTGGTAACACAATTAAAGCTAGGTAGGTCATACTGCAGGGCAGAAATTATTTAATGAACTCCAGGTGGCAAGCTGCAGTCAGAAACCATCACCTGGTATGACAAGCTTTTTGTACGTTTGTCTGGCCAATTTAATTTTTATAACACTGAGATAAAAAGTTCCCATGGGTTTATTGCCGACTTAGATGGTCTGAAAGGAATTTCATTTAATTCCCCTCCTTTATGTGAGATATTAAGAAGGTATTACTTGTTGCAACCTGTTCCAGAGCAGCATCACCTCTGAGCATGGTTTTCCCATAGGAGCACAGTGAGGTCAGTGAAACTGAAGGTGGATAGCATAGGGTAGATTTTTACCCAAACCAGACAGTGTGGATGCTTGATATGTACTTGATTGATTGTCTGGTAACGTCATTCTGCTTCTGCCAGAACACAATCTCTAAATCTTTATTTCTCTCCTGTAGACAGTCAGATGTGTGTTTCCTACAAAGGGGTCAGGGAAAGCTGCTCCTGTTAAACAAACACATGGGGATCAGTTGGACAGAAAACATTTGATTCGCTTAGTTGTCAGTCTGAAATAAAGTAATAAAGTTCTAGAAACTGTGTTTATTTACTGTTTTGTCTTTTTGGGGGCACTATAATGTCTGCATTATAGTAATTGTATTCACTATTAAAGGTTTCTTCTTGGCTTTGCTAATAAAACAGGTTTTACTCAATATGTGTGCTCTATGTTAATGTAATTATCACTACTTTGATGTGAGAGAACTGAATAGATTGTCAGTTATGTTTAGATCAGGTCTTCTGTCCTATAAAATTCATCACTTTTAGATGTAGTCAAAAGATTGAGATAATAAGATCTTTCTGTACTAAAAAAAGAGTCCTAGGGGGGATCCAGAGGCGTACCAGAGAGCCTGGAAGAAACTGGAATCTACGTTGTAAGAAAATTGCTGCTGGTCTATTCCTGCTGAAGTGTCTGAAATAGTTGGACTGATTGTGGCCGGAGCTGGCTGATGCGCTGGACTACATCAGAATTGCTTATAGATGGAAGGAACAGCTTTGCTTTATGAAAAGAATGTCAGTGCTTATGAATGTGTTATAAAAGAGAGAAGGATGGACCATTGGCATGGAGATGAAGCTTTGAGTGTAGGGTATTTCATTGGGCTCACTGAAATTGGAATGGCTAATGATCTACAGTGCTAAGAAACCAGTTGTCATGTGCAGTTGAAAGGAATAGTTATTATAGCTTTTGTGTAACAATATTAGTGATGTTTTGGAGCAATGTCATAGGTGATACCACGTAGTGGCTAATGAAGGTTTCTAGTTAAAAATGCAAATCCCTTTCAAACCCCAGAAATTCGTCAAGAAAAGAAATACAACCAGTTACTGAAAGCAAGTTTTTATCCTTATAAGATCAATGGAGATAAGTGAAAGATAGGAAGGAACTGGATTTAAATTTTATAGAATGTGACTCTTCGAAAGGTATTTTTTTTACTTGGAAGTAATAAAATAGATACTTTATTATTTTAGTACTTTTTTATTCTACAGGATTATGATCATTAGTATTGCTTATGTAGAGTATTCCAGATACATAGGATCCCCCAAGCACATCATAAACCATCTTGTCTTTCAGGTACATGCGAGTGAGCTTTGAAATTGAGCAAGGCTTTCATGCTAAAAAGTATGATACATAAAATTGGATAATTACGTAGGTTTAGAATAAAAGTAGTTCACAAGATGTGTTTTTGTTAAACTGACTTGTTCTAAAGCAAACTTATATTACATTTCATTTTGACTCATAGAAATATGAGTATTAGTAATCTTTCAAGCCTCAGTAATAAGATCCAGGTAGCAAGAGCTGCAGATCAGAAGGTGCCAAGAATGGTCACGAGTGAGGAAAACTGCAGGCTAGGTCAGATTTGCTGCCTTCAGCAAAACTATTTCACATCTTAGCCCCTATGAGAAAGGTTGTGTGTTTAGTCAGTTTTGCACATTTTCTGCAATTTCTTATTACATTTTTTTTGCAGATCTGTACTTCCTTAAAGTCACCGTAAGGCAAAGGAATCACTTCCATTGCGATTTTGGCAATGAAACCAGTAGTTGGCTTGGCATTATTACAGAACTAGGCAGATGTAGCACCTGATGGTGGAAAGACAGAGAAACCTGTTTTCTGTTGGTTTTGACAGGTAGAATGACAAATCAAGCATTTGAAATATCCCAGAAGAGCTAGATGTAGCTCACAAATGTCTTTTGAACATTAAATATATACGTGATCTCTGTGTTCCTTTTGCCTTGAGATGTTACTTTTAAGTCTATTATCTAATTCAGTCTTTAGTGCGTTTTTACTGACTGTTAATCAAGAATAGGGTTTACAGAAATCTCTTCCACCTTCAGTGTTTCATGATGGTTTTCCTTTTAATTCAGGAACACAGGAAGCCATTGCAATGTGTCTGCATGTGGAGACAAAGGAATCCGTCAATGAAACTCTGTGTGACAATTCCAAGAGACCACCAGCAATGACTCGTACTTGCAATATGAAGCTTTGCCCTCCAAGGTAAACTGCAATATTGAAATCATATTGTGGCAAAGAAATGGTTAATGTGACTTTAGTAAACATTGGCCTTCTCAGAAGGGGTTCAGATTGCAGGACTGTGGTCTTGCTTTGGGATGAAATTTCACTATTTTTGTCTTTAACAAGGTTTGGGGTTGGGGTTTTTTTGTGGTCTTGTTCACTCCTTTTGCACTTTCCACTTCTCACTAATATGGAACATTTTCTGAAATTCTTCTGTGTAGATATTTGTCAGAGTTGGAAAAACAACCTTAACTCTTCTAATGGTATGAGAAAAATTGTAAGGCAATGTCACAAAAATAAAACCCCAGAGAATATTTACTTTCTATCCTTACTGAATTTCATAACAGTGAAATTACGATTTAAAGTTATTTCAATTTAATGCTTCTTTAGTTGCTCCACATAGTTCTTATGCCTTCTTGTGTTTATTTGGAGATCCCAGGAAAAGAACAATAACAATCCAAATAGCTAATGTGTTCAACTTGAACGGGACATATTTGAAATCTTGACATGTGCTGCCTTATTTACCCACTTTTGATCTCTAGTGTCCCTGATCCTTTGCATGTTGTTCTACATGTTTGCAGAAACCTCATCTTGCAAAACATAGGGAAGTTTACAGGAACAGGATGTTTTATAGAAAATATATACACATTTAAAAGAAGTTTTATAAATGTAAGAAAGCTCTGTTTACATATTTACATTTATAAACAGAAATGTCAGCAGGTTGCCCACAGGCTATTTTTTTTTAATGAGGAAGATTCTTCAAGTAAGTTCTGGAGTTGAATTTGTCTGTGAATTACTCTTTATTACTTCAATATTAGTAACTTCTGAATTTCCTTGTTAACCTGTAAATTTTATAAGTCTAGTTTATATTTTTGTATTACAGGCAAGCCAAAGGGATGCTTTAGCCATGTATCAATAACTATGCCTTCAGTTACTTTCTGCTAGGATCCATTGGGGTAGGATTGCTCCTTCCCCAGTCTGCAGTGAGTTGCTAAAATGTGGGATTTTGGCTGTGTTGTTGGAGTAGGTGGCAAAGTGGCCCCTGGAGACGCTGCTCGGCTACATGTGGGGTTGGGATACAGACGAGAGATGTCTACTGCCAGAAGCCGGGGGGATCTACTGAAGACTGCAAAGACAAAAAGCCTCATTCTTTACAAGCTTGTAACCAGATTGACTGTCCCCCTGTTTGGCATGTTGAGGAATGGCAACAGGTAAGACTGGATTACAGAAATAGTTGAAATGTGTTTCTCTGGTGATATATTTCAAATTCTGTAGCTGGAATAACATGAAAGGTAGCACCTAAGCATTTGTATCTAAATGCTTCAACTAATATCATTAGAACAAAATAATCCAGGGTCAAAAATACTACTTTTGTCTACAGTGCTAATTGGTAGTCACAAGATGAGGTGGAAAGTCCTTTTCAAGATTTCAGATTTCAGATGGCTGGATATCAGTTAGTCCAGACACCACCTCTCTTTCTGTGCTCTGCAAACACGGTAACCTGCTATAGGAGACGCTGCTTCATTTTTCTGTCTGAAGGACAAAGTTCCTTCAACTCCCACCATTAACTAATGTGAGATGTAGGCAGATCTGCCTGTAACATGCATGGATTTCTACTGCTTTTCCTACTGCTTAATTGCATTAAGGTGATGTGATTTTTTTAGCTTAGTAGTGAGATTCTCATCATCTCAAATGTGTTAGCTGAACATTTTAATGGAAGAATTTTCTACAAGATACTTGATTTTTAATTAAAAGTAAATGCCATTATTCAAGAGACCATAACTGGGGAGGGAAATTTGCAGTGTTTCTGTAAAACAGGTGTGATGGGTGAGCACAGATGTCCATGCTATGTTCTCTGCTTCTCTGCAGTGTTCACGTACTTGCGGAGGAGGGATTCAGACCCGCAAAGTATACTGTAAGCAGCTGTTGACAGATGGAAGTTTCCTGAAACATTCTGATGACACCTGCCAGGAACCTAAATTGCCGACTAGTAAACCTTGTGCAAAAGTTGATTGTCCTCCTCAGCTAGTCGTAGGAGAGTGGTCCAAGGTAAGCAGCCCCAAAAAAGTGTGAACAAAACCTTCAGTTGCAACATGAGTTCTAAAGACTTCTGCTTGGGTGAATAAGATGTTTGGAGCAATAAATTCCCAGGATAGCTGAAGGTTTTGCAAGGCATGTACCTAGACTAAACTGTGCATACAGTTGCTGTGCATCCCTGCCTACAACCACACTGATCACATCCCCCTTCCTGAGCTGTATTTCAGTTGCTGAAGGACAGACTGTAACAAATTACTTGTACTCTACCAGATATGTTTAGCTATCAATTGTTTCATAGTGTGGCTTCCAAAAAGAATGTATTTGCATTATTCTAGAATGTGGCCTCTTTCCCGCCCCCCCCCCCCCCCCTGTTTAATGCAAGCTTGCTACCATTTTCCTTTCAAAAAACGATTTATAAAATTGAATTTGGATGCTGCAATTAAAGGTTCAGGCAATGCAGACTAGGAGAGATAATCGAGAGACTTGGTGCCAGACTTTTTGGAATATGCTGAATTGTTTCTATTAGATAATAGGATCTCATTGATATGTTTTGCCTATCATTGGACATTAAGAAATACTGACACGTAATTTTAATGGTTTAGGAGTTGCTTGCTGGAGAAAATTACCTATTTTATATTCTTATTGCCTGGAAAAGTGGGAAGAGTGTAATGTCTGGATAACAAAAAGGTTCATATGGGCTAGAGTTTATGCACCCTGACTCAGAAAGAAAAAAGAAAACAACACAACATAATGTAGTTTAAAACTAGCGTGTGTGTAGAGTTTATGCACCCTGACTCTTAAAGAAAAAAGAAAACAACACAACATAATATAGTTTAAAACTAGTGTGTGTGGCCTGGGACACCAAATGTAGCTTGACTGTGTCCTTTCTTTTGCAGTGCTCAGTAAGCTGTGGTGTTGGAATCCAGAGAAGGAAGCTCGCCTGCCAAAACCTAACAGCAAAGGGCCAATATGTCACATTAAATGGATCAATGTGTAGTGGTCTGTCTCCTTCACTGCTTGTAAGGTCTTGTCAGATGAATGCCTGCAACAGTAAGTATGTTACTTTATATAGTTTCATGCTGATTTGGAATGATTTATTTATAAAGAAAAATCTGTATAGAGGTTCATTCACTCATCTCCCTATACTTCCACATTACTAGTCTGGCATAGAATGAGTGTCATAATTACTAGACCACTAATAACAGGATTGTTTTAGAATGTTTTTCTGCCAGTCAGAAATAAAGGTTATTGTCTCAAGAAGTAGTTTTTGAATACACTTTAGTGGCCTCACCTTAATGTGTACCTACATTTGATCTGATTTTTTCCTTTATCCATTACACTATACCAACTGAGGTTAGGGGGGAAAAGTCTATAAATTCAGTATAAATTAGAAAAGACATTTGAAAAGATAAGAATCCACTTCTGGCTTGTCTTTTTACTGTACATTTGTATTACACTGGACATTTCGCTTAGTATGGTGGAATTCAAACCCTGAAACTCTGTGCCAGTGATAACTTTAGGTATAATTTCTATCTTCCCTTGTAGGAATGAGGATCCCAGTCTCATGAGCTTTGCAAGAAGTGATGACAGTACAAACACTCTTCAAAAAGTCCAGCATTTTATTACTGTCTATATAGAAAACTTTCCAGAAAAAGCTGCCTATAGGAATTGCACAACTAGGGCACAAGTGGGTTATGATCCTGATGGTAGCTGCACTAGTTGCCTGTGTAACACACATGGAACTCTGCTACTGGTATGAAGTATATCTACTTACGTGCAGTAGTTTAGAGCAGGCAATTCTAAATGCAGGCTCCTTAAGTCTGCAACTGTGCTCTCCTTCCTTTATCTGGGAGGGGCATTAGTTTGTAGATTTGAGGAGCAGGGCACTGAAAGGAAAGGTGAAAAAAGAAAAATTTTAGTTTTGGGGTGGAGGAAAAATCAAAAGCTTTCATTAATGATTTGGTTTTGATCACAGACCACAGAGATAGACATGTTTTGACCCAATTCATAGTGCTATCAAGAAGTAGGTACTTTAGCATTATGAAGCTTTGCTTTAAAAACTATTCACAAAACAAAATAAGAAATAGAATAATTACCGTTTCATACATAATATGAAACTTCTTTTCCTGGCCTGCATTTGAGATTAACATGCCAAAATTCTGAGGTTCAAAACTCCGCTTAAATAAAGCCCTGTGGACTTTCAGGAATGTCCTTGGCATTGAGTTTAATAAAATATTTTGAGCTGCATATCTATCTGAATTTAATTAATTGTGGATAGTTGAATGGCAGTGTAGTTGGTTTGCAAATTGCTTAGCATAGACTGATACTAAAGTTACATTGTCAGCTCTACTACAGTGCCAAGAAAGCAGGACAGTGGACTGCAGAGGGAATGCGATTGTACTGAGTGGGTGCAGATCAAAGTCATAGAATCGCTGTCCTCTCCCTCATCTGCACAAAAGTTTGAAACAAGGGAGTCCTTCCAGCTCAGATCTGCCTGGATCAGCTGTGCAGCAGGAGGGCAGTGGAAGTCATGAGACGTGTCTGCACCCATAGGTCCATTTTGGGTTTTGTAGGAGTCAAGACAGTGGCTGCCACAGGTTTTGGATTCACAGGAACATGCAGGGGGCATCTCCCTCTCCTGCAGCCATGGGATCAGGCTGTTTTGGAAAGGGGAGTGAATAGAAGATGGGAACGTAGCACGGCCCTAGGATGAGCAGACAGCTACCTACAAACTGAGGTGGACTCCGTGAAGAGTGATGTGATGCATGGCATGTGCCGTTAGGGGTTATTGCCTTTGGGAGCAGTGTTTCTGAATGGTATCGTCAAAATTAGGCTTCTGTGGCTCAGATGAAGTTCTTCTTTGCTGTCTCATGACAGTGCTGATGCTTTTTACATTTAATCATGTACTTTGGGACTAGTAAGCATAGCTGTTTTCTACTTAATAAGCCCTATTAAATCAGAAACATTCCTGACTGTGGGCTCTGCGGAATAGGAAATAACAACAATCTGGCCTTGAGGTCACCAGGACCTGATGCCCACCGAAGCAGTAGGGGACCATTAGAGGTCACAGACACAGATGGATTCGTACCAGATGATAATGAGGTCCAACAGCTCCAGTGCAATCTAATCCTTATGCAAAATTTACTTTGTAGAAAAAAGCCCTCTCCTAAACAGCCCGTTACCTCTGCAGCTGCAAGATTGGATGGTACTAAGGATCTAGCAAAATGCATACTTATGTTGTCTCATATATTTATATGACCTTATTATTTATATGGCCTGCCATCCCAACTCTGAACTTTGTTTCACTCCTGCCCTTGCTCACTAGTCACCAGTAAAAAAATACACACCCTTTAGTGTTGAACTGCTAATGAGAGTTAGTGGTCTTTCTTTTTTTCTGAAAAATGAAATGGATGAGACTTGTTAACATATTTATAAGTATGCACTGGGTTTAATTCAGTATTGGAATAACTCATGTAAACAGAGCACAGCCTGAAGTATTTTAATTTGTGTGTTTAAAGTTACACTTACTGCGTCTGTAACAGGGATTTTGGAAATGGAAGATTCAATACTGGAACACTTCCCTAAAAATAAATATTTGAGGCCCAATAAATTATTTAAACCAGGACACTACTTTAATAATTTTAGTAAACTGAGTGCCTAAAGCAATCTATTTGTTGCACCATGTGAAGTGGTTGAGGGAACCATGTATCTGGATAACAAATGCTGATTTAAAAGCCGTGTAATTATGAAACCTTGATATCCCCACAGGTCTGAACTCATTACCCAAAGCATTGAAAATAACCATTTTGTTTTATAAGCATAAGAATGCACTCTAGGGTGTAGTTCATATAGTGTACACACTTATTGAATGCTTGAAGCATTTAGCTTTTCACCTATTTCTTCACAGCATATTTGAAGCATATGTATACAAGAAGCATGCAGTTTTTCAAATATTATTTGTGTGCCATCAGGGTAGTTGTCTCTTCATTTATGTACCTACCAAATGGAATAGTAGTAACGATTTCATATTCAGGCATACTGAGAAGCATTTTGATTTGAATGTCCGTTTTCTGGCTCATCAACTCATTCTGTGGGCTCCGAGTTGTTTTTCTGTCACCTACCAAGAGGCTGGGTCACCAAACACAATTGAACTGTTTTCTAGCACCAATGCAGTGTGTTTCCCGACTCTTCCCAGCCGGCCAGTTTCATCTTGCATAGAATGAACTTGGGGGGTACATGCCCTTCCTCCATACCTCCAACAGCACTTTGTTTCTCACTTACTTAGTGTTTTCTTAGTTATGATTATTTCTACTGAACAAAGTGGGGCACAGTAGTTGCCAGTAGTGAGTCAACACTGCAATATCCCAAGCATCGCAGTCGCTCTCCTGTTGTCTCCAGTGTGTCTATCCAGCCACTGCTGGGAAAGCCTGCCTGGGGTGATATTCATTCAGACAGCTCCCTAGAAACCTTTCAGCATCCAAGTGCCTGCAGTACAACACAGGAATAGCTTCATAATACCCAGTGGCTCCAAACCCAGTCTGCATGAAACTTTATGCAGTTATCGTCCGCTTTTGTCAATTAATATGATGACTGTGTTCGACCTCTCAAAATTTTAACTTGTCTCTTTCCTCCCTTCCCTCCCTACTTTCCTGGCACAACACAGTGAGCAACTCATCTTTCAACCCAAAGAAATTACCTTCGGCCAATGAAGACAGGGTGGCTTTGCTTCTTGCATGTACTGTGTCTTCACTGACTGTTTCTTTCACCTCCTGCACTGCTATCAGTTGGCTTGGCTCAACCAGACAAGCAGTGTGGCCAGCCAACAATTTAAATAACAGTCAAAAGGGACCTTACTTTTTGGATAGGTTTTGTTTTATTTAGGTCATTCTTGACTCAACAGTGCTCAAATGTGGGGAAAGTGAGAATAAGTTCAGATTTTTTGATTCACTTTTTCCATTCCAGTCATGCCTAGCCTTTCTTAAGCAACAGTAGGAAATACATAGGAAATATAACTGTAATAGGATTATACGTAATATGAATTAACATATTATGTAATAAGAACTATATATATATATATATTTATGTATGTGTTCACCATCTCTGTTGTTTGTAATGGCTATATGTTACCTGTATCTTTTGATTGCTAAGAAGAACTGAGGAAGAAGCAATAGAATTCTTGGCTGGAGCAGGGGAATGTTATGGTTTCGGATTGTTCATATTTTTGCATTTTTGTGACTCAGATAAAAGCTCAGCATGTTGCAATCTGACTTGAACAAAGTCAGGAAAGGCGCTGTCAGGCATTCTGTGAAAAGCAGATTTTGTAAGCATGAGTGCCAATAATTAGATACTTTTCAACACTTTGTTTTCTTCCAGAGATTAAACCAAAGCTTCCAGAAAAGTATTCCGCTCATGGACCTCAGATTGTCAGTATTCACCGAGTTTATATTCAGACAAGACGAGAGAAACGCATTAATTTTACCATAGGAAGCCGAGCCTACTTACTTCCAAAAACATCTGTTGTAATTAAGTGCCCTGTGCGAAGGTTCCAGAAATCACTTATCCGGTGGGAGAAAGATGGACAACACTTAGAAAACTCCAAAAGACTTGGCATCACTAAGTCAGGTTCACTGAAAATACATAGTCTTGAAGCTACTGATATTGGTGTGTACCGGTGTATCGCAGGCTCTGTGCATGAAACATTTGTACTCAAACTCATTGGTACTGACAACAGATTAATAGAACCACCAAATCTTAGAAAATATGCCAGTGAGACCAGTAGCACAGATCACAATGAGGCCAACAGCTTTGGGGCCAAATGGCATAAAATGAGCAAAATGTGGCAAATGTGGAGTAAAAAGAATGAGCTCTATTTGGGTGACAGGCAAGTAAATGATCAACCATTTCTACGAAATCTTGAAACCTTTGGGAGTAATTCAGCAGAAGACTTCAGCTCTCATGAATTCAAGAATAAACGACTGGAAGCAGCAGTTCTCCAAAGCGCCTACAGCATGGACACTGTGCAGTTTGAGGAACTGATAAGGAATATGAGTCAGCTCATTGAAACTGGAGAGGTCAATGATGACTTGGCATCCCAGGTCATTTATCAGTTAGTAGCTGAATTTTCTAGGCCTCCACAACCAACTACTGAAAAATGGAAGGGGGGCCAGGATGAGAAACGTGCTTCAAAACTCACAGGCAAATCACCAAATGAATCTGAACATTTCAGCACTAAAACTGTTGATAAGTTAATGTTTGACCAGAAGATTCCAGTTATTATGAGGCAAAAGGAAATTCCTCGAGTTTCCTTCAACAAAACAGTAACTGTACGAATTGGAAATACCGTTTTTCTGACCAAGAATACTCACGCTGTCAATCTACTATGTGAAACAGCTGGCAATAGTGAAGTGAAATATACTTGGACCAAAGATGGTGAGACATTAAAAGCCTCTGAGAAGTAAGTAAATATCTTCTCTTTTATTTTTCAATGACTTATTATGTCACTCTCAGCTGTAAAAATCCACCCTGCTGTTCAGCATTAAAACATATAGTCCTAAAACTGAGATAAGCATGAATAGTATTCCTTCTATCTTTTTGTTTAAGTTTTTTTTTTTCTTTCAGCTGTCTCTCCCATCACTTGGCTTTACTAACATCCAAATGTATGTCTGTTTCCGCAGTACTATGTGGCAGGATTGACTTTTTTTACTAGATGAAGTGTTTGGGGTGTCCTAACTGTGTATTTTATGATCTGACTACGTCATTTCACCTGCCTCAGAAAATTAGCATGTATATACTCAAATTAAGAGACCTAATGAATTAATTCATTTATCAAAAGCAGTGGGAAAACATTAAAAACTATTGCCATGATACAGAAGAACTACCTTGAAGTGTTCAAAGCCAGCTTGAATGGGGTCTTGAGCAGCCGGATCTCGTGGGAAGTGTCCCTGCCCAGGGCAGGTGGGTGGAACTGGATGACCTCTAAGGTCCCTTCCAACCCAAACCGTTCAATGATTCTAAAGAACTCTTAGTTCATGCTTATTTCAAAGAGAGAAGATCTCATTGCTACCCTTGCCGTCCTTCAAAACAGTAAATTCTTAGGTATAACTGTAGCTGCATAACCTCGAGTTGAAAAAAAGGAGTGATCTTTTATGGATTTTCTTCCAATACTTTAGACTTCACAAATATTTCTGCTGAGAACAGTGGAATACAAAGTAATAAAGAGCCTGCGTGACCAACACATTTGAGAACTATATCTGAAGAAAAAGTAGGAGTGTCTGTTATATTTAGATACTTTTACTTCACTGCTGATAAACTAGAAGCTCACCTGATCACATTAACTTTGTGTGTGAGCCTCTTGGAATTACAGCTAGCTCTTTAGTAATAAAAAAATTATTCTGAAATGATAAAGGCGCTTTTGGATATTTCTCAACATACTTAACTGATTAACTGCACTGCCAAGAAAAATATACTTCTGCAGGGCTATCAGTTAAAGCAAGGACACCAAAACTAAGCCATTTTTAAAAGTGCAAATGTTTTTGGAACCATGTAGCTCCCACCAGTTATGTTTATTTTGTGAAGTACGCTTAATTTCCTATTAATTTGTTGCAAGTGATGCTTTCATATTTTGGATATGATGGTGTTTTGTATATTCAGGGGTATATGTTATTGACTTCATTTTAGCCCAGACTGGTATTCTTGCACTTAAGGGATACATTGGCAAAGTAGGACTCTTTCCTGGTTTTTTCACAGTAAGATTTCTTATACACAAATCCATATAAATGTGTGTACTCAAAAGCCAGTGACATTAATGATATTACATCTGAAAAAGAATGTGAAGAGGTAAATGCCCTGATATTGGTTGGGTTTGTAAAAGAAAGCCATACTTGAACCGTGAATGAGGTGGCTTGTTTTGTTGAGACACAAGTATTTTTAATGTGTTTTCACATATGTCTTTGGTAAGAGCACTCAGTGTGGGAGAATGGCAGAGTTAGTTTGTTTAGACTTGAGTCTGTGGTGTAACTTGGGTAACTTTCCTGCTGAGAAGGGTAACGAGAGGGAAAAGTCCAGGCTACTGTCATCAGCTTCTTCCCCAGCCTGTATTGATGAAAGACTTTAGCTTTAATTATTGTAATAGTTAGGAAAAAAATAGGAAAAAACAAACAAAAAAATCCCCAACAAAACATTACAGTAATTTGGAAGTCGATTTAGACCATACAGTTGTGAATTCCCCTGTCCTGCTGAAAACCAAGCTTGCTCTGGAGAGATGGATTTCTTGCCAAGCCTAATACTTTTAATTATAGTAGTCTGATTTGTTCGTACTGTTATTCCCAAGGGATTCTGGTTTGTAGTAGCAAACTAGCTGTCTTCCAAAGGGCTGAAGAAAATCTTCCATACATGTATCGCTCGGTGCTCCCCATTTGTCACTGCAGATGAGGCAGAACTGCTACTACATGCACTGGTCTCCAATGGTGAACTCCTAAAAAGGAGTTTTGCTACTGTATCTGTAACTCATATAAGAAGTTTCAGCTCTTTTTGTCCCAGAATATAAACCTTGTCTCTCCATGAATACTGTGCAGGGTGGTCCTGGACACTGTTGGACAAGTGCAGATTCGGAACCCTACCAAAAAGGAACTTGGTACATACAGATGCCTGGTTGTTAATGACTTTGGGTTTGATATGGAAACATCTTTGCTGTTGCATGCAGGTGAGATTGTAGCATCCAAAGAATCTGGCATGGTTTGTTTGGTTTTTTTTAATATAAACACTCATCCCCACTCCTCTACGAAATAGTTTATTTTGTTGGCAGTGGCTAAATTCTGCCTGATATAATAAGCAGCAATGAGATTCTGTCATTGCTCTAAAACCATGGCAGGTGTGAACTGAGTCTACTTATATCTATCCCACCTGTATTTTATGTCTGCTTCTTTGCAAACTGAATTCTGTTTGAAATGTGATTAATTGAAATACAAGATCTATATTTTAAAGTCAAAGAAAGCCTTTAAAACTAATTATTCCTTTTAACTTCAAAGAGGTTCCTGTCATCTTGTCCTCTGAATTAAATGTTACAAATCTGGAAGCCAGCGACCTCTTGGCAGTTGTGGGAGGCACAATTGTGGCAAGAACTGGAGCAAATATTATGGTTGAATGTCCAGTGAAAGGTAAGCAAGAACTACACTGAAGTTCCCCCTTATGTTGGAATCAGAAATTTACTTTATGTATTGAAAGAAATTACCAGTTATTCATTTTTATTAGGCATGTCGCCTACGCCAGTCCTATTTCTTTTCTGTCTGTCACTTCAATTCACACATGCGTGTATGTGTTCAAACAGACTTTGCCTTAAAAGTACTTTTCTTTCCATGAAGTGATCTGAGGCTCCATTACAGGGCTTAAAGCCCACCAGAGTGAATGACTATCTCGCTGTAATAGCAACCATATCCAGCTGACTTGCTCATCAGAGAACTTTCCTTATCCCTGTTTGAGATGCACATATGTCTAGACTGTTGTTAAAATCGAAAATGAAATCTCCAGCCATAGCTTAATAGAACTTTAAACCTGACAGTGAAGTAAACTTACCTTTTAGAGCCATCAGTCTGCAGCTGCAGTGAGGAAACAAAGAAAATTGCCAAGCCATGAGGACACACGTATATACTTTAGCTCAACATCTGTGGAGCAGCATTAATGTTAATCAGGAGCTACACGCATTAAGCAGTTCATTGCTTCATTTGATTTTATAGTTCATTGTTGGAAAGGTACATGCTTTCCTTTTAGTCTCATCATTACTATCTGTTAAGTTGAAATTGTAAGATTTAACTCGCAGCAGCAACGTTCTGTCAAATATTTGATAAGCCAAGGTCAGCCTTTTGTGCCTTGATGAAGATGATGTGTGAAAGTGCCAATAACAATGACACGTTGCAGCAGAGCACAAAGAGAGACTGCGGAGAAGTCAGTGTGTTGTTCGCATTCAAATTGCTGGGGGAATGTGCATCAGAAAGTGTGTTGATACTTGAACCAGAGTGGTGATAGACAAATATGTATATACATATATATATATATATATATATGCAGATAGTTCTGCATACAATAGTGGCGCCAGGCTGACATGTATTAGGACATGTGGCTCTGCTATTCGCTGTTGTACCAAGGCTAATTCTTTGATGAAGTAATATTTTCCAACTGTAGTTTGGCAACTCTATGAATAACTGACCTACATCTCAAATTCAGCTGAGAGTTAATGTCACACTGTTAATATTAATCTTGTTAGGATGGGTAAGCACTTAGCAATTTAAATATAAATTAGTATTTTCACATGGGACTGTAGATTTCAAAATGCTTTAGAATTGTGTATATTCATGAGCCAAACTTTAGTTATGCTGAGACACTAGTGTTGACTTTAAAAATGATTTATCTAATTGCTTTATTTCCTGTCATTGCCAAGGAAATAAGTATTACTGTTTGTGAGTAAAATAGAGCTTGCAAGTCTTAAAATGTCACTAAGCGTAGAAGCAGAAAAACTTATGGAATGATGTAAGCGGAGTTCTTCTGATCCCATTTCCTTAAGGAAAACTAATAAACCACTGATCTTAGAAGATGGAACTTAATAGGAATATATGCTAATTTGTTTGTCTAATAGCTGGGATCTAAAAATACGTGCATTTGCAATGTAGTAAAATGAGAACTTTGGTGGGAGTGCTGGTAAAACGTCACGTGAATTATCAGACAAGCTAGAGTCTCAATCAGAAAAAAATACTAATACCTGTATGCACTCTAAAAGTTCTCTTCCTACAAATACATGTCTGTAGGAGTCCTTTTCTATCAAGCAGATACATCTGATCTCTTGGACTTTAGCTAGTCCAAAAAATAGTTCTACTTAAGAAGAGTCATCTTAATGAACGAAGTGTGCGCTTGCGCGTGTGTGTGTGAAGAATACTAGTGTGATGCCACTAGCAGAATTCTTAAATTACTTTTACATTTCTTGGCTTCAAGGATGCTAGTGTTGTTTTTTCTATAGGCTGGACAACATATAGGTCTTTTTTATAGTTGTACAGACTAGTTTTCTCTGTGAAGCAGTCTGTATATTGAGTTCTATGTTTTCTGTCTAGCAGTGTAAGGTTTATTCAGGAATTTTCTTTCTGAAACCCGCAAAAATTACACACATATGAAAAATGTTAAACTAACGATCACTTAGGAGTGAACATGATGCTATAGAGCAGGACTTCAGTTGGAAGCAGGAGCAGCCTAACCAACAATCTGACAAAGGCAGCTGTGAAAGGAAGAAGGGGATGCTATAAGGAGAGATAAACTTCCCAGCTTCCCTACTGGCTGGCTTGTGGCTGTACAAAACAATCTTTAATTATTCAAGGTCTGAAGAGAACTGAGTATATTCCACTTAATGGGCTCTGGGTTCATTAGGCCATGTCACAAAGGACAGCTCTTGTTTGATAGTTTTAATAGAAAGGATGTGAAGTTTAGTTTTACATACAGTGTTAGACAACTGATTATGTGGTGGGGTTTTTTGCATTTTACATTGTTAGAAATTTGGTTGGTTTTGTCCTTCTGAGAGTCTTTCTTTTATGATCTAAAAATCACATTCTGATTGAAAAAAACTTTGAAATACTAAAGAGCAGTGTATCCTAATAAACAGAATAACATCAAGGAGTAGATTAAGAAAAGCTAAACTGCTGAAGCTAATAATATTGATTACTTTTCACTTTTTAATTTATAACAAGGTTATTTTCCCACTAATTATAATAAACTCACTTTTATAGCTCCCAGAAGAGCACATGCTAGAAGATATTCATAACATTCTGAATAGATTCATATTCCATTCTTACAGCCAAGAGCTTTTCAATCAACACACATGGTATAAATATCAATACTGATTGCTCCAAATTATTCTTGGATAACATTTATTGTATTTGCAGAAAAGACCATCTTGTGATTATTACTAAAACAAACAAAAACTGTCAGACTCCATTTATTGTGAAACTTTGAAAGTTCTCGGTTGAAGTAAAATAAGGGGTGGAAAAAAATGAAAAAGATGTCTAAAATGGGCATTGTCTGCCACCTGCTGGTGTGAGGACGGATGGGAGATCTACTGAGTGCAGGTTGTTTACATTACAGACATACTGCACCTCTGAAATACCTTGGCACAGAGGCTTTTAAAAGTAGAAGCTCCAAATTATCGTTCCTATGAATATATTTTGGCTCTAGGAATAACACATTGATAAAAAAAATGTAAGAAGTATGCAAAACCTGATGAATCAAGGTCATCTTTTTGCATGTACATTGCACAAAGATGGACTGGCTACTTTCTGTCAGTACTGGAACTTGAAATAAGTCTAGATAAATCAAGAACTTGATTTTCCATCTGTTCTTTCCTTTATCCGTGCTGTTCCAAATGTACCTTTGGTGCTGTTCTTTGTCTTCTGTGCTTTACCTGTCAGAAGACACCTCAATAAAGAAGAATAACAGTTTAATGTATAGGATTCTATCTCTTAGTTTCTTTTCGGTTCTTTTGTGTGTTCTTCTAAAATAAATTAGTAACTGATTTTGAAGGTTTAAAGGGTATTTTATGAGGAAGGAATGACAGCATTTCAATTAGTAGAATGAAAGGAAAACCTTTTGATCTTATGCTTCTTTTTACTATAAGTACATCTACATTAAAATTTTTGTTTGGATCAAGCATAAGCAGAAAGGACCGAAATTTACTTTGACAGCTTAATTGTGCTTTGCTTTGTGTCGTGAAACAGTCTGGGAACCTCAAAACTGAATCCCATTGGATAAACTAAACTGAAAAGTGTGCCTAGGGACTATATCTATTACTTTCCAAATAACAATGGGCGTGGTACTAATCACAAAAATAACCTTTAATAGCTAAATGAGGGCAAAGGATATTCAGAATTTATATTTGCAGAGTAAGTGTACATATAGAACAAAACATGTTAATTGTAGATATGTGCACATGGCTGTACCTCAATGACTGTCACTCAGAGAAAGGTTTTTGAAGTCATGCTGGTCAGTTGTGTGGGAGCACCAGCTTGCTCGTAGGGCAGTGTCTGTAAATGTAAATGAAGACTGATGGCAGAGGAATGGACAAAAGAACAGAAAATATAAATTGGCCATTGCTTAAAGCTGTGGTGAATCCTGGTTGCAATTTGATAATCTCATGTCAAAAAGGGTATACTAGTGCTAGAAAAGGTAGAGAGAAGAACAGCATTAGAGGAAACAAGCACGATGGTCTCAGTGGTATTTCTGATTTTGGAAGCAGGCTTTACTGAGGAAGGATCATTCAATAAATGCCAAGATTTTAGTACTTTTTATCTATATGTCTCCCTGTGTCCATCATCAGACACAAAGTGCTCAGATAAATGGACTTCAAAGTTTGACTGACAGTGGCAATACCTTTGTAGTTTGCTAATTTCTGATAAATTTATTTTCCAATTGCCTGAGTATGGATCTATTTTATGACCATAAATGTCTTGGTCCTTGGTGACAGAGCATGACTGTGGAGTGAAGCACAAGTATAGTTACTTAACCAGTTGGGCAAAATAGTCTCTGATAATAGTGCTGAATTGTAGAATTGCTTTAACGCACACCAACCAAGTCTTTGTTGGGGATTGACTACAGAACTCAGTCTAGCTGCCTTTTCTGAGTTTATGCTTAACTCAGATCTTCTTATTTAGTTGCCTAAATACAGTTGCCTTATTTTAAATGCCTCATTTTGAAAAACATCAGCCTTAAACTTTTGCATCTGGAAAAAAGATCCAGTTCTTTTTGAGCTGAGAGACAGAACTACACAGGACTCAACAGAGCTGTAGCAAGGGTGGGATGAGAAGAGGTCTCACTTCGGGAACCCCTCTGAGGAGGTCACCAGATGTCAGCAGGTATATCTAAATCCTACCAGATGTTGCTACCACCTAGGAAGAAGGGCTATTGCATGACTGCTAGGAAAAGGCAGAGATAATATCTTTGAAAGATTGTGAGAGAAGGGGGCAGGTTGGAGGATTGTACCAAGTGCCAAAATATCTGACAGTGGCTTTCTATCCTAGACTATTATTTCCAGGTAAACTGGCAAGATTCTTGCAGGTAATTTCAGTAGCAGCATGGTTTGGGGAGCTTGGGGGTTTACTTGCTCAAGCATAATGTGGATGAATATAAAAGCAGTTTGCTACTTCTGCTGGAGAAAAGAAGATGATATTTCAATCCAAGAAATTGCCTTTTAAGTTACGCTAAAAATCCACTCTAGGTATTAATGAGTGTAGAATCAATGATAGTCAGATGACATTCATTGTGTATCTTACTGACACAGAACTGTTTCTTCTGAAGGATGACACGCAAATTTGGCCTCTAAAGTTAGGTAAACGTTTAGTGAAGCTCAGCAAACTGTGATTGGTGCCAGCACAGTTCTGCCTTGCTCTTGAATGGGAAATACAGAATACTTTATGAGATTCTACGTAGCTGGGGGAAAAATTTCTGAAGACATATCCAATGTTTTACAGCAACTAGTTAGTAGGCCAAGATTTTTATGGTGTGTAATATTTCATAGGGCTTTCAAGGTTGGAGGAAATTTGTTTTTGAACACTGAATATTTTAAGGGCACCCTATAGCGTGGATTCCTTTATATTTTCTTTTTTTAGACACGTGTTTCACAGTCCCATCCAGAGTGGGAAGTTCTTTTCCATAACATTTGCTATCCCAGGGCCACTCACAGTGGAAAATGGCTTTTTTCATGGAACATTGAGTATTTTAGAGCTGCTCCAGTGCTAGTGGAAAATAACCTGTGTTTGAGGTCAGAAAAATAGATTAAACTAATTTTAAAGTTTTATAGCCACTTAGGTCTATAGTAGAAATTTTTAACATCAGAGGATTTAGAGCCATTGCAAGAGTATCATGCTGATTTTTAAGGTTTTTCTAAGACTAAGAAGGCCTGAGTTCAGGAATGCATCTTTGTATGTGAGGGACAATTACAGCCATCCTTAATTTTAAGTATGTGTTTAATTGCATTCCCTAATGGGGATGAATTTAATCCTATGCTTAAGCGCTTTCCTGACTTGGAGCCACAGGATATGACTGCTTGATTCTGCAACTAGCTGATGTCAGTGATGGATCTCCCATTTGAATCACTGGGATCTAAATTACGCACCGGGATTCTGAACCTTTGGCAGTTTGGGTGAGTTCAATACCTTTGGGCTCATCCTCAGCTGCATCTGGATGGAGGTGGGTTATGAAGGAAACAAAGGTGGCTACAGGCCATCTCTTACCTCTTCCCTTTTTGTACTGGCTGGGGATCAAACCAGGAATTTTTCAGCTTGGAAGTAATATTTTCTTGGATGTAGACAGGGAATGACTTCCTTCCAGACTTACAAAGTGGAAGATTTACATCTTTTCCTGAAAAGAAGGTCTAGGAAATTATTCCCAGAATGATTTGGTGTCTTCTCATGGATACAGAAAGGCAGCGATTCTGTAGAAGAAGCTTATGTAGATGTGTTAACTTTGGACAGCGAGGTGAAAGGAAACATGCATCTTACAACTGCCCAGGAAAGGACAAATGACAACGGTAGAAACTTCTTTGAGTTGGAACTGAGGGCAGGAAACACTAGCAGTGAGGAGGAAATACTTTTAAAATTCGATGTAGTTAGCTTTAAAACATCTCTGGTAATAGTTGTCTTGCTACAGTTCTGTAATGCAAACGTCTCTGGAAGACAGTATGAATTTTTTTTTTTCTAATGTGAAGTCCATATGAAAATCAACCCTGATGTAGAGTCAATCATCTGTACTAAATTCCACCTTATGCACAGGGCAAACTCCTTGATGAAGACCTACAAATAGATCCCAAAGCTTAAATATTATTTCAGCTCCATCCAGTTTGTAGGTAAAAAAATAAAAATAAAAAAATTCACCTGAACTTTGTCCTGAAGGAAAATTGGTGCTTTTAAAACACTACCTGAAGAGTTTTGTTGCAAGAAGAATGTGGGAATTCTGTGCTTTGCCTGCTTTCTTACAGGAGATGATAGATGAGACGTAACTCAGTGTGCAGTGCTAAATACCCATGATGAAGTAAAATTTTATCGTAGGAGTAGTAAATATGAAGTCTAATTTCTAAACACAAAAAAACATCAAAAATCTGCATGATCATAGAATCATAGAACAACCTGGTTGGAAGAGACCCATTGGATCATTGAGTCCAACCATTCCTATCAAACACTAAAATGTGTCCTTCAGGACCTCATCCACCCGTACCTTAAACACCTCCAGGGAAGGTGAATCGACCACCTCCCTGGGCAGCCTATTCCAATGCCCAATGACCCTCTGTGTGAAAAACATCCTCCTAATCTCTAGCCTAAATCTCCCCTGGCAGAGCTTGAGGCCATTCCCTCTTGTCCTGTCCCCTGTCACTTGGGAGAAGACCCCAACTCCCTCCTCTTCACAACCTCCTTTCAGGCAGTTGTAGAGAGCAATGAGGTCTCCCCTCAGCCTCCTCTTTTCCAGGCTAAACACCCCCAGCTCTCTCAGCCATTCCTCATAAGGCCTGTTTTCCAGCCCCTTCACCAGCTTTGTTGCTTTTCTCTGGACTTGCTCCAGAGCCTCAACATCCTTCTTGTGGTGAGGGGCCCAGAACTGAACACAGGATTCGAGGAGTGGCCTCACCAATGCGGAGTACAGAGGGAGAATAACCTCCCTGGACCTGCTGGTCACACCATTTCTGATAGAAGCCAGGATGCCATTGGCCTTCTTGGCCACCTGGGCACACTGCTTGATGGCTTGATGGAAGCTTTTTCACTTACAATATATAAATGGGGGCTGCATGCTGGGATTGTGCTGTGTGGTGTGTTATGAGAAGCAGTTTCATGCGAAGCACTGTTAAGCATAGAGGCAAATGAACACCTAAAAATAGGGGGGGTGGGGTTTGTGTCCTCCAGTTGTAAGAGTTTCTCCTCTTAGGAATTCCACAAATGACAATGCGCACAAGAACTCAGTGTGTCTCATGAGAGTTATGGCAGAAAAGGATTTTTCACTGTCAATATGAACATAAACTGAAGCTTTCCAGAAGAGTTTGAAATGTACACACTGCTTTGCTGAAGAAGTCAAAGGAGCTGGACTATAAGGGATGTCTTTTTCTCCTGCTTTATTTCTTTAATCCATTTATAGGGTATTGAACAATTTATAGGGGAGATTTAGGCTAGAGATTAGGAGGAAGTTTTTCACACAGAGGGTCATTGGGCATTGGAATAGGCTGCCCAGGGAGGTGGTTGATTCACCTTCCCTGGAGGTGTTTAAGGCACAGGTAGATGAGGTCCTGAGGGACATGGTTTAGTGTTTGATAGGAATGGTTGGACTCGATGATCCGATGGGTCTCTTCCAACCTGGTTGTTCTATGATTCTATGAGATAGAACTACACAACAAAACTTTATTCTGGCCAGATTCTCTACCTTATCTCTCTGGATGTACAACTCAGAAAGCTTTGTATCACGTTTGTGCTCCACAGTTTTGCATTCCCCTGAAAGGCAGGGTCAGAGGCCTCTCATTTCTAGCAGACAGCTGTGTCCTGACTGCAGAGTGTGCAGAGTCCTGCCTCCTCAACTCCCTCCATGCTCTTCTCCAGCTGGGCTAGGTCCCTGAACTCTTCTCTGTAACATACCTTTGGATTTTTCCCTTAGCTCAGGGCCCAAACTGAGGATTTGCCTTAATACTCTTAATGGCAACCTAAAGAAAAGCCCATGGAAAAGGACACAGAAAGAGCTTGATTACAAATACTGGTTGTTCTTAGGCAGATAGTTCAATATCTCCCAGGCTCGTACTCAGATTGGATTCCACATAATGAAAGAGTTGGGGAAAGAAAAGGAACCACGGAACGCAAAAATTTTAAGGGTCCTCAGAATGATTGTGAAGAGGCCAGCTCAGAGGGACTCAGAAGACAGTTCACACAAAAATTATTTAACTCTTAGATAAGAATCATACTTCTTGGTAGTTTTGGTTAAAATATGATACAAGAATGTTGTGATTATCGCCACTATTTTCAGCTCAAGCAGCTCATGTTTATGTATGCACCCTGAAGATATCTAGTTAACATTGACCCTGATTTGAAATAACAGCGTGCAATAACCAAAAAATAATGCATAATAATATTGGGGTTTGCATTATATGTTTAACTGATCATTTTTCATGGATCCCTCTCCTCCTCCCCCCTTATCTGTGAGTGACAGCACTGGTAAGGTTGCTAGGATGGATTCATTGTGCATTCCAGTTGGACTGGTTACTGACCTGTCATGAAGGGCTCTGTCCACACTTCTCATCATTAGAATTAGCATTTATGTTTGTCTAGTCACATTACTGATTTAAGAAATGGTCTGATTTACTTGTGTGTGGTATTACTTGCTTGTTTCCCCTAAAGAGATATGCATACAGCTCTTTTGAGGAATAAAAAAAGAGGAATAATTTGGTATAACTTAAATAGAGTTTAAGATAGGTGATAGCAACCTGATTTTGAACTTAAAATGCGAGGCCAAGCTGTTCTGCAGATTTCTTCTGCAAACTGAAGTGCAGTATAGGTCTTAAAAAACTCTTTGTGTCTCTGAGTGAGACACAGGTAGAAGAGTAGAGACAGGGCAGTTTTTCCGGGATAAACTCTAGGATACAAACCAAGTTTAGAAAAAAGAAATATCTTATTTAAATCCCAGGAATGAAGTGTATTTCTGTGGTAAGAGCAGAGGGAGGACTGTATCATATCGGGCTGAAGTTTGATAGGTTAAAAGCTTAAATTAAAATCTTTCCAAACATTTTTGTGTTTTGTGGAATTTAACATTAAATCTTTTGACTTCAGTCCCATCTCAACAGTGCTGCTTCTGGCTTACTTTTGGCTCTGATTGGTCTGAAGGACTTCAATGCCAATTAGGATAGTCTGGCTGCAAACCTCTAGGCCTTAGATTAAAACAGCTCAACATCTTCCTGACACCTTCTCAGCCCATCTGTATAGTGTATATATATGCCTGAATGGCCATGGAAAGTACACAGTAAAGGAAAAATATGTCTGAGAATGATATACTTTAGCCAGAAATCTGGGGTAAAATGGAAAAAAGACCCTTAAAACAAGGCCTCATCTGAATTCCAGAAGGACTTTTTGCAAGCAGCATAAGGATTCTTCTGGAAACTTGAAAAACAAATGGGTTTTTTGGACCTGTGAGCACTCTGCAAATCTCTACTTTGTTTTATGCAGTTTTATTCAGTAAAACCCAATCTTATGAGTTTAAAAACACTGAACAGTTGCTAAATTGTCTAGAATAAAATGTGTGATTATGCAGAAGAGGTGTTTCTCTTTGCTGTCTTTTTAGACAAAATGGAGGGATGGGGGATCTTTTCCCTTCAGTGAAATAGCAGGTTCCAAAAAATATGTCTGGTTCCTATTACGGTAAAGGAAAAACTTGAGGTGTGCATTGGAAGTGCTAAGCCAGTGATTGAAATGTTAAAGTTGTTCCTAAGGGCTATTCCACATGATGAAGAGATCATCTGTAAAGTAATACTGCACAATGATCATGCAGTAGGAAGAGAGGAGACTGAATTGGCATTCAATATGCCTGAAACTTCCAAATGTCCCCCAATCAGGTCAGCTTCAATAGCAGAACCCGCTTAGATGAGCCCCGATCAATACATTTAGAGAAAACAAAGTTCAGGTGAAAGCCAGTTTAACTGCTCTGACTTCTCTTCTGCCAGGCACCTTTGTGCACCTCTGTGGCAAATCACTGTGCCACTTATGTCAGATTTACCCAGTGTTTCATCCAGCATTTTGAAGCTTGGAAGGAGCAGTCCTGCTGCAGCAACAAGAGCACAAGCAAAAGGGTGTCTGATTTACCAGCTTGCAAAATATACCCTTAAAGGCAAGTCTTTGAGGAAAATAAGCAGTAGAGGCCCTCCCGCAGAGGTCATAGCTTTCCAGTGGGAGAATCATCTAATTAAACTAAATGTACAAAGTCATTCACTGGTTACAATTTAGAATGACAAGTTATCCACAAATCCTAGCTTTCTCAGAGTTCAAGCTTTATAATAGGAATGGTTATGGGCTGAGACCAACAGTAAGTGGTTCAACAAAACCAAGTGCCGACTCGTACGCTTGGGACACAACCACCATCATGCGACAGGCTTGAGAGAGAGTGCCTGGGAAGCTGCTGGGTGGAGAAGGTCTTCAAGGTGTTGGTTGACATCAACTGAGGGAACCTGGGGGCATGCTGGTCTCTTCTCCCAAGTCATAGGCAAGAGGACGAGAAGAAACGGCCTCAAGTTTTGCCAGGGTAGGTTCAGGTTAAACATCAGGAAAAATTTCTTCACCAAAAGGGTTATCAGGCACTGGAACAGCTGCCCAGGGTGGGTGGTTGAGTCACCATCCCTGGAGGTATTTAAAAAACGGGTAGACAAAGTGCTCAGGGATGTGGTTTATAGTGAACAGGTGCAGTTGGACTCCATATCTTGAAGGTCTTTTACAACAAAGCAATTCTACGATTCTAGAATTCTGTGACTTTAGGCCTTTGGCTTCTTGGAATGTGGTAAATGAGATTGCTTAACAATCAAGCCCCTTGTTTAGTTGATAATAGCTCTTCCCTTCACAATGCATTGTTACAAGTTGTATATATGACACCTGCTAATTGGAAAAGCTTTCAGGAAGATTTTTTGGCAGAAATTGGTCATGTGTATTTTCTAATCTAATTGATAAATATATCCCTTTTCAAAAGTATTTTGCCTCCATTTCTTCCTTTTCTTTACTTTTTATTAAAAAAATTGAATGTTCCTTGCTTCATATATTCTGGGATGAAGATTGAATTAAAAGATGCTGTGCAGGTATTTAAATCAATGAATCTGACTGGAGTTAATGATCTCACATCTTTTCCTAGCAAGACACATGAGCACTTTGGTGGTAGTGGTTTTTAAAGCTGTTCTGTGAACGTGCCTTGTAATACTTAACCTTTAATCTCAGTGGGATGATCATTTACTAATTGATTTTGCTGCAGTGTTGTTACTTAGGTTTACACTATCTGTGAAATGACTAAAGAACTTAAGATTCTTGGATGATGTGGTAGCAGTTCGCATTATAAAAATATTTTAATTATTTGCATTTTAAAGGTGTTCCCCAACCAAATGTAACATGGTTTAAGAAGGACATTCTACAAAGAAATTCTTTCTTGATTTTGAATGGTTCTTTATTCCTGAGGAATGTTTCCTATGAAGATACAGGAACATATACTTGCAGAGCAACTAATGCTCTTGGAAAAGCTGAAGCTGCGTCTGTTCTTCACTTAACTGGTAAGTGCTAAATGAGAATTCCTTACTGATAACAACAGCAAACCACTTCAGTTATAAAGTTTAACCAATAAAATAGTTGGGGGGATATTTAACACTTTATTATGAACTTGTTTGATTGCATCTGACTCCCTGGGAGTTTCCTGTAATAGTGAATATAGGTGCAGATGGTTTTGACTTGTGACTTCTTCAAAAGTTGTTCCATCTTCTCACTTCCAGGCAACAAATATCAGCCCTTAAACCAGCAGACACATTAGAAAACTAAATCCACTGTCATATTATGTTGTTCCTGGTGCTTTTATCTAGGGAAATGGGCAGGCTTGACTTATTCTGAAAATCTGCAGGGAAATGCAGTAAAATGAAAGCAACGTCTGTTTGGGGATTCTGATTTTGTTGTGGTTTGTTTGGTTTTTTTTAATTATAGAGGGCAATAAAACATAGGGACATGGAAAACAAAAATTCTGAATATGACCTGCTAACTCTCAGAATAGAAAATGTAAAGGACCAACTCCCTTTAAATGACTCTATTGTAAGTAGATTAATAGTGTAGTACTGTATAATGCAGTCACGCCTGGCAAATAGCTCCAATAAATGGATCATTCTGTTCTAAAGATTAACCTTCTCACTATTTTGCTGTAAGTACAACACAGTTACACCTGGCCAGTCCTTGCTTTCTTAGGCACACATGCACTGGGCAGCCTATAGATGTCGAGATCTGTTGGCCAAGGAAGACATACCAAGGACATAATAGGTGTCTCCGTGTCAGGATGAGTGTGGACTGAAGCTCCCTTCTTGGTTTCAGTTTTCCTGGAATACAACAAAACTTCAGATGTGCCAGAGAGAAATATTATTATAATGACGTGACTGGGAAGATTGCTCACAAGAGTCTGAACTTCATTTCTATTCCTGGTCACGTGATATTAGTTTAAATCTTAAGTGGATACGAGAGGGCCAAAATCTGCAATTTTTTCTGGCTGCGCAAAACTGCAATGAAAGGGGAGGATTTCTGGTGTCAGGGCTTGCAAAGTGCACTGACTCAGTGTTGTCTAAAGCAACCTCATGTCAGCCTTTTGGACTGCGCTACAGCAATTACTGCCTGACCTTGGGCGGTCAAGTGGTAGAGAAAAATCTGTGCAGCCTTTTGAATAAATGGCCCTAAGCACTGACAAGACAGCGAGCCTTTAGCCTGCTTGGGACTGGCCTTGCTGTGGTTCTGTGGAGTGTTTTTTGTCCCAGTGTTTACACAGACAAGCAGGAGGCTTCTTACAGCTGTTGCACTCTGAGGAAAAACGTCGAACCAGGGCAGAATGATCCACAGAAGTTAGGACACAAAGAAAGATTTGAGCTCTTCTGGGAGTAGAATCATAGATATTAATGCACATTTAATGTGACAGATTGCCCACATTTTTTGCAGTTATTCTGTCTGGCATGTGATAAAAAGGAGAAGTTGCTATAGTGATGGGCACGTGATTCCGCATACATTATGCTATCTCTGTGTATAATGAGATTTTAAGAGATTTCCTTCTATTTTTTTTTCTGTTGTAGCACTTTGTCATAATTCAGCCTAGCAGAACAGAAGAATTATTCTGAATCCACTTGGAGAATTATTTTTCTTAAGATGTCTTTATCTGAAGGAGTTAGTAATGAAATAATAAACAACATTGTTGTGAGAAATGGGAAATACATCATACATTGTGTAAATCTTATTTTACACTGGTTTACAGGCTTATTTTTCTGATAAATAAAATTCAGTAAATTTAGATGAATTTAGAAACTTGCACAAACATTATAAATAATTTCTACATTTCCCTGTTTGTATCAATGAAGTATATTTGTCAGATGGATGTTTTGCCTGTGAAAATGAAGTTGATCCTTGTGCTGCTTAACTGGCTTGTTGGATATTTTGAGCATCTTGATTTACTTCTTGCTAAGATGTCTTATGCATTCTGTTACAGAACAAAGTTATATACAGAATAACACCACATTATCGAAAGGAAGCAGAAGAAAACGTGTCCTAATGGCATCTGGAATTGGTACAAATGTCACTGTGGTGCCTGGAGATCCACTAAGAATAGGTATGTTGACCTTCCTGCTTTGTCATTTAAATTACATTATTTATTCATTTCATTAGAATGGAGATGGCCCCATGGAGAAAATGTTATTCCTAAGAGTAAGGATTTGGTGACCTTCTGGATTTTCTAACCATACTCAGCTTTCAGTTGTCAAGGAGGAAGCCTCTGAGCAAGAGGTGCAATTATTTTCTGATTCAGCTCTTTGAAAAATGTTTTAAAATGGTAAAACTTTAGGCATTGTCCAGGTGCCTCACTATGGGACTGAAGTTGCACAATTTCTCTTTGCAATTCACCTGAAAATGATGAGAGGGGATTCGGCTAGATTCTGAATAGTTTGTTTATTTTTCTATCTAAAGGAGTGCCTCTGTTTCTATCCCTGCTTGTGCCTAGGGAGTGAAAATGCAGCAATTTCATTAAATGTGTCTATGACTCCTTTCCAAAACAGGTGAATTCTTTCAGTACAAACCTACTTGTATATTATAGTTTGGGATGAAATCGCTGTTCATCTAAGTAATTGCTCCCCTACCCACTTTTTTTCATATAGAAGTTAAATTTGTAAGAACTTACTGAAATGGAAAATATAAAGACTTACGGTAATTATACATGAACTTACACAGCTGATAACCCTCAAGGGGCAGTCAGGATTTTGGGACATAGCTTGGACTTCAATGAATTTGTGCATACTCTTGTTTTTATTTAGACTGATTGTGTGTTTTATATAGAATCATATAATCATGTATGCTTATTCACGGACATTTCAGTGTGTTTAGAAAAACCTGCTAAAATGGTGTTGATTTTTTAGGTTGCCCGATGCTGCCCAGCTACAGAAATACAGTTCGCTGGCTTTTTGGTGATAGCCCAATTGAGGAAGCTAAGACCTTGGAATACCGAACCCTGGTTGGGGGTCGTATCCTGGAGGTGAACACCAACTCTGGTCAATTTGCTGGTCAATTCCGATGTTGGACTTCAGCTAGTGCAAAACCAATGTCAGTTTGGGTAAATGTCAAGAAGGAAGGTTTGTTGAAAATTATGACAAATTCTTAAATTTTAAAATATTTTACTTCACCCTGTAAAGGCTTTCCTGAAACGTGCTTTTCTGCATAGGAAGTAATGCATAAATACATGTTTAACTTCACATATGTGAATAGTCCCATTTAAGTCAATAGACAATGTCTGTACTCAGAGTTGGATATGTCCAAATACCCTGCAGAAGTTCTCCTTTCTCACCCGTGTAGCTTTGAAGCTGAGGGAGCATTTCCTGATTCAGTGTCTTGCTGCTTAATCGATTTTAAATCAGGCAGGTTTTCTCGACTTCCCCTTCAGCAAATGACACAAATTGCTGCCGTGGTAGCCCACCAAACTGAAACAAACCTGACTTTGTGGTCATCTTTGGAAATATTTTAACTCCAGTTAATTCCAGTGTCGTTACAATGATGTGATAGCCATCATCCCTAATATATGTGTGCTATGGTGCACTCATCAATTTCAGTGTTAAAGTTTCAAGACTCTCTTGTGATGTTTTCCAATATAATGTGCTGGCACAAAACTACATATCCATTAGTAGGTTATAAAATGTGCATCTGTGCATTAGAGGCGAATTTGAGAAGAAGCTTCCATATACACCAGTAGGACAATAGGTTGCATCTGCAAACATTTTATAAAGTTTTTAAATATTTAAAGTGGTTTAGAAATGACTTACTTTGTAATTAGGCTTGGAGAAGAGAGTTAAGAACATAGGTACTACTAAGAGTCTGACAGCAAAGCACTAAGCTCCATGTGATTGATTCGCCTTCCCTGCAGGTGTTTAAGACAACGGGTGGACAAGGTACTGAGGGGCGTGGTTTAGTGTTTGATAGGGATGGTTGGACTTGATGATCTGGTGGGTCTCTTCCAACCTGGTTATTCTATGATTCTATGTGTCGGTTTTAAAAAACCCCACTTTTGAACCTTTCAATGCCCAGGGAATGCAAATCAGTTTTAAGAACAAATATCTGTTGAAAAGGTGAGTTTTCACAAGTGATTTGTCTCTTATCTCTTATCCTATCAATATGATTTGGTTCACTGCTTAAGTGCAAAGGATTCAAGTTGTAAGATCAGATCTCGCAGATCTCTCACACTGTGTGTAAATGTCCTCCCAGTGACTGCTGATGGATTGCTTTAACGATCAAGAGTGGTTCTGTGTACATGGGATTCTGGAGTCAGTTGCATTTAAAAATGTAATTGTACCGAAACATATCTATAATCAAAATGTCTATTTTAAAAATAAAAACTAAATCAAAATATTAAGGAATTGAATGAGAAAATATCCTAATAGAGGTTATAAAAAAAAAAATATCCAGGCCTTGGTTTCTCGATCTTACTAAAGTTAGAATTTCTGAATAGGTCTAGGCAGGTATTGAGCTATCGGTCTGGCTGAGTGGCCTTTTGGTTGCCCAGTGTACTCTCCAGTCAGGCTGGTGAGTATTTCAGGGATATTCCATTTTCTAGTTGTGAGCTTTAACTCTCGATTGTTGCTTATGTGTATGTTTCGTCACTGAAATACCTGTACATTTATACATACTGCAAAAGCTCCTTTGGTGGGTTTTGCACAGTAGGCACATTGAGGGTACTTCTGAGCAGCATTATCCTAGCTGAACAAACAATACAGTCTCTCCATCATAGTTGCACTCAGTAAATTTAACTACTTCTACTTTGAAAAAGGCCCTTTTTGTGTTATTTTAAGAAACCCAGAAGTAATAAGGAAACATTGAAAAACAATAAGTTAAAGAATTCATTATGTGCTGGAAGAATGCGCCTGTGGACACAGCTGGTAGCTATCAATTATGCTTGGTTATTACAGAAAAATCTGACTCCTTCTGTGATCACATAAAAATCTGTCAACATTGCATAGTACTTCATCCTTTACCAAGTGTCAAAAAAAAAAAAAAAAAAAAGAATTGAGTTGGAGGGGTAAATGTGGAATTGTGACTAAATATAAGGGTAGTAATTGTTAGAGGTGATCGGGTTTTAATATAAAATGCTTGTTAAAACAAATTCGTTTTTTCATCTTGCCAGATGCCTCAGTGGCAAATTATTTATGTATTAAATACTTTTCTGTAGCGTAGAACAGGATTCTCTTAAATCCTCAAATTATGTGAAGTGTCTAGAGTAAGATGAGTTTATTTCATAATAAACTTTCTGTAGAACAGCAGGAAATCTAGAAAACCTGATTTACAGTTTCCTCTTTTTGATGCTCATTGTATAGAAATGTTATTAGAGTTTTAAAAGAAGTTCATCATTTCCTACTGTGAGCCAGGTTCTGTCCTTCCTGTGCACATATGCTGATCCCATTTGCCTTCGAGGGAACTTCATGCTCTAATATATGGGCTGAACTCGAGAAGCTGAGCAGGGCTAAATTCTTCCCTGGCTTCTCGGTCCCTTTTCACAATGCTGAAATAGTTGCTTTTCTACAGAGGATGTGATATGCATCTATCTTAGAGAAAATGCTGCCAGATCAATTAAAATGTGACACAATCGTAATGTATTGTGCCTCTCTTATGTGACTTTCAATTGTGTTTCTTAGATTACAAATGGGAATATGCTGAGTGGAGTCCTTGCTCTGCTAGCTGTGGGAATTCAGGAACCCGCTCTAGAAGGCTGCAGTGCATCAATGCAGAGAAAAAACAAGTGAATGAATCATTGTGTGGAGAGCTACAAAAGCCAATAATTATTTACCAGTCATGCAACACAGATGACTGCCCTCCCAGGTAAACTCCAATCCACTCTATTTTCATGTGCTTTGTGTGTGTTAAAACGTGCTTGCAACCTCTTGAAATTGTTTCAGTGTTTATTCTTCAAGTGTGAAATCAGGGGCTTGTTTCATCATGCATCCTAAAGTACAGGAGATGTGGAAATAGATCACAAGCAAATAGGAGAATGCTTGATTGAACTGAATAAATGGGATTCTGTGGCAGTTTCCGTGCTGCTGCAAGCAAGTCTTGCTGCTACCACACTAATACCTTGAAAGCTAAGCTGGAGGTCTGTCTGAGGCTTTCTGATGTGCTAGTTTTGTGAAATCTGTGCCAGTGCCCTGAGGGAAAACTCGTTATGTTTAGAGCAGCCAGGATACTTGTGAGTGGAATCTTGTGTTCACTTCCTCTCCTTCCATGCCAGCAGAGCTCTGAGTAGGATGTTTACCGTGGAATGGCTCATTTGCCTTTAATACCCCTCACCACAATGTCACGCTCCTTGCTTGTGCTTCCCTGCCAGTTTTCTGGCTGGATCAGCTAGAGTACCTTGTGATCTTGGGACAGAAAATCTGCATTTCACAGGCAAGTAGACCACAATATGTGATTCCAAAAGCCAAAACCTTACCTCTAGACTCCTTCAGTTGCAGAGCATTCCAGCTCAACAAAGTATTGCTCCTGGTTTTTAGCAGGAACTCCCACAGGCATCCTCAAAAACAAGTGCTTTCCGTTCCTTAAAAGCATTGGCCATCACTGTTAGCAATGTAAAAATCCATGAGGGATGAAAAGTCATGCTGTCCCTCACTGGAAAATGTTCGTAGAGAAGTGATAAAACCTTAGCTGACATTGTGGGAATGCATCTCGCCAGTATATTCTAAACTCTGTTCTAAATACAGAAAACATAGGAACAGATAAACATCTAGCGAAATTTGTTTACATTTCATTATTAGCGGCCAAAAGAACAGATCATCTGGAATTGTGAGTCTGAACTCTAGCCAGTCTATAACAAGCAGACTTTTTGCCAGTGGAAAAATACTGAAATAGAATTAATAGTTTGAAACACAGAGACTCAGTTGTAGGTTTCCCTCTTAAAAATCGAGCACTACAGAGCAGATGACAGCGTCAGAAGGATACTAGAGGGCCCTAGAGGGCCCACTGCTCCCCTGAACAAGGTGCTGCCTTTTTAGTAGACTGCCCTGTTTGACAACAATCTGGGAATCACTGGTCCCAGAATATTCACCATAAAAACTGGGCAGTTGTTTCATATGGCTAAATAAACTGGGACCGAGATTCTCTCTTATGAAAATGTTTATTAATTTTGCTTATAATTTGGCTTTATGTATTTACCAGTGGAAGGGAATTGTGTGTATGCTAACATACAAAAAATTTTTTTCACAGAAAGGGTAATTGGGCACTGGAACAGGCTGCCCAGGGAGGTGGTTGAGTCACCTTCCCTGGAGGAGTTTAAGGGTTGGGTGGATGAGGTGCTGAGGGACATGGTTTAGTGTTTGATAGGAATGGTTGGACTCAATGATCCGGTGGGTCTCTTCCAACCTGGTGATTCTAGGATTCTATGATAATTAACTCTATCTTGAATTGTATGCGTATGCTAATACACAATTTTTTTCCTTTATGAAGTATTCCATGCTTCCTATATAGAAAAAACATCCCAGATGCCTGCAAAATAGCATTGTATTAGGTTCCTAGAGGCTCCAACCTCTCCCCCTTCTCTGTGATTACTGGACTGGGAGGGAAGTGCAAAATGTTCAGACGTCCCTTTCCATTTCCTCACTTACTGGTTTCTGTACGACTCTTTCATCCCAGGGTAACTCTTTAGAAAATATCCGTAGTATTACAAAGGCTTTAGATGCATGGATAGTGTCATGGGCCTTTATTACTTAAAGTGTTTTGCATGTGTTTAATCACTTTTCTCCAGCACAGCACAGAAGTACAGTTAAGCAAATATAAGGGTTTAAGCATGTACTTAACTCGTGCTCTAAGTGTTTGCCAAATTTGGGCCTTGCTGTGCATGCGCTGCACCAAATGTTTGCAAAAGTACTTGAGTTTTAAAAGGGAGCAAAAGACAAAGAGTCCAGACTGTAAAAGATTACTCTTCCTTGAATGGACTTAAACTGTTTGACTGTAAGAAAATGAAATACTTGCTAAAGAGAATAGAATATTTTTCCTGTTATCACTGTTGTGCTGCATGTAAAATCCCATTCTGTATTTCTAGGCCAGATTTATGAAAATATCAAGTCAAATAAATTGTATTACCACCTGCTGCTTCTACAGTATTTTTCATAGCTGCCAAGACAGGCTAAGTCTTTGCAACTTGTAACCAATAAATAACATCTTCTGCTTGAGCCATTATGTAGCAAGTTCTTGATGTAATATGTTTGGATGAGTTATGACACCTGTCACCTTAGTAGTAACTAAATCAGTACTATCGGTTTTATAAATTATGGAAAAGTATGCTGTCCTGCCTTCAGAAACATTAAATCAACAGTCTGTAGGGTTTACCTAAGATAACCTTTTGGATTACAGGCAGTGTAACTTCAGTTGAAATCTTAGAAATCAGTGGTTAACCAAATTTATAAGATCTCATTTAACAATTAAAAAAGCTGATTCTACCTTTCCTCACATTTAAAACTTGAAATGGCAGGTTCTAGTGATTTTTATTTTTAAAACAGATTGCTGCAAACAACCAGCAAGTTTGCCATACTTTCAGAGTGGCTATAATTTTGTCCCTTCATCCTGTAGGTGGGTAACCAGTCCATGGTCTGAGTGCTCTGTATCTTGTGGCAATGGATTTCGCTATCGACAGATAAGTTGTCAACAAGTGAAAGGCAATGGCAGCGTCCTGACCCTGCTGCCGGCTGCTTGTGTGCTTGGAGATCGTCCTGTGGGAAGGAAACCCTGTATGGGTCACTCATGTGCGGCAGGGACAATGCAGGCAAGAGGAGAGGTAAGTTACAGGGTTTACCTGGAAAGTCCTTATGACATTAAAGTTTATCAGTGTCATTATAGCATTGGCTGAACGTCTGTCCTCGTGCACAGGGGAAGAGCTGTGTGGCACTAGTAGCGAATTCAGACTGGTGAATTACAACTCCGGCATTTTTTCATTTTGTGATGTCTAAGCTACTTCAGTTTATCAATGAAATGATCTGAAACCTAAGCATTAGTTTCAGTATATTTTATAAGCTAATCCAATGCTAAGTATTCAATTTTTAAGCAAATATATTGCTTTTATTGCAGTCTTGTTTGCATTGCTGTACTTCTGAAGTCCCTGAAGAAAGATATGTGAATGTGCTTCATAAGCAGTTGCCACAATATTTAATACGCAGGACTCTTCTTTTTTTTATATTTTCCATGTTTCTTCATTTGTAGAGCAAACTTATGTTCATTTTGATATGATTTTTGTAATTATTAACACAGTCCTTACTATTCAATGAGGAAAGTAAGAATTAAGAGAATTGCTGTTGCTGTGTTTCTGATAAAGGTACTAGCAAGGCAAGTTTGTGATTGTCAGAGCTACAGATGCGGTGGCACTGGAGGTGTGAAATGATGGGAGCATAGGCAATCAGTTTAGCTTTATGAATAGGTAGGAGAGTCATTGTCCTGGTAAAGTTGCATATAAAGAATCCAGAATATCTAGACCTTGTCCAAACTCAGATATGACGTGGTTGAAAAGGAGAAATACAGATAAAGAATTATGACTGTGTGGTGCAATTGGGTAACTGCCTAGAAGGGTGATTCTGTTGTTATTAACTTTGTTGTTTCTTTTTGTTTCCCCTCACCCTTTTCTCTCATGTTGCAGTGTTCCGGTCGCTGCATAAGCCATCCTGTAGGTTTACAGCATCGTCACTTTTTATGTCAGCTTCATAATGGATCTTTGGTGCCAAACTCTTCTTGTGATGAAAGAAAAAGGTATACAGTTTAAACCAGTACAAGTTAGATTCTTTAGATGATCAGATTAAAAATATAGGATTGTCAATACAATATAAATATACAAATTCTTCTGTAACAAACACAAGAAAAGGAGGTAGTGATAGTCATCCTTTTGTATCCACTGGATGAATTCAGAACTCAAGGAGGGCAATGGATTTGATCAGTGTCCTCCACTGTGCTAATGGCAAAGCTAGAAATAGAGAGTCTTGATTCCCCAAAAGGAAACAGAAATGAGAGTAATCTGTCATAAGTTTTTTAGGTATTTATTACTACTGAACTGGGTCTCTTCTGATATTACTTCTTTATTCTGGTCTACTGCTGCACAAATTTTATAAAATAAAGAGGTTTCCAGGGTCTTACATTGTGGACCATGTACATTGGTTTACTACTCTATGATTACTGAAATAAGATGTACTTCTCTGCTTAATTATAATTAGATCTTATTCTGCCTTTTAGTATGTACTGTTGAGGTATGTATGAGTTATATAAAAACTGAATGGCTGTGAAGGTGTGACTGTGTACTTCAAAGTGCGCATTCTTGTAAGAACTCTGTTAATTTGTTTTACTTTATTTAAAGAACTCTTTTCCATACAAAAGGAACAGGCTGTGCACCTCCACAGAATCTTGATCAGCAGATTGACTTGGAGCTGTGCTATAGCAGTCTCTATAAAACACCGTAATCTCATAAAGGCTGAATTAAAGACAAATTAAAACTGAACATGAGGATCTGAGGGCACAAAACTGTGCTCTACACCAACTGTGTAGGTAGGGCAATGAAGAGCAGGGAAGAAATAGGTAACAAGTACATATATGGGAATTCTTACTGTGTTTCTCAATTACTGAACCCAGTTCTTTCTATTTAGTGCTTCTGAATTGTGAGGATTTTAAAGCATTTTTGTTGTGCACATGAAATTTTGTCTCCACTGAAGTACACAGTGAAACTTCCACGTACTATTATGAGCCAGTATTTTACTTTATCAGTTTCAAATGTTCATGGAGGTTCTGTGACAGTACAGAAATATTACTTGTGTTCAGGAGAAAAGTTATGCACTTGCAGCTTCCAGTATGCAACATTTCAGGTTCAGTTAAGTTTTCCTAAAGGTAAAATATTTTTTCGGTTCCAGAAAGGAATTGGTTTAAATAAACAGAGCCTTGTCTTTTGTTTCTTTGAGTGAGGCATGATCAATGGGAACAAAATGAAATATGGGCAGACAGGGGAACAGATTACCCAGAAAGGCTGTAGAGTCTCCATCCTTGGAGATATTGAAAACACAAATGGAGATGGGTCTGAGCCACCTAGTCTAGTTCACTGTGCTTAGAGCAGGGGGCATGGGCTAATCATTCTCCTGGAGTCTCTTCCAACGTCAGTTTTATCATGCTGTGACTAAGGCTTCAGCACAAAAGTAAACATTTAACTGCCATTTATTTTCCTGCACAGATCTCCTGTCAGAAGAAACTGCTCTTCGGAGGCATGTGATGTCTATTGGCGGACAGGCCCTTGGAGGCCGTGCAGCGTGGACTGTGGGAGGGGGTTTCAGTCAAGACGAGTGTACTGTGTACACGGAAAGAATAACAAACCTGTGGCTGATCAGTTTTGTGGATGGAGGAAGAGACCAGTGAGCTGGCAACACTGCAATGTCACATCCTGTGGCAGTATGTAAATGTTTATTTATATATGAGCATATTAATAGTTTGTAGGGATTTTATTAGAAAGTGACTCACAGTTGTACACTAACAATTCTACAAGCATTTGATTGTATATCAAAGGTAGAACTATCCTCTCCAAGGAGCCCTTCATAATCCTTGGGTTTATTTTTCTCGATGAATAGGCCAGTTTGACATTACAGCCTCAAAAGCACTTTTAGAAACAGGATACTTAGGAAGTTGCTTTATGCAAACTTCCCTACACGTCTTTGCCAGTTGTGACTCATGAGTCTCTGAGCAAGCCATTAACTGCTGAAAGATGAGGTAGTTTTGTGACACAGACAATAGGCAAATGAATGCAGTGAGATCACACTTCTTACTTGAGACCTAGTTTAACTTTGAATCCACTGTTGCCAGAAATGCAGTTTGAAATAATTATAAAGCTACCAGGAATCTATCAGTTGTTTACAATTATGATGATAGGTTCTACTACTTTTGTCCATTATAAAGCCTTTTAATGTTTAAATATATTTTTCAGAAGGCGAATGCAAGGATACAACTCACTACTGTACATTTGTAAAGCACCTAAAGTTATGCCTAATAGACATCTACAGACAAAGATGTTGTCAATCATGTCAAGGAATGTAACTCTTCCATGGAAAGTTCATGATGGTGCAGTGAAGAGATGAGAAGAGAGATTCATTAAACTAGCATACTAAAAGTATATACTTGTAAATAAAACATTAGTCATACCAGCTAAATGGAAACGTGGGGCTAATGTAAAAACAGTATTGTGGACTGATAATGCTGGACAGGGTATTTTTTCTGGGAACTTTTATTATCCACTCTTTGCAATGGAAATTTTAATGTTTTAAACGTTTTCTTGCCTGGATTAGGGAGATAATATCATGGCATGTCATCTGTAAAATTTCATAGGTCATCACATTATAATTTTATGAGGGAGAAAAAACATTAACTAAAAGCACCAGGTAGTGCTTATTGTCCTTTACATATGAGAAAAACTAAGTCCCAGAATCCTTTGAAGAACTTTGGAATGCAGCAACTATTGAACCCTAGGTTTTACTTTTATTGTTTTATCAAATCTAACACAATTTTTAAATTTATAGAACCGGTGGCTTATAGCTATAAAATTTTTGGCAGCCACTTCATTTTCATAAACAGCTCAAGCTTGAGTCAGTCTCGCAGGATGTGTTTTACTGGTACTAGCTGTCAGAGGGATACACAGAAAAACATTTCATTTTTCATGCTTATATGTATGTATATGCAGTAAAAGACATTGTAGATGCCAGTGCAATTTTCAAAATAGCAACAGATCTGTTCTGAATTAATGAGGTGTTACTTTCCATTGTTTCAATTCTGCTCCAGTCACTGAAGAACAATCAAAGTTCTGACATGATTAGACTTTTCTACTGATTTTAAATTAGACACAAGGCTTCCTTGTCAGAGCTGTGAATGAAACATTTGTGAGCACTGTTCTCTGCATGTCAAGTCAAATGGGCAGCCAATAACTGGCCAAACACGGCTGTCAGATTTTCTGTCTTAAATAAATATAGTTTTTCTCCTGTTAATGGGGAAAAATATCCAAGGAAGAATTATTAATTATGAAGGTAGACAAGCACAAGAAAACTATTTTGAGCAGCTCCATCAAGATGACTTTTTGTCACAACCATTAACCGTTTGAGTCTTCTGCAAGTTAAGATAATAAATCCCGATTATGACATCCCCATGTAAGTTATTTTCGATGTTGCAGACAATGTCTCATTAGGGCTGTAAGCAGAGGGAACCCCGTAGGAGGCAGCAGACAGATTGGGTGGTTTTTTCTTTTGTAGTTTCCAAACTACTGCATATGTTGGAGACCTGAATGCTTGTATTAGCTTGGATCTTGTGTTCCATTACTGAGCTACACTACATGCTAATTAGTGGGTATGCTGTAAGAACAGGTTTAGAAACAGCATTCCTGCACAATGGGTTTGCATCACTGAAAATTAGATTAGCACTACTGTATAGAAAATTTTTAATGTGGACTGTCGTGTCCAAGGCTGACTGCAAGGAGAGGATATTCCTGATCATTACCTTTTAAAATCAGCAATGGGTCTTGATTGTTTAAGCAGTTTTTTTTTTTAAAATTAAAAGAAAACATTTGTAAGATACTTTTGTAGATATTTATTGTCTGATTTAAAAGTGCAATATTTTGTTTTGTACAGTGTTTAATAAAGATTTTTGGACATATATTTTTTCTTAATACCAAAATTTCTTATTCATGTTTTTTCCTTTATATTTAAAATTTTCAAATGTTAACACATAATATTTGTTGTTGCTTGTATTTTGTCTTTGGTTCAATATGCATGCTATACAGAAGCAGCGCTGTAAATGTTTGTTATTGCAACTGGCATGACATTCCTCTGTAGATTATTTTATTGCTTCTCCAGTAACTGAAGATGTTTAATATTTAGCTTTCTCGAACGTAGCTTTGATATTTCTGAAATAAACTCTAGTTTGATTATTCAACACTGTGATTACCTAGAGATTGTTTATTATGATGATTTTCATGGTAGCTCTGCTTTCATGCTGAGTGTTATTTTATAAACTGCCATGTCCATAATTCTCTGGGTTTTTTCAAAGCTAAGAATACTTTTATAAATTGACAGCTTATCAGACAGATTTTCAGCTTTGTTACAGACATCTTTGCATTGCTATTAAGAGGCAACATAAAGGTAACCTGATTAAAAACGTGCAGAAGAAAATTTGCCAAAAGTCATCTCTGACTCATTGAAATCTGGAATCAGGATTCTGTAAAAAGTTGGAATAAAGTTAGATTTCTTTGCCAGGCTTTCATGTACTGCACCAAACAGAGTTCATTTAGGCCCAACAGAACAGCTCTATGTTTTATACTTAGTGGGCGATGGCAATAGCTGGATGAAAAAAAGTTTGTTTCAGAATATCCCAGATAGGTAGTAGTCTTTAGAAAGGACAGTCTCATATATAATATGAACAAGAAAATCCTTAAAAAAAAAGAAAATATCTAGCAATGAAATGGTGGTACTTCAGAGTTATCCAGGATAGTAACACTGGCAAAGGTGCAGGAATCTGTTTAATTCTCCTTTTGTGTCACCAGTGCTTGCTTTCTGTGCAGTCTATTTTTAGTAAAAAAAGCAGTTTCTGTACAGCATTTGTGTGGAGCACGTGTACAGCACAGTGCACAAAAAGCACTTTTAGGATAGCAATAGAATCCATGAGTAATTTTTCCATTTTTTCATTTTGGCTTAGCATGACATCATAAAATGCTTTTTTTTAACAGCTGTTATTTTGAGAAATATTAGTTTTCCAGCCCGCTATTCATTTTGTTTGCATTTCAGAAACATGTTGCTTATGAAAAAGTTGACTTCAAATACTTAATACTGTCTGAAGGTTTATAATACCTTTTGATGCTTTTCCTGGAAGCCCAATCAGTAGGGTGTGGCTCTTTCAACTGTAGTGTAATAAAGGCTTCTTTTTTCCACTATTAAACTCACGGGAAAACATCAAGGGCAAAATGAAAGGGAATAAACTCTTTCCACCTCAGAAAAGTCTTCAAACACATCTGCAGAGGAATTGTTAAATGTATCTGAATATGCCCTCTACTTCCTCTAAAAAATTTTTGTGCAGTGCTGGTAGGTGGCAGCAAATGACTTTCCAGAAACTTAAGCAGGGGGTAAAAGGTGATTTAACTGAAAAAACCAGCTATGAAAATGACAAAAAGCATGTGCGCTCACTCAGATCCAAAGGTGGAGGCATTTTCAGCATTGCAGGCACACCAAAGCTAATGGAATCAGAAAACTAATGATGACTTTTCTTCCTCCCTAGAGAAGAAAGCTGGAGGGTATTCGCACCTTCTTGAACTTCTTACGATGTATCACGATAGTGTATAGGTTATGGACTTGGGTAGGTGTAATTGCAAAGTTTTGACTTTGTTTCCTCAGTTGTACCTAGGCAGAATGAATCGTTTCATAATGAAAAAGGTGTTTGTAGTTCGTTTTCTTCTGTGGTGCATAAGTATGACAATGAATTGGACTTTTTTCTGCCCTGCTCTCAGGATATCACAGCTTTAGGTTGCCCTTGCTCACACCCAGTACAAAACGTGTCTTTACAAGCTGAGGATGTGAATGATCTTCAGAGAGAAAAGTTTAATTGAATTATTGTTTCATTAATGGAGTAAATCATATTACAAAACACAGTGCAAAGACAAAACCAACCTAAAAGTAACTGATGCTCTAATAACGTCTGGAGCTCTCTGATGCCTTTATGCACAGCTAATATACTCAGTTCAGCTTTCTTCCTTGCTGTATGTCCCAGCTCCTGCCTTCAGCTTGTCTCCATCACTGATCTTCATCCTTCTATTGGTGCTTTGGTTTATGAATTAGGAGCTTCAGAGCCTAAATGACTGCCCTATACCAATGCATACAAGATGCACACTACCGAAAGAAATCACACTGCAGTACTACGATAGAACACGATAATATTGTTAATCATAAATTCTTTACTGGCACTTGCTTAAATCATGAACATGATAGGACTGAAATTAGTTCATCTAGATTTACCAAAGTCAAGAAAGACATAGAGAAAATATGAAATCTCATACAGAAACATAATCACTGCTTATAGAATTTATATTAACAAATCATTTCCTGTTTATGTGCAACAAGCAATTCTTTGTAGATTAAATTGATTGAAGCCAGGCTGTCTACAGATTTCTGCATCTTGGTTGATATTTTTTTTCTTCTGAGTTGATACTGTTTTCTGTTACCATACATATAGCTTTACAGTTTTCTGCCATTCCCCCTTTCCAAACACCTCTGAAGTGAACTATGGCGCTGATAACAGGCTCTTTAGTTTTAAAAATCAGACAGTGGGATCAAAAACTGCAGTTGATGGTTGTGAACTTCTCGAGCCTGATTCTCTCTGCTTCGTTATCATCTGCCTTAGAAACTTGAAAAAGTCATCTGTGAAATCTCTTTGTTGAATTTCATTGAATTTGCACAGTGTTTAAATATCACTTGGTTTTTTGATATGAAAACCTAGTTTCAGAACTAGGTTTTTAGATATTCCTAGGTGTCATGAGATGTTATCTTATGGTTTTGGCAGCAAAACATGAATTAAAAATGTTATCTGGTTACTCAGTGTAGATGAGATGAGAAACTGAGCTAATTACTTAGATTATTGTAACATTTTTTGCTTACTATGAAAGAAGTTATGATGAAAAGATAATTGCAATTTTGGTAATACAACCATCTGATTTACAGAAAATCTGAAATAATTAAATGCAGAATTCATATACTTGAGATGGTGCATAATGAAATCTGGGAGGTCATGGAAACTAGAACACTTGATCAGAATAGGAGTATTTGCCATGGAAAATGCATTATTTCTACAAAATCTGGCAAAGCTTTATTAGTCTTGTAATAAACTTCTGGTGGTGCTTTGATTTTCAAGTTGTTAGTTTAAATGCTTTAAAATCAAGGTTTGCATAATTTATTTTGCTTTTATTTCTAATTTAAAGAAAAAAAAGAATAGATGGGATTCCAATGATTTCACCAAGCTGCTTGAAATACTGCATTTCAGTATTAGGACACAACAGCTACTTCCTTTGGAAGTGGATTACTATTTGACTCAGAAAATCCTGGAGTAAGCTGGCGGAAGAATTTGTGCCCATGAGAATCTGTGTTTATGTACACATAACCTGGAGGAGATGGATAGTTTGCTGGGCAGATCTCTTGTTTCTTTGGAGTATATGCTGTGCGATACATAGTTTCATCTTGAAAAGGAGCTTGATTAGGAACTATAGCATGTGCAGGTCTGAAACTTTGAGCTGGAATGATCTGGTGTGGTATATAATGAGATTTGAATGTAGTTAAATCATAAAATTTTCCTGTAGGTTTTGGAATTTCCTGATGTTTCTTAATAATCTCTTGCCGACAGCTGCCCCAGGCTTTAAAGTCTTCCTTCATGGTAGTATTCCCTTGAAAAGGGGCATTGGTTTTTATTCCATTAGAAACAGGTCTTATGGGGACAGCAGGAGAAATCTCATGCTTCACATAATCAAGATGACTCGTGGAGTTAAAATCCATGCTGCCTGGAGGTGGAACATACTCTACTGTTTTGCGGACCTCAGGCAAGGAGACCAACCATGGCTGAAAACGATCCTGGAATTCAGTGATTCCATTAAAATGAGCACTGGATTTGACTTTTGCATTTTCTGGCTTGCAGCTTTTTGCAAGTTGCCCAGGTAGACCTTTAAAATCATTCCGGTGGGTTGTAAGATCTTCAAAGGGTTGGTTGCTTGGCTTGTACACTTCTTTTGATCTTACGAATTTTGGTGGCAATTGATGAGCAATGTAAGAAGTGCGATGGCAAGTAGCACTATCGAAAGGCACGTGTGAAAGCTTGGCTACACAAGGAGGTTTAAAACTCTGTCTAGGATTCAGTTCCCTAGGAATAAAGTCATCTTGAAATGTAGTAGAATTACCAAACTTCTCTGTTGGTGGCTGGTATATATATTCCATCTTACTAGGTTCTCTTCTTTGAACCTCCCATGACCTATAGTCGTCTTTGAGGCAAAAACAAAACTTCACCACACAAGTGTTATTATTTAAGACTATTGCTTTAAAATCAAGTCAAATTATGCTGGTATTAAGTCTTGCCAAACAAAGTAAATGTATGTAAGTGAGAATGACAATGTTATCTGTATGTTTGTGACATGATAAAACTCTCTTATATTATTACTGTGATAAAACCAGACAAAAATAATTGTACAAGATACCCTATTTTGAATATTTCCTCAAGGGAAAAGAATATGTTGCATGTACATACTTAGTGTGTATTCTATAGAGAAAAAAACCCATGTACAGGTTCTATAAACAATATCTTACATTTTGCTTAGAAGTAAATTACAAGACTAAAGGAAACCTCTTAGATCAATGCTCTCTACTGATTGGGAGAATTCTCTCTCATAATTTCCTTATCAAAGTTATATCATCTTAAAGTGTAGTGAGATTTTTTCTTTGTTTCTGTTTTTTTTTTTTTTTTTAACTGACAGAATGTTCTGCTACAGTTACAAAAATTACTGTCCAATCTAAAATTCTTCATGGGTAATTGAAATCAATTTGTTCTCTTGCAATTACTGCACTTAGTTAAGTATTAGTGTTTTTTCACTCCTTGATCCTTCCTCCCTATTGAACTTCCAACTCTTTCTGTCACTGCACTCCTGTCATCTGCTTATTTTGCATCAAGCATTCTAATTTCCTGGTTTAATAGATGCATCTAATTCTTGTTATTTCACTATCTTCTCAATAACACTGGCCCTCACAATCAGGAACATCTTATTTTTCATCCTAGCACTCTAGTAGATCATATCTCATCATTTCTTTTTACTTACTTTTAACTGGGGCTTTAATGCACTATACGTAACAAATTCAGTGACACATACTATGTATAAAATGTTCTATTTGTATGAAATATATCAAGGTCACTTTCCTGAGTAACTTAAAAGGAGATTTACTGCCTTTGTACTGACCATTATAATAATTTGTGTCAAAACAGATTATTATTAGCATGATAAGCAAGTTATAAAATACAAAAGGAAGAAATGTAAAAATCAATTTTTGACCTACTCTAACATGTGTTACGAGCTAATACAATCTGATACAATACTAACATGTGTCATGATCTAAAACAGTCTGAAAGATACGTTTGCACTCTAACCAACTGTTGCCTGAGATAGCCTAACCAAGTGTATTTTAGAATTTCTCTCCTTGTAGCTGAAAGAACCTTAGACAAAGCTTTTTGTTTAGAACCAATAAATATCGCCTCTAAACAACCACAGTGCTGAACATCTTAAGGCATTCTCACCTGCTTTCTGCTATGTTTTACTCTCTGGTCAAACTAAGAAATCCGGTTTCTGATAGAGATAATTCAGAATACTACCTTCATCTTTGTTATTTCTCTTTCTAAAGGCAGCATATATTATTACCTCGATAGGTTGGTATGGTATCCAACTTCCCTCCTGTAGTGTGTTTTCTCTCTAGAGGTCTCACTAATGTCACTGGTTGTATTTTATGAGCATTATAATCTTTCTGGTATGTGGTTCCCAGATCTATCTCTCCCGTCTTTGGTTTATATTCTTCTTGTACCCGAAAAGGTCGCTTCACAATATCATATGGTAAATAATCAGATCTGAATTGGGGAAGAAGGAAATTCTAGTTAAAAAACTCCTTTTTCTGTTGGAGTCACTCTTGTCATTTGTTCCACTATATGGAAAAACAACAACTTAGAATGTTTACTCTGAAAAATTAATCTGATGCCATATGTTAGAGGGATAGCAAGGAGGAAAGAAAATCATAGTAGATAAATCTAGGGTCTCTGATGCATGATATAGCCTTTAGTCAACGGTAGATGGTGAAGCAACTTTTCCAACACTTGGAGGTTCATTCCAAGTTTAAATATATTCCTTAAAATGTTTGAAAGAAGGCTGGAAAAAGTTGCTGTATTTTTACAAAGAAATGATCCAGGAAGAAGCAGCACAGGATAGATCAAATTCCTACAAGTGGCAGCATTTACTAATTGCTTGAGGAGAATGGAATATAATCAGAAACACCATTTTTATATAGGTACATAACATTAAAAGGGTTCTTATTACATACGTAGGTGTTCAAACAGTATATGCAGTACACAGTCAATCTTGCAGAAGGCCATTTGGCCTTTCTGTGTGTATCTCTTGGGTTTGTGTAAACAAATAAAGACGTTTCACCTGTTGCCCTTAAAGCTTACAATAAAAACAATAACAGAAAAAGTAAAGGTTTATGCTACTATCGCATTATTAATAATGATTGAATGATGCATTTTCTAACTCTTTGAAAGATGTTCTTTAATCTTGTAAACTTACCATCAGAGTCTGTGTACTGGGCAGACCTACAGACCCCCTTTACAGTTGGCTTTCTTCAAATTCATAATAATTCAAAACTATCTGAATTTTAAAAAAAATAATCCTCGTTCCTTTTTCTTGAGGTTTTATTTTCCCACTATCTCAAATTCTACATGCATAAGTTCCCCAACATGCCAGCTTTTTCAGACTCTTTTTCAGACTCAATGAGACTTAGATTTCCAAAACCGGCTAAAAACAAGGACAAAAAATTTACACTATTTTTTACGGGTTAAAGGATGCAGTAAAGAGTGCAAATTTTCTTGTGTGCTTAACCATTTTTCATTACCTTTTTGTGTTAACTATTTCTACACTCAATATTTTGCTTTATAATACGTTAGAAGTGTAACGAAGGCAATGACCGCATTATGAAAATGATTGCAAAACAATGTTCGGTCTCCCCTTTAAATGAGAAAAATCTGAAAAACTTTATAAAGTAATTGTAAAACACATTGCTTCGAAATGTTTACTTAAATGTTGTAATTCCTTCCATTTTCCCACGGTGCACTTGGTACTCTTGTTTCGGCTTGAGGCTCCGGGCAGGAGAGATGTTACTGTACATGGGATATTTTTCCACATACTCCGTTGTGAGGCATGGCTGTTGTCCATTATCATAAATCCTTGTGGGTTTTTGAGGGCAGCGATGGCGCCTGGGTAAAACGCATCAGATTGACATCATTTTGAATAGTTTTATTTAAGGGGAAAAAACATGCCCTAACTACTGGGAGTGAATAACAAACAGGGAAGATGGAACAGTATCAGTAGCTTGTGTTTAAAATATTTTTCTCAGTGATAAAGTCACAAAATACTGTGCTGATGGCATAGATCCCAGAGCACAGTATAACAATACACATGTTATTCTGTAGTACAGAATACATAGGATGGATAGAGTTGACCTCGGTCCTCTAAATTTTGTCACCAAGGTGCACTTTCCTCTTTTGTTGATCTTTAATGATATTACTAGTTCTCTTTGTAAAAATAACTATGTTTCATTACTCCTGTCATATTGTCTCCTTTTTACTGTTTCCCTCATTGCTTGTCTTGTTATTTATGTGTATCTGCTCATCTATTTTCACCACAACTCTTGATTAACCCTATTTGATTAAAATTTCACTGGTGTGAAATTTCATCTGCTCTTGTAGCACTCTGCAGGCCATTTCTGACTTCTAAACTCTTTTTTTTTCAAGGACTGACAAAATCTTCTATCCAAAAACTGTGTTTAGAAGTAATGATATTTCTTTTTCTTAATTGGTTTTATTTCAGTTACACCCATTTGTCATGCACTCTGCACAAAATCACCTGGATTCAGACAGGACTGTTCGTACTCTGTGCTGTGAAAGGACTTTCCGTGGGCCTAAAAGACAATGTAAAATTTAATATAAATATGAATTTGAATTGGAGAAGTGATTAGGGTTTTTTTGGTTAGCAGATAAATCTGCTTCTGGATGCTGTCCAACTGCTAAACCAAATGTTTTTGTTTAGACAATAATTTAATAGAACTGATTACATAGGGCATCACAGCTCCTTAGAGTACCGATGAAAAGAATCTTCAATCAGAGAAGACAGATTATAGCTCTGATAAATGAAATATGTGGCTTACAATTTGGCCAGAACTTCTTGAGTCACTGGTTATTCTAAACTTGTTACTTGGTTTTTAATTCAATTCAGAGTTACTGCTAATTTGAATGAATTTGATGAGAATATGCCTTTCTGTCTGACTGACACCTGCTTTGATGGATTACTATTCTTTTCCCTCTTTAGGGTGGACTAACTATCTTGTGGCATGCATAAGCTCTAAACAGAATCTCAGCTAAATAATACTGACAGTATATAGGCTCTCTAGTACCAAATGCTGTTGCTCTGATTATTTTAACAGAATGATACTGAATTTCACTTATTTAGGATCTGGCATGCATGCAGTTGGTTTTTTTCTTTTTATACAATGCTAGCAAGATCCTTGAAATTTTCCCATAAAACATTTTCCTCCCAGGGAACTAGAGTAATAATGATAAAAGTTAATGTTTATCACTGTAAAAAAACCACACAAGCCAAGTTTTTATTTTTGAACTTCCAGTGCACATGCTGTGGTCTGAAAAACAGACTGTATAGACACTGTATTTTTGAGTCATGCGCTTTCCTAGTGTTCACAGGAGATCTGGTATTTTTTATTGTGTTTCTGTGTATTTATGTGTGGTCAGTATGAATGCTTAAATATCTCATATTTTAAAGAAATCTTCCTCTTTCCTTTTAACGTAAATTTATTCAGGAAACTAGATTTTTGTAATAATGATAAAAAAAGTGCAATAAATGGAGAAAGGCTGACAGATTGAGAAGAAGATAAAGCAGGAATTTATTTTTAGATCTGAAAACTAAGCTTTCATGCTTTTGTATGCTGTAATTATCTTTTCTAGTAGACAAATACTATTCTTGAATGCAGAAAGTCAGAGGCTTTATTCTTCCTTTGCGGCCAGATTTAATGTCCTGTATTTGCTGTTAAGATATTTCTATTGAGCCTGACTGTACTTGCTAGCAGGGTGTAATTTTCTCTTGTATTAAGTTAATACATTTAGAACCCATGAAATAAGAAAATAAAAATATTTCTTTCCCTTTATGTATCAATCCCAAGTAAGGCTAGACTATGCTTTCTCCACATTAAAAATATACCACTTCTACAGTAAGAAATGGAGCCAGTACTCTGCTCAATGTGGTTTTGAGAATATTCTTGTGGTGTATTAAAAAGAAAAAAACAAACAAAAAACACCTCCAACCAAACTTTCATCTCTAGCACAGCAGCTTGAAAATTATCCTCATACTGCCTTGACAGCACCTTATGCTGCTGCAGAAGTCTTAAAGTCTTAAGCTCATGAGACTAGAAATTATGTCACTTATTAAAAATGGAGAGTTCCCCAGCATTGGACCTGTTTTGCAAAATGATCTTTCAGTGAGCTCAGCACCGGGACACTTCCATAATTTTTTTAGCATTATGAATATTTGTTGGTTTTTGAAAAAGATCACTTGATAGGCACAGAAAGTAATTCAGTCTAATAAGAAGGAATCTATTCACAAGTGTCTTTAAAATCTTGTAGCAAACTTGACTATGAGCCCAAGGCTGCAACCCCCAAGAATGAACACTATCATCTTGATGTAAGCCTTTAATGAGTGGGTTGTGTATGTTACAATGAAAACAAAAGAAGAAAAGGTCATTCTGGAGTTTTGGAGGCTCTTCTCCCTTCCCTATAAAGAGAAAGCAGCATCAAATTCTATCTTATTGGCTTTCCTCCCTGTATTTGTAAGATTTTTCTGAGTGTTTTTATGCCTGTGAACAGCTAAGAAAGATTGTTTACTTCTGTTTTATAGCTTAGAATTAGACAGTAATTTTCTGCAAATACCTAAATGAGAACCTCTCCAAAATATTAGATCTTTTTCTTTGTATTGTTCTAAGAAGTGTATGCATTGCGATATCCAGGTAGCACTGCCAAGCGACCAGTCTTAACCTGAAAATAGAAACCAGTTACGCAGATGCTAACACAACCTGTTACCTGAACAAATAATGACTTAAGATTTTATTTGCCGTAAAAACATTAGTGATGTTTATTTTAAACTAGTAAGTTCTTAATAATACGAATAATTTAATAAACTAGGGTTACGAATTGAGGATTTTCAGTTGAGGTGAACCTTGTTTTGTGCTCTTGGATTATACTCAAGCTTAAACTGGGCTTGATACCTCATCATGAGAACAACATGTCCCAATTCTTCATTCTTTTAGGATTTTTGAAACAAATTTATGGGGCAAACTACACCCAGAGTCCTGACTAAGAAGAACATGAGCAGCTTTACACGCTGCCTGTCTCTCATACCCATTTGCAAGCCAAAAAAAAAGAGTGGCTGATGAAGAGAGAGACAGGGTTACCATACCCAAATATCCAGGCAGTGTGTCTGCTATACAAAGCTCAACATGAAACCTGTAGTTAATAGTGTCCTTTGCAGCCATAGGGCTGGCCCTGTACTTCCTATAGACAGTGATCACACTCTTCTGATCTTAATCATCACTCTGCTAGGATCTCGATGTTAGACTTTTTTTTTGGTCTATATTACAGACAGGATATGTGAATGCTAGGGTGATTATTATTCTGTTTGGTGGGGGGTTTTTTATGTAGATGGAGAAGAAATTAAAAATATTAACAGTACCGGCTCATATCCTATAAACATACGTCTAAATTTTGCAAGGTTTTAAATCCCTTATGCTTCTGGGAAACCTGGCTTTGGAATTTTTTTACACAAAGTGTTTATGATATTGCTTCTAGAGCTGTCATAATAATTTTAAACAAAATTATTGCTTGCTGTACCCTCTTATACCAGCCTCGCTGGCCAAAGAGGCTGCAGGACAGTGATGAACGGTGCTGCTCCATATCAAATCATTGAATGTTAAGGAATAACAGGGCGATATAGAGTACAACTGGATGTGATGTGAGAAAGGCAGGGCTATTAAATCTGCTTCAAAGGCTGCTGTGCTTGCAGAGGTTTCTGCCAAGGCTGATTTACTCAGGACTCTTCCAAGGGCTCCTTTATAGAATCATAGTTTGACTTGGAAGGGACCTTAAAGATCACCTAGTTCCAAACCCCCTGCCAGGGACACCTTCCACCGGATTAGGTTGCTCACAGCGACATCCAGCCTGGTACTGAACCCCTCCAGGGATGGGGCAGCCACAGCTTCCCTGGGCAACCTGTGCCAGTGCCTCAACACTCTTAATGAAGAAATTCCTCCTTAAGTCTAGTCTAAGTCTGCCCTTCTCCAGTTTATACCCATTGCCCGTCGTCCTATCACCACAAGCCTCTGTGAACAGTCCCCCCACAGCTTTCTTGTAGCCCCTTCGGGTATTGGAAGTCTCTTCAGGGTCTTTGGTGCAGTCCTGGCTCCACACAGCCCCCCGGGCTCTGTTTTATGTTAAAAAGCCTGATCCTCAGGTTCAGGTAGCTTTGAAAACCTTGTCTCCATCCTTTTCTATTTTAATGCGTTTATAATCTGCTTTCCTGGCACTTTATTTAAATTTCGCATTTCCTGAGAAGAGCCCGTTTTGGGGTGGGGGGTGGGGGTGGGGGTGCGAGGGAAGCCAAACCTGCTGAATTAGGGAAGTTAGTTAGAAAGCTTCAGCCTTCCGAGCTCAGCCACGGGATGAGGGGGACGGGGGGCGCTGGGAGGGTCTGGTTGCTGAGGGGGAGCCGCTGCCTTCTTCCCTCCCGGGGCCGCGGAGCCTTCCCCCCTCCCCGAGGCAGCCCCTCACCCGCACGAGCAGATCTGGCAGAGGCAGCGAGGCGGCTTCATCCTCGGCAGAGCCGCCGGCAGAGCGGGAAGGCGTCTCGTCACCCGGGCAACGGCCGCGTTCCCGCCGCGAGCGGCCCTCGCCGGCTCCCGTACGGCGTCACGTGGGCGGGGCCGGCGTGGGCTTCCGGGTGCGTGAGGCTCCGCGAGGGAGCAGAGGTGAGGGTGGTGCTGACGCTGACTGTGAGGGACCGAGGGGACCCGAGGTTGGCCTTCTTCTTCCCCCTCCCGACCTCCTCTTTCCCCACAGCCGCCTCAGCCCCAGAGGCCTGAACATGAAGCGTGAGCCACTGTTTGGGCTGAGGATGAAGCGTGAGGCGCCTCCCGAGACACCTTCCCTGAGAGGGCTCCGTGTTAAAGTACCCCAACACCCCCCCCGCCCCCGAATTCCTGATTTCCCTTTAAAAATAGAAGCGTGGCCCATAGTTTGTAAGTTTCAGGTCCCCAAGGGCCCCGGGAAGCTCTTTTATAGAAAGCTCTGATCATAACTTGCGTCATTAAAAAGAAAAAAAATAATTTTCGAGTTGCCTCTTAAGTATAATCCTTTTCTCCTTTCACAGAATTAGTGAACCATGGTCCTCACAAGCGTGGGAAAGATCGCTGGCCTCCAAAAAAAGAGTTCTGGCATCAGGAATATTTGTATATTGGCCCACGTGGATCATGGTAAGGCAGGTGCTTGGGATGGGCAGAAGCTTTGTGAAGGAAATCTGTGTGTGTCTGTTTGAAGGATATCTTGGTCACTGTTTTGAAGCAGTAGATTTTCATAGATTTAGCCTTAAGCTGCCTTAATCCTGGTTCCGAAAGTTAAATTTGCCTTATGCATGTTTCTTTTGGCCTGATGCAGCTTATTTTTTTAGGCTTTAAGAGCATTACACTGTAATAACTTGGACTAGTAGAAACTGAATGTTTTCTACTTTGTGAATGAATGGTGTGAATGAAATATACACGTGTGTGAGGTAAGCTGTTGTAATTCTAAGTTTCTATAATGGAAGTTTATTTTTCTAAGTTGTGAATGAGAGGCATGAATGAAACATACATGTGTGTGTGTGTGAGGTAAACTGTTGTACTTCTATGTTTACCTAATGGAAGTTTATTATATAGATGGAAATAATAAATACTTATGTCAGTACACATCTTTTGCCTAATTGCATGCTATATTGAGGTTCTGATGTACTGTTTCTTATTTCAACTGCTTTTCTAGTCTTCGGAGGTAATGTTGCATCTGCTCATCAAAAATTAATCTGTGTGTGTCTAACAGGTGGAGCTGAGTAATCAGTTATTTGTTTTTGTTAGCTTGTACTTTCATGGCCTTCTAAAAAGTTTATTAGTGTTGATATCTTAGAACTCTAGGTATTGTCAGGGTTCATAATGTTGCTGCATCTTTCTCCATTGTTTGTATTAATTGAACTCAATAATTTATTTTTCTTTTCAGGCAAAACTACTCTAGCTGATTGTCTGATATCTAGCAATGGAATCATCTCTAGCCGCTTGGCAGGAAAGGTAGAGTTATACCGTCATTTTTAACAAAACTCTAGTCTGTATATGCTGGGATTGTAAATCAGCAATGATTAAGGGAATTCCATTCCTGGTCTTGCTTAACCTCATTTTCTTGCAGTAGTGCTCTTTGACAGTTGATAAGTAACTTATGAAGATAATTCAACAGACTTATTGCTTCTTTCTTTTTTTTTTGTACTCAGCTGAGATATCTGGACAGTAGAGAAGATGAGCAGGTCCGAGGAATAACAATGAAATCTAGTGCAATTTCATTGCACTTTGTGGAAGGTAGGTTGTTGATGCTGGCAAGCATAAACTGTAATATATATTTTTGTTAATTTTTCCTGTCTCTTCATTGTTGCTGTTGAAACCTTTTTGTACACAACTTTTACTTTTGTGTTTCTCGTATGTTAGACTATAATTCTACGTCTGTTCACCTGTTAACTGAGATGATCAGGTTCCATCTTGGGGTTAAGAAAACCATCTTCAATTGCATCTCTGAGTGAAAGGAATTAGAATAGTTACTTTTATCTTTTAATTTTAGAGCTAAATCTTTATATTTTGATCTTAATAATCTTTTGATCTTAATAGTATTGAAATAATGTCACCAAAAGGCAAGATCTTTCAAAACCCAACATTCTTAAAGATTACCTTGTACAATTTGAGAATTTCCATTTCAGCCACATCCAAATATAAAAAAATTGTTAAAATCACAGAATCACTAGGTTGGAAAAGATCCACTGGATCATCAAGTCCAACCATTCCTATCAGTCAGTAAAATCAGTGATCTTCCAGCTAAATACTTTAAACTGTGGTGGCTGATTTATTGTTGACTCTGAAGTGACCTTAGTTTTAATGTTTAGAACCTTTTAAGTCTGTTAACTGTTGTATTGAAATTTAGACTGTAATGTATCTTTTTAAATAGTAAAGTCACTTAATCTTATTTTGATTATGGCTAATGATAAATGCAGTGAGTTCATCAAAAGTTGACTGGATTCTCCACTACTCAAATTTTTTGGGGGGAGTCGTGTAGAAAATATTGAAATCTTCTGTATTGGTATATTGGAGATTTTTTTGTAATATGGAGTCAAAAGCATGTTTAAAAAAACCCACAAGGCTGTAATGAGACATTTTATCAAGAATTCAGAGTTTATTTTTTGACAGTCTGTCATGGGCATTGGAACAGGCTGCCCAGGGAGGTGGTTGATTCACCTTCCCTGGAGGTGTTTAAGGGACAGGTGGACAAGCTCCTGAGGTACATGGTTTAGTATTTGATAGGAATGGTTGGACTTGATGATCCAGTGGGTCTCTTCCAACCTGGTGATTCTATGATTTATCTTTAAAATGCAGACTGGGATGCAGTTGATTTGTGTTTTATCTAGCTATCTATTTGTAACACTACAACAAGCTTATTCAGGGTTTTTCTTTTTTTCGATTGGCTGGTGTGTGTTTTTTTTTAATTCTCTGAGGGTAACAGGGCATTGAGAGATGAAAATTGTAAGAGTGAAATTAAAACAGGTTAGGTACAAGGCACTAGATGTTATGCTGCCAACAGTCTTCTTGTCGTATTCACGTTTTTCTTAAGCGTTTTAGTTATTTCAGGTTTAGTCCTTAGAAACTAATAATAGGTTAAGCAGTATAACCAAGTGGCTGTAAAATATTTTCAAAAACTGTTCTGAAATATTAATTTATTGTTTGATCCTAGGTGATCAGGAGTATCTGATTAATTTAATAGACTCCCCAGGGCATGTGGATTTTTCTTCAGAAGTATCTACTGCTGTCCGGCTCTGTGATGGTTGCATTATAGTGGTGGATGCTGTTGAAGGAGTCTGTCCACAGGTGAAATAAAGTATATTAAACAGAAAAAGGGTAGAAAAGATGGAGTAACCAAAGTCTTAACTGTATCATGTAGAAATTAAGATGACCTGGTTTAAGAAGGTTTTATAAAGAAGGGATTTTTTTGTTATTGTGGGCATTTCTGCTATGAAATCCTGCATTCTGCAGAATTCTGTAATAACTGGTATTATGAGCAATGTGAGTCACGTTTATGGTATTAATGTCAACCTGTGCTCTATTATATCTTTAATTGAATTATAAAATTATTTTGATGTTTTCTTTAACGATCTTGGTATCAAGCTTTCTGTAATGGACTCTTTTTTTTTTTTTTTTTTTAATTTCCTCTTTAATAGACTCAAGCAGTTCTACGGCAAGCCTGGCTAGAAAATATACGTCCAGTGTTGGTGGTTAATAAAATTGATCGCTTGATTGTGGAGCTGAAGCTCACCCCGCAGGAGGCATACTTGCATCTTAAGAATATCTTAGAACAGGTATTCCTGCTATAGGGATGTATTGACACAGTGGATTCTATTAAGTTTATTTTTTTTCTCTTCCCCCTTTTCTCCAGCCTTGAATTGAGAGAGATTTTCACTACCTTATAGCTGTAATAAATTCAGTGCAGCAGACCCATTGTTATCTCTGTGGGATCAAGCACTGTAACGTCTAGTCTAATTTTTAACATGGAAATACATTTTAATTCTAGTTGGTTTTCAGAGTCACTCATAATGCCTGCGAAAGAGAAAACTACTAAATGTCATCAGAGGAGTCTTCATTTTTACAAATAATTTGCTGAATGTTTGGTTTTTTATATTAAATAGCCTAAACTTTTCTTGAGGTAGTCAAGTAATACCTTTAGACTGCTCCTGATATTGCTGGGTTTATGCAGGGGTAAAGCTAATTAATTTTTTAAGTTGTAAGTTAAGTTAGCTTCAAACTTCATTTTTTTTCCCCTTCAGAGCTGACTTTTAAGCGCTTATCTACCTGTTTTCCCTTTGCCCTGTGTTGTTGTTGGTTGGCAGTAGCAAGTTCCTCTTTCACCATTTGTTGTTCTGAGATCAAAGTTTATTACACGTGATAGCCTGTAACTGATTCAGTCCTGCTGTGGCTGACTTGAACTTGGAAAGTATGTGATGTTTTAGCTGAAGTGTTTATCTCATCAAACTCCTGTTGTTTTCACATGGGCAGGATTAGATCCATGCTGTTTTGTAAATTGCTAAGTGAATCATAGAATCATAGAACCATAGAACAACCAGGTTGGAAGAGACTTCACTGGATCGTCAAGTCCAACCATTCCTATCAAACACATCATTTTATTTTAAAATAGGATATCATGCCTATTTTTGTGTTTTGGAGGGTGAAGGAATTGCATTTTGATTGCAAGGGTTGTGAAAGAGTGAACAAGTATTAAGAGTGTGTTTACATATCTTTCCATAGATCAATGCAGTCACTGGAGCACTCTTTACCTCTAAAGTCTTAGAAGAAAGAGCTGAAAAAGAAACAGAAAGTGAAACTATTTCAGATGCTTCCCCAGGAGATCAGTTTTATGACTGGAGTGCTGGATTGGAAGAAACTGATGATTCACATCTTTACTTTTCACCAGACCATGGAAATGTGGTGTTTGCCAGTGCAATCGATGGCTGGGGTTTTGGGTAAATCTGGGATTTAGTTACTGTTTGGTTGAGGGGTTTTGGTAATCAGTAACTGCAGTTAAAGTATTTTTAATTGCCTCATATTTCTAAAGATGTTTTTGGTAATTTTCTGTGATGTGCAACTATATAATCAGTTCTAATATGAACACTGGACAGCTGAAAATACTATAAATTTTGCATCTGTGTGACAGGGATCCCTGTTTTACTTACGGAGCAGCTGCTGAGCCCACTATGATGTTCAGCCTAGGCTAGTAAAATTAGTATTTTAGTAATTGCTAATACTTGATAGGCTATGATAGACTTGAGACTAGTACAGGAGTTGTTTCACAAGTAGATTGCACCTTCCAGCTACAGAGATGGTGACATTCATAACAATCATAAGGCAGACAACTGGAATGAGGGTGCCAGTTTCAGCTGTCCAGTTCAGTCCAGTCCAGGTCAGGTCACGATCACAGCATTACTGTGATGACTTCTTCTCTGTGCTGGACTTAGACTGGTTCTTGAAATGACTTTCTTTTTAAGTGTTTGTACTCATCAGTCTTAGTCTGGTTTTACTCCATTCTTCGTTGAGGTGCATTTCATAGGATGATTTTGGTCAAAAAGGACCCTGAAAGATCATCCAGTTCCAACCCTACTGCTATGGGCAGGGAGAGACACCTTCCACTGGATCAGGTTGCTCAAAGCTCCATCCAGCCTGGTCTTGAATAGTGTTGCAGGGATTTTAAAGTAAACATAGGAATAGAAAAATTTCAGAAAAGAATCTGGATTGCTGTATTTGAGTTTGTGATTCATTCTGGTTTTCAGTCCTGTTCTTAGTTTCAAAGGATAGTGTAGGGTAAAGAATACAGATGTTCTGATTGTTTGCCACAAGGTGGAGTCATTGTCTTCACCGTGGAACTAAAAAGACACACGCAGCAATACAGTGCATGTCTTTAATACAGCAAAACCTTTTAAAGAAATTCACCCTTAGGATTTTTTAAATCAAAGTTGAGCTCTTAAATAATGTTCCATATCTAGTTTGTAGTCTGACATAAACATCTTATGTCACTGCAAACAAAAGGGAAAATAAAATGGTACCCACAGTGGTAGCCACAGTCACTTTTCTGTCTTATGATGTGGAGGGAAAAAGTATTTTTATATTTGTAGGCTTTAGCTTTTCTGACTTGTAACTTTTCATTGAAATTCCATGGAATTCTGGTAGTAAATTGTTGTTATACTGAGATTTTTGGGATGTAGCTGTCAGAAACTTGTTCATGTTTGGAGTCACAGTGTGAACATTTTATTTAGCAGATACTGAAGTGTGTTGGAACTATATGCCCATTTTGTCTTGTATGGAAGACGACTAGGCAATTTGCAGCTTGCTTTTCTTTTGGAAGCTGACAAAGCCTGTGGGAGGGAATAAATGAAAACAAAAAGCTAAGTTCAGAGATGGCCTGGGTTTAGTGTTAGCATTCTAAGTATGCTGACAGGGAATGCAAAACATTAAGAAAAATGTTTGTTAAAGCGAATGAAACCGTGGAGTACTTTGTTAAAATAAGCAGAAATATAAACTCAGAAGCAATTTAGAAGTTATTACTTTAGTTCAAGCTACTTGATATTTGCAAGTAAATGATCAGCTGTTAAGATTTTATAGGTTGCAGAACGACATTCTGATATAAGCATGTGGTCATAAATGCCTTATGATCATCTTTGTAAATGAGGAAGCAAGCATGTTGTTCTTAAATGGTAGGTGAATATAATGGTTATCAAAAAAAAAAAACTTGAAACAAAAAAACATATAAATGTTTTCGAATTGTTATGACTAAATATGTTTGCAGGTGTAAATGTTACATGTTCGATGTGAGCTGAAGTAAAGGCAGTTGGAAAAATGGGAGTAAAGCAAAAATCTGAGATTTCTGTGTGATTTTCATTCAAACTATTCATTGCTTAGGCTAATGAGCGCATGTGAACAGCATTTTGTTTCCTTCCAGCATTGAACATTTTGCCAAGCTGTACAGCCAAAAGATTGGAATTAAGACTGCAGTACTTCTGAAGACTTTATGGGGAGATTATTATCTAAATACAAAAGCAAAGAAGATAATGAAAGGTGATCAGGTAGGGAGATTCTGAGAAGTTTTACTTGATGTTTTTGGTTTTTTTTTTTTTTATTCTATTTCTCATAGTATACTCTGAAAATAGATCTCAGTACCACTTCACTCAACATCAGTGGAAGTATGAAGTCACTAGGATAGCCTTGGATCAGCTCTTGGAGAAAAGAACTTATCAAAATGGACCATTAAAAAGCTACATAGAGGAAATCTTATTAACAGGGCTCACAGTTGCTCTTAAATATCCCTTTTCATTAAAAAAGTGTATTCCAGCTTCAAAGATTTAGTATAGAGTGAAATACACAAGACTAATGGAAGATTAACAATGTAGAAACCAGAGTAGTGAGTGGGTCTTTGTCTTGAAGAATCCTTCAGTTAAGGATTTAGGATGATATTGTTTCTGAAATTGAAACCCTTATCCCTCACTGTTAAATTTCATGTTCGTTTTGTGCCTTATGCCATTCTTGTGAAACAGACTGTTGGGAGTAGTGATCTTATGTAGAAAGAGACAGCTGTCTTGATTTTTGAATAAAGATTTTGCTTGCTCCTTATGCAAGTGGTCAGTTAAAAGCAAGGAATTGCTGGTAACTAGCTGTGTATTTATGTTCTACCAGTCAAAAGGAAAGAAACCTTTGTTTGTGCAGTTGGTGCTGGACAACATATGGAGTCTGTATGAAGCTGTTATGAAAAGGTGAGAAGATATCTAAAGTTTTCATGGAATCTTTCTATGTGCTATCATGATTTATTAAATAGTCAAACAAGAAATGCTGCAGAAGCTTGTTATGTATTGCTGCTCTGGTGGGGTTTTTAATCTCTATATTGTTTTCCTTACAGAGACAAAGAAAAAATTGACAAGATAGTCACTTCTTTGGGATTGAAAATTGGTCCACGGGAGTCACAACATGCAGACCCCAAAGTTCAACTTAATGCCATTTGTAGCCAGTGGCTACCAATATCTGATGCAGTTCTCTGTATCCTTAAGATACTACTTTTTATTCTGTTGGCAGTTCTTAAACTTCAAAGAGGGCTTACATATTTCACTATGTGCTTTGGTGTGATTCCTTCTCTTTTTCGCATCTATGTCTATGCTTGCTGATCCTGTTTTCTCAATTTTAATATGAAGTTGTATATCTACAAGTAGTCTTAGATTTCTACCAACTTCGTGTTTTTTCACGCATCATTTTGTTAGGAAAATAAGTTGTGAAACAATACACTTTCATTATGTAGTTTTAAATACGAATTTCACAGTTCCAGAAGGATAAGCCAATCTCTTTTTTTATTATATCTTAGCTATTTTGTTCCTTAGCTTCTGTGAGTATCTGCTTATGTTTTAGGCATATGTGTTCTTAATATCCTTGGATATTAAGCCTTTGCTGTTTGTCTGCTGTGAAGATGGTTTATCCTTTATAATATATGTGCTTTATTATGATACATGTGCACAGATTATTGATGTATTAGTTCTAATTAGTTCTAGAAATCTTGCCCCAATTCTACTATTCTTAGTTTCCTGGTTGCACATAGGTTGAACCACCCCTGTATAAATATCCATTCTGCCCCTGGATAAATGCCAGAAGTTACTGCTGACGTGAGATGGGACTGTATGCAATACAACAGAGAGACCTGAATTTTGCCAGTGACATTACATGGGGTTGGTTTAAAGAAACAAAAATTTATCTTCCTTTTACTTACATGCAGTAAAGAAATATAAATATATATCCTTAGCAATGTGTTTTAGCCATGGTGTGTAATAAACTTCCCAGTCCTCTTGACATCACTGCAGAGAGAGTGGAAAAGCTGATGTGTGTTGGAGCTAGAACATTTGACTCTCTGCCACCAGAAACTCAGGAACTGAAAAGTGGTGAGTTGGTGTTCTCCCGTTAACTTGAAGGTGGTGATTATCTTGATGGGTTTGTCTTTGGATTGTAGGATGTGTAGTACTCTCTACTTAGATTTGTTATGGATGTTATATATATTTGTTATTAGATGTTATAAACTTAATCTGTTGTAGCTTTGTTGATGCTTGTCAGTTAGATGTCACTGTATTATGTCATATTTTTACAGCTATACTTCTTTTCTTCAATCCCAGTTTGTGGTTTTAAGAGAACTCAAGCTGCAGGTGATGTGAATTCTAAGACACTGACACTATTTGATTTTAGTTCTAAGTAGTAGAAGTTATCATGTAATTAGGAATTGAATATTTTACTAACTTTTATATTAAGATCATTAATTTTTAGCCAGTAGAGGTTTAAATTTGGATTTCATTCTTACAATTATATTGATTAACTAGACACAGGTTTGGTAGTTTAAAGTAAAACCCATTTTTTGTTGAATTTATTGCTAAGTAGTTTGTATACTGAAAAGATGTTGGTAGGATATAGCTGAGCTGTTACTACCTACATTGCCATTAAGTATTGTTGCGACATTTCCAAGGTGTACCTTTATTTCTTAGTTATTTCATAACATTCAAGAATGATAAAAGATTAGCAAATTAAAGAGTCAGAAGACTTTAAAGGCAATTAATGTATTTTGTTACCCAGAGTTTTAAATGAAGATATAAAATCCTGATATTTTGATGTTGGCTTAAGTTTTGCCATCGACCTTGTTGAGACCAGGATTTCATGTGCAGTTCTGGCAGAGGTTGCACTTGAAACCAAGAGCACCTCCTCAAGAAGGGTTTAGTATTATATTCAGACTTTGTTACTTTCAGTGTTGGGATGTATCTACGCAGAAATAAGAGATTAAGTTGGATAATCAACAAATCCTGTGCTATAAAATTGTAATAGAAACTGGAAAGACTATGTTCAATGATTTAACTTTGCTGTACACTCTAAGAACTGTACATAGACAATAATGAAAATAAACTTGGTGTACAGGATGTAGGAGAGCTCCTAAGATGCTCATATTCCTTTTTCTATCTTTGAATTATGTATAAATATAAACCCTGTGTTCATCTATGTCCATCATAAAAATTGTGATGCTGTGGAAAGGAGAACAACTTCTGAGTTTGTTTTCCTGAAAGATAGATGAGAACTGCTGAAACTGAATTAAGTATTTAGCAGAATTGGAAATCAAAATTAGAACTGATGATATGGATGTGATGCTTGGTGGTGAGCAAAGTTCGTAATTCTCCATGTATGCTTGGTAGTCTCCCTGAAGAGTAGGAGGTTTTATATAAAATGAAGTAACGTTTGCTCCCTCAGTTTGGTAGTCTGGAAAAGAATGCTTCCAAATGAACCTTTCAGATAGGTTTGTAGAAGACAAATATGCATTATGTACCATTTTGTTGTTCTGCAAATGTTCTTTTTAACTGAAGAGAGTGAAAATTACAAAGAGATATCATGCTTAAACTAGTAACGGGTTATTCCTGGGCTTTGTATATATAGCGGATGATGTTTGTAGAACAATGTTTTGAAAAGAGCTTTAAGAAATCTAAATGAATAAGATAACAAATGTCAATTTAAGATGAGATGTGATTGTCAAATTGAGAGGTGCTTAGGAATTGTTTCCTAGGTTTGAGGCAACTGCTATTTTCATCCTTCGCTGAACACTTACAAATATTCACTACTTAATCAGTATAAGATAATTAGAAGAGATTTGTTGCTGTAAGCTCTGATTGTGCTGCCCTTCGTTATGAAAAATAGCACACTTCACATCTGGTGAATATCTTGCTATTTTTTATTATTATTCTTGCATTTTTTTTGCCTAAGCGCTTCACATTATAGTTTTTTTTTAAACAGCAGATGAAAGGGAGAAGTGTAGAAGACTTCTTCTGTGTTAGAAGTTTTGAATGATATTGTGTCTGGTTTGGATTTGATAATGTGTTCCAAGTCGAATGAAAAAAACCAGTTTACAGGAATTTCCTAGGTGTTGCATGAGTTTTGTTTGGATTTTTCATCCTTTGAGGAATTATCTGTTCTTGAATTTAAGTTGTTATGATTTTGTGAAGACGTGAGCATCTGGATATTTGCAGGACTTCCTCCATTAGTTTGAATGGAGGAAGACTGCTTTGAGGAACTGAATAAGTAACTTGGTCTTACTGCTGATCAGCTTTCTGTTTTTTATTCTAACCTAAACCTGCCTATGAACTCAATTTGGAATACCAAAACAATATGTTTAGTTGGAGTAAACGTAGTTTGTTATAAGGAGTTCTGTGTTTACAATTTTGCTCATATCATTTTATTGTGAAACAGACTTGAAGATAATGGGCAGTGTTATCAAATGATTATGCTAGAGTAATTTTCTGCTTTTCCTGTTTCTTTGTCTTTAGTGAATTATCTGTTTAAATAGGATGTAAACAGTAATTACTAGAAAAGTCATGGAAGCCCCTAGTTCTGTCCATGCTGTTTGGAAAAAAACAATTTACTTTCTTCTGGTTTTTTTTTTTAGCTTTTATGAAATGCAGTAGTGAAGGAACAGCCCCAGTTATTGTCTTTGTTTCCAAAATGTTTGCTGTTGATGCAAAGGCATTACCACAAAATAAACCAAGGTAAGAAAATATAACCTTTAACTTTCTGATCTACATTAGATACTTCTAGGAAAAAATCATGGTGCAAGTGTGTGTGAATTGGTTTTGACCTGAGAAAATAATTCACCAATCCTTGAGATATAATAAAAATCTTTTCAGCAAGAACAGATTGTGTGAATGAGTTCAAGAGAAGATTTGTTTAATCTTTTAATTTTAGAAGGTTTAGCAGATTTGTTGAGGAGTAAACCCCACATTTGTTGGAGAATTTTTTTGGTCCACACGAACCATCCTAATGTGCATACATTGAGCTGTGTCAGGATGTTTGGTTGAAAATATGATTGAGTTGTAATGCTTCCTAGTTTTTTCAGGAAGGTTTTATTTGCATAATCATATCAGCGTGCATTTGTATGAAGAAACTTTTCCTATCGAATCTGGCATTATAACTAGGCAATCATCCAGTTTATTACAAATGCAAAGTAAAATGGTTTTAATTGAAGTAGTCCAAATCTTGACTAACTTCTTGCAGCAAACTGAAAGGTGTCAATGCACTTCAGAAGATTTTTTTATTTTTCTGGGAAGTTTGGAAGGTTTTTGTGTTACAACATTTTGTTGTTTGACCATCTTATTTTCTTTGAGGGTTATATTTAATTTCCTTGACATACTTTAGTGGACTACTTTAAGCTGAAGCTGTCTGCATTTGTACAGAAGTAGTACACTTCTTATAAGAATGGGATTCATCTTAAGCTTCCATCCTTCTCAGTCTCTGGAGCATTTTCAGTTGTCAACTTCTGCATTAATTGGCTATTTCATGTTTTTCTGGAATTGTCACTCTACAGTGAAGTAATATGGAAAATATTAATCTTTCCACTATATCTGACAGATTTTGACTGTTAAATCTTTGTGCAAAAATGTTTACTGTTGCTATAGTAATATTTGAAAGCGTTACTACTGTCTTAAGTTTTTCACATACTTCTTAGATATACTTAATTTTTTTGTCACACTCATCTATTAATCTTCCACCAAAAATCTTCCTTGCATTAATTTTGAAGTTGAGGAAAAGCTGCATTACATTTACAGATTGACCAGACACTAGATGGTGCAGTTCTACTTTGAGTTCTGTCCTTAGATGTATTTGAAACAACAATTCTTGCTCAGGTAATGGTGTAGCACAGCAGTGCTATTTCTGCTTTGTCTGCTTTCTGTTATATATATAGTCAAGTTATCAGCGGAGACTCCACTGAGGCCTTCGCTTTCTGGGTGTTCTGTCATTGATAATGACCTGTTCTAGTATTTGTTAGGAGGTTTGAGATTCTTTGATGTGATGGAGATGACAGAGGCAAAGGCAACTTTTACATACACCAGACACAGAGAGTCTTGGACGTATTTTCAGGATTTTAGTCAGAATTTTTAAAAAAGAAAAACTAGCTGCTGCAAGTAATGTTTTGTGACTATAACTTGGGATTTCAAGCAAAAGACTGTTAATAAGAGATTCTGACTGTCCCAAGACTAATGGATAGCTCTTGTCTATTTTCATTCTATGTTATTTGCTTATGAGCACTGCCACATGGATAAACTGCTTCCCTACCTCCCCTGATATTCTCCTTAGATTTTTCTTGGTGCTTTTTTTTCTGTTCTCTAAAGTCATCCTCCTTCAGGAAAGGAGCTGTTTTATGTGTGAGGTTCTGTGCCACATGTTAAACTTCTTTTCAAAGGAGAAAAGTTTCCCAAACAAACAAAATCGCGTTTTGAAGAATTCTGCCATGTATTATATATATGCATATGACTGGCTCTGTCGTTTTTGGGCAAATGACACATTCAGTGCAGAAGCTTATACACTGAGGCTCATTGGTTGCTAATTTCTCCTTAGATTAAAAAATGTACTGCTCGGAATTTTATTGATTTTCAGAATGCAAATACCATTGCGTTTTTGTACTTGCTATGTGTTCTGTACCAAATCTATAATTTTGATCACCAGTCTGGCTTGAAATCCCTAAAAATGCTTACTGAGTTGAGTGGAGGATTGCAGTTGACTGGTAGCCTAAATAATGCAGGGCTGGTCAAAAAATACAGAACAAAATTTAGAGAAATTAGTTTTTCTGAGATAATATTGCAGAAGAATGAGGAATGCCCTGGAACTTTGTCTGAGAGACTTGAGGTATGTTAGTGATGGCTGTGGACAGTATGTCCATTCTCCCTGTTTCTTCATTAAGTTGAAAATTATAGTGTCTTGCTCCATAGGTTGTGTGAGAAAGATTTCTTGCTGACCTTAATATTAAGTTGTTCAATTAGCTACTAATTGGCTAGTGTGAAAATGAAATCACCTGACTTTTTCTTTGAGCTAACCGGTCATTATCAGCACTGTGTAATCTTGCTGATTAGGTAGTATTAATGATTTTGTTTTGACATGGCAGTTGGATTCCATTTTTTGACAAACAATAATGCAGCTAAATGTGTATTTCCTGATATTTTAATTGTTAGGATTCTGCAGGTAAGCAGTACTTGAAGACATTAGAAAAGGATGTTCAGTCTAAAGGGCAAGGAAAACAGTGTCACTTAACAGTGGTTTCATGTTTGCTAATTTAAGAACATTAATACATTTTAAGGGTTCTATTTACATGCTAATTTTGAGATGCGAACATTTTAAGAAGGGAATATTTATAAAGCTCAAAGCTCTGTAAGAAATCATTATCATCTTGCCTGTAAATAAATTTTTATGTTTAAAGGCAGTGTGACTCTAAGTGACTTCAGTGTGTTCTGAACCCATCATATTTTTGCATTAATAGTTTGTTCTAAATTGTGGTTAGTACTTTAGGAATGGATATGGCATGAGTTATTTGAACAGCCTGTCAGATTTACAGGTTAACCTCTGAAGATGTTTTATGTAACTAATGTAACATTTATGTAACTAACAAACTAATATACACTTTCCAAAAATTAAACCCACTACTTACGGTTATCATGAAATAAATTTCCTTGTAACAGTATTCTTTTCAGAAGGGAATATGTAGTAATGGATGAAATTTGAATGTCAGGACATAATTTAGTTACTGTAGTTGTAAACTTAAGAGAGAAAGCTTGTATCATTCTGGAAGATGTTTGCTGCAAGTTCCTTCTTTCTTCCTTGCACATTTACTATGTGCAATCAAAAGTCAGTATATCAGTCAAGTGCTTTTCAAGGCAGCACGTAACAGCTTGATATTGCTATCTTAGTTTTGTTATGTATCTCAGAATGAGTGATAATTGCTATATAACATAATAAAAACCAGTTATCCAGTATTCCCTTTTGCAGGAGCTATATAAGATTGTTGTGTGAAATGTAATGTAAATTCTGATTTGATTAATTTTCAGTTGTTCATTTTGTGCATACACATCTATTTTCTACTGCTTTCAGTTGCAATACATGAGAGAAAATAATCTTAGGAAGTATACACTAGTTTATGAATGGAAACGATCCTTACAGATTGATCTTTAGGGCTATTGCTGTTCAAAACGTTAGGTTCTTAATTTTTGGCTGGGATGTAAAATAGCAGATTTGCAATGCAAAGACATTAAGCAGCTTAATCCAGAAATTAATGAATTTAAGGAGGGTTATGAAGACTGCTGGACATACTCTGTGCTTAATTGTAATAAACAAGCCACACTTGAGAGCGGTGTCCATAGAGATGCTTTTGTCAGTAGTCCTTGAGTGCCAGATGGTGAGCAGAACAGCAGCCAACAGTTTAACTAGAACTTGATTCTGAAGAGCAGAGTCTTCAAGAGTAATCCAGAAAATTCTGTAAGAGTTACTTGGATTTAAAGATGTTAACAGAAATTACCCCCTTCATTTCATGAACTCAAGCACGTATCCATTCTGTCATGGAATTAAAACTGGTAGAACCATATGGAGAGAAAGTATGCTTAGCCACTTCAGACTGTGGTGTTTCCTTTTTTAAATGGCCTGGAATTTAAAGGATAAAAAAATATGAACATAGCACTTTCTTTAATAACCCGAGGAAAAATTGTTTGATCAACAATCTACTTGATGTTAGTAGTGTGCATATAATAATTTTTTTCACGTAATAATTTCCATAGCATTTCTTTACCACCTGGTTGAGGTTAAGGTGAATTAGTAATAATGTGATCACCCATCTGTAATATGTCAGCTCTATTGTGCCTGGTTCGTATGTGGTGTTTGGACGCTACAACTCCTCTCTGGAGGTAGCAAATGTCTCTCCTTGATGCTCCAGAAGTTTCATTTACTGTTTTTCATGTGACTGCGTGGTCCCATTTTTTTCTTGCCAATATTCTGAGGCTGTAGATCCTTTACTATGGAGTGAAAAAGGAGGAGGAAAGAAATATGGTAGGGAAGGAGAGACTCTTCCTTCTGGATTTGGCAGCATTTCTTCAAAAGCAGTTTCTCTTCTGATTGGTTTTGCCAACTGGAGATACTGAATAAATGAGGGTATAATTTAAAACTGGTTTTGTTGCAGATCCAGTGCCGTATGTGCATTAATCTTGTTCTGGTTGAGTGTGTTACAATTCTATTTTAAGGATTTATTTGACAACATTATCTTTTTGTGGTTTCTAATGATACTACCGGGAGTGACTAACTTTATAGAAATAGATGCAGACAGAAACCAGGATGGAAGTCTAGGTTGTACCTACTGGCTAAAGTCCCACCCACACTTATTCTTCCTCTTATCAAACTGAGTATATAACTAACTGTGCTTATGTGTATTGCAACATACACCAGTGCATTCAGAATATTAAGATACCTTTATAATTTGTGATTAGAGCTGTCTGACCCCTAAATATACTTTCAAAATATAACATGCAAAAAACCCCACACAAACATTTCTTTTACTCTCAGGATTACTTACACAAATAAAAATTATTTTGGGGCAATAAAATGTGTTGGAATGCATACATATGTCCTCATAAGTATACTATGCTATCATATATAGACTGCATTTATGACACCCTTGGCTGTCTGATATGTACTTTCCCTATCAATCTTCTGGGAATTTTTCAGACATTCCAAACCCTTAAATAGCTTTGAACAGCTGCCTTCAGGAAAAAAAAAATCATGTAAAAGTTTTCTTCTCCACCATCTGCTTTGCGTTTTGTATTGTAAAGCCTCAGTCTCTTTTGCAATAAAATAAACAAATTGCAGAGAAATAGCACACTATGCCAAATTTCAGAGGAGTTATTTGTCATAATGATGGTTTAAGAAATTAATTTTTAAAGAAGAGAAAAAGTTACTGAGACATTTGTAGTGGCAGTTGTGTCTTTTTTAATTGCCTTTTCTGGGACATATAACGTGCCTGTCCCAGGTTCTGTCTTCTGAAAGTTGGTGCTCCAAGTTGATATTTTTATCCTGTAGGGCCTCTCTTAGGTAATAGTTAGAGAGATTTTAAATTTATATCTAGTTTTCTTACTCTTTTTGAGTGATACATTTGTATACAAGTATGGAAATTAAAGAGAAGAGGTTATTTGTCCAGAACTGTTAAGTGAGCTAAAAATACTAAGGGGTCACTTTGGGTTTTAGTGCTCTGTTCATCAGACCATGTGCTTGATACAAGTGACTGAAAGAATCCTGAACCATCTTAATACTAGAGAACTGTTGTTCTTGCCTCCATCATATCAGCAGATGCAGGTGTTACGACATATCATGTAGATGGAGTTTTGTTGAGCAATTATCTTCTTGAGAAGAAGTCAAGATCTAAGACGTTGTGTCTAGTTTGTCCAGTTGTGTTGTATGAATTTGTTTTATGATGGAGAGAACACCTGTTTCTTCTCTGCAGTTAAAATTCCATTTAAAACAGCAATATAGTATAAAAAATGCTTTGGTTGTTCCTTTGGAAATAGATTTTCTTATTAGTAGTGGAAAACAAAATATATTTCCATTGCTCTCAATGCAAAACCAAAAAAGCAACAAACAACCCACGTTCTATGTCCATGAAAAATGTTGTATCTACATAACTTAATTATTCTTTCCTGCATGTAAGCCATGATGTTTAAGGGTTATTTTTTAATGTAGGCACCTGACAGGATGTTATATGACAAATCGTTGGTCTTGAAATTACCAAATGGAATAGATTATTCTTTCCAGTGACTGTAATGACAGCAGGATCACAGGTTCGGCTCCTTTATATGGAGAACTAATAGAAACAGAGGAGGAACTGGAAAGATAAGATGACTAGCATCTCAGATTAATTTCCTTGTTTGGACTTTATTAAATTAGAAGATAACCTTTCATCTTGGGTTTTTATTTAGGGACAGATTTAAAAATCAAATGGGTGATTTTGGGTATAACTTACTTTGCTGTGTAAAATGCTTGAGAAGAGTCAGTTTATTTTACTTTATGGAAGAATGATGATGTCATTCTTGAATTATGTTAAAACTCTTTATTTTGAGGCAGGATTTTTCAGTGAGTAGATAAAAATTGTGTCAGAATATTAACATTTTTTGTTGTTGTTTTTTTTCTCAGTTTTAAGTCTTTTGTACTTTATGAAATTACTCACATTAATGAAAGGTACCTGGAGCAACCAAAGACTTTGTCCCTGCGTTTCAATATGTGTTGTAAAGATCACCTTAAAATAATAAAGATACCTCTAGTAGCTTAAAATGACAGTATTTGGTCCCTGTGTATTTGGAAGAAAAGTCTTGATTTTTCTAACTAACTTGCTATAGATAAGCTTAGATTAGTACTCTGTATGTTTATTTTTAGCCGTCATTGTAGCTCAGGGTAACACACTGAGCAGAGTGTAAAAAAGCAATTTTGAAAATTAGCTTGGATCTTCTCTGAAAAAGTGGGAGAAACTTGACTTATTTTAACAAAACAAACAAAATTTAACATGATGGCTTCTTCCTAAAAATGGTAGTGGAAGAGTTTGCTAATTTTAGCTGACTTAAAATATACAGTATCATGGGACAAAAGGCATTCTGCATAAGTTTTTACTTATGCCAAATATAGTATTCTGATCATTGTTTTTTAATTTACTTTTAAAATAAATGACATTACCAAATACAAATGTTTTAAAATACGACGTAGGCCTTTGACTCAAGAAGAAATAGCCCGTCGGCGTGAACTTGCAAAACGAAGGCATGCAGAAAAATTAGCAGCAAATCAAGGAAAGGAGCTGTCAGAGAAGCCCCCAAGTGAAAATTCATCTGAAGTAACTGGGAACACTGGTGACACAAAAGGTACATAGTGCTCTGCTATCGGTTTCTCTCAGAGGACAGTTAATAATAGTGTCTAGGTGTTGTTAAGTAATTGTGTACCTTAAAAAGAACCATGTGCATGTCAACCCAAACTGTTCAATAGATGCAACTGAATAAAGAATGAGGAGTTTCTAAGAAAGCTGGTAGTTCATAAATGCTGTAATAGTACCGCAGACACCTTTTCATATAGCCTGAGAATGTGCTTGGTGTCAGCACTTGGAGTTGCTGAAGACTGATGCTTGAAGGAGTTGCTCTACTGAAAAATGATTTTTCACCATAAGTAGAAAGGTCCAGCGATTAATTTTTTGCCCTCACATATAGGGTAGAAAAATTCAAATTTGGTTGGCTTTTTTTGTTAGAACATTCTTATGGACTTGTTACTAGCATACGTTATTTCAATATAATTTAATTCCTTTAAGCTTTGGTGAGAGTAATTGTTTCATTTAAATAAAACGCCCAAACAACCAAAAGCCTGAAGTCAAACAGCCTAATCATTAATTGATACAAAAGCAATGTGTGAGCAAAAAGACTGAATCCAGTCATTGTGAGTTACAATGGGGCATTCTTGGAGTCTTTTAATGCCTCACCAGTTCTAATAAGGTAATCTGCTATTGATATTATTTCTTCTTCATATGACAAAACATAAACTGCTTTTATTCTTCATATATTTTTCTAACTCTGATTAGGTGAAGAGCAACAGCTCACTGGTCAAGTAGCAATCACAACCACAAAGGCAACAAAACAGGAGGAAGAAAACAAGGAGTCTTTCATTGCTTTTGCTAGAGTATTCAGTGGCGTGGTGCGACGAGGGCAAAAGATCTTTGTTTTAGGACCAAAATATGATCCTGCTGAGGCTTTGCATAAGGTAAGAGACAACACTAAACTGTTTCTGTACTTGGGATTCTTTTAAAATGCTGCTGACAACTTATTACACACTGCTCAATCAATCAATAAATAAATAATGTCACGTAAAAACATCCAAAACCTAGACAAGTAATTTAGGTAATTGTGATAATAGCTGATTGTAACACAAACTAGGTATAATGAAATTTGGCAGTGTTAAGGTTTAAGTGTAGTGCTGTGTTAGCTTGAAACAAATCCAGTGTGTCCGTACTTTACTTCAAAGAAAACTTGAGAAGGAGTTAAAAATACTTTCGGTGAACCGGAAGGTGCAGAATACTGTTATGGAAAAAAAAAAAAAAAAAGGTGTTAAGTCTTTTGAGATTATTGTCATAGAAGTTCATTTTAATTTATAGCATTTCTACTGTTGGTGAAAATTGGAAGTAAGCTGGAGGTAGTATGCTTTTAAAAATTAACAAAGGAAGTGTTCTCTTTTGTTTTCTTTATAAAAATGTGCTAGTTTTTCACAAGACTGGATTTTTTTGAAGGGGAAAATTATTTTCAAGTATATTTTGGTTTGTAGTATCTACCTTTTGAAATGAAAATGATTTTAGGGTGTATTTCTTAGCTTTGGAATGAAAGGAAGTTTTTAGAAAGAAGTTTTTCCTCAGTGCTAAGTGATAAATATCCAACGCTGGTTCTTTTACTGTGTGTAGCTGTCATCCCAGTGTTCTGCTACAGATGATCTGCCAGCAGTACCTCATATGACTTGCTGTACATTGGAGAATCTCTACTTGCTTATGGGAAGAGAACTTGAAGATCTTGAAGAAGTACCAGCGGGAAATGTTCTGGGTAAGATGTAGCTAGTATTTAATTTCCTAGAGTTTGAATCCCTCTGTCATTTGAAATAAGCTGAAATTATTTTCATGTGATTAATAATAAATCTATGAATATTTTTAGATAGGCTTTCTTATGTGTGCAAATATAAGGCACTCTTAAATAAACAGTGATTTTTGTGAACTTTGAATTGTGAGGAGGGAAAATATGGATGAAGAGGAGAAAACTGGTAATTATGTTAGCCTGTTATCTACAGGTTGGAGTATTGCCAGGTAAGCATTGCTGCCAGAATTGCCAAAGGAAGTAGTAAGGTCTCAGATTTTATAAACTGCAAGGATTATTGCACCAGCGGAAATTCTGTAATAGGACTTCTCTGGTGATGTGGATAATTGTAGTTTTATTTATGGGTCTGCTTGAACCATGGTGCTTAAAAATATTTCTATTATGACTATAGCAGATTTTGAACTTCCTCCATGGACGAGGTTCTGAGTGATAAGTCGTCCTAATCATTGAATTAGGCTTTTTTGTGCCAGATCACAAGCTGCTTTGCTTTAGAGCATGAATAGCATTCTTTGCCAATTTTGTCCTTCATTTGTCTTTTTTTAATATCAGAAGAGTGTTCACAATGTTGGAAGTGGAAACTTCAAAGATTATTTCATTTGCTGTTTCTTTTATCTTGGGAATGGAAACTTACAAACTACAGAAAAATATAAGATTTTTTACATGTGTATTGTCTGATTTTTTAGAAATTTAGAGTAAATAAAAATAGGTGTACTTTGTCAGGGTTTGATTTTGGTAATCTAGGCAGTTAATCACACTGGTTGCTTTTAGCATAGGCCTGTTGCTCAGAAAATAAACAGTTGGTGAGTTAGTTTTATTTGGAAGCTTAGTATTTTAAAATTCTGAATTATGCCTGACTGTAGCCTGATGCCCAAATTTACCTTTTTCAGTATCTGAATGTATTAAGTATATGATCTGTTGATTTAAAGAATTAAGAGTTTGGAAAATCCCTACTCCAAAACACACTGCAGTAGAAGTGAAAGGATGTCATTTTCGTGCTTGCCAAATAATAAATGCTCCTGAAATTACCTCCTGCAGAGAAACACATATTGTGAGAATTAGATTGTGTTTGATGTTGGGTTGGACCAAATTTCAAGAAATGTTTTTTTAAGTAATTAATTCTAGGAAAAAGTTGTAACCCTGTACTGCTGAAGGTTACTCTTAGTGAGGTCTGACGTAAAGAAAAGGGTATTGGTTGAGTATTATGAAAATTCTAACTGGTGACACAAGATTTTGTGATAAGTAGAAGGCTTCACTAACATTTTACAGTGAGAATTAACAGTCAAAGTGCTTAGCCAAACTGTTTTTGGTATTTCATCTCTTTTTACCAGATCATTGTCCAGTTTCTTTACATATTAACAAAACACGCTTTCATTTTAATCTAGAGCATGCCAGCTCAAATATATATTTTTTAATAAAAATCTGATTTAATTTTAAAACATTATTTTAAGAACCCTAAATACCTTCTTGTTCACTTGTTTCTCATATTTCCTTATGGAGCTGCATTGTTAATTTTCCTAAATTCAGTAAACTCCTTTACTAATTTGATGGTGATGCTTAGGAGAAAATGCAACATGAAAGGAATTGGTAACAGTGGTGATGTTATTCCACTTTTGTTATTCCAGTTAGTAACAGTGATTTCTGTTTCAAAGGCTATTTATCTTCCAGCTTTAGCGTATACAACAGTGATTTCTCTTCAGCCTTCTAAGGAAACAGGTTGTAGATTATCTAGTAAATTAAGGAAGCTTTTCTGAAAGCTCTATAGTTTTACTCTGTATAATTAAATTATTGCTGTAAGGAATACACAGTTAATCGTGACTGCCTATTTCCACTTTAAATCTTGTGGTATAGGGTTTTTCAGATTTTTTTTTCTTCAAGACTTGGAGTGGATTTTTTCTACTATAAGGAAGAAGTCCTAGTGAGCAGCTTTTTGATTCTTTATACTGGCTTATGCAAATGTTTAATGATCAAAGACATGGCTCGATACATACGTTGTTTTATTGAAGATGAAGAGACTTCATCCCTTATTCCTTGCATTCAATTAGTATTTTGTTAAAATATGAATCTTATCATTGCTAAAAATCTGATAAACTTTTAGGAAAATACTTTAAATGGAAAAGGTAATGAGGAATGCTGTGTTTAAACTACAAACCTGTCACACACAGAGAATTCAAGAACATCCAGTTGAAAAGCAATGCTATGTCCATGTCTGATATGCATAGCCATTTTGGCAAGCGTTGGAAAGCTATTTTCTGTTCTTGTTCCAGGTTCCTGGAAGTTAGGAGATACAGGCTGCTTTGCATTTATTTGTTTGTATTGCAAGTTTGTAACCTAAATATTTTGTCTGAAGTACTTGTCAAAAAGCTTTATGCTGTTTGTCATTTTCAAGTAATATGGCGAATGCAAAATACTGCCTCCTTCCACATAGCTGTTCGTAATTCACAGTCTTTCTTGACAGTCTCTGTGGCTACTGTATATCTTTTGTAGACCTTGAGTAGGAGGTGAAACATTTTAAAACAAATGAAAAAGCTACTGGGGACCAAGGATAGTATAGTCTTTGTAATAAATCTTCTTTAAAAAATTATTTGTCAGAAAATTTTATAAAGAGAGTAAAATTCTTGTCTTTGCCAAAAATGTCTGGTTTGTAGAATTTGTAATTTTAGAAGCACTGTTGATTTCTCCACTCTGAGAACTAAAAAGGAGTACATGAACAAAATGCCGTCTGAAGAGAGTACTATCTTATTTTTCACTCTTCTCTCCATGCCCCCACATTTCTGTTAGAGGTCCTGTGCAGGACCTGTTAGAGGCAGGAAATGATACATTGTACCTGGTACTACTAGGTTCTGCTTTGTACCACTTTGAATTAATAGAGGCCTTGCAGGAGGAGAAGGCCTTTGTTCAGTTGAAACTGCTGAATCAAAAACATCGCAGTTGTTGAAATGGGCTATAAAAAGTATCCTGAGGTTTAATTTGGAATAATGTTGAAGTGCTGATCCAAAAACAAATCACGTGTCTTAGTGTACTAATTCAGGAATGGCTTATGTTTCTGTATTGTCTTGGGCCTTTTGCGTGGCATGCAGTTGTTGAATTTGAACCTCTCCATTATCAGGTCTGAGTCCTGGGAGCGAGACCCTTGTCTTGCAAACAGCCTACCTACCTGTCCTTACTGCGGCGCTAGCATTCCCTGTATTATTCTGTCTGGCCTTAAGGGTCATGTGAACTTTTGCACCAGCCTCTCTTGACTTGCGTTTGGGCTGATGCCTTATTACCTTAACAGAAGCAACATTAACCTGTTTTGTAAATTCTAACTAGGTATTAAAATGCTTGAATTCCAAAATATAGAAGTACTCCATCTTGTAACTTCAATAACTAGAAAGACTTCCTGCTTGCAAACATCAAATGTGACAATTATGTTACCTAAATTTGTATCTCAAAATCAGTTGAGTTCTTTTCATTCCAAGACATCTCGTGCACTGTTTGTGCTCACCTTTTGAAAACTGCCTGAACATCCATTGGAAAAAAAACAGTGTATCCTTCCTAGACCTTGGACACAAATCTGTGTGCTGTTTTGAAAATGCTGCCCTGGTGTGTTTTTAGAATAAAAGCTATGTTAATGGATGTTGCACATCCACTGTCATGCATGCACACCCATGAATTCAGTTTAACGTGTGTCTTACAAGTGGTGTGTATGCTGTGTTTTATCCACAAGTACTACAACAATAATCTTGTGTTTGCTAGCATACAAACCTCAGACTTTTCTTAGAGCTGCCTGTATGACTATTTCACTGCTTTCTGGGTTGTTTGAATACTGTTAAAAGCTTTTCTCTTACTGCTAGATTTGTAGTGTTTTAATGTTCATAAGAGGCTAGGTGACGTCATGAATATTTTCAGAAGCTGTATGAATTCAAGTGTTCTAACAAATCAAGAGTCTTTGTTTCTTTAACTTACTAAATGATGTTGTTAAAAGCAAGAATGTAAAATCCTGTTGCCAACTCACTATGAACTGACTTCCTACATGACAGGCTGCTGTGTACCTTTGTATTTCCGTTTTGAAAATTATTGCTTTCCTGCTCAATGTTCTTTAATGTTTTTATGATTTATTGAGCACTTATGGGATTCTTGATGTGTGAATGCTACATCATGGGAACTGTAGGTGGTTACAGATTCATACTTGGGGTTTTTTTGGTGCCTTTCTCAGGATAGGTGCCATACAACTGCAGTTAGCATGAAGACCTGGTATGAAGTAGTACAGCTAACCTCAGTACAAGATGTCTAACAAGCATTTTATTCCTCTAGGACTTCATCGAACAATTTAGAAGCTTTTAATAAGCAACCTCTATTAAGAGCAAAGAGCAGCTGCAAGCAGTGATGCCGTTTTAAAGGCCCAGAATGGCTTTCTAGGACTGGTGCCAGCTAGTAAGCATTAGCACCTTCTGTGAGAGCCGTAGGAACAGTCCTGCTGTTTCACCAGCCTTTTATTTCTGTGCAGACATTTGGTGGGCTAATTTCACTCTCTGAATCAGTAATGTGATTATTAAAAACAAAAAAAACCCAACCAAAACGCCAGCTTGAAGTGGTTCCAGCTGCATGGGCTGGAATCTGAGCCTAGTGTGATCAGTGGACACTGGAGGGCAGTCTTTCTCAAGGATCTTACCGAAAATAGCTGAAAATGGTGAATGAAACAAAGAAAACTCAAAGCTTTGTCTTCTGTTTTGGAATACTTACAGTTTTTATCACCAACTGCCATCTTATAACTTCAATAAAACAACCCTGTATTTTTGACTAGCTTATAGTAATCCAGTACGTTTTATCTCTGAGCTGTTGAGTTTACCTGGCATTATTGTTTCTATATTAATTGTTTCTTTGAGCTAAGGACATGGCAGTTAATCTGTTGTTTGGCCTCTTTCAGTGCTGGAAACTGAAGTAATTTTCTTAACTCTATTTTTGCTGTAGTTGACATAGTCCCTTTGCAAATACTGCTCTTTGCTCTGTGTGGTTCCAAGTGGACTGAGTAATTTGTGTTGTGTACTGGGCAATGTAATGTAACATTAAAATGGTATTATAATTTTGCTGGTAATCTGAAGTTTCCTTTAGCCTGTTTCCCTTAACCCTTTCTGCTGTTTAATTTGTGATTCTGTTTCAGGGGGATTTGACTTGACAAACTTTATCATAAAAGAAATAAGTGATTAATTGTCTTGATTTCCAGTCAGTGTCAACATATCACTGGAGAGGAGAAAATATTGTGTCTTAGAGCAGAGGTATAGCAGTGACATAAGTCTTTAGTGCCTCAGCTAAGGTTTTTTAGGGAAGAATACTTTGAATGGTTAATGGTTGCCTTTTTTAGATTGGGTGTTTTTTAATTTATATTGAAGATTTTAAATTGCTTTTTGTGTAGTTATACTTTTTCTATTTTTTCTGTCTAGCTTCTTAACACTATGAAAGCGAATCATATGTGTAGTAATTCCTCTGAAAACTACTTCTAGATTTTTCAAGTGCTTCTGGAATGTTCTCTGCTCTGATTTTCAGGGGTTTATTAGATCTTAAAAATATGTCTCGTCTTGCCTCTGGATACAAGGGATTTTTAACCATACTTAAAAATTGAGCTGTATAAGATATAAAAGTTGTAATGTATTTATCTCGCCAAAAATGCCTTAAAGCTTGCTTTTGACCACTGTTGGATTATAATGTCAAAAAAAATCAAATAATTACATTTTTGAGGAAAGGAGAGAATACAGTGGAACATTATATATCAGTTTTAAAGCAACTTTTAGCTATTCTAAGGTGCAAAATGTGAGCTTTCATGTAAATGAAAATTAGATTTCTAAATAGTCTTACAGATGTGAGGCAAGTACTCCTGATTCTTTGGAGTTGGTATGCAGACAGATACTGCTGATGCTTAAGGTTTCCCAAGTAGTACCAGAAGGAGAACTGCCCAGACTTGTCAGTGTTTGTTGTTGCTGCTTCTATGCCTGAGGGCAGCAGTGGGACTAACAAGAATCAAGACAATTTAATACCCTTACTGCTTGAAGTAACTCACAGCACAGCAGCAGGCATATGCTCACAGCAACTTAATAGAAAAGATGTAGGAATAGACTACCCCTATAGAGGGTTTGAGGTGTAGGGAGCCCGTCTGTTTATCAGCCCCGTGTTTTCTTCAGGAAGAAGTGATTTTTGGCCTTGGGATCTCAAATTTATTAGAACCATAGAATGGTTTGGGTTGGAAGGGACCTTAAAGCCCATCCAGTTCCAATCTCTCTGTGATGGCCAGGGACACCTCCCACCAGACCAGGTCTGCTCAAAGCCCCATCCACCCTGACCTTGAACATCTCCAGGGATGGGGCAGCTACAGCTTCTCTAGGCAACCTCTTCCAGTTCCTCACCACTCTCATGGTGAAGAAATTCCTCCTTATGTCTAGTCTAAATCTGCCCCTCTCCAGTTTAGACCCATTGGCCCTCATCCTATCATGACAAGCCTTTGTAAACAGTCCCTCCTCAGCTTTTCTGTAGCCCCTTCAGGCACTGGAAGGTTTCCTTCAGGTCTCCTCAGAGCCTTCTCTCCTCCAGGCTGAAGAAGTCCAACTCTCAACCTGTCCTCGTATGGGATGTGCTCCAACCCTCTAATCATCTTTGTAGCCTCCTCTGGACCTGTTCCAACAGTTCCATAGCCTTCTTAGACTGAAGATTCCAGAACTGGACATTATTGTTATTATTATTATTATTATTAGCCTATTATTATTATTTGCCTATTATTACACCAGTATGCATTGATGAGAGTTCAGGGTCACTGTTAAAGGAGACCAACCCCTTTTCCTTGCGTTAAGGTGGAGAACTGACTAGTGGCTGCTTCTGGGCAGGTGGTACTCAGCTTTTCAGTAGCTGACTGTGGGTTTTGCTTACAGATATTAGCTGGCTCATCTCCAAAATTTCCAAATCTTCTGTGTGAATACTTGATTGGGTGTGATTTTTCAAGTCTTTTTAAAATGAGAGGATATGGATTTCCCCCAGTATTTCAGTTACTTCTTTTAGTCAGCATCAATGTACTATTTTTAGTCTCTCCCTCTGTGAAACTGAATATGTCAATGTATCTACAGAGCAGTTATTTACAGTAATAGCTGTATTTATTACTTGGCTAATGAACTTATTTTTTCTAATACTAAAAGAGAACAGGAGTTAGTATCACCAATGTAAAACAGTAATGGAAGCCTTAAGGTGAAATTTTGAAATGACTGGCTGAGCTCACATCTGTAATGTTGCACTTGGAAGTTTTTCTCCAGCATACTGAGCTAGATCACTGATTATTTTGGGAAATTACCTTCTTTTGCAGTTCTAGTAAGGACAATGTTCTTTTCCCAAAAATCCTTAAACAACACAAGCTACATGCCTAGATAATGGTATTAATGATATAATTTCTGATGTTTATTAGTGCTGAAATATACCATGTGTAACTTGGGGTGGGGGAGAAGAAACTTGGTCTAGGAATTAGGTTAGTCTCAAGAAGTTATCTGCTCTGTAGGAGGCAGTGAATGAGTGGTGAATGAAAGCAGTTTTCTAGGCAGCATAGATTTTGTTGGTTAAATCTAATTTTTCATTATTTTTATACTTACTGACTTCTGATTAATTTCCCTTAAATCTAATCTTTTTCAGCTTCAGTATATCAGGAAGTTGTTCTCAGTAGATGTAGTTTTTAGCAATAGAAAATGTGGTAATTCTTTAGAATTTGTAATATTTTCTGCTTCTGTAGAGTCTCTTTTCCAAGGTAATGCAAAACTGAAAGTCCTTTACATAGCTTTGATTGAATAAGTCTTTTCCTCATCTTCATGCTTTAAACAAATATCCTGTGAACAAAACACTTCTGAAGAAAAAAGATGTGGTTTTCTTTGTTTTTCACTGACTTTCATTTTTCTCATAGCATACACAACTGTCTGATAAGGATTGTATGTTAAGTTGAATATCAAATTATGTCAGTATTCAGAGCATTGGAATTATGTTAATGATGATGATAATGATTCCTTGACAAATTAGGGTAGTTAGAGAGTTGTCATGTAATTTTCCATTTGTTTCTTTACTAGAGATGGAAATAGGAACCAGGTAATTTGTCTTATGGTTTAAGCTGTTTTCTTATTCCCATTTAATATGAAGCCAGAGGGCACTGTTTTTCATACAGTATAAAAATGTGTAGTTGTGTAGTTATTTCAATTTTGAGTAAAGATTTCGCATGGATTCACAGCACTGTCAGTGTAGTGAAAACTTTGGATTATTGTTTTTAATGTGCATTTTCTCATGCAGAAAATATACAGATGTTTTTAGACTAAGTGAAATTAATGTCAGTACTCTGAAAGCAAAAAAATCTGCTATTGGTGTGCTGCCTACTTATTAGCTCAACTCGGAAATAATGTACTGGTTTCAGAGGCAGAGTAGTGTTAAGTAAAGCTACTGTCATGAAAACAGCTTGTTTAGCTTCCTTTTTTCCTTTGATACAGCCTTTTTCCTGAGAAAAGCTACTGTTTCATTTGATAAAGAAGAAAAAAAAAACATCTCCCCTGAATGTTCATTTCATTTTCGTGGCTCCACTGCTGCCTTCTCCACGAAGTAATAGCCAGGCTTTAGAAGTTAGACTTGACCTCCTTCAGCTGTCTTTGAAGTGTTAACATGACTCCTGAAATCTACCCTTTTTCTGTGAGCTCCCCACCCCAAATCTCAGCGTTAACCTCATGTTTTCTCTTCAGATTCCACCTTTCTCTGTGCTTTTCCATCTGTTATTCTTTCTACCTCAGCTTTTTATTTTGGTTACCTTAGTTATCCCATGCCAGTATGACAATATTTTAGTTAACCACAACCTAAGCAAAAGCTCTCTCCTAACTGGCATTGTTTATAGAATACAAGCCATTAATTCTTCAGGGCAATTTATTTGAATGTATCTTTAGTTCCTGCTAGAGCACTTCCTAATCTTAGACAGGCCTCCTGTGTAATGGGGAGAGGAGCAGGATAAGCGCTTTCATACCCACATATGCAAAAGTGTCTTGTTGTGTAATAGACCTAGTGCCTGGAATATACAGCATTCTGGCAATAAATACCATCTGTGGTTGTGAAATGCTTCTTCTTCTACCATTGAACTAGCCACAAAAGCCTTTTACTACTTTGTATATTTCTCCTTTATTTACATTGTCTGTTGTTACCACAATTTCTTCAAGGAGTTCAGAAAAAGCAAGGAGAAGGTTACAATGAGGGCAGGAGAGTCTAGGGGAAAAAGAGCAGGTTGGAACTAATTTTGCATGTAATTCCACTGAACACACTCAGTTGCAGAGTATCAAAATCCTGCATAGCAAATGGGGAGGTTACAAAGTTAAGAGTTTGTTAATAAAGTCCATGTTTTAGTGAGTTATTTTCTAAGTATTTTCCTGAGATTTTTATGTTGTTTCATACTTCACACTAAATTGCAGCAGCATTGTGAGGGTTGTTTGGCCTGTATCAGGGTGTGAGTCATGAAGTTGGCTTTGTCTGGCTTGTGAACTGGAGGGGGGAGTTAAGGCAGAGCTATATTTAGGAGTATCGACTGATGTCAAACTAGAGCACTGCTAAACAACAGTGTTAAAGAGACAGCACTGGCTAGTTTCAGCTCAAAGTTGAGATTATTTGTAGTCATTTATCATTTAGTAAATAACTGGAAAACTGATATTGACTAGATTCTTCTGCATAGGTTGCAAGCAAAGCAGTGTGAGTCTGAATTTGTACTTGTCTAGAAAAGCTATTCTAATTTCACTTTCAGAACTGTATGATTGAAAACAGCAAGCATAGGTAAAACTTAGTTTCAGCTAACAGGTTTTAGAATCTGAATTTTTAAGAATTTGTTATTTATAAAGAATTGTTTACAGATAGATAAGTGTAATGTTTGAGGGGCTGTTACTATTGAGTTTTTGTCTTAAAATGCAGAGCAATCGCTGACTTGACTTTATTGTATTTTGAAATTTTGGCATTGATATGTAGAACCAAATTTAGACACCTTTTTGCATCTAATTAAGACTAAAAGAAATGTGGTTCTTTTCTAGCCTTTCTTACTCCCTAGTTCTCTCCAGTGAGCTCTGTTATGTATTTGGGTGAAATTCAGGCCAGTGATTTTAAAAAATAAGAGGCTCCATTTTCCAATTTTGCTTTTCTGTCATAAACTGTCATGGACTCCAGCTGCTGTCTTTTTGAGGGGAGGTTGCATTTGGTAATTTTCTTTTGCATGGGCGCAGTATATAAGTAGATGAGTCACCTAATTTGGTAGTGAGCATTTATATTGCCATCTTTGTTTCTGGGCCTGTTTGTGTGAAGACAGTGAGATTGCAATAGGAAAATTGCTGTGAATCTAGGGACTTCATCTGAGACCTGAGTGAAAGCTTTCCATTACAGAATGGAGAGATTTCTGTTATCCTGATGAATTTGAAGCTTGCGGGTTTTTTCAAAGGCATTTAGTGTTAGTTTAAGCACAGTATTGTTGACTTGAATGCAGGCAGACCTGACCCAAGACAATGTACTGGTGGGGAAATTGAAAAACCACACTTGGAATGTGGTTTTAACTGTTTAAGTTAATTTATGGGGATAAGTCAGTTTATCTGTTACTGTCATTTTAAGCTTGGTTGGCTAAAGTATAATCATTGCTGACTTTGATAGAAGTCTGTTTCAGTGACTGATTAGATTTCTGAAGTAGAGTATTGAGCAACAAGTATCCCTTGGTGTTTCCCAAGTGTCATATATTAAGATTTGTACGAATCATGCTTTATGCAGTATTAAAGGATTGGCTCAACAATTGTAAGCTGCATGACTGTGAACCCATTAATCTAAATGAAAAGGCATACCTGGTAGTAGTTCTTGTTACCTCAGTAATTGCACTTACGCATCAGCAAAAGTATTCAAATCTGTTTCCCTTCCCTGTAGTCTGTGGGAGCTGTTGAGGACAGGGAAGTTAAAAGCACACGTGAGGACTTCTAAAGACAGCCTATATGGTTCTTTGATGCAAAGAGCTGCATGTTGAGAACCTTTCCAATCAAGACCTAAAATGTATGGAATCCTGTTGTCCGAGCTTTTCCGTGAGAGACTGATTGTTCTGTGACATGTTCAAAAAGCACATTCTCTGAGCAGTGGTACTAACAAAGCCTGGATTCCTGTGGGCTGGTGTCCTTAAAATCCTCAGGTGCCCTCTAAGCTACGCCTGCCCTGCAGTTGTGCGTGTCCCAGTTGGCCGGCCAGGATGCGCGTGCTGGTCGCCAGGAGGGATATATAATGATCGTGTTTACCCTGCCATTTCTCAGTGAGCTCACCAATTTTGGTCTCCCTTCGGTACTTAGCCATTGATTTTACATAACTTGTGGATTCTTAATTGTATCTGAACCCTCTCTCTCTCTCGCTGGTAAACTTAGTGGAAGTTTACAACATGTTTAAAAGTTGTTGAGGGGAGACTGTGTGATTACAGGAGTTGTGTTTACTTTGGAAATGTGACTAAAAACACAGTCCATTTTTAACAGATTCTTTTGTGTACAGAATCCCATCAGGAAGTATGACATACTCTGTTGGAAGCATTGCTTCTCAAACAGAAAAAGTCATTTTAAATAATCATCCATTTTTACCAGAAATGCTTTACACTTTTAGTAGAAAAAGTTAATCTCTCCAGACCTCTTCTGAAGCATTTAAAGCTTATACACAGCAATGGCAAATGGCCACGTTTCTTTTTTCAGAAAAGCAGCTGACGTTCTGAGTTTTAAGGTTTTGCTTTGTCCTGAAGCCACAGCCGAGTCACTGCTGTTGCTTGTGGGTGATAGATGATACCACATCTGTGGGCTCTTCTGTTTAGTCAGCAAAATGTTAGCCAGACCGATGTCATTTCTGAGTGGGTAGCGGTGGGGCATGGAGACAGATAAACTTGTTTCAGAACCTCGAGGTGTTAGTTCCAATTTCTACATGGATAGAAGACAAAAAAAGGGTCTCTTAAATAGATGTGTTGCTAAACCTGTACTTCTAGTTGGCTTTGTCATGCCATAAGAGTTTCACTGTGATTAATAAGTTGGTTTGCATTTTCTTGGACAAGCAGTGTCTCTTACAAATGTATTAATGCTTTGTTGGTTGAGTGAAAATTGGATGAGATGGAAAATTGCCTTATTATTAGATTAGTGTTACTTTTTATTTAGTATCCTGAATTGTCTCATGCAGAATTTGTCAAGTGCTAGTGCTGGTAAGCCAGAAGTGGTAAGCAAGATTGTTCTTTGCTGCTAAATCATCTTCATTCAATTTGAGATGGTATTCTTGGACTGCTTTTTGGAGTGGGGTCCCTTCTCATTTTATCCTCTAATGTGAAAAAGCATTCAGTGCCTGGTGGTATTACTGTTGATAAGGAAGTTAACAGTAAGGTTCTTCCAGATGTGCGGATGTTAAAGCTCCCTTCCTGGTATCTTTTTTCAGTCCAAGGCTCATGCCTCTTTGTAAGAAGTTGAGAGAGCAATGTGAGGGATGTTATCATTACCTGTAGGCTGATGTAAATAATATCAAATCTTATTAGTAACTTTTTTTGCAAGGGACATGGAAAATCAAGATTAGTTCTATTTAATTTCTTCTCTCTGTTTTGAAATAGAGGAGCGTTTTAAAGCCCAAATCAATTATGTGATCTTCTGCACTAGTCTTAAGAATTCTTGTATCTTGGGAATGATCTGTATATTTTTTCCCCGTATTCTTCTTGACCTGGAGCTAATAAAAATTAATATGTTGCAGTATTTTAAGAAATCAAAATTGTACGGACTTGAAATGACAGTAATAACTCTCAATGGTAAGTGAACTGAAGTAATCAGAAGTTAGGGGGAAAATGGCAGTGGTTTTTTTCCCTTTCCTTCAGGGTTAAAAAAAGGTTGGCAGATAAAGAGTAACAGTTCTATTTTTTGGGTGGGTTTTTAATGTTTTTAAATAGATGTGATTTTATGCTTGGTTTGCATAGATATAGGCTGCCAAAAATACTTCATGTGAAGTTTAGTTGTAAAATTCACCATTTAATTATAGTTTTGATTTTGTAGAAAACTAAGAATTCTGTTGTGACAAAACCCTATTTTAAACAGTAAAATGAAGGGTAGCAAAATATTTTCTCCAGAATTTTATTATTTTGTATTTCTAAGTTACTTTTGTCAGTGATTAATATGTGTGTTTTTAGAAAGCTTTCTTGAATTCTATCTTATTTATAACTGTTCTAGCATCAGGCAGTGGATCAGGTCTTGGAAAATTGAATTTTAATTAGTTGAATGTTTTACAAGTTAACAGGAGAAACGGTCAATGACTCAGTAGGGCATTTGCCACAGGTTATTGCACACAATTGGTAACTGATATGCTGCTACTACTTGTAATGTCTTAGCTATCCTGATTAATCTGCCTTTGCATTTACTTCTGTGTTGAACAATATAGGCCTCATAATCTTTTTTTAAGTGATGAATACGAATAAAATGTACTGGGATTCTACAGTTTAACAAATTTTAAAATGCAGCCCAAGAATGGACAAAATTTAATGAGCTTTTAAACTGACTGCCATTACCTTTTATAATTGGTAGTTGTAGTAGTAGATCGTTAATTCCTTATGTACCTAGAATGTGTAATGCAGGACTTACAGCAATATGTCCATGTAACTTTTTCTAGGCAAATATGACAAAACCTCCAAGACTTCTACAGATTAAAATTAATTCCTTGCAAGATCAGTGCCTGAAGGCCTCATTAATTTTAACACCACTTATAATTGATTCTGGGAAGTAACAGATGTTACTTATTTTATAATCGTCAATTGAAGAGAACAGTCTATACATGAAGTCTGCCCATTTTCAGGATATGTTACTTTTTCTCTTACTGGTTGGCTGCTTGTTAGGCTACGCTATAGCTAGATGAAATCATTTGATGTTATTGATCCTTTAGCTGAGATTAGTTATTTTGCTCTGTTGTTTGGTCAAGGAGTTAGAAGAATTAAGTTTGCTGTTGTGCTCAAAACCCTAATGAACTTCAGGTCTTCACTCACATGCATCTTACCTCAAGTACTCTCATAAAAGTATTACAGTATTGTACAGGGGTTTTATGTCTTCCCAGTGTTTACTTCACTACATTTTTTAATAGAAATGCTTCGTCTCCACCACCTTTTTTCTAATGTAAGGCACTTTTTGTGCTCAGACTGGTAGAGCACAATTGCTTCCCCTCTTAGCCTCTGGCTGCTGCCTCTCCCATCCCTGTCTTCTGATGTTCTGTATGTTTCAAAGTAGGTGAAATGTTTCAAAAACATTTTAATATAGTAAAGAGGGAAGTGGTTCTTTTGATCAATGCTCCCAATACACGATTTGTTCATGTTACAGACCTAAGAAAATAGAATTGTATACTAAGAGTTTTTGACAACTGAGTGTGTGTGCATGGCTGATGTTTTTGATGGTGGTCTTGTAAAAGTGTAGAATCATGATTTCTCTACATTTTTTTTAATGTAACTACTGTGGAATATGCAATAAGCCACAGAGGTTTATTCTGAAATATTTTTAATTTTCTCCTCTTCAACTTTCAAAATACGAGGAATATAAAAAGTATCTTTGCTAGCTGAAGCTGACTGCTGAAACAGAGCAATTTGAGTTGTTCTTCTGATGCATTGAGGGTGAAGAACCTTAACGTCTTCTAACATCGGTCAGTTTGGCAAACTTAATTAGATATTTATATCAATGCCTAAATATTCTACTGAACACCTCAGTGTTTTTGGGGTTTTATTGACACATTTTCATAGATAAGATTTATCATACATTTATAATTATGTACAAAATAGCTTTATTAAGGGCAAATAGCCTAATTTTTCTGTCCTCTGCAAGGCAGATGTCAACATTATAGCTGAAGTCTTGAGAGTTTTGATGTAGGAATTACGAATGAAACAGTTTTTTTCTTTTTTGTTAAATACTTTTCTCATAGAACCAGGAGAATTCATCAGTAGATGACCAGCATGTGTTCATCTGTGGGACAGACTAGGGAGGCTCCCTAGAAATATCCAGTGCTGCACCTGTGAGACATTCCTCATCTCCAAGAAAACACATATTCTCCTTAGAGAGTGTAGTTAATACTCTGTTGTCTGGAAGGCTTTCTTTTTCTTTAGTGGATTGCTGGGCAAAACTTTCTCCCTTCCATTGGAATACAGTTGATCTATTTTCCAGTACAGCATGCAATTTCTTAGATTTATTTATGAAAGAAAGCACATTTACTCCTACTAATAAAAGCACCAACAAATCAGCATTTCAAAGGATTTTTAGATTATCACAGTAAATACATTGAAACAACCATTACTAAATTCCATTTGTTTGGGACAACAACCGTGCTGAACTGCCTTTAAAGTTCTTGTAGTAATTTAAAAAAAAATAATTAAATTCAGATGAGTTGTTGTCGGATCAAATTAAAATCATTTATTCAAAGTAATTCTAAAATTTGGTTTGTGTTTCAGGAACCCTTGAAGAGTTTGGTATGGTGCTAAATGCTTTCCACATGCAGTAATGGAAGTATTAATTTGATGTAAGGCTAACTGGAGTTAGTTCCAGTGCCCCTGTGGTCACGTTTCACAAAGATCTGGCCACATACTTACTGTTGATCAGTATCTCAATATCGCTGTATTGAAGTGATGTCAAGTTGACCTGGTGTGTGGAAAGGAATTACAATGTGTGGGCTCAGGCAAAATATATTACATATGTACTGCTAAATACAAAATCTAACTCTCTTATAAAATTACAGAAGGTACCATTCAGTGGCTTTATGAAGAACACTTTATATTTAAAAAATTGAAGTAACTTAATTTGGAATAAAAATTGTCCTTTACCTTTTTTTTTTGGTGAATCTGTTAGTACATTGATTTCATAACACATGAAGATGAATGGGGGTTTTTACAGATCTAAGCATGAACTTTCTCAGTTTCTGTCCTAAAATTAAGTTTAGCCATAAGTATTTAAAAATCAGGATCGTTTACGTTAGTCTTGAGCTCCAGGAATTAGTATGGCATGACAAATGAAATAATCCTGTAGCATAAGAAAAACATCATTATCTGAAATACTTTCATCTTCTATATTTATTTGCCTCATTAAGCTACTTAAGGAAATCAATATTTCATCTTGACTGCACCTATTTGTAAACCCAGAAGTCAGATTAGGACTGTTAAGTGATTTGATTTAATTCTGTGTAGTTTAAGATAAATTTGTATTTTAATAAACAAATTCCTGACTCAGCTTTGGTGTCTGCTTTTTCATAAAGACCGAGTGCAGGTAGATAGGTCTCTATCCATTCACTTAATAATTTCAAAGCTGTTACTGTTTAGTGTAAAGGCTTTTCTTATAGTTTCCTTGATATTGGTTTTAGTCCTGCCTGAGAAAAATATAGGGAAGTTCATAATTCCGATTGTCAACTCAGTCACCAGTTAGGAAAAGTGAGTTTTAATGCAATCTGAGTACTTAATGAAGTATATGGTATTTTTTTTCCAAAGAATCTCAGGAGAAGATAAATGATATTTATTAACTCATTATATATATTTGCAATCCTATTTGAAACTCTAATTTTGCAATACAAAACTTCAGTGCATAAAGCTATTAGGTCATACTATGGCAGTTTGAGCATATTCTATGGCAGTTTGAGTATATTCTATGGCAGTTTGAGTATTAGAGCATATTCTAGCAGTTTGTCTAAAAGCATAGAGTTTTATTCTTTGAAATGCTGATATTTTTCCAAAAAGAACTCAATGATGTATCTTAGTCTTTTTTGTCTTTTACTACCCAGTGATTCAGTAGTAGCTTTGAGGTGCTTCTTGTTTCAAAAGTTGCTTATTGCATCTAATTTTCTGTCACATAGTTGTGTTCCCTGGGGAGAGGGAATTTTGTTATTAATAATTTGGCTGAGTTTACTCTTATCATATCTGAAAGTCATGCTGTTTGCCCTCACACTGTTCTGAACCCAAAGGTAAAGCTTTATGGTAGAAGTATAACTCAACACCTTTTTATTGAGGAGCTGAATTCATGTCACCGCTTGTTTATCTCTAGGACATATTTAGGTAGGATCTGTTTCTTTGAAACTCACGAAGAAACTGGGACAGAGGCTTCTACAGTCTCTTGCATACTGGTGGTTTTTAAGAGATTCAGCTCGAAAAAACATATTGGGAAAGAGGAAAATAAATACAAAAGAAAATGTTGAATTAGCTTGTTCTGCAAAATCATAGGAAAGTACTGAAAACAGCTGAACTCGTGCACATACTTTACAACATTCTGTTTTCCAAACAAGAAATGTCACTTGCCTCAGAAGCAAGCAAGAACAATTGAGAGGGAAGTGCACAATTATGGATGAGAAGAGGAGGCTCACCGGCAATCTCTGCTAACATGTGGTCTGTATTATGAAATAAGTGGATGAATCTCAAGTAGAATGTGGTCTGTGTATTGTTTTACATTCCTTTCCCTTCCAGAAACAGTTTATAATAGAGAAAGGTCAGGTTTTGCTCTCGGATGTCTCTGTGCAGTGCCCATGAGATTCAAAGAGTAACTTGCTTAAAATCTGAGGCGATAAATGTGTAATACAGGGGATTCTTAAGCCATTGTAGCTACTTGTCAGAAGTCCCTACAGTTGCCATCAGTTAATCCCAGTAATTTGTAAAACATTGTAAATTCCTCAAGTACAAAAAGCATAGTGTTGTGACCAAGTTTAATCCAACCAAAAGCCAGTTTCCTCTTGCAAAATCCCTCCTTTTTTTTTTTTTTATTTTTTTTTCCTTTTATATTAGAAATAGTAATGGAAGAAGGGAGGCTGATGGTTACAGTATACCAGTACTGATCCCCCTAATAGGTAACAGTGTGCTAATGGTATAATCTTTTCTAGGCTTATGCTAGATATTGGGAAAAGGAGAATTCTGTGGAGTGATACGAAGGAGAATGATGATTGATATGGAATCATTTTCATTGATTTTATTATTGTTTTACAAATATGTTTTGCCCTTCTGCTTGGCTTAAGATTTCAGATCAGTTTGCATCACACCTGCTTTTACATGAATTACAAATGAGCTTGCATGATCTTTCTTCACTGATGCACAGTACAGTGCATGGAGCATTTAAACCAGGAGGCTTTTGAGTATTGGGAAGTCTTGTTATTGATAGGAAATAATACATTCCAGGGGAGAGACAGCTTTACTCGGAAGATTAACATTGGCTCTTTGCTTTACTTAGTTCCTTACAGTGTTAGTCCAAAGCTTGATGTGTCTCCATTCCAAAGCAGCCAAGGATTCTTAAGGGATGGTATCATCAGTGAGAAAAGATAAAGGTCCGCTGAACTAATGTGCTGAGGCTAGTAACAATGTGGCAGAATTCAAACAGCTTTCATTCTTCATTGTTTGATTTTTCACACTGCAAACTAAATTATTTGCTCATCTCATTGAAAAAGTTACGGATGATGGTAGTGTCTGCTTCATTTTTTTGCATCTTGAAAGAACATTAAATGCTGAATCTTTCTAAATCAAAGGAAACTAATTACAACTATGTTGAAATTGATCTATTATGTGTTCAGGTCTTTATAGCTGAATTCACTGGAAGAGTGTGCTTTATTTAAAGGCTGCAAATTTAGTGTCTGAGGTATAGTAGCTACTAGCAAGAAACAGAAGCAGAAAAGTAAAGGAAATGAAGACTTGTCTTGAATCTCTTACTCCTTTTGACAGTTTCAGTCATGATTTTCGTATCTATTTTTAACATTTAGTTTCTATCATGTGGTAAAGAATCCCAGAGATACCGGTAGGTATATGCTTGATTTAGTATTCTTATCTTCCAGGGAAAGTAACAGAAAGTACTCAACAAAAAAAGGACCTTTGTAGATCTTAACGATTTTGCATCTGTGTAATAATTTCGTCAACTGTTAAATGACAATCAACCAAACCTAGAAGGTCTTTCTTAACATTATCTCACAGTGTGACAGATGGCATACTTTGTAGACTAGGTTGCTCTGCAAGAGATGACTGTTCAAAAGCTATGCTTTTTCGTATTTAATTTTTTAAGATAACATGAAACAAAAGAGCAGAAATTTGTCTCACCTCCTCTGTTTAAGCAGTTTTCTCTTAGCTTTGGTTCCTTTCTTTTTCAAAATTATTATACTACAAAAAGCAAAGTGAAGTAAAATGTGTGTGTTGTAATCATGTCTTTCTTCGAAGGCTGCACAAGACAAACAATCTTAAAACACGAGGCATATTTATAAGCTTACATTTAGAGTGGCTTTTCTAAGTCCATTCAAGTAATCAACATATTAATACACATTCACAATCTGTTATCTCGAGTAGTATGTGTAAATATCAGCGGGATGAGCAACAAGTAAGTTTTAAGGTGGTTGTGTCAGCATTATTAGTCAAATTCTTCCATTAACGTGTCTTGTGGTACTTTGGAAATAGTTATGTTACATGCTCCTCTAATCAAAACAATACATTAGCCCTTATGCACTCATATTATGTGAGCAAATGTCCAAGAACTCGTAATCTTTATGGATTTTTTTTTTTTTTTGCCGATGTTGGCTATTAAGAATTTGTAAATTAAATAGATTCATCAGGGCTGGGCACTGCTCAGTGCTAGCTCACACAGTTAAAACACTCAGGTTGTAAGCCTAACAGATTTTTATGAAAACTGACACGCTCTTTTTGGTGGATTAGTGTTGCCAGACACTAGAATAATTCATGTGGCTTTACCTTCAAATGTGAAACAAAAGAGCAGAGAGCTTTAGGTTTTCTTTATGGTAATAACAGTATTGTGAAGTTTGTCAAGAAAATAGTGTCTTTCTGAAATAGGATTCAGTAACTGGCTTTCTCTGGTTCACATTATACTGTGAAAAGAGGCTGTTCACCTCCCACTCTAAATCTTTTTCCTTTTAACAGCTGGAGAAGATCAGAATAAAATGGACCCATCCCTTTTTTCAGTCCCTGGTGGTAGTGATGATCCAGCATTTGTTATTCATTCAAACCACATGTTGAATAAGTGAAAAAGAGGAAATACATGCTGGTCATAGGTCAGGTGCAACACGGAGTTTATACAGATTTATTTTCTTTGCAGCATCTGCTATACTGGATTTAAAGCTGTTGAATGTTGTTTTGCTTCCAGTTATTTTGAGGAGGGTTTTCTTAAATAATGACATTTAGGATTTTGGCATATCCCACTGGGCTGATATTCAGCCTTCAGACCTTTAGAAAGCAGCCTGATTCTGCAGATCATAAGTGCAGCCGACTGGCTCTTCAGTATTTGAACTCCCTCATGATCTCATAGGGTGGAAGCTGACCCTCCTTGTTTGTGGCCTCAAATAAAGAAGACTAAGCCATAAAAAAAGAACCTGGAAAAATATTAGGGTGGTAATGAGGAGCTGGGGTTAAGAACTTCTCTGCTTATCACTACTTGGACTTGTAGGGGAGAATGAGGAGGAAGGTGCACAAATACACTGCAGTCTGCAAATGTGAATTTTTAAGCAGGTATAGGGTTATGAGCTAAAGGTTTCGGTTTTCTTGTGGTAAGTTAGACGTGCATTCAATTTATACTTCATTAGAACTACTGCAATGCTCATTGCTTACAAGTGAAGGAGAATTAGGAAAAGTGACTATATATATATCTCAATATCAGCTTTATTTGTTGTCTTTATTACTCAAACACTTCTGGTAGTGTTTTTATAGCTCTGACTAAATTATGAATGATATCCTGTTGGTTAGGAATTTGAAGGCAATAATTCCACATTGTCTTAAATATGCCAGCCAGCCAAGACTCAGTACTCATTTATAGCAGCTATTTTGCAGATTTATAGCTAATATTTTTTCCTTTTTTTTGTATTACTACAATTTAAGCTCAGTTTTCTACATGTTACCAGCTTTATAAAATATATTAGGATTAGAATTAATACCTCACCATGTGTTAAATTAAATTTGACAGGATTCAGCTTGCAGAAAAGAGGAATCCCAAATGGGCATAAGGTGGGTGGGAAGATGTGGGAAAGGGGAAAAGAAGGGCATTTTTCACCACAGAAGAAATTACGCACCAGTGTATCTTGTCAACAGAGGCTATGCAGTTTCCTTCAGTTAAGATTTTTAACCTTAACTGTGCCAGGCACTGAGCAACATGATGTAACTTTGAAGTTAGCCCCGCTTTTGACCGGAAATTGGACTGTGTGACCTTTGGGGGGCTTTTGCAATCTAAGTTTTTTAAAATTTAATCCATGAGAACCAATTCTGAGCTGTGGAAAAGATTTGACATGTTAGAAGGAGAGAAAAGGCCTTATGTTCTTTCTGTTCTTGAGAGTTACAAACATGTATTTTTAAAGTAAAAAGGGATTGCAATGGGAGCTATAAGACTGAATATCAGACATCACAACAGGGACTTCAGTGCACAGGTTATGCACATACGTTTTACCAGATACTTTATGTAAACAGTGAAGAATTTTTTAATCTGATAATTGTAATTAGAATATCTTCAGCTTTGTTTTAGCTTGGTGATCATGTCTTTCAATTCATATAATATGGCAGTGGGTGATTGTTTTGGTTTATTTTGCTTTTCTTTTTCTAATTTCTAATAGGAATAGGAGGTCTGCAAGATTTTGTGCTGAAATCTGCAACGCTGTCAACATCACTGGCTTGTCCACCATTTACACCTCTCAACTTTGAAGCTACACCCATTGTGAGGGTAGCTGTTGAACCAAAGCATCCAAGTAAGTTTAAAGGAGAAAATGGGGATGGTCATACAAATTCTATGTGGTAGCAATGCAGCTTCCACTCTTAGTGATATGGCTAGTTTTAACCTATCATTTGAATCAGAGAACAACCCAGTCTAAAATGTATATTTTTGTAGAGGATTGTTCTTTATTGTCCTCCTGAATTCTTCTAGCTGGCTAGGTCATGTCTTAGTAGTTCAAGACATACAAAGACATTGTTTTGCACTTTATATTCAAACTTAGTTTTTCCGCCAGCTAAGACAGTGATGCTGAAGGTTTGATCCTTTACTGTGAAGGTTAGGTATATCTTTTGGTTTTTTTCACTTCTGTTGGCATTATTTTATGCTCTGTCGTTAAGCTAGTGATACCGATGTGTAGTACTGCTTCTAAATGTAATTAATTTTCCCTAGCCCCCAACCAGAGAGTATATCTGGCTATATTAGAACTTCAGCCCAATTACCATTTGTTGTTGTAGAAGCCCAAAATGACTGGTTTTCTGTTCAGTTACGAAATACTAAGGCTACATGATTTTTAGGAAGTGATCGGACAGCTTAGCAGCAATTTTGCCTGTATGTTTGAAGAACAGGCAATACTATATATTCTGAATCTTTTAAAGCAGTTTTAAAAGTATTAGAAATTACTGGTGCTGCTGAGTGTCTTATTGAGTTGAAAATGTTAAAGGAATGTAATTCTCAAACTACTGACAGATTTTTGGGTCATTTTTATTCCTTAATGTAATGAAGCTAGATTGTTCCTACACCATTGCTTAATTTCTTCTCTATGGTAACTTTTGGTTTGAACTAAACTTGTTAGAGGGACAGAAGCCTCAAAGGTAGCTACATTTGCAAAAGTTTCCTGAAAATCAGCTGCTGCTTACAGTAACAGGATGACAAGGAAAATGTGGTCATTCCAAGCTCAACTTAAAAGCAGTCAGTTGTTCAGTGAGCTGTATAAAGTCTTGAGGTGACCCTAGCACATTGTCATGTGTGGTTGCCTCAGATTTCCACAGCAAATGTACTTCAAAACTGCATTTTCTTATTTGGAAAAATGACTCAAATACAAATTATTTCCCTATGTATATTTTACAAAAGTATCATATGTCTTCACATTCAATTCAGAATATTAATGTGTAGTGACCACAAGCTCTACAGTGGGCGAAAAGGAAAAAAATCTATTCCTTCTCAGTAGGCTTAAATGCAGAAGGCAGAGTTGGAAGTCTTCATTTAACTGTGTTGGCTGTGTGAACTAGTGTAGTGGGGTTTTCCCCACCGTTTGTTTATTTTGATGTTTGGTTTTTCAAGGATACTTTCCTATTACACCCTTACTACCCTAGCATTAAACTTATATTTTAATAGTCTCCAAGTGAATGACAAGTATAATGTCACTTTACCTTCTTAATATGAATATGCATTCCTAGAAAGCCTAGGTTATTCTTTAACTCATGTATAAACTAAGAAAAAGGAATCATAATTTTTTTTTTAAATTGTATTAATTAGGAAGGGCTGCTGACATGAGGTGTTCATGTAGAACTTTCATGTAATCTACCCAAATTGGACTCAGCTGCGGTTGTTCATTCTCCATTAACTTTAAAGCAACTCTTTTTAAACACCTTTTTTTGTTTCAGGGACAGCTGTATTTTGTTACACTGAAGAGCTCTCACATTCCCAATATTTTCCCTTTTCAGGTTGTAAAGCATTAAATCTTTTCAATGGCTTCCAGCTAGTTTAAATCCTTCCTGTGCTTCACTTGCTTTTATGCCTGCTAAGTAATTCATACAGTCATTTCTTGTTTTTTATGTAGTAAAGTTAGCATGTTATTATTTGTGTCTTTGGAGCATTTTAAGCATTAGCAATTTACAGTAAGTTGCTGCACTTAACCATGGAATATTAATATAATAAATAAGAAAGTTTCTTTCTCTTGATAGTTTGTGAAAGTGAGGAATGAAATCTTGAAATTTTTAATCACTTCATATCAGTAACATTCAAATTTTATTGGTTGTGAACTGTTTATGAGCTGTATCTGTATTTAATTCTATGTAGGAAGCAATATAACATAGTAATAGTGAATTGCTAGCTTGCTGTACTAAACCTGTTGCAAAACAAAGTCAAACAAAAATATGCAATCCATTCACATGTGTGCTGTGGTTATGACTGTGTAACGTGAATTTATCCTCAGCACATAAATTCTTGGTGATAAATTATGAATATAGCGTATGTCTTTAGTTGCTTCTCTTAAACTGTACCACACTTTGTGACTCATTAAAAGAAATTTTCCCACAGGAAGACCTCAGAACTTAGCTGGAAGTTTTTGAGTATTCCTAAAATGTACATTTGTGTTTTGACTTCCATAAAGCTAAGTGTTACTACTTCTTACTTGAAGCGTATCCTGCTTGAAGCACTCTTTCTTCCCTATTACTTTGTTCTTAATACCTTATTTTGCCAGGTGATATGCTTCAGCTGGTCAGAGGAATGAAGCTCTTAAACCAAGCTGATCCGTGTGTGCAAGTTTTAATCCAGGAGACGGGAGAGCATGTGCTAGTGACAGCAGGAGAAGTTCATCTTCAGCGTTGCTTGGATGACCTGAAAGAAAGGTTAGAAGGGCAAAAAGTGTTTTTAGTTCAGTGGATGTCTGTTGTATTTCTTTGTCAGATGTATATCTTTGATTTATATTCTGGCAGAAGAGAAGATTAATCCACCAACAGTTTTTGCCATTGGTTCATAAAGATACTGTTTGCTAGCTGTAAAATTACCTGCAGTTGGGAAGAAGCCACTAGCTCATCGTTTTGATGCATATTCCGCACCTTTTGAGCAGTTGCTAGAAATGATAAATTGCAGAAGGTTCAGCAGTCCAATTAAGTATTTAATGTGCCATTTGCACAAAATAAAAACCATGAAGGAATAATGCCTGATAAATGAACTCCCAAAAATTAGAAAGCAACAAGAGCAAAATTTCATGTGCACACTCTGTCCTGTTCCTTTGCTCTTCACATTGAATGTTTTTTTCCAAGTGTTAATCTGATTTTTATTCATGAGGATTATTTTCTGCAAGCATAATTGCATATATCATTCAGTATCTTCTAATACTTCTTCACAAGGCAGAAGAACAGTTGTCTGAAACAGTCCTTCACTGAAACTTCACTTACTGAAAAATTTTCGGTACTTCTCTCCACATAAATTTACTGTTGTTTTGTTGCTAAGCCAAAAAGCAAGCCTTATGATGGGTGGTTGAATGTCAGTCTGTCTCGCTGTACCCATATTCATTCTGGTTAATATCAGACAACAGTCACTTCTTATGGAAGTTAGACCGGATCACTTATAAAACAAGAAGTATGTTTTAATGGCTATCTGCATTACAACTGAGCGCAACACATTTCTAGCACTTTTGAAAACAGTATTATTTATTGAAATGCATCACTTGAATGTAACATACTAAATAAAGTGAAACTTGTCGTGCCTATCTTTAGCTGCAGTTTGCATAGCAAGGTGTATAAATGCTTTTGTTACTGTATTGGTCTGAAAAAAAATCTGGAAAAAAAAATAGCTATGTGATGAGGAAATAGGATTATAGTGAGCAGTTTGTAGCAACCTCTGTGTTTACATTCCTGACCTTTTATTTTGTAAACATTGTGAAGTAGGGATTGAGACAGCATATAATACCCTCAAAATGTGACCCACAAGATTTTCCCCAAAAATATTGGGAAAAGCTGTTTAAAATACTTAAGTTACACTTGAAGTAGTGGGATGGGGCAGGATTCTGATCTTACTGTCTTTTGTAACGGTTGGTATCAAGTGGGTTTTGAAGAGTTTATGTTTTGGAATAATTAGAGAAACAGAGCATTTAATTATACAAAGAAATATACTGTTTCAAATCAATTGTCCATCTTGCTCAGTATCATGTCTGTATCTGTGTGGCCTAGATCAGGTGTCTGGGGAAGACTAAAAACAGAGTAACTAGAATGCTTTCCTGAGTCTTGATCATTTTCACTTCAGAGCCTCTTTAGGGCCTGTTGTGGTTTGCTTGTCAGTTAATCCAACCTTCCTCACACCTTCATGATTTTGAGGACCACTATTGTATCCTTGAAACATTTGAAGTCTGCTTATATTTTTATACCTTTGATCGTTCTTGTTCTCTATCTTTTTTCCCTAGTTCTGTTGTACCTTGTTTGAGGGGAGAGAACAGCAGTACTTAGTTTCCAAGATGTATGTGGGTGAATCAGTGATTTAGAGGCACAGAAATGCTTTTTCTTTTATTTTCATCGGTTCCTTTCCAGATCTTTCTGAGGATTTAAGAGGCAATGCTTTTTTTGATGTACATAAAATTTTTAAGAGTTTGAGTTTGAAATGCGTTATCTAGTAATCTGTGTTGCAGTCAGATTTATTCATGAACATCTGTTCTGTGTTAAGGCCATTAACCTACCTCCCACCCCCTGTTTAAAGTATGTTTTAAGTTTTAAACTGATTTTTAAACTTTTTTTGTAGGTTTGCTAAGGTACAGATTAGCGTATCAGCACCAATTATACCATTCCGAGAGACGATAACAAGACCTCCAAAAGTTGACATGGTGAATGAGGAAATAGGAAAACAGCAGAAAGTTGCTGTCATACACCAAGCAAAAGAGGACCAAAGTAAAATTCCTGAAGGAATTCAGGTCGATTCAGATGGCCTGGTTACAATGTCTACTCCAAATAAACAAGCTACTCTCAGTGTAAAAGCGGTGCCACTTCCTGAGGAGGTAACTCGACTTCTTGAAGAGAACAGCGAATTAATTCGAACTATGGAGCAACTCAACACATCTCTGAATGAAGATAAAAAAACTCATGAGATAAATGAGAAGACTCTGGATAGGATCAAAGAATTCAAACAAAAGTTGGAGCAAAATCTGCAGGGAAGAAAATGGAGAAATGCTGTTGATCGTATCTGGTCATTTGGACCACGGAAGTGTGGGCCTAATATTTTGTTATATAATTTTCCAGGCTATGAAAGGTCTGTGTGGCAGTGCCTTGGGAATGCTGTGAAAGAAGTAAGTAAGTACAGAGACTTTGACAACAGCATAGTGAGTGGATTTCAGCTGGCCACACTTTCTGGTCCCATGTGTGAAGAACCCCTCATGGGTGTTTGTTTTACAGTAGAAAAATGGGAAATAAATAAAGCTGGAGAGATGTTGTCAACTAGCAGTCAGGATTCAGAGGAATGTGATGCTGTGGAACATAAACAAAATGAAGATACTGCTCCAACAAGCACTTGCACTGATGATGAAGTTTGCAGTGCGAATGAACAACAGGACAGCAGTGAAAGTGTTACAAAATCACCTGAGAAAACAAGTAAACCAAAGGGAGAAGTTTCTCCTGCAGGTTGTTATGGTCCCTTCTCTGGACAGTTGATTGCCACCATGAAGGAAGCTTGTCGTTACGCTTTGCAAGCAAAACCACAGAGGCTTATGGCAGCAATGTACACGTGTGAAATTATGGCGACTGCAGAAGTTTTAGGTAAGACAGGCAATATAAATCTTTGTCAAGAGTTTGCTTTGTGAGTTACAAGGTAAAGTTTTATAAATTAGACCGAATCAGAAAGCATAACTTGATGAAAAGTTTTGTCTGAAGTTTTTGACGGTTGTCCAGTTGATTTGCACAATGACTGTCTGATGCCTGCAGTATTTATACTATTCTAAATGAGAACTTAGCATTCAATATTGTACCCCATGTGTAAGTTCCATGAAGAGATGAGAAAAACTGCTGTTTGTAAAGTAAGTGCCGTATCTTAGTAATACCATTTCAGGATGTTTTAAGTTAAGTTGATAATGAATATGGAAGTAAAATTAGGAAAAAGGAGAATCTTCAATTATTGTTACAAGCCAGTGGGTAATTTTTTTTTTCCAGCATTACCTGTATTCTTCTGGTATGCAAATTGCTCACTTTGCAAACTCAGTGCATACCAGATTTGTATCACTTATATTACTTTACTGCTTACACCTACTTAAACTTGTTTTTATGACCTACTTAAAACACTGCTTAGCCTAACATTTGGTTTTGGAGTTTTCCATGGGAGTTGCTTGCACACTGAATCTGATGCAATGTACAGAGATTTCCTTTAATATTAACTTCCATTCAGTTTAACCTATGAGCAAATTCATTTTGACTGTACTAATCATGAAAAATTACAGTATGTCCCACATACAATAATTAAAGATGTGGTTATTTGTTGTAAAGGACACAGCTGTTGTGTGCACAAGCATAATCATAGCAGTTATACAAAACAAAATAGTCCAAAGAACAAAATTTATATATATCAACTTATATATATATGTGTGTGTGTGTGTGTAGTGAAAAGAAATGCTTTTGAATGAGCAATTACTTTGTATGGATGGACAATCCTGTTCTTTTCTGGAGGTCTCTTTAGTAGGCCTGGGAAAAGGTGTCCCACAGTAAGCTTGTTAACACATTGCCTTAGACTGCAACTTACTGTGGCACAGAAATTCTGCATTTTAAACTATCTTTAATTATTTGTAGCATTTAATAATGCCTAGCAAACTTAGACTTTGTTGTGTTACACATTATTGTTGCAGGAGCACATTAGCACAATATTTCTGAATGTTTACGTCAAACTATAAGCAAGATAGCAGTAACTACAAAACCACTAAAAGCTGCCTTTTTCAAAACTGCCCATTACCAAAAACCCATCACCGTTTATAGTAAGATAATTCACGTGCATCAGCTCATCAGTTGTGCCATAAAACCAAATGGAAACATAGCTTTCTAATGCACATATGCATATATATTTAATAACAAGTGTAATTTTAGGACTCAGGCATGGAGGCAAATTAGTCCAGTTTAATGTATATGAGTTGTGCAGTAATAACTATGGACTCTCACTTAGTTCATTACAAATTCATGGGTTAATTTTTATAATGCAAGTTTAAGGTAATAAATTGCATTCTTGTTAGCGGAAGTGAAGATTATGCGTGGTATCCACTAAGACTTGGCAGTTGACGTGGTATAAACCACTGGCTTTTGTAGCTTACTTCTTTCAGTTGTTCTTCCATCCCTTGATACCCAGTGGAGTTTGATATATCTTTACGTTAAGCTGTTTCCAAGATGTGAGCTTCTGAGAAAGTTTATTCTTTGATGTTTGTTGTCTCAATATAGAAAGCTTTTTCCATCAGACTTGTTTGACAACCAAAAAAACTGAAGAGGGGCTGAGGAAAAGAGCAAGAAGAGGAATGCAGAAATGCATTGCAAGCCTATACACAACCAGTGTAACGGGCCTTGGGTTTACACTTGGGTTCTGTGCACACTTGTGTTTCCCAGTAGGTTACTTCAAACATCTCATCCCTATAGTTTGTTCACTAGAAACATTCATTTTTATACACTTCTGCTTTATAGAAGTTCTATGTAAACTCCCAAAAGCTTAAGCAAGCATTACCTACATCCATACAGTAGTAATAATTTATTAGATGTTACTCATACGGTTCTGCACATTATACTGGCAGAATACATTGTTATTTGTACCTAAATAAATGCCTCTAAATTTATCAAAATTATGTCTTTGCAGGGCGTGTGTATGCTGTCTTGTCCAGAAGAGAGGGCAGAGTGTTACAGGAGGAGATGAAAGAGGGGACTGATGTGTTTATTATTAAGGCAGTCCTACCAGTAGCAGAAAGCTTTGGTTTTGCTGATGAAATCAGGAAGAGAACTAGTGGCCTGGCCAGTCCGCAGCTGGTGTTCAGCCACTGGGAGGTAAAAATCTCTATTTGCTCCATCTCTTTTGGTGATCTGTTTCCTGTAGATGTGGCACACTGGAATCATAAGTGAAAAAGGTTAAGTTTTGGTTAAGATATTTAATAATTCCTTTTTTGAAATGAAGAGGAAAAAAAGTAGCTGTATGTTAGTCTTATTTACTTTTATGGATATGCTGTTCAGAAATTTTGTTTAAATGAGGTGCTATTTTATTTCAGTAGAAATTAAGTCCTTCACAAATGAAACTGATTCTTCACAAATGTGTTTTCCTGATTTTTATGTGCCTTTTTTAATGAGTTCTCTGGTGAACTTGTTTGGGGAGTGGAAAAAAAATCCCACAAACCCCTCAATTTACCACTGATGGAAAATGTAACAACAATTACCTTTTACGGCTTAGCACATACCTAGGTGGGGGTTTTTTTTGTCCTTATATATTCCAAGTCAACATCTGTTTTTATACTTAAAGCCAAGAGCAATAATTTTCATTCTTTCAAAATTAAGTCTGGTTATAGTAAGAGGAGATGTCCTCAAGATCATTCCCTTTGATCCTCTTTGTCACTTTAAGAAATTAAGAGGTGAAAGTGAAGGTGTAAAGGAAATAGGGGAGTGGGAAAGCTGCTAAGGAGTGTCATCAGCTGAGAGGACACTGTATTTGCCTCTTGTGATGAGCATAGTAGATCTTCAAGGAGAAATATAAAAAGCTGTAAATCTGAGTTCCTTGCTGAAGACAAACAAACCTGCATTGTGGGGCTCCTCAGAAGACATCACTGAAGGAGCTAAAAACCAGTATAAGAGCAAAAGTCACTGGGTATAAGCTTTTCACATGAGATTTTTAAAATAACTGAAGTTTGGGTTTTGGTTGGAGGAATTGGCAGAGGAATTGCATTCTACTCACACATCATCATCAGAATTGCTAAATAAATACAGTTTTCAGAATCTTGTGGTGGTATGACAGAGAATCCAGAAAAAGGGGGTTTGTGTCTCAGATCAAATGAGGAATTTGTAGAACTTATCTCTGTTTCTTTTTCTCTCTGTATTCTGCTAAATACAAACCAAACTCACCAAATAAATAAAGAAACCTATCAGGTTTCATCAGATATTAGGCTTGACTTTGACAGTGCTATGTTACCGATGAACTGTGATGGTATATGACATACATGATCAACACCACCATTTTATTTGAATCCAAATTATTTCATGTATCCTTGTTAAAGATAATACAATGTGAACTCTGTCTACGTAATCTTATATAATATTTTCATTAGTTCTAAACGTGGAAAGGGGTGTGGTAGCCACTGGGTTTTGTATTTCACTTCTTAAGCTACTGAGTGTATGGTTGCTGCTTTAATTGTATACTGTCCAAACCCTCTCATGGCATTCTGGATAAATTCTGTTAGTGGTGTTTTCTCAGTGGGTTTGACTCATTAGCTGAGTACCTGGGATGTGCATTTCTCTACAGCGATTCCTTCTAATGTATTGTTATTCCTATTTTACAGATAACAAAATAGACACAATTTGGTGTTTTTAAGCTTCTGAACGCTTAATCTCATGAACATCACATGCACAAAATATGTTTTAAAAATGAGATTTGCATTAATTTTATTATTAATATTTTATTTCATTAATATGATTTGTAGACTATAAATACAGGAAGGTCAATGAAAAAGCCATTTTAGTCTCTGTGGAAATAAAATTGCCATTGTTTTCTTCCAGTTAATGAATGTTTTTTCTGCAGTTCAGGTTACTTAAACCCCAGGGAATGGAGTGATACATGTAACAGGAACTATTTTGTCAGATACTCCTTTTTTTATTAATTTCTTCTGTCATGCTTATACAATTTATTCCTTCTTGTAGAAGATGACAGCAAATAACTGTTAGTGGGAACTTCCAGTTTGGTTCCAGTTCAAAAATTCATTTTAAAGGGTAGTTGGGTGTTTTCTTTTACAATATCCCTGGGCAAATGGATTTACTTGACCATATTTTCTAAGATTTCAGTTGAAACTTTCATCTGAATTCATAGTTAAAAATATATAACTTTGAGATAATTATGAACTGCTTGTATTTTTTTTTTATCCTTGAATTAATAATGCAGCTTTAGTTAGTGTATGGTTTTGCCTGAACCAGTTTCCTTTGTTCTCCCTCGACTTTTTGCAGTTAGATCTTGCACTCTGCTGTGTCATTTTATATTACTCATAAGGTTTGTTGAACAAGAATATATTTGCAGTTGCACAAGGCTTAGAGTAATGGGCATCTGATCTCATTTGGGAAATCTGTTATAATAAAAAAATAATGCACATGGCTCTATTCAGATGCTGACTGAATTCTGAGCAAGTGTGGAAATTGTCCAATACATCTCCTTGTAAAGGTGTGAAATAGGTAGTATTTCTTCTAACTTGCATCTTATAAATTGCATTATGATTTGGTATTAGACAGACTTTTATCCTTGGTGGGGAACATGGGAGAATTGTAAACACGTATTTAATTTGAAATTTTTTTCAGTATCCCCTCTAAGGAAAATAGTGTCTAGAATGTGCTGTAGGGTTCTGGGAAAAGTAAGGTAACGACTGTATGTAGTAAGTGGTAAGAATATAAGGAATTCTCAACCTGAAAGTTTTATATTCCAAGTTAGTTAATTCCTTCCAAATTTTAGGTCATTTTACAACTGAGAAGGTGAGGGCTTAATGTAGAAATTGCTGGCTGAGATTTAGGCCTGCATTGAACAGGAAGCAGGCTAAGATAATGAGAGAGACACTAAGGATCTGTGGATCTACACTAGGTTTGAACTGTAATTTCGCACATACCTTGTGCTGGTGACAGTTTAGGCATGTAAATGAATTATGGTAGTAACCTGGAACCTTTCAGATATGAAAAGATATGTTGTCATCTTGCAACACTACTCCAAGATCTGTCTTTTCTTTCACATGGAAGTAAGGAATGACTCATAAAGCTGCCTGGCTGTCCAGGCACTAGTATGGTATGTGTGTTAGACAGTAGTGCCCTGCCACACTGCTAGCACTTGTTTCATGTGCTCTGTAGCTTGAGTTCAGTGCAGGAGTTAGCCTGTATTGGGTACCTCTGCATTACCCAGCGTGTGATACTCAAGGAAGAGGTGTCTTACTGGAATAATGGTTCTTTCTGGATGTGAGATCACAGGAGTGTAGTCAAATTAGCCTCTATCCTCTTTTGAGATTGTCATCTCCCTGCTCCACACCCCAAAAAAATACGAGACTGTTTAGGGCCCACTCCACTTGATGTCAGTCTCACTGCGTACTTTGCCCAATGTCTCTTCTGGAAGCACACTGCCCCTATCCAAATGGCCTTTCACAGTTTGGTTATGCTCAGTTCAGAAGCACTTTTACAGTGTTACAGAATCACTAGGTTGGAAAAGACGTCCAGGATCATTGAGTCCAGCCATTCCTGTCAACTACTACACCATGTACATGAGCATCTCATCCACCCATCTTTTAAACACCTCCAGGGATGGTGACTTAACCACCTCCCTGGGCAGCCTGTTCCAGTTCCCAGTGGCCCTTTCTGGTCTGTAGCTGCATAGGGTTGTTGTTCCCCAAGTGCAGGACCCGGCATTTGGCCTTGTTAAACCTCATCCCATTAGTCTCTGCCCAGCAATCCAGGCTGTTTAGATCCCCTTGAAGAGCCTCCCTGCCTTCCAGCAGATTGACACTTCCACCCAGCTTAGTGTCATCTGCAAACTTACCTAGCATATTAGTGAAACCTCAGCAGTCTTTGAAGGTCACACAAACCTCTCTGTCATTTTATGTGAGAGGTAGAGGTAATTCCCATTTGACAGGAACACCTCAGACTTCTAAGACATGTATATCAACTATACTTCTAGTTGCATAGTCTTTGTCATTACTAAGCAGACGCTGTTTGAACTGTGAATGTTCTTGAAGTATCTTTCTAGCATCATTTTTTCTAAGGTAGAAAGGATTCTGATACACTGAAGCGTGTGCCATCTTTGAAAATGTCCATGATAGTTCTTTTGAAATTCTTTTTGAAAAACTGCTTCTGGCATAATGTTTTCCTGGCATACTGAAGGCCTTTTGTGGTAGTGCCAAATCGCACTGAACTTAGTGGTTCTTGGGATTTCTTATTAAGCAGATCAGAAATACTGCAACATTGCTTGCTGATCTTAAAATCTTCATTGGACAGTGTAAGACTGCTGTTTCTTGTCATAGTCCAAGTAAAGCATTTTCCACATTGATGATATTTGGCTCAAAAAAAAAAAAAATCTGTTCTCATCAGGCTGTAAGGACCAGTAGGGGAAATGCTAGTAGAAACATGGCTGTTTTCCCAGATCTGCCTGACCTTTTGGATGAACTAGGAAGGTCCCTTCTGTTTGCTTTTGATGCTTCTCTCAACCTTGCTTTGCATAATTAGGCTGCCCTAGGCAGACATAGTTTCATACCATCATATTGTGAAAACAACTAGCCAGTGGGACCCAGATCACTGCTGCAGCCATCTGGGTGCCGCTGAAATGCAAATAATAAATCATCCTCAAATTAAGGCTTAAAACTTCAAGTTGAGTTGAATTGGAACTGGTCTGCTCTAACTCAAGCCTTATTGAAAATTATGATTCACTTTCAGAGTCACTTGCAGAAGGTAGTACATATGTTGTTGTCTTTCAGTATTAGTAAAGTACACTTACAGTATTTGCATTTTAATGGATTAAGTGTTACAGGTATCCAGATTATGTCTCCGATAAAGATACTGGCATTTATTGTTTGAATAATTAATGTGTAGGTTCTTAGGCTGAAAGAAAACGACAGCTGTTTTGCCTGTGCTGCTCTGCAGACTATTAGTAAACAAGTCTTCTGAGACTTCATTGTTTGGGTGCATTAGTTTGAATAGCTGTGATATTTAATGAAACACCTTGCTTTAGAATTATTTCTTTTTCTCAGGAATACCCTGGCACTTACAGAATTTGAAGTAATCTGTTCACCTCTTTTGAAAAACCTAATCGCAGATGACTTAATTATAAACACTGCCTTATTTATGTCGAGTGTGCTCGTATTTCTGCAATGAGCTATGAACACAGTCTTAGGCATGTATTTTTTTTCCTTTCTTCTAAGTGTAATGGGATTCTGGTGATTTGCTTGTGCTTTGAAGAAATTGTAACACTCAAGGCTTTTATAAAGTAGATGAATGAAGATATTGTTACACAATACCTTTAGGGAACATTTTCATCCCTTAAGATTTGCATGCGTAATAATAGATTTAAGAATTGTATTAGCTGCTATGCACTTAGTTTTTTACTGTATTGCATTTTATATGGCTGCACTTACAGAAAATACCTGTTCTCTGATTGACTACATGCTAGTCCAGTGATCCACAACACAAATCTTGATTTATAATTCACTTTTAAAAAGAAATTTGTTTTCAGAAGAGCTTTGCAGATATAGTGTTGGAATATTTGGTTGTGTAAACTGTGTGCTGCTTTGTTGTGCCCATTTTGGAGGAGTAATTATGTGTTCATGCTGGATTATTTGCAGTGGAGGCTGCTAATGTCTCCATCAGATTATTCTAGTGTTGAATAATAAATAAGCATAGGCCACTGACTGGTTTATGCTGTTGTAGAGAAAAATTCCTAAGTCCTTGCAAAAGTTCTTGAAGAGAAAATACACTGAGTTTTCTAGTTATCACATCACGCACAGTATGGTGGTATTTTAAAATATATTTTACCATAATGATAATTATGGCATCACATCATTGGTTTTACCCTGGTCCTTTTAGACATCTTTTTTCTCTTAAACTTTAGGTGTAAACAATTTGGCTGTGATAATTTTCTTGTCACTCCTTCTCAGTGGTTCCCAGACAGGCATGGCACAAAGGCAGAATGGGAGAAGGGCAGACTAAAGGCCTTTCACAGAATCACAGAATTGTTTAGGTTGGAAAAGAGTCTTAAGATCATGAAGTCCAACTGTAAGCTTAGCATTGCCAACTTCACCGCTAAACCATGTCCCTAAGTGACACATCTACATGTCTTTTAAATACCTCCAGGGACAGCGATTCTACCACTTCCCTGGGCAGTGTTTCCAGTGCTTGACAACCCTTTCAGTGAAGTAATATTTCCTAATATCCAATCTAAACCTCCCGTGGTGTAACTTGAGGCTGTTTCTTCTCACTGTATTGCTTGTTACTTGGAAGAAGAGACCAGCGCCTTTGATAGAAGGTTAACTGAATTGCTTGAGTCACTTAAAGATTTTAGCTATGAGAGACATGAGGGTTTTTTTTTTTTTTTTTAAAATGTCCAGTTTTGTTTTGATTAAGCTTTTGTTTAGGAGCATAACTTTTTGGACAAGCATTGTTAAGTTGCTGTCACATTTCTGAATTCAAAATGAATCTTACCCTAAATGTTTTAGTTTTGTACTGAGAAATTAGATGAGGAAACTTCTAAATAATTTTAAATTAAAAGTGACATGCAGCATAGAATAAATAATGTTTGTGGGTAACTTAGTGTTTGATAGGAATGGTTTGACTTGATGATCCGGTGTGTTTCTTCCAACCTGGTTATTCTGTGATTCTGTCTTCCAGGACCCACATTAAATGCTCTTTCTTAAATGACTACATTCCAAAAGGATTGGTCCATTTAGAACCTAATTAATCACTTAGGACTTTATTCAGACAAAAACCTCAGTTTCTGTCTTAGATTCCAGAGTCATCCCTATGGGGCTTCCATGAATACAAACAATAGCTCAGGCACTAAAAAGCTTCTCAGCTCTAGTTCCAGGAAACCCAGACCCACCATTCTGACAGCTGCCATTGTAAGCAAATTGATGACAATGCTTTTGGAGTATTATGTGGAAACAATTTTTTTTCCCTTTTGTTTGCTTTCACTGTATTGGTGTATGGGGAATGATGGATGCCACCTGCTATGTGCATTTGCTTTGAGGCATAAATACGACATGAATAGAAGAGGAATAACCTAGTCTGTGCCCTCAACTTCACTTACGTCTTAAAAAAAGAATACTCAAATCACAAGTCTTAAAAAGAGAATGCTCATTTTTTTGTATTGCTGTCAGTAACACTTCTGTGTAGTTACATTACAATTACGTTAACCTGGCCGTTCGCTAACATCCTAAAGAAGATGCGCAGCTGATGCCCCAAGTTCCAGTAGACTCAGATCTGGCTTTCACTTTCTCATCACTTACCATGGTGCGGTAATTATGGTTTTCAGCCAGACAACCCTAAGCATAATCATTTCCCACCTATGTGATTGAGATTGGATGTCACTTTCAGCATATGAATAATATTCTACTTAATTTATCAGGACTATGTATAATACTTAACCGTAGAACTATTTTTTCCTGGTTTAGGGGCTTAATTTGTAGGATTGAACCTACAGTGTTACCTAATACAACATGGTCATCTTCTGCAATAGTAATTTTCCTAACTCCCCATAAAGTGTAATTTGCTTGATTGTGTTAGAAGTTATTTAACATTAGGTATTAAATTAGGATTTTATAACTGTTGTGATTACTGGGGAAAATTGTCCAATTTAAGCCATCATTTTAAAATTCCTGTTCTTGCTAGTTTGTGTAAGTTAGGTAAGCTTTAAGCAGTTCTGCTTGGTTTGAAATACAGAGCACTTACAAGTACTTGTCAGAAGAAGTTTATAACACTAGAAAAGGTTTACTACACTAAGCTAAAATTGGCAGTTTAGGGAAGTTTGCTCCCTCCTTGTCAGTTATTAATGTTGGTGCTAACATATACTTCAGAATTGATTACAGGGTGATGTTTTCAATTATTGTCATAACTATCACAGTTCTTATGGTAACTAATACTTGTCTGCACTCCTTTTGCTACGACGATTTTGTTTAAGAAATGGATACAGTACTTTGGATTTTTTTTTTTTAGTGAAAATTATTACCTGTTACAGCATTTTGTGAGGAAATTTACAATCAAGTGAAATAAGTATTTTTTAAATTTGCAACAGAACCTGAATAATATAATATGGTCAATTTTGTCCCATCCTAATGCGCATGTTTAGCATTCTTGGAAATGATCTTGTTATTTTTTCAGGAAGCTCCTTTATGCTCATTAACTACAGTATTTTTTTACTTTGTGTTATGGTTAATTTTCTGCTCATGGGAAGGAAAGTTAAATCTCAGGACTCTAGCTCTATACAGTTTTGGTTGGTCAGTCAGACATCAGTTTACTTTCAAGGACTTGTTAGTGAAGCATTAGGCCTAGAATTTGTGTAAAATGTGATTAGTCCAGTGGTAGAGAGTAACTATCCTTTTAGACTTTCTTGGGGAATTAGAAATGTTGTAGCTTTGTTGTGCAGGATGAAATGAGAAAAGATGTTAAAGACTTTATATGATAAGTACAAATTTGGCATGCTCTGTACGGTCTGAGGAGTGTGGACTATGTAGGATGAAGTAGGGATAAAGGCAAGTCCAGTTATTCTCTTATCAAATCAGGTGTTAAATTTTTCCTAGAGGAGGGCCCTGGCGATACCAAGCTGCAAACCCAGCTCTGCTAAGTATGTTAGCACTAGAAACAATGATTTTTAAATCATCTGTCCAGCTCATTGAGATTTGAAGAACCTAGGGGACAGAATTGAGCAGAAGTCTTCAGCTCTGAGAAATTCTAATAAAGTTGTAGTGAGATAAAGAATGAATTCCAATTGAAAACTGAGAATTTTCTGAATGTTATTTGACATAGTTTGCTGACTGGCAATTAAATTTGCTTTTTAAAAAATCATCTACAGATAAATGTGACTGAATTGGAAGAGCTGTTGTTGGCTTCTGTGGCAAGTACTGCGTAGTGTATCTTAACTCTTGTTCTGCTACTTAATTAGCTAATTGCAGGCTTTCCAGAAAAATCTATCTGCTGTACTTTCATATTGTGCTAGTTCAGAGACTGATTACCTGAAATGTACTAATAAACCTTTGTACTACTTTACCTTTTCTTTTTTTATTATTTTTATAGATCATTTCGAGTGACCCATTTTGGGTACCAACCACTGAGGAAGAATATTTGCACTTTGGGGAAAAGGCAGACTCTGAGAACCAGGCCCGCAAGTATATGAATGCAGTAAGAAAGCGAAAGGGACTTTATGTAGAAGAAAAAATCGTGGAACATGCTGAAAAGCAAAGAACTCTCAGTAGAAATAAGTAGCTGTGTCTGCTTCCTTTCTCTTCTGACTCAGCTAATTGCAGACAGATTATTTTCTATGCAGCAGAATCAAAAATTTCATCTGGACTTCATTCTTTGATGCCATTTTTCTTACGTGCTATAATGTCTGTGGGTTATGTTTTAATAAACTTAGGCCTTTCCAGCTTTTATACAGAGAAAATGGTTTATATATTTAAGTAAAATAGAAACTTATTACAATTGATCTCAGTCTTTAAAACTGACTGCCCTGTTGAATTTTCTTGTTACAGGATTATAAACTCCTAGTTTAATTTTTTGTTTCTTTCTGATTTATCAGATGTAATTACAGTTAAAGGTGTTTAGCTAGTTTGTTGCAAATAAACTATGCACTGAATTAAGCTGCTCAATGTTTTTGACTCTGCTCTTTAAGTTCATTTCAACTTCTATAATACATTTGTTACTTATCAGGCTTTCCATTGTTACTTATGTGCAAATAGGTGTAAACCCATGGGGAGTTTCTGATTTTTACTCTATTCCTCACGTAAGTAGTCATTTAAATCAGCAACCTACCATCTTTAAATCAGAAAATGAAAAGGCATTGACAAAATTCTTTAATGCTACTTGAAGAATCACCCACTACTTAGAGACCCACGAGGAAGAAAGAAGTGCAGCTTTTGCTAAGCAATTGCTTGTTCTTTGTTTTCCATGGACTGGATGAGAGGAATAAATGTCTTCAGTGTAAATGAGAACCTAGACATTCAATTCTTTCTCAGGTTTTACACAGGAGGTAAATGCACTATACGTGACAATTCTGGGAGTAAAATGTCAGTCTTGATTAGAAAGGTGTTCCTCAAATGTATCTGTGGGAATTTTTTTTTTTCATTTATAAACCTAGTGTTGGACAAGTAACACTTAGAGATGAGGACAAGACAACTGGAGGAATAGAAGCTTGCAGATCTGCTTGAAACCTCCCACAGTGTGGCCTGGCTACAGAACTCAAACTGGAAATGCAGGTAACTTTTCTTCTGGCCCATATCTACCAACCCAAATTCTTTGGCCAAGGTATCTTGAGTTGTTGCTTCTCCTACTAGGGTTTCTTCTTTCTAACTTCAGTTTGGTTCAAAATGGTGAGTTTATAACAATCAACGTAATTCTGAGGGCCGATTTATTTGCTCAGTGATACAGACATATCCAGACTCAACTGGTGCTGAAATACAGTAGCAGGCTGGTGGCTAATTGTTTTCTGTCTTTCATCTCTTGTCATGGTGGCATTTACCTTTAGGAGGTCAAGAGAGTGGCTCTTTAGAAGAAGAAGCTGGCATTGCTTCATTGAGTGATTGACAGAGGGAGCTGTGTAAGTGGCAGCTGAAGCTGCACTTCCCCTGGAGACTGAGCACAGTGTGTTCATGACAAGTGCCGCTATTACTGGTCTGGGGATTGAAAGCTGATCCTATTTATGAATCCATGTCTTTTCGTTGTAATGTTGCTGTCATGCAGTATGAGCAGCTTAGGAAGGTTAGTTTAAATTAACCTTCCTGTGTTAAAACAATGTCTAGTCTGTTCATATCACATCCAACACTGTAAGCATCGAGGCCATTGAGTAATTTGACTGCAGCTGGTTTGAAAGGGAAAGGCTGGAGAAGAAATGTAAAAATGCCGTGGAAAAAAATAACATCGCTCTTGTATGGGTGTTTTTATAGTAGCCATTTTAATTACATAATGAGGATGCTTTGTTGCTGTGGAAGTGTTCAATAATAGTGTTCTGTGTGGAAGATGTACTGTTGTGACAGGCAGAATGTAATTACAAGTCAGCACATGCCTCCTGTATAGTCTTGCCTCTGCGAAGGAAAGCATGAAGAAACAAGCCTCTGTAGCTTGTTTATCTGTCTGTCTTGCTGTCCTGTGGATTTCATAGAAATCTTGATAGTGGAAGGCTCATCATTCCATGGAGCATGGTGGACGGGAGCAGTGCAAACCCAGCAGCAGCACTTCCCAGGGTAGCAGCTTACTGACACTATAGAAAACAGCTCTAAATAACCTTTCTAATGCCTTTTGGCTGGAACACTGCAGTCCGGCATGGGTTGTGTTGCATCTTGCTGCAGGGAAAGGTGGAGACTGAAGACCTGTGTGCAAGCATATTTGAAGGGACATTGTTCTGAGATCCACAGGCTCATGAAGGTAGGAGGCCCAGAATCATGACATTACAGAACTTGCTCTCATATAAAAGAACTCTATAAGGGAAACTCCTTCATAAGTTCTTTGTTCTTGTGATTTTCTCTCAGCTGAGCACCCCAAAGCACGTGAAGAAGCCAACTGACCTGGAAGAGTTTGGGCTATAGAAAAGGGTAGTACAGTAACTGTCCTGCTTTCAGATAGCTGCCACTTATGCTTGAGTTTATCAACATCATTTCATCTGAGCCAAAGAGAAGAAGCCAAAAAAGAAAAATACCTTACTAGACAAGAGTTGGTGTCTGACAAACTGGGCTCTGCTTTTGCAACAGAGGTTGCAGGTAGCATATTTCTCTGGCCAGAAAGAATTCAACTATATATTTCCTCATAGCTGACCTTTTGTAAAAGATGTCAAATGGCTGCATCTTATAAGCATGTCGGAAAGGTGAATGAACCCTACGGTTCCCTTGCCTTTGCTGTATAAACAGATTGAGTATTGATGTTGGCAGTTTAGACTTGAGCAATGCCATTGTTGTATGCTGGGAAAACAACAAATAGACGAGTTCCCCGGTCCATACTCTCAGCCGCGGTAGCCAGAGTACATGTCCTGTGAGCCGGCAGCCAAAGGAAAACAGGCCAAAAGAGCTGAAGTTGGGTATCAGCTTTAACCTTGGCTGCAAGCTACTTAGTAAAGAAAATCACTGAAAAGTTGAAAGCATTGCTGAACAACATGAAAATCAAATACACTTTGTCAGACACTCTTTAGTGTGGGTCTGTGACTGCATTGGTGCAGCAAATTGTCTCCCTCATGTTGCCTCCCTGGAGGACACACACTCCTTTTTGCAGCTGATTACATGGAAGTGCAGTATGTTTTAGTGCATACAGATTTGGGATTAGGACCAGAATCTCATTTTGGATAATTCATTGGGGTTTATGTTACTTTTGTTGAGTCCTGTTTGATTTCTGCCAGATGAGGTTCTGTTTTTGGGTTTTTTATGCCACTTTAATTTCATAAAGTACAAAGTGAAAGGTGTCTGTGATAAAGGTAGCTGAGCTTTTTTTCTTTTTCCTTCATACGTTTATTACTGGAGAGCAGAAATATGTCTGCAGCCTTGTGAGCTCTCCTATAAATAGCAAGCTACTGTGCGTAAGGACACTGTAAGTATCCAACTCCATGTTTTTATAACAAATCTTGTGATACTTTGTTTTTCCCTAAAAACCTCAGGTCTTGTGTTTCATCAGAATCTCTGTTTTCATTAAAAAAAGAAATAAAACAGAACAAATTCAGCTCTTGGTCTTGGCATCAAATTAGAGAAAAACATGAAAACGTTGGCAGCTTCACTATGAAGGCAGAAAAACCCAAATGCATACAAGAATCCCCAAATATAGTACTTTACTTTAAAAGCAACAAACAAAAAAATCCCAAACCACTGCGTAAATGAAAGACCCGTGGTTTTGAAGGATGGACTCTTAATGTCTGTGTTGTGCTCTTTTACTGTAACTGTACAAGTGACTTTTGTAATACTTTTTATAAAAAGATGGTAGTTCTTTTTTTTTTTTCATTTTAGATAAGCTTCTTGCAAAATCCTTATTTAAAAAGAAAATATGCCAAATCCTTTGGAAACATTGGTCACTTTATAAAACAAAGAACTGCTAATAGTCCTTGAACAGATGCCTTTTTCTATAGATTTAATTCTTTATCTGAGTCTGCATGATCCAAAGCAGATGGACTGGAAGCTGTCAAGAAATCTGCTAAAATATTGAGCTTTTTTTGGGGGAAATGCTTGTCTTTATTGTTCCCTCTTTGCTGGGTGTGTGCTGAGTTACCCCTGCTTTTTAGCAGGTTAAATGTTTAAAGAATAGTTCTGCAATAATTCTTAGACTTTGGATCTAATATTACAGATATTCTCAAAATAGAACCCTACTTTAGCCCCTACCTTGCCTCAGAGCAGGTGAAAAACTGTGTACTGTGTTTTTAGCAGAGAATCTCAAGTCATCACTTCTGTGAATCAAAGTGCTTAGGCAAAATCTTTGGGGGACTGGGCAAGTGATACCAAACGAGACAATCAGCAGAACTAGACCTTTCCTTCTCTCATCGTATCTTTGGAACTGGCCTTTCTTCTTTGCTCAGTGGGAGAGAGAAAGACTGAATGTTTAAGTCTTGCACAGCATCATCATCCAGCGCTTCAACAAAAGAGAGAAATGACAAGTTTTTTGTTTGGTATTTCAGATGTAAAAGTCAATTAGAAATTATTTCATAGAATCATAGAACAACCAGGTTGGAAGAGACCCATCGGATCATCGAGTCCAACCATTCCTATCAAACACTAAACGAAGTCCCTCAAGACCTCATCCACCCGTGCCTTAAACACCTCCAGGGAAGGTGAATCAACCACCTCCCTGGGCAGCCTATTCCAATGCCCAATGACCCTCTGTGTGAAAAACTTCCTCCTAATGTCCAGCCTAAATCTCCCCTGGCAGAGCTTGAGGCCATTCCCTCTTGTCCTGTCCCCTGTCACTTGGGAGAAGATCAGCTTTAATCATCCTGAATACGTAATGAAAGGGTGAAAAGTCACAGTGTAAGCTACTCACTCTGCTTTTGTTGGCAATAAATGCTGTTGTAGATGAAACAGTTATTGGTGCAAGAAGAAAGATGATTACTGGATAAATGGGCAAACTTCACTTTTCGTAGTTGTGCAACCAGAAGTAGAATTATAGAAGAGAAAATAAGAATTTTGCACGGTCAGATACTATTTTTGAAAGATTGAGTTGTCACAGAAGAGGTTTGCAAAAATAATGTTTTCCTGATACTTAAAAATTGGCATTCTCCAACTTCTGTTAATTTTGACATCTTTTTTTTTTTTAGAATTAGAGCAAAATTAGAGGAGTTGGTTTATTTTGCATCCCTTTTACTTCATGGATTTAAATAAATCTTTTGAATCATAGGTTTATTTTCAGTGTTTTCAAGGCAAAGACAGGGATTTCCCCTATTAGGCCATATTTCCTTTTCTGATGCTGCTGTATCAAACCTTGGTGATGATATTCATCACTGACTTATAATAGCACTCCTGAAGAGTGTACTGCTTTTTGAGGTGAGAGAATGTCCCAGGAGCAAATCGAGTTATCAAAAAAAGTGTTTTCTCCTTTCCTCCAGCCTAGAATTGTCTTTTTATCCAGCAAGCATTCAGCATTTTTTAAAAAGCTAAATGAATACTTGAGGGGAGCGAGATGTGATTTGTGGATTGTGTAGCAGAGGAGGAACTGGGGACAAAATCTGGGGTGTTTTTTTCAGAATTGCAGGATGCTAATTGCTCAGTGATGTGTTATTATACCTAATCAGAAGCCATTACCGGTTTATGCAGCATTAATTCCTCCAGCCCTTGATACATACACCCCGTTGAGTCCTCTGGGGCAGGATGGTTCTTTAATGGGCCACATTCCGGAGATCAACTGATAGAGCTTCATCCTTCACCTTCACCCACACAGATGATCTGTAAAGTGAGCAAACTGCCTTATGAAAGAAGAGAGGTCTCTTTCCTCACGATCTTTGGTCTTTCAGTGCACTAATATTAATCAGTAATGGAAAGACCCGATTGTAGAAACTCCATAGGCTGTGCTGGGATGTTGTAGGGCAAAAGCATTAGAATTCTGTTACAGAGCAAATGGAAAGAGGGTGAGGGTTGCTGCTAAGAGAACATGGGCTTTCAGAGGTCAGTCTAATGTCATTGATGTGTATATAAAGAAATTAATAAGTTAATAATTCCTTTTCTTAAGAAGGATGTTTTGAATTCTGAGAAAATCTTTCTCCACAGCTGTAAGATGCATTTAAACACCCAGCGGAAGCAAGGATGTGTATTCATGTAAATGTATTTTCATGTCCTCTTAGAAGTTTAAATGAAACACCCACATCCAGGAAGCTGTTTAGTTCATGTGGGAGCACAATTGCAATTCTTCATTAAACGTACTGTATAGGACTTCTTTTTCACTTCAGAAGCACTGAACTTTGGCAATTTATATTTGAGATGAAAGAAGCAAGCTAACAATTCAGTGCTCATCAGTTCTACAGAAGAAGAGACCTTAAAGATAATTTCATAATTTTAAAGAACTTTCTTAATTTTGATGAATTGCTCGTTCCTGTTGCAGAAGATCAGCATCACTCCCTGTTCTGTAGAGACAGCTTTTCTTTCTACCATAACCTCCACCACCCATATCCATAGGAAAACATTGCAGAGAAATGGATGTACAACCAGTAGGATTCTACAGAAATTACTCAAGGAATAACAAAAATTCAGATGTTTTCTCAGACGGTATAAATTTGTTATTTTCTTCTCTTCGTAGCTAGTGTTAGTTACCTAGTATTCTACCTCTTTTATATTGAACTGATTTATTCTGGCTGAGAATCTACAGGGGATTTTATTCTTTATGCAGAATTGGATCTTAACCAGCCTGTGGAATTTTAGTACAGGGAAAAGCTGTTTATTAAACCTTCCATGTAAGTTCAAAGGCAAACTCTCCTTTTTTAATGAGTCCCATTATTTAGTTCCATGTAAGTATTACTGTTTCTGTTTTAAATGGAACGGCATCTTCTGTTCAAGCTTACATATGCTTATAACATTTTCTTTGTAATGTTTTAGCAAAAATAAATGGGATTGGGACCCTTGCAGAGTAAGCTTTTTCATGAGTGAAGCTCAGAGCAAAATCTACAGCACTCTACTGTATTATGTTGGAAAAAAGTGCTGCCTCTGTAGTTTTTATCTATTGCTCAGCACAGGCTTTACATGCAGGACTGTTTGATTATTGCCCCTTGGAGCAGATAAGTATATGGAATGATCTCACTCTATTGTTAAGATAATTTGCCTTTGGGGATTCTGACCTTCTTCCCATTTCAATGACATCATCCCATTTACAGACTGTAAATCACTAATATTGACTCTTGGCCTCGCTAATAAAACCTGCAGAAATATAGTATGGAAAACCAACATGCTTACATTAATATTGTTAGAGCTGTAACTAAATTTTAACTGCTCAAAACTACATTTTAAAGATGGCAAATTTGCATACTTGCAGCCTCCTTTAATGTTCCTAACATGTCCATTATGTGCCTACCCATATAGTATTCACATCTAGCTGAGCTGTTACTTAGGTGTTTTATTTAATTCTGTGATCTAAATAACTTTATTCATTAGCCTGACACACAGCAGCAAAAGGAAACTCTTCTCCACAATGACTGACTTTTAAATGCAGAAACATTGCAATAAATCGAAATGTATCAGTTTATCTACAGCAAACGGCCTTGCTTTATAGAACAGGCCAACTTGCATGAACCATAAATACAATTATCTCATATAACGCACTATGTGTTCTGTGGAGCTTCTTGCAAATGGCTCTTTCAAAAATACCTCTGAATGGTGCCTATCAGACTCCCTAGTAAATACCTTCCTGTTGTCATCCAGGGTATTGCAAGGGGTGATGAGGTGCGATTTTTCTGAGTCTGTGAACTTAATACTGTTGCAACAACCTCTTACTGGGTTGAAACCAAGAAAGCTTCTTTCTGTGGGTTGGCCCTTCCATGTGTAGCTCATGTGCATTTTACTTTTTGGGTGATACAAATCTTCTGTTATTGGTATTAATTCCTAATGCCTAATTAAAGCCTCATATATGCATTAAAATAACCAAATTAAACCTATGTTTTCAGATCACTTGTGTGTCTTAGAGCAATTTGTGTACAGCCACTTCCAGCCTTTCTTCTGCATATCGAGACAGTTTCCTGTTACATTTTCATGGCTTTCCATGTGGAAGAGGAAGAGAAAACAGTTCCTAAGATCTGATAGCAAGGGGCACACAATGGACAGTTTAGGAACTGACTGGAAGATGGTAGAAATTATTTTTGACCATTTTTTATTTACTTTATTTCAAGCTGACACACGTCCTTTTTGGCTTCTTAACGTGATCTGTTTCTTATACTAAACTAAAAGGAAAATGGGCAGAAATTGAAGTTGCTTGGCAGTAGCTGCCGATGTGCACAGTGATGTGCAAATACAATTTCTGTGAAGCTCCTGTCTCTGGGATTTGTTTGCACAGGAAAAGTATAATTTCACAAGCCCTGGACTTGTGATCAGTAATTACAATTTTTATAACCACATTTCCGCTTTGAGTCTGGTATCAGTTTCAGGTCCCCAGTGATACCATAAATGTTCTAAAAAACTTGGCTGGACAGTAGTGAAATCCAAGCACGGAAAAAAAAAAAATCAGCTTGATCCCCTTCTGCTTTCCTTCCAGCTTGCTGCTTTTTCTTTTTGCCCAATTTCTTTTTTTTTTTGTTGGGAAGCTTCATCGCTGTAGAATCTAAGTCAAAACACCAGCAAGAGGGTATAGTCTTTGCCAGCAGCTAGTGTGTTTTGTATTGATCATTTGCTTATTTTGCAGGACTTAAACTAACCTGAAATCATCATTTTACCATTGTCATCATTTTACCATTGTCAGTTCAATCTCATTCTTTCTGTTCCATGTTCAAGGTATTGCTTTCTCCATGAGAGTCCTCGTGAGGTACTTGCTATTTTAAACTTTTAAAAATGTTTTTAAGGAAATACTATAACAGCCTATCTTTCCTGAAAAAAGACTGGTAAGAAAATAAAAACAGTGTTATTTTTCCTCGTAAGGCCAGCCATTTCCATTCAGAATTACAGACACACATTCAGAATTAACACATAGATGTATTTAAAATTATCTGTGCGGTTTCTGTTTGTTTTCTTTGTATACAGTTATGTGCTATCAACTTCTGGGCCTTTTAGTGCTGCTGATCAGAAGGCAAATAGGAGGGGGATATATTCAGGAAAAAAGAACCAGATTGTAGTCTGCATTGTGCTCTTTATGTATTTTCCAGCTGGTTTTTCTTCTAACCTTCAGCATTTCTCCTGGGACACTGAGGCAAATCTGCATTCACTTTTTTTCCCCTATTTGTATGTAACACACAACCTAAAGTAAACCTGTAATTTGGAATATTAGGAAATGTGGCTGGGTGTCCCTTTCCCCAGTGTGAACATGCATATTTAAATATGAATGTAAGTGGGCCAGAACCCCCTTGAAGCTTTGTGCTGATGCACAGGCTGCCTGTTTTTTCTGGTTTAAGTACTGTACGTTTTTTTTTTTTTTCCTTTGCTGAACAACAGCTACCATATGGGCTGAGCTTCAGCCAGTCAACGACTAAATTGCAAACACTCTTTTGACTGTAAATTGAATGGAAAAGGATGTCAGTTATCGCTTTCCTCCTGTGGCCACACCACAAGAGCACCTGCAGTAAAAAACTGGCATTCGTGTTCTGAAAGGCACCACATGCTTCTATTGTTAGCGAACAGTATCTAACCTTGGCTTTGCTTACCCCACTCCTCATGCAGTGAGGAGATTGCAAAGATAAGAGCCTCTCTTTTGAATATGAGTTCACTTAGAGATACATCTCAGCACTTATCCACCGTATTTTGTTTCCACTAAAGGAAGTAAAAATCTGCTGAGGAAGATGACTATCTGCGGTATCCATCAAAGAGAGGCCTTCGACTTAGGCACGTTTACTATATTTACTTGGAAGTTTGTTATGAAATTTTAACCGCTTTCACTGAAAACTTCACACTGCGACCGGTTCAGCTCATTTATGGGATTATCTGTTTTCCAGCCTGAATGCCGGAACAAAATAATTCTGTTTCTTGCCTGTGCAAAGGTAGCTGGAATGTGACCATTCCTCTGTCCCCAGGGCGAGTTTGAACTAGGAGCGACACAAACGTGTGCAAAGCGGATTTGAGCAGGGAGAAATGGATGATGTCTGGAAGCAGTGAACTGGGCAATGCATTAAGGGGGACAGCTGTTAAACCAAGACAGGTTCCTTGTGTCCCACTATGTAATATGACAGCTGAGTAGGGGAGCAGGCTGCGGGCGAGCCTGCAGCTGCTGCTGTCTAAGGGCCCACCAGCCGTTGTTTTCTACGAAAGCTGCTGAAACTCTCCATCATCTGCTACCTCCGTTAACTCTTCCTTTCCTAGATAGATACAGATACATTTACACACACATGTTGTTACTGAACAAGCCAAAATGTTTGTTCAGTCTGTGATTCAGAATTAATGGGAAGAATGGACGCTTTAATAATTAGTGCCTTTTTTTTCTCTTCTGAAGCCTACGTGGCTGGCTGAAGTGTTAGCATTTTTGCTGAGTTCCCCAGTGGGCTGTTAGATGCATTACGTATCTGCCTTATGGCTTTTGTTTAAAGACTCCTTAAAGTTCAGTGCCTACAAACATCAACTCCACTCTTGGGTCACTAGAGGGTTGCCATTAGGTCAAGGTGCAGTGCACTGAAAAAAGTATTTATGGGAATGACCAAATAATATTCAGAATGTTAATTTACAATTACTGCTCATGACTTACAGAGATTGGAGGTCTTGAGAATTTCTGCTGGTGTTAAAACCTACGATACTTAAAAAGAACCATAGAATTCAAACATGAAACTGGCTGTGCAATTCTAGTAATTATCTGGCAGCACATAACATCAAAGATGCCATCTATTTTTATATATTATTCTGTGTAGTTCCCCTTCTCCCGAGAAGTAAGGGAATAATAGAAGCTACTGCTGCTTGGATAATCTCAAACTAGGATGCTGATGTTCAAATGCTTTCAGAAAACGCTCTGCGACTTTAAAGAGTTGTAAAATATTTTCTTCTGAGGTGGTAGAAAATACCTTCTATTATGAACATCATCAAATGTTTCATCCTTGTTTTTTCTACTAGCCCTGGGCCTTCTTTTAGCATTCATGCATGTTATGATGACCTTAACTAATATGCCTGGAAAATATTTCCACAGGTTTATTAAGCACAGAGTCAGAAAATTAAATGTCTTTTATGGTGGGTTTTTGGATATCCATTTGTGCCCTTTCTTCCTACCATCTGTGCAGTACTGAAAATTAACAGCCCAAGTTTCCATTACCTGTGCCATTTATGTATGTTTAGCCTTCACTCTTCCTTAGTTTGTAATTCTAAACATTTTGTAGATAAAACAGGCATATGTACAATGTCTGTTACTTTTTAATAGAACCTGTAGGGCTTTTATGATTTATGCCGTTTGAAACAGGTTTGGAGAGATGCTGTTGCATAGCTGGCAACTGGAAATCTTACAGCTGCTTCACAGCTAAGGTGACACCTTGTCTCTCATGGTGACCTCGATCTTTGTGTCTTTGCTAGATTCTTAAAAAATAACTTAAATATGATACATCTTCTAGGAAGGCACGTTGAAGTTTGTTAGAGTTATATGAGCATCTGTATTTTAAGCAGCACTTCTGTTGTTACCTTTTCAGTGTTTGCTCCCTGACAGTTTCCCTATGGGCATCTCCAAAATGTCTTGACTGACAAAATTCCAACTGTTTTTCCTTTGTTTTCTGTGTCTGAGTAGGTATCCTGGTGAGCTGCTGCAAAGTTGCCTTCAGGGTTCACCTACATGATAGAAAGGAAAGGTTTCTCCAGAGAGGCCTTCTAGGACCTGTTGGAACACAGAAGGTCTTAGTTGCCGATTGTACCAGGGTGGTAGTGGTGAGGATGCGGATTTCCTAAATAAACAGAGAAAACAAGCATGTAGGGAGGAAAGTAGGTGTAAATGTGAGCATTCGTTAGGTCTGATTGTACCTACATAGAAGTTTCTTCTGTTACAAGAATTCTTAAACCTTAGAAAGTGGCTGAAATGCACAGGTAGATTCATAAATTCTTATTTCTATTGAACTTAGGGGTTGGAAATGTTAAATCTGTTTCTTAAAGAAGCTCTATAAAAAAATATTAGGAGAGACACATCCTATTCATGTACAGTCTCTTTTGATAAGCTTAGTGTGAGTTCACATTAAGACCTGCTCATTCTGAATTTACATTTTTTGCTCAGATGCATTTTTTTTTTGATGCATCATGTGTTGCCATCACTTTTACCTTCAGTCAAGCAGCTGCATTTATATCCTGATTTTCTGTCTCTTGCTAGCTCTGTGCCTGGTATGGGCCATCTTGCTGCACTCATTCTTTGGACGTGTCAGTTATGTAAACAGAGAGTGAGGATAGGTGTTGCTTCCTTTGGACTCTGTTAAAGTGATGCTGGCAGCACAGGAAGAGTCAGGCTGAAGTAATTTTGTTTCATGAGAAGAATAAAAATCTGAAAATAACAAAGGTCTGAATTGCATCTACAGGTAAGGTGATTGTTCCCCTCAAAATATAAAATATGGATCGTTGCTTCTTCCCTCCCTGGAGTTCCAGAAAGTATGATTTGTCTTTGATTATGGATGGGTTCGGTTTGTTTAAAGCAAATGTTTTTAAATGGGTGGTTTCTTTGGTATGTTGAAAGAAAATAAATACATTCAAAAAGGCTGAGAGTTTAACCCCAGGGGAAGTGCTAAAGAAAAGCTAGACGAATTCCTATACTGACTCCATGAGCCCTTTGAGTGACAGGTTCAACACCATTTCCCCACTTGCTTAATGACACTTGGAGTCACCACAAAGTTCTTTAAGCTTTTGTCAGGGCTGGTTTGTGGAGAAGAGTTACACAAACAGTGCTGTGACCGGAGCTGAAAGTCAGAACTGTACTGAGGGAGGCTCTGCTGCCATGGGAGTGGGGAAAAAACCCCAAATCTCTCACAAGTTACACCCACGGTGACAGTTCCCACAAGGCTCAACTTTTACTTCTGCTTGCTCTCAGTGAGGCTTTTCCTGCCTTTCAGTCATCAGCCGTGGAACACTTTTCCTCTCTGGCCTCTCCAAAACCCCCCCAGCTATCCCAGGGGATTACAGCAAGTAAGTGAGTAGCTGGAAGGGCCCCTCGCCTCGCAAACCCTCCAGCATCTTCTAGCGTTTTAACCAGATGTTGCCTACATCACCCAGCTCCCAGTAATAAATGTTTCTGCAGTTTATTTTTTGAAGGTGTAAAGTACAGAACTGGAAGAAACACTGAGAGGTTAAGGAAATAATTTGTATTTAGTGTCTATATAGTACTATGCAACCCAGGAGCTGTCCCTGACTTAATGCTTTAAATTAGCTCATGCAGCTTCTGTTATAAACAGAGACCTGCTCTTGGACAAAAAGGCAGATTATTTGAAAAAGAAGGTGGCATGGAAAGCTCTGACACTCCGTGTTTCCTAATGGGGTGCAAGTAGCCTACCAGTGACACCCTTGTTTCCTCAAGTCTCTTCCCTTTATGTTTACAGTATTTCTCCTGACAGCTGAGAAGGAACAAGTTCTCAGGGACTGAGGGTTTTTTCCCAGAAGCACCCAGAAGTCTGGCACCCTACCCTGACCTTGTAAGTCTGCAAAACTGTCCTGGAAATTAAATGGAAACAGACTGTCTCATGAGAGTCTAGCTCTCTACTACTCCTGGTTAGGCCAGAAACACTGTGAGAACAGACAGGTTTCCTAGCAGTATCCTGGCACTTTCTTATCCAATCCTAGACAAACTCAGAAAGTGGTAAAAAAAAAGGAAGGAAATCTATAGGAAGTGGGAGGAGAGGAGATCACTGGATATTTTTAAAACACAAATCTTATCAGAGTTATGAGAAGAGAGAGTTCTGGGTCAGTTACTCTGTGTGGCTGGTACATCTACCCCTCTCCTGATCCTTGTGTTTACTGCAGAGCTTCGTGGTTTCCTTCCTCTGGTCCCTTTGGTTATCTGGGTTGGCACGAAGCCTGGATTCTGCTTCCTTTCCCCACTTGCACACCTTTGTGTCCCCAGTGAGTGCCGCTGGATCCTGCAAAGGCAAGTCCTAATTCTCCACACACTTGTGTGTGATTTGCAGCTATTCAAAGATGCCTTTTTCAGGCTGTTGCGCTCAACCCTCACTCCTTTGCCTTTAAATTGGTCTGTGGTTTTTGGTCTCCTTTTTGGGGTTTTTCTGTTATTTTCTGACTGCCCTGAAGAGCTCAAAGAGCTGCTGACAGGCCATGGAAAACCCCACAAACCATTCCATGCGGAGTACTTGCCTGCCTTCCTTATCCTTTCCTGTGCCATGTTCATTATTATAAGCAGTAGCTGAGAAAACAGGACCTATGGGCTTTAGCTGAACTGTTCCGTCTGCTTTCAGACACAAGACGCTGTCTCCCTGCTCTTAACACAGCAGAACCAGCTTGGAGTACAGTCTCCCCTGCACCCAGTCCAGCCTTTCAGCCCTATGACTACTTCCATTCGTTTCTCATCAGGAACTTTCTCTTCAATCAGATGAACTAGCCAGCAACTGCCAGCTTTCCCTGGTTCTCTCTCTACTCCAAGTTATCAAGACACCTAATCCACCTCTCTAAGTTCAGCTACTTCCTTTTTATGGTTCCTGCTACCTACTTCTTCCCTTTCTCTCTTGTTCTGAGAGATCTAACAGCAAAGCGTCTGGTGTTTCAGCACTCTATTTCAAGATTTTTATTTGCCTGTTGGAGAATTAATAATTTTGTAGGGAGTTAAGGAGGCATCTTCTACAGGTGATAATGGTTTGGGACTTTCTCAGCTCCTCAGCTTGATCAGTGCTGTACCAGTTCTCAGGTAAAGATAAGCACTTTATTTTAAGCCACAATGAAAGACATTTAGCAGCTCAATGAAAGGTGATGTGACAAGCTGAGCCTCCCTGCCTCAGGCCACTTTGTGACTAGCCTGGAGAGGAGGCAACTTTCCTAGTAAATAAGTTTTGGAAACTAACTTATCTGTCTTTAATTAGGAAGGAGTGTTTGCTAAGATTTATTTAGCCTCAACTGTCACCAGTAGATCAGCAGGGCCACAGGCTAGGACAGCATGTGAACACCAAGCACCCTCCTTTCCAAGTACTAACAAACGTCTTTTGAGGCAGTTTTCAAGAGCTTGCTCAGCATCTGTGTAGGTCCACCATTGTTAAAAGTGGAAATTTTGATTTTGAGTAGGGTGAGGTCAGCAATCTCGAGCAGTTTTGAAAATCTTGTACCAAAGTACCTTGCTTTAAGGCACAGAGCTGTCTTTTTATGTCACTTCCACGTTAACAGAAAAATAGCCTGAAGCAAGAGAAGTTGGTCTAAAAGTACAGGTGATAATTTCAGAAGTAATTTTCAAAATGAGAAGCTCTTGCTTTGAAAGCAAGTTGGATGCTTGAGATACCAAACTCTGAACCTGGTGGCCCTGCCTTTATTTCCTGTACCTCACTCACAATGTTTGCTTCATGCACTGGGACTGGTCTTCGCTCTCCAGACTTTACTGCAAAGGTAGGACCTTCTTTATTCCATTATTAATATCTTTGTTGGGTTTTAATTTTCAAGTGTTCCCTCTGTGTGCTCCCATCTCTCAGATTTTATTGGAAACCAGTTTTAAGGATTGCAACCCTGCAGGAGTCCCTACAAATCTTATGACCAGATCTCATGACAGCAGCCTCTTAATGTTGTTGATTAATCTTTGTTCTCTTGAAGGTTAAGAGGTGGTTTGCACAAATAAGAAAGCCCTGTATATTACTCAATAACCAGCCCAGCTTCCATCCTAACACTACAGTGGAAACTTTGACTATTGTGGACCAAAAGAATCTAACCGTGTTACCAAAGACATTATGCAAGACTAAATGAAGTTACATTTTCTTCAGACTATTCAAGTCTCTGCATAATTTACTTAGTATTTTAATCATCTTTTTGAACAGTCCTTACTTTCTGAAAGGTCAGAAGGAGCCTAAAAATAGTTAACATCATCTGATGGCTGCTTTGCTGGATATGAGATTTGATTCCCAATAGACAAAATTTTCACTTCATAAAACCTTAGTTATCCTGGCAATAATTAGCATCCTTGTGGATGGTCTGATACAGAAATGCAAAGCTTGGCTGTGTGCTCTTTGGTTTCAGTAAATGCTATTTATATGGTAGGCTCTTCGGGGCAAGGACTGTCTCACATTATGAATGCTTCATACAATTGAATCTTGAATCGGTTGAGGCCTGAAGGCACAAATCTAATTCCAAGAATAGTGTGATTGAATAGACGTAGAGACTAAAGCAACTTTCTCAGTCCTAGACATGACGTCAGAAAAAGATTGAGGTGGAAGTGGCAGAACTTGTATTGCGCAGGCTATCTGCTGCGTGGATGGAAACAAGACTTCATTCTCTAGGTTTATCAATGGTTCACTGTTAGTGAGTACTCGCAATTTGCTTAACCTCTAAGATCTTTCAGAGTGCAGGAATTGCTCTTAAAATCTTGAAGTAGTCTGTTGCCTCCTGTAAAATACCAATGAGAGAATAGTTTTACTTGATTTGATTCTATGGTAGATACTGTGGTGGCTGCTGGTTATTCGTAGCAAGGATACACGCAAGGAAAAATGCACTGAGGTCACTGTAAATTTAGGATTAAGACATGGGAAGACATTAAGTGAGCCAGATCTGTTCACAGGAAATGAATTTTTGTCTATACTTGTTTTGTCTAAAAGAATAAAATCCAATCTTATACAGCTCTTTGCTGCTTGATTAGGACATGTAGGAAAAATGAAGATAGGCCTGGCAGGCAACCTTATAAACATTAATCCTAAGAGCTGAACTCCAAGATGTTAACTGGATCCAGGGAAGTGGTAAATCTCTTTCTGCTTTAAAAGTGAAGCATTGTTATCTTTATTGGCCAAGATCTTACTGTTCACCCATCGCTAAGCAGAGTAGGATATTAGTAATGAGGAGCTAAGGTGGCCCACAAACTAGCAAGGTCTGTTGGACTACCACTACCCTTAATCTTCTGCACCACTGCACCTCCAGATTTTATTTTTTGAAGATCCTTGCTAATGTCCTCACAGATTGGAAGTTGTAATAATGTTTCCGATATTTATTACCTAACCCCATTCTTCTTAAGCTTTCACTTCAACTTTCTTTGCACTCTGCTTCAAGGATGGTAGGAGGAAATCGGGAAAGCTGCCTAACACATTTTTAATCCTGGCCAGATGGGAAAATCCATGCCTGGCTCCAGAAGTGAACCTGTTAGGTTAGAAATCTGGTCTGACAGTTATACTGCTACCACCCAGTGGGCAAGGCACCTTTTAGCAGGGAGGGTACTTGTGCCTGCAGGCAAGATAGAGAGAAAGGCAGAAACTGAGACAGCTCAGAGCCAATTGCTCCCTCATCCCTTCTATTCCCAGCACAGCTGTACTGGGACAGGTCACAGGTCTGCCTAGGCCAGCATCTTGTTTCTGATAGAGGACAACAGTTTAAAAAAAAAAAAAAATATATATATATATGTGTGTGTGTGTGTGTTTGTGTATGTATATATAAAAGCTTCTGGAGTCAGGCAAAAAATTTCCCATCTGCCCAGGGTTTATATATATGTATGTATTTATATAAAAATAGAGTCAGTCTTCTAGCTCTTGTCTTCTTCGTATCTTCTGAGCAGAAGGAGGAAAGGGAGATGGTCTAGTTTCCTCCTAGTCCAACTAAATGAGGATGTACAACCAGAATGAAGTTTTTTAGATGTAGATGGGTTGTTGCTGTTCAGTAATTAACATGGAGTGGCTGATACTTGCATAGCTCTAACAGAGACATCACTAGCCACCAGGAGTAGCTGTAGGAAAATAATTTGAGCATGTAGAAACAGTTACTTGCTACTGAGAATCTGTCTCTAATACAACGTGTGCATCCCTGGAATAGAAATGAATGAGCTTGCGCCTGGATTTGGGAAAAAAACCCTTGCATGTATATGTGTGTGGCAGGAAGCTGGACCTGCAGTGTTTGTCCAGGCTCCATCTCCTGCTCACCTACACATACAGGTGTGCTTCTCACACCTGCAGCAGCACTCTACAGTGTCCCTTATTGCACTCACAGGTGTTACTAGAAACACAGTGTGGACATTTGCCATTCCCTGACTCTGTAAAATGGGTCATATTTCAAAATGTGCTAGTACCTGTGGGTTAGTGAGCCTACTCCTTTCCAGCCAGGTTCTGCTTTGAAGCTCATGCTTTCTAGCACTTTCAAGAAATAATTGTCTACACCTGCCTCTTGGCTCCCCTTCCTTCCCCAGGGTGGACCATGATACTTTTGCAGAGCTGAAATAGCAACACATTGGGCATAAAATTGTGTTTAATGCTGTGGTTTCTTCCATGTTTGGATGTGACCTCTTTTAGTCTGTATGAGGCCACAGCGAGGATGGAGTTTAATAATGAAGTGGAATCACAGAAATAGAGAGAAGATGCCACTATAGGTCATTTTGTGCTACACTTTCATCTAGTCAGGGCTGAATATAACTCTGATTTCTATTCCTGGCAGACTGTTCAATATTTCTGTTTTCTGCAGCAGTTGAACTCCAGTTTTTACTCACATGCTGATGCAGTAGCTTCTGCTCGGTTTAAAAGGAAAGCAAAGAACATACAGGGATCCTTGATATGCATTTAAACAGTAACTTCCTCTTGCAACCAAGCCTGACTGGCGCAGGTCCCCTACATCAGTGCTCAGAATTGAGTCTTGTAGGAGACCAGCGTTAAAAATTTACACAGCTTTTAATAAGCCCCGGGCCAGCCAGTTTTCAATTACATTCATGTCTGGATCTTCTCTTTAATGTGCAATGGTTAACCCTTTTGAAATGCTCTCACAGTGATACCTGTGCCAGTAATTCTGTGCACTTGCCAGGAACAGATCAGTGTACGCCAACACACTTCCCAAGGCAAGGAGTCAGCTGTGCATTCAGCTGTTTCCTATTTTGTTGTTGTTATTGTTTTAAATGCCATTAATGAGACATGAAGGTATTCTTTTTTTTTTTCCCCACATTTTTTTCCATGGCCTATGGCACAGCAAGATATTTTTTTCCTCTGCTCTGCTACCCTGTATGAGTCGTGTTTGGGCATGTCCCTTTCCCCCTGGAAATTCCCAGTTTCTCTCTGGGCACTGGCACCAGCTGGTAGTATACGGACACATTTATCTTCATTTGATACACATTTGTGCTACATTTTACTCTTCCATGTTAAAAAGAGTCATTCCATGTTCTTCTAGGGTCTGCAGTTGCTATTGTTGCCTGACAGTATAAATAAACAGAAAGGTCTGCAGAAAAGGCTTTCAGATGGGTTAAGCTAATGATCCTCTAGTTATGATCCCTAGCAATCTCGACTTAGTTTGGCAGTGGAAGCAATTTAAGGAGTGAACTACTTATTAAAATGACCTCTCCTTCCAGTGTCTCTACTCAGTAATTGATACAGATTAGCCAGGAGTTAGTGTAGCTTTTGATAATGGATTAATCCTGGAAAGCTGATTTTTTTTTTTATTTTATTTTTTTTTTTTTCCCCCCTTGGGAGCAGCTCAGAACAAGTCTGTGGCTTCTATGGGCTTCTGTGTTCTCTGTCCTCTGCAACATCCCCTTACTCCAACTCTTTAATGGATCAGTGCATACAAAATATTCTCCATAAGAAATGAGTGCTGTGCAGGTATAATGGCACATCTCAGCAAAAAATGCCCTCAAAAGAGAGGCATAAAACCGACCTAACAGTTTTAAGGGCAAAGCAGTTGCGAGGTTTACAATAAATGGGGTTCTTAGTTTCATTCTGCACTATATTGCTTGTGGAAGCAAGCCAAGAAAAGCTTGCATGCATTGTCCAAGGAGCTTGCAACAGCAGTTCCATGTGTGAGGCTGTTCTGTTTAGCAGCACTAGTATTTTGGAAATGCATGCATGTACCAGTAGAGGGCACGCAGGCTTCATTAAATGGGGACATGGGCTAATTAATAAATCTCAGAAGTAGGTAGGAGTCTACCTGCATCATTCCCAGACAAAGCACTCATTCAGCTGTGCAGAAACTGCCCATAATGACAGACTCGTGTTATCTGAAAGAGCGAGGAAGCAAGGGGGAATGCAGCACATGTTTGGAATTACATAATCTGTAGTCAAACTGTGATCAGATTTCATGTTCGTGCTTAGTCAGCCTGTGGCAGTGATTAGGGTTGACTAAACAGTTAGTGCACCTCCTATTTTTTCCATCGTGCGGCATCTGCTGGCTCTGTTCATCGTTGAAGTCTAAATCTAGGCGAGTGACACGTAGTGTGGATCACCCCATGATGAACTAAAGGGAATCAGGGAGAGAGAGACAGCAGTTTTTCTAATATATTAGCACAGGATTATTGAGAAATGTGAACTGAAAAGAAAGGGGTATCTGCATTTTAGAAACTAAATAAAAGATGAACTGTACAGTAGAATCCTCTGTTTTATCCTGCCCAATGCACTTGCAGTACATTCATAATCTTCATAAAGGAGAAAATGAATTGGCGAAATAGGCTGTTTTATGATAATATCCCATATGTTATCAGATTCATGCAGGCAGAATCACACTAATGAAGAGAAATTGCAGTTTATGTGGGGCTTGCAGGCCTTGCTTAGGCAGATTAACCATGGTGAGGGTAAGAGGCAGCACTCTGCCTTGGCAGACTGCCCGAGAACTAATCAATGCAGATGGAGTCAAAGGGACTGCGAGTCTGATTCCCAACAGTTCCATCTCGGAACAGGAATGACTGTATCCATCAGTGCTCCTTGATAAGTCATCCTTTAAGCCTGTGGTAAGAATGAACCCATTTGGAGAGGCAGAGGCTGAGCAATACTAAAAGGGATGACTCCACATGTGGTGCAGGGGAGAGGTGGGTGTTTAATTTTAGCTGCTGACCTGATTTCATGCTGAATGGCAAGTATCTATAGGAATCCTCAAGGGCCAATCAGTTGCTATGCTAGTGAGACTTTTGGAGAAAAGCATTTAATTTTATTCAAGTGATGTCTTTAAGGAAGCAATTATGATTTTAGCTCTCAGAAGTCCTGAGTCTCTCAGGTTGGTTTCAGCTCCTGCTAAGCTGAACTTGTTCCATGTTGCTGAAACTGGTCTAACTGTTGTGTTTTTAACGTGGCACATGATAATGTTATGAAATACCCTGACTTTCTTCTGTGCTGTTCATTTTTTTCCACCAACAGGAAAGCAGATTTGGTACAGAATCAAGACAATTGAAGTCCTTTTGCCATTTGCATGCATATCCTGAAGTGAGGTTTAGAAAATGAAGCAGCGGCAGATACTCATCATTGAGGAACTCCTTTGCAGAGGGTTCTGCTTTGTGGCTTTGTGCTTGAGGAAAGTGTACTTGTGGTGACCCAGGAGAGAGCTTTAATTTTTCAAGAATGTGGCTGGCAAAGATCTCAGCCCACATATAAAGTCCCTTGCCATAGAAGACATTAATGAAAAAATATGAGAGTTGGGCCCACATATGGGGCAGATGCTTCACTTTTCACTGGTGATAGAATCCTGGCTGCTACAAACATCAGTCACTTGGAGTACTTCCCATGGCATAGTGTGTTTCTAATCAAAAATGAAAGCTGCTTTCAGCCAGGAGCTAAGCATCAATTGTCCAATATTATCAAATGTTTAAATAGAAAGTAGTAGGGCTTCTACTACTGCTAATAATATGGGGGAGCACACTCAGTTTTCAGACCATACTCTGTTCTGCTGCTGGCTTAGGTAGGTGGGGTTTGGATCCATGTTTGGTTCATGCTCATCTTTCTATAGTCATATTGATTGATTTGGAAGTTTATGTCTGAAGATCACTTCACATTATCCCCCCCTGCTGCTTTTGACTTCAGTGAATAATGGCTGGACTCAAGTGCCAGGCTTTGTAGATGGGATGTATTTGTTTTCTGTGGCTAGTTGCTGACTGGAACCTCATCTGCACATTTGTATTGGCTTTTTATTTTCAGTTGCCTCTGAGTCTGTCCAGTGCCTAGTTTGTGGACAGATGGGTTTTCCCTTGAATAAGATATAGTGACTAGATGTTCTGAGTGTTCCAGAAGGGCGCTGGCATTTGTCCTCAGGACAGTGAAAAACACCCTGGCATTTTCTGCTGCCTTTGAATTTGCCTTTTATTTGTGTATTGTATGGATTCCTCTAAGGACATGGAGAGAAAAATGTTAAAATGTGGTTACACCAGGAAAACTAGCAGTTCTAAAAAGCCTTTTGCTCAGCATACCTGCAGTTTCTGTGTATTGGAGTCCACACGTACTTGCTTCAGTAAATAAATATGGGGTTTGCCACAGTTTGAAGCTAACACAGCAAAAAGAGAAGGACAGATTTGATTGCACTTGCTTTGTTTTAACCGAGTTCCCATCTCTTGCACCCATGCAAATGGTTTGAGGCTCTGAGGTTGCACAAACAATGTAGGCAGTACAATAGAAAGACAACAGGGTTTTCAGATGGGTATAGTGGGAGCTGTGGGACATTTCCCCAGTGGTGATGTGAAAGGAGAAAAGCACTTAATCTGACTCTGTCTCCAAGTTGAGCCTGCAGGGATGGTGCCTAAGGGAGAGGAGGATCCCTCTCCCTATTGTCAATATCTTAGCGAGTCTTGAAATAGAACTGCTGAAATGCAATCCCTGAAACATGCTGAAATCAGGCATCCTGTGATACTAGGACTGGTCCTTTTTCCAAAGGGAAAAGAATCTCAAAATTATAATACTTGATATAATCTCTGAATGACAGCTCTCATGAAACAAATACCTTCTAAGAGCATCCTTTCTTCAAAAGTTACAGAAAAAAAAAAAAGCCTCATCTAAGCAATACACTTGCTGAGCCCACTGTGCTGCTGCAGCAGGGTATGAAGGACAAGCTCATCCTTTCCCCTGCGATAATGATGTGCAGAAATCCATGCTCTTTTATTTTATTTTCCCCTGCACCAAATTCTTCAATTTTGCAGCATGTGAGTCAACTAGTAAAAGTGACTCACAAGCTCATTCCAGCCTTCTGAACTGGGAGCCCAATTAAAATACTACTTGTAATGCACATATTGAAAAGAACTAAAAGTGTCTGTTCCTGAGTGTCAGGCATTAGCACAGCATAACTGAAGGCCCGTCTTGAGCGAGTCTGATGCTTGCCAGCAGGAAACCTTGTGCTTAATTAAGATACAAGTAACAAAAAATATTTTGAAAATCGACTAAGATAAAAAGTATATATAATTGAACTAGAAATCCAGTTAATTATAAATACATTAAAGTTCATTAGCTTTAAAATATTTATCTATATACATGCAATGCCATTGTTGGGTAGCATGTTTTATTTATAAGACGCTGAAAAGGTTGTTTTCCTGCGGGGCTACAATACCTGGCAATCAGCTTTTACTGCTGCTGGTTTGACTTTTGAATAGATATTGTCTTAGGTTTAACTCTGCGTCACGTGGGCAGGTGCCCCCTGTAGAACTGCAGGGTAATTCTTCACAATCTCAGTCTTTGGCCTTCAGTGAACCTTTACATCAGGACCAGCCAATTTTTCTGACATTGCCACCCACGTACCAAAATCTTCTCTGGAAGGTGATCTCATGGAAGAAATAGCAGTAGCTGTACTGCAGAATCAGGCCTGAGTTTGGGTGCGCTGTGGGTCGTAGAATGACTGAGTGGTGTCAGTCCCAGCTTTTCTGACACCTTTCTTTTTAGAGGTGAGGACTCAGTCATGCTGCAGGTGCCATTAACATAGTCCTAGCATCAACTTGTACTGTGACTGATATAAGTCATACATTGTCAAAAATGAGGTATTGTCCATGCCAGCACCACATTGGCAATCAGATTGTTGCCAGCAGGCAAAAGGTCTCCAGAGACAGAGTGCAGGCTGAAAAACACATCATCCAAGCTCAGCAAAGATGATGTTTGATTCATAGGTACCCCATCAACTAACATTACTCTCTGGCATATACATCACAGCACTTTCTCTTCCAAGATGTTTCTCTGGCGTCACTGTGACCCTTAGGACAAGACGGTGAGAGCTGCAGCAAAAGGTGAGGAATCACTTGAGGAAAAGATGTTTCAGAATGTGATTGCTTCCTCGTGTGTTCTCCTCTATCCAGTTGTGGCTCTCATTTTCACACGCTGGGATTGGTGCAGAAGAGAGGTCAGACCTAGGAGCAGCACTTGCCCCAGTTCTCCTCTCTGGTCCCATACCAGCATTGTAATTTATGTCCAGTTCTAAAACACTGGGTATGAAATGGCAGGGTCTGTAAGCTTAGTGGTACCATGTTACCAGCCTTCTATGGTTGAGCAAAAAGTTTCCCAATCTTATACTAAGGGGATTCACTGACAAAAGCAACAACCTTAATTGAGAAGCGGTTAAATAAACAGCTGTTCTGGGTTAAGTTCTTATTGAAAAGAAGAAAATAAACTGGTCACACTTTGTGGGAGCTACATGCACCTGAATATATTTTTATTTCAAGTACAAATGTAGTAATTGTAAAGATGAAGCCTAATGTTTGTCCTAGCAAAGTTCATGCAAATCAAATGTGCACGTTGTTACTACATGTGAGTATGTAAATAACATATATGAATAATTACCAGTAGGTGGTAGTGTCTGTTTTTCAGACAGTTTGTAAGTTAGTACTGAAAGTGTTCCATGTTTGAGGTGATTTAGAAAGAACCTGTCATCTTTAATGTATGATCTCAAACCGTCACTGCTTTGAATTCAGTCCCTGGTCTCAATGATTTAACCGTTCTGTTTCACAGATATCAACCCATCTCAGAGAGGCATATTTTGATTTGCTTTTTCAAGCTTATGGACAAACCTAACTGGAAACATTTTGAGAAGTGCCAATTAGTATGAGCCCTGAGAACTGAAATGCATGTATTCATTGGAATGATTAGATTGCTCTCTAGTGTTTCTTTTTAGGAGGAGAGCTTTTGATAAATAAATGCATTATTTTAATGATTTATAAACTTAGAATTACTCTGTCAGAGAAGCTGTTTTGAGAATCCCTGACAGAGCTCACTGGAAAAACAACAATACAGTTACTGGACATTGAACTCTTTTCAGTGTCTTTGTAAGGTAGGAAAGAAGTGACAATCTGGAACAGATTGGGGGTTTGGTGGAAACCATTTCTTCCTTGGCCCCTCTGTTATTCCATGCTGACAGTAACTTAAATCAGTGTTGTTCCCCTCACTCATCACACAGGAAGACACAGCTGCCCACTCCCTCTCCCATGAGAGTATTTACTACACCTCCTGTGAACATGTCCCCGGCTGGATGTTCATCCTTTCCCAGGTAATGACAGAACCACTCTTGCAGCCTGTCTGGTCCCTCTCACTGCTTTTGTTGTGCTTTCGGGAAGGGACTATATTTTTGTTTGGCGGAAGAAGAAGATGCCAGTGGTAAAGATTCTTTCTGTGGTGTTGCCTGCCAGGAAGCGAGGCAGAGGTCAGGAAAGGCTCTATAAATATTTCTGCACTAACTCAAAGGCAGTTAGCATTTGAGACGATTTGTTTTTCCTGGGGTATATGAGACTGCTGTCCTCTATGCAGGTGTCTGATTCACGTAGGGCTTCCTTTTTTTTCTTTTCCTACTTGTTTCCTGCCTCTGCAATTGTTGCTTACACTTGTAGCATTTTTACTCAGCCCGGCAGTCCTACTGAATGCAATCAGGTTATTTGTGCAAATGCTTTTCATCATGAATACGGTCTGCAAAGTCAGACCTTTTGCTTCTTCCTTCTGCTTCTAACCTGGCCCTCCCAAGTTTCCTTTCTCATTGTTTTTCCTTTCACTGATGTCTGCCTGCTGCTAGAGCAAGCTAGCAGAGAAGGAAATGGGGGAGGGCTCTTTCTGCAGGGGTTTCAGTGCAAATAGCTGCACAGTTTATAATATCTTGAGCAGATTAGGCTCTTTGTGGTATGCACTCTGACTGAGAGAATCAGTCATTGCACGGTGAAATCAATGTTTGTGCCATAGCTGCCTACAAGCAGGAATTGTAGCAAAAGTAAGGAAAGGAGTAATGGGGCCTTCCCAGAAGCAGGATTAGTGTAGCCTGGAGGAGCTGTGCAAAGCTGTGTGAGTCAAGGTGAACTCATTCTCAATGAACTGATTCCCGTTGAGCTGCAGGAGCTGCAGTTCTCCTGCACGTGAAAGGCTAAGGCATATTGATAAGCCAAACTACCAAACCACAAAGCTTCCATCTCCTATGGTGAATGAGTCCTGGTTTCACTTTGCAGGAACTTGACTGATATTTACTTCCTTACAAAATATTCTCTTTGCCTCAAAGTAATGCTTAGAGTCTCTGTTAATGAAAGAAAATGCAATGTGATATAAATAGGTGTAGGAAGTGATCACACAAGCTTGCAGCCTGCTTCCAGTTCCATGCAGCCATGGCTAACTGCTCCAAGATGGAGATAAAAATGTAGTTAATCTGCCCTTTTTGCCTTCTCATATTACCTACTGTTCTTTACCTGCTACCTTGGAATCTAATTTGACTGTGGGGTAGAAAGTGTGATGGAATCCAATTTTATGAAGAAATTATTCTTATTGAGTGGAAATAGTATCAAGTTAGACATCCAAAGTTGCAGTCCATTTGGAAAACGCTGACCTTAATATTTCTGTTCTGCTTTCTCTGTTTGAAATGGCAACTGCTAGAGGCAAAATCAAGTCCATGCTACCCTGAATTTGTGTCCTCTCCCTAATGTATAAATGTACCTGATAGTGTATTGCTAACAGAAAATGTCTTAGTGAGAATGTGTTTTATGGTTGGAGACTGAGTTTCATGAGAAATGTGAACTATGAAGGGAGGAATCTCAAGGTCAGAAGCTGGTTGTATCATGTGGAAAGTAAGAAATCATAAACTAAGTAAGAGAAATGCTGCAGAAATACGAAGGGATATATTTATTTAGGAACTGAAATTGGCCATATCTGAGGCTTCTTGATTGTGTTTTGTTTGTACAGAAAGAAACAGTCCATTCTGGAGCAACAGTATCTCTGCTGCATGTTCCTAATTCTTCTCGCTCAGTGCACCAATCATCATGCTGTGTAGGTCTCAAAAGTCAGCTCTGAGTTTTCTATTCAGATTTAAAAGAAGAGTGGAAGGTAGCTTCATCTAAGCGCACAAAATGTCTAATCTGTGAATGAATACAAAATACGAGCTAGATGGGATATTCTATTATTCCTGTAATAGGACCAAAACTTATCCATGTTACCGCACTCTAAAAATTTTTTTTCTTTGTCAAACTACATACAACATGGTGTTGTGCTCAGAAATGTATTTCATCACAGAAATGGTTGAGCTGTCCTTGTCTTTGTCCTTGTCTACAGAGTCATAGACTGGGGCACAGTGCTATGACTTTTAATCTGAATCTAGAAGTGCTTTTTCTCTGGATTCAGTTTGTAGAATCAGAGAATGGTTTGGGTTGGAAGGGACCTTTACAGGTCATCTAGGCCAACCCCACTGTGCAGTGAGCAGTGACATCTTCAAACAGATCTGGTTTTCATCCTCCTTTCAACAATTTCTGCTAAGAAGCAGGAAAAGCATGAGTGTGACACTTCAGGTCATACTCTCACCCCGGTCTGCCAGGGCTGTAGAAGCTGGAGGCTTCAACAAGGCAGATTTGGCGAGTCTTGTTCCATTACACCTTCCCCGTACAGCTGTGGGGGAAGTCCTGACAGGGATCCTTTAACACTGATCATGACGCATAAACCAGAAGGATGTAAACTAACCTCCACCTCACCAGCTGGAAGTAGGGAAGGTAGTTCTACAAATCTCATCAACCTTCACCCAACACCCTTTGCTTCCTGTTCTAGACAATGCGAGTTAAAAGTACAGTTGGGAAATTCCATTCTTTGTCGGAAGTATAATTTTGACTGGGAATTACTGAAAGGCGGTAAAAGTGAAAGCATATTATGCCTTTTTCACAGTCCCTTCTTGGTGATTGCCATTTGAGGAATGAGGATGTCAAATTTGCCACATTGCACAAAGTTATGGCAGCTGTTCCATATTGCTAGATTGGAAATTAAAATGGAGATCTATTCAAATTGTCTGACACTTCCAGCAAGCCTGAAAGCAATCCTTTAAAATATAACAGAACTCTAATTTGGATCCTGAGGGATAGTCAGTAACATTGCAAATAAATGTCTTTTTCCAAATGGTCTTTAACTACTCTGTCTTTTCCTTTTCCTTGCTAAATTCTGCTTTCCACGGCAGCCATGTGATCCAGCTGAAGTCAACAGGATTGCTGAGAATGTCAAAGACCAAATCCCAAACAAGAACATTTCAGTAGGTCTAGCCTGTTTTGACAATAAATATTTTCAGGAATGTTTAAGCTATGCTAACCTTTAAAAAAGAATAGCTCACATTTCTATTTTCTTTCTTCATAAATGCGTGGTGGCTGAATCTTCTTACCAGTTTCTTCATCTAAAGATAAGACTGAATTTATATGTAGCTGTAGAGAGTAAGGCAATCTCTTAGTTTAGGAATTTGTAGAGGTCAGTCTTTGCCTGTCAACACACAATCAAATCTAGCTTTTGATCCTAGTGCCGCTGCTTTAGTAACACTAATTTTATACAGGCTAGAAAAACTCATAGTCTAGGAAACGAAGTTCTTTGAAACATGTGTAATTCCAGGTCTGTGCTTCAGAAGTCGAAACAAAGTTTAGGCAGCTTGATTTGTAGTCAACATAAAATATGATTTAAAGCTATCAATGTTTTTACCTAGTAATTCTTATTCCACAGAAAGAATGCACTGTTGACATCTTTTAGCATTTTTTTGGTGTTTTGAGTATGCCAGTTCATCACTCACTGAGCATTAATCACTATGGTAAAAGTAGCATTGCGATCTGTTCAGGAAATATTTGACAAGGCTTTATAAAGGCACTCCACAGAAAAACCCAGACAAAAGTAGTCTATGTTTTTCCTTGTGGGTGAAATTCACCTGCCCAGAGCTCAAATAAATACGTGACAGACTGTTCTGCTAACACAACTCCAATTCCACTGCTATCTGTTCTGTTTTGCTTCCCACACATCCTGTAATGATGAAGACACTCTCTTCTAAAATACCATTTGCTTTTTCAGGGTGGCGCTGGAAACTGCGAAGGGCTCAAGGGGCCCTGGAAAGAGCAATGTGCTATTGATTAATCTGTCCTCTGAATGAACCCTGGTTAAAAGCCATATTTCCAAAATTCTAGATGAAAGAATCCGTATACAAATAATGGCAGGAGGAGTGCTCTCTGGGATGATATGACTACATAAATAAGCAGTTATTCAGTGCAGCATGTGGTTTTCTAATTTCCAGTAAAATGGAGTGAGTCACACATGACAACACCACTGCCACTAACCAGTGTGGCATGGCATCTGAAAAAGATAGCACTGGAAGGGTGTGAACTGCTGAGCAGATGATGGGACTTGAAACATCTTGTTTGCTTTGGCAAAGCAACCAAAATCTCAATGCTTTCCCACAATCTGCTCCAAGGATATAGGTTTTGTTGTGCTGTGTCAGATGATTGCTCTGGGAATTTGCGTGTCCTGCCTTTGCCAATGGACAACCCTTGATGCTTCAGATAAAGATAAATGCTCGGGCTCCCCACAGGGGAATTCCAGAGTTAGATGATGTTTCTTCAAGTAGGCTTTGCATTACTGCAGAATTACCAGGGGAGGTTTTCTCTCTCCGGTACCAAATCATAAAGGATATGTCTACTCAGTCAAGCAAACAAAGGCCCAAGACAGCTCTCAAGTCCAGGCTCACATACCATACATATTATTTATATGTAAGTACACGCTCTGGTATGGGCCTTAGGCTGAGTTCCCTCCAGAGGGAAACTCTAGCCATAGTCACGTCATGTCTTAGCATAGGCCCAAGCTTTTCTTCCTCCTGTTTGGAAAGGCGCTATTTGGCAGTGCAGCTGCACAGGAGGAGAACTCCCAGTGACAACAGCTGCTGTCGAACCCTGGATCTGAGAGATGAGATGGAGTTTCAAAAGATGAAGGCCCAAATTAAAGGGATTAAAACCAGCTCCCTTCCCTTTATTTCTACTCTTGGACCTCTAGAACTGGGGATCAAATCTTCTAGTTCTGATGAATTGGAAACTTTTTACATAAAATGCCTCCAGCTGGCATATGGTTTGTCCCTGTGCAGGCCATTTAGGATGTCAACCTAGTGGTCATGAATGATTTCTGCCTTCTTGGATCTATTATAAGAAAGTGGTATCAGATATGTTTTCCTTCAAATGCGTCTTAGAATGAATGCTTCTTCACAGAGGGCTGAGTGGCAGGGCACAGGTAATTCTTTTTCTCCTCCTGACACATCCCCGAACACAGCACTGCTGAATGGTGTATTTAGGCAGAGCAAATGGTGATGTTCTAGGTGTGCAGCACTATATTTTCACTGGCTTATATTGTTTCCTCCCTGTCAGTGTTGTCCATGCTAAGGGCTCAGGATGAACAGTAGTGTAAGCTGCAATTTAATTCCCTGTAGCTGGAGATACGCTGTGACAGAAATGCCTGTCGTCCTGGCAGTCTCTCACATCTGCTGGAGGCAGAAGAGTATGTGAAGCAATAATTCTGCCAGCAGATGTGGCTCTGTAGGGACAGTAGCGTCTGTGGTACGAAAATTCTCTCCAAAATTACAGATCTGTAGGGACAGTAAGCGTCTGTGTCAGTGACAACTTTGCAGCATCTGCTGGGACAGTAATGTCTGTGATACGTAAATCCATCTCTGCATCTGCTGGGTCAGTCAGAGAGAGATGTATTGTACATATCCAGTTGTAGCTGTGAAAATCTCCTTCACTTTTCTGTAATTTAGGGGATTTGTTTGATTTCTCACAGATTTAGTAAGAACTGTCTTATATTAGAAGAGCTAAAGGTATTTGTGGGTCTTTTGCACACAGGACAGACATTGCCAATTTCAGCTGCCAAGAAATACTGCTACATTTTCTCCCACCACAGTATTAATCATTAATGGCTTTGTTCTCAATGAACAGCCTGAGTATCTTCAATGATGCTCTTGTGAGTGCTAAAGCTTTGTGGTTGCAGTGAGAGCATCACATGAGAAATGTATTTGCTCAGAGCAGATATGCACCACAAATACAGTGTTCTGACACAGACGAGATGTCAAACAAGTACAGGTGTGCACAGATAAAGATTTTTAATTTGGCCTCGTCTCTAGGTTAGACACTGGATGCAGGTTAGGAAGGACTGCAGTGGATACAGTCAATTTTCCAGCAGCAGTAACTCCATTCAGATGTCAGGGTATTTTGCTACAACAAAGGCTGATGTTGACATTTTTTCTTGGATAGAGACAGATGCAAGAGCTTCTGCCTCAAGGTTATCCATCATACAGTATATTAACTAGATGTTTTAATTCCTGCAGAGACAGGAATGAATGATGATTAATACTTATCAATTAAAATCTAATCTTTTCCCATGTGTATTTATATGCTGAACTTCAACCTACAAGGCAATTGTGTGACAGGAATTAGTTATTTTTTTATTGGAGAGCACTGGGATTAAGATCGGGGATACATTATTCACTCATTTATTATGAGTATTGCATTTGTACCTAGATTTTGCCTCAGAATTGTACATATACATAGACTGTACAAAGGAGTTTACAAACAATTAGTATTAAAGAGACAATTATTTTCTCTTCTTGTAGCAGCACTGTGTAGGGGGAAGGGATGGAGCAGAGAAGAAGAAAGGTTGTACATGTTTTATGACTATAATTATAATCAGCTATTTCAGAGATTAAAATTAAATTAAATTTTAATTATAATTTACTATTTCAGAGATTAAAATCAATGAGAAAAGACTCAAGGTGATGAGCTGCCCCACAGATCTATGATCCAGCTCAGTCCAAGCATAAAGATATAATTTTTTTTTTAATCTATCCACTATTTCATAGAGAGTGCCTACAAGTGCGATAGGTGCTTTCCAGACTCGAGTCACCAGTGCATCACAAACTGAATATTGGCCCAAGGGCCATGGTAACAAAGAGCTCCAACCCCACAGCCGCAGATGGTGGAGCAGCTCCACTGAGAGCACTGCGCACAGGAGCAGCCTGGAAGGACTGTGCACTCTAAACACGTAATGTGAGAGCGAAGGAAAGGCAGAAGGGATTTTCATTTTCGAGCTCTGGTTGGCACGGTTGTTAAACACCATTTAATTCAGATATATGGTGTGATAACCCTTGTTCATAAATGTGAGGCAGAATGGAGCAATAAATGGAGGCCACTCACAATCCAGGTGGAGAGTTTTAAAGTGGGCAGGTGATCTGGCTGGTTAGTTCTGATTTATTATAAAGGCATCTTTATGCTTTTTGAATTGCCTTCCATCGGTCATGTTAAACAAAACTGCATGCTTATAAGGGAGTTCTTCCCCTACACACGTGCACACATTAACTACTAATGCCAAACTAATAGCAAATGTGTGTGAAGAAAGTGCAGTATGTGATGACTATTACAATTTTTTTATTGTTTTAATGTACTAGAAACGAGCATTTTAGTTTAATGAAGCCATTAGCAAATGGCATAAATTTACAGTACAGTGTAAACATTTTCAGAGACTGATTGTGATTGTTAAAGGTCTGAAACTATTTCTGGTTTGCGGCAAACATGCTTTTCACCAGTTGTCCCAGAAAAGCTTTGTTGTTTAAAAAATATTTTGTACATTAATGCTATCACAGGGAGAGGTGTAGAATTACAGGGATGAAAATGGGCATGGAGAAAAGTCATTAACATCACCTCCCTGTTTGTATTTTTTTGATGTGACATTCCTTATCACAAGGGAAAGAGGCGCTTCTGCAGCTTCTGTACCCTTGAGCCACCTTCCATCTCAGAATGGCACCACAAAACCACTCACTCCTCCATTTCCATTTTATTTCTTGTCATTTATTAACACAACCATACTGTTTTGAGAGCTCAGTCCATCCCTTAGTACAAAGCATCCAAAGTGACTGGAACAACTGGTGGAAAAACAATAAACACTTTCAGCTGCAGTGGTTCAGACTCTAGATGAGTTGTTTACAAACATCTTGTCTAGAACTGTCGAGAGGTGGAGCTAATATCATTGAAAGATGATAAATTCTGACACTGTGCTCTGAGATTTCACTGCCACTGAATGTAGGTTAATATGGGATTCAATAGGAAATCTGGTTTGTATATTGCTACATATTACAGGAAATGAAGGAACTTGTCATTTGTCTGCAGATTGCTAATTGCAGTTAATTGCACAGGGAAAAGGTTAATTTGGGTATGTTATCACAGTAATCACATGCACTGTCTCAGAATAAACTACGCTTGTAACCTTACTGCTGATCTGGCCTATGGAATTTGGGACATCATTTTGTAACATTATGGCAAATAAGAATTTTTATGGCAAATGCTGTTAACAGTTGGCAGCAGTGTCCTAAGTGTAAGCAACTGGGACAGTGTGGACTTCCAAGTCTCTGGTATGAAATACTTTTCCTTGACCCTTAAATTAGTTCTTCCCCGAGATGCATGTAATTTATTCTTTGTGATGTTACATTGAAAACAGAGGTCCTATCTACTCTAAATGAAAATTATATCCTATTCTTAGTGTTGCTAAGGCTTTGTATTTAGCATTTAAAGGTCTCAGATTAATACATGACCTCTTCATACTAGGTGCTGTATATACACACGGTAAGCTCACTGCCCCAAAGACCTTATATTTTAATTAAAAAAGGTCGGAGGAAGGAAGTTTTATTACCTCTGTCACAAATGGGAAATGATAGCAGAGAGAAACTAAAAGGACTGAGAATTACACTCCTCCTGCAATGAGTCCTGTATTTGCCTGTAATATAGCCTCCCTTCCTGCTTTTGCTAAGTTGCTGCAAATTGGTAGGTAGATGGTTGGTCTCTCCTCCAGAGATGGGGTTTACTATAATTCTGCATATGTTTCAAGGCCTTATGGAAGGAAAGGTGTTATGTAGATAGATAACACTTTAATTTAGACCTGATGAAGTTATTCTGAAGAACTACTTCCGTGCAGTAAATAGATTCACATGAATCTTGTGTGCGTTGCTTGTTGCCATATGAGCAGGCTGTTCCATAGACTCTGTATTCCCAGGGGGCTGCGCTGTTGGTGCATGCGTGTTTTAAGGTGCATCAGTATAATTTTTTTATTGTTATTATTCCCTGTAGTTTGCTTTTAAATGTTTTCTAAAACAGTAAAAAAAGCAATAGCCTTCGAGATGTTGGATTGTTCCACAGGATTCATGGGAGGCTTGAAACACTAGTGCACACTCAGTCTCTGAGAACTGCTTTGCTCCCTCTGCCCCTAGAAAGTATCAGGCCTATTCTGTAATGCATTTTAAATATTTTTAATTAGAGTTTATTAAAAAAATAAAGCTAGATCTGCATGGAATCTTGCTTTGAGAAGATTTTTTCCTAGAGAGGAACAGAAACCTTAAGATAACTTCCTTTTTCTCCTTAGTTAGTCCATGGGTGTTCAGCACAGAACAGTGATCTTTGGCAGAAACACAGTCAGAGTTAAAGCAGAAAAGGTGGAAAGAGGGGGGAAGAAAAAAAGGAGTCAGGAGAATAAATAAAACAACAAACAGGTATGTTGCAATCACAATCCAACCATTCTCCTCGTATCTTTGCATTTCAGTATGCAACAATAGTACTCTATATTGACATGTCTTTCCATCATCTCTGACCTGTCCTGCTCTTTCTGGTAAATCTTCCTTCTCGCAGATTTTAGAGTCCTTGACTAAAAAGACTGTAAAGAAGCAGACTTTTCATTTTATTTAATAATAAGTGACATTATTGCTGTCAAAGTTTATGTCCATCTGCTTTTATTCTGTTTCTTCTGAATCCTTGACCGTTTATGAGTAAACTTGCATTTATCCCCTATGGAAACCATCACTGCTGCCTATGGAAAGAAAGAAAATTTATAAAGTAAGTAATCTTTTAAATATAAAAGTATAGAATTTTCTTAGTTGATGGCACAAGCTAAGTACTTAGGAAAGCACATCGCCAGGGCTAGAGAACAACCCACTGGAGCTTTGTTATAAAACATGCAAACATCCTGAGGAAGTGACAGTAATTTGCAATAAACACCCCGTGTAAACAATTACCTGTGACTTGTTACACTTGTTTGTACAGGCAGCTGGCTAAACAGATCTGTGTGCACTTGTAAACGTCTGTCGCCCTCAAACTTGATACTGGAAAACAATTAGTTGGTACTTGATTTCTCTGAAATAAGAAAAAGTCTCTTGTACTCTACAGTGAGTGAGGACTGAGAAAATGTGGGTGGTTATGGATATGTGGAGAAAAGCTCAAGTAAGATGCAATTGTAGAATCATAGAATCACCAGGTTGGAAGAGACCCACTGGATCATCGAGTCCAACCATTCCTATCCAATGGGAGGGGGTTTAGTCACCTTCCCTGGAGGGGTGTTAAGGGACAGGTGGACAAGGTGTTGGGGGGCATGGTTTAGTGTTTGATAGGAATGGTTGGACTCGATGATCCGGTGGGTCTCTTCCAACCTGTTTTTTCTATGATTCTATGAAACACTAAACCATGTTCCTCAGTTCCTTGTCCACCAGTCCCTTAAACACCTCCAGGGGTGTTTTTATGAGAACAGTGAGGACATGATTTAGTGGCAGACAGGAACGGTTGGACTTGATGATCTAAGAGGTCTTTTCCAACCTAGTGACTCTACGACTCTATAATGACCCTTTATTCATCAGACTGAAGGAAGGTCTTTGCGTGAGACGGTCAAACAGTTCTGGGCCCCTCACCACAAGAAGGATGTTGAGGCTCTGGAGTGAGTCCAGAGAAGAGCAACGAAGCTGGTGAAGGGGCTGGAGAACAAGAGGAACGGCTGAGAGCTGGGGGTGTTTAGCCTGGAGAAGAGGAGGCTGAGAGGAGACCTCATTGCTCTCTACAACTACCTGAAAGGAGGTTGTAGAGAGGAGGGAGCTGAGCTCTTCTCCCAAGTGACAGGGGACAGGACAAGAGGGAATGGCCTCAAGCTCTGCCAGGGAGATTTAGGCTGGACATCAGGAGGAAGTTTTTCACAGAAAGGGTCATTGGGCACTGGCAAAGGCTGCCCAGGGAGGTGGTTGATTCACCTTCCCTGGAGGTGTTTAAGGCACGGGTGGTTGAGGTCCTGAGGGACTTGGTTTAGTGTTTGCTAGGAGTGGTTGGACTCGATGATCCGATGAGTCTCTTCCAACGTGGTTATTCTATGATTTTACAGGCTGAGGGGTCCTGTGGTCGCTAGAGGTGGAAGAAGGCGACTTGGCAGTGCGGTGTCGGCAGTCAGGGGCAGGTGTGCCTCACGGATGTCGGTGACACGACCGACAGCGCCTCCGCGGGTCGGTTCGGCCCCGCCAGGCTGCCAGGGGCTGTGCCGGAGCCCCTCAGGGCGAGCCCTGGGGCGCGGGGCCGGGCCGGGCCTGGCGCTGCGCGGGCGCAGGGCGCGGGGCGGGGCGCGCAGGCGCAGCGCGGGGCTGGGGGGGCCGAAGGGCTCTTTCGGAGGAGCGCGGGGGCGACCCACCCCGTAAGAACCCCTCATCTCGTACCCCGTGCCCTCCCCTCCCGGCCGGGTGCTTTAGGGAGGGCGGCTCGAGCCTTGCTCCGCACCGAAACGCGGAGCTGGGGTGGGGGGCGCGGGGGGGAGGCCGTGGCTCCCCCTCCCCTTCCTATCTCCCTCCCTCCCTCCCTCCATCCCTCCCTCCCTCCTTCCCTCCGCCTCTCCAGAGCCGTCTGGCTGCAGCAGCGCCTCAGACAGAGGAGGGGAAAAAAAGAAAAAAAAAAAAAAAAAAGAAAAAAAAAATCGCTGAGTGAGTGGAGAGGAGCCTGGGAGGGGCTCCTTAAAGAAACGCTGCCGTCGCTTGGCATTGTGGCCGGCGAGGAACTCGAGGGGGGGAAGCCATCGGAGCTCCTCTCGCTACCCTCTTCCCACCCCCCCCACCCCACCCCCAGCCGACAAAAAAAAAAAAAAAGAAAAAAAAAGGAAAAAAAACCCCAAACCAAACCTCGGTTGGGGGGGGGGGGGGGAGTCGTGGGGGGGTGTCCTGAGAACATCTTATAAACCGGATTGCACTGAGAGGAGGAAAGGAAAAAAAAAAGCAAAAAAAAAAAAAGAAAAGATACAAAATATACAAGCAAAAGGCAACAACTCCCCGGTCTCCAGCAGTCGCCCACCCTCCTTTTCCTTCTCTCCTGCTGGCCATCTGCCTTGGGTTTTCCTTTGTGTCTCATCTTTTACTACTGAGCCGAGCGCAGGAGGAGGGTGCAACACACACGGGGACTATGCCCAGCTCGCTGTTCGCAGACATGGAGAGGAACGGGAGCGGCGGCGGAGGCGGCGGAGGGGGAGAAACCCTGGATGACCAAAGAGCCCTTCAGATCGCCCTGGATCAGCTCTCCCTGCTGGGGCTGGACAACGACGAGACGGGCTCCATTTACGACAGCGAGCCCCGCAAAAAGAGCGTGAACATGACGGAATGCGTGCCGGTGCCCAGCTCGGAGCACGTCGCCGAGATCGTGGGGAGACAAGGTGGGTGACGGGGGCTCCCCTCGCCGAGGCGGCTCTGCCCGCGCCCGGAGCCCCCAGACAAAGGGAGAGCGGGGATGCTCCCCAGCGCCCTTCTGCATCGCTTCCCAGATGCGCTTTGGGGAAGGGGGGGGTGGAAAGAAATCGGGGAAAATAATCAAAATCACTCTTTTTTTTTTTTTTTTTTCTTCCCTCCGGCTGCAAAACTTAAGATTTGCAAGAGGAAATGGGAAGAAAATGGGAGCCTCGGTGCTGCTCCCCCCCTCCAAAAAAAAAGTTAGAAATACGTGCATTATTTTTAAGGAAGAGAAATGGAGTGGGGAAGGGGAACAATGGGACTGGAATGAAGCATCCGCAGTGGGTCCTGGGGTTTGTTCGGTCCCGTCCTGCTCCTCACCTCCTTCAGAACCGATTTTATTTTTCCGAAAGGAAAGTGCTGAGCAGGAATGCGGACTGGGGGGGTGTG